>BPTQ01000001.1:71504404-71592002 GCA_019973895.1 Chrysanthemum seticuspe
TTGAAGAGAAAGGCTGATTGGGGTCTTTTTGTAGACACGGATCCCACGGATCCCTCTCACCAGGGATCCGTCTGGTTATAAACCAGGGATCCGTCTGTCAAACAGATATGTGATGAAATGATTATGCTTTTTGTAAGGTCTAGTTCCTATGTATTTTGAGGTTTTGACTTTCCTTTGATGTCTTGAGTCGTGGATGTCTTAAATGCTCAACTATAAGGAGTGAGGATACCATAACGAAGGTTTTGGGTAGGAAAGTGGACTTTAGATAGTCTAACTAAGTGTTTGAGAAGGATACCATTTGTTTTGACATGGAAACATGGTGGTAATTAGTCCTAGAAGTCAGATGATAGCTCAAGAGAAATTTGATAAAATCTTGAAAAATAAAGAAAAATAAAAAACTAGTTTCAAGCCTATTTTAGAGTTAAAAGTGAGTAAAATCAATTTGCTAAAATTGATAGAAATATCAAACTAAGTGTATTGAGATGTGAAGAATAATGTGTGAGCGTTGGAGCGGAAAAATGGTGGATATTGGTGAGTTTGAAAAATCAAAAGTGCTTTGGATTTTGTTCCTAAGTCATCTACGGATGAATGTGAGACCTAATATGTTTGAGGAAGCCTTAAGTAGTGTTAAAGAATCATGTTTTAGCCATCATGATGTGAATGAGGAGATAAATTAAGTGTATGGTGATCTGTATCAGATAACTGTCTTCTCGGATCCCACGGTTCCTTCTTAGGAGGGATCCGGCTAGTTATAACGCTGGGATCCGCCTACTGCAGATCAGAATGCTTTCAGCAAATGTGCAGTTTTTGCACTCTTAGCAAATACTTCTCCTAGTTGTTTCTACAAAGACTAAATGCAAAAACACATCAAGTATAACGCATAGGAAGTGTGGGGGAACTAAAGGTACCTAAAGATGAGTGACAACAACTACTTGAATGATTTCAAGAAGTCATAAAATCTCATCCTACATGTTCCTAAGTTAACATTGTTCAATGCCAAGTTATGGCAATAGCTACATACTACATCCTACTCTACATAAGTACTGTTTAGATGTTACAACCCATTGTCTCAAATTTTTTCTACAAATTAAGGTCTTATGACCTTACCTTACTTCTCAACCACTCCCCGTCTTCATCCCTCCTCCACTCTTTATCACACCATCTCTACTTCTTTGTCTTCAAGAAGTTGGCGAAGCACTTGAAGATCCCCTTGGTTTGTTGCCATTCTTGTGATGGGCTAGGAATTTCCGGCAATTGATTGATGTAGTCTAAAGGGTCGAGATCGGTGTTTCCGAGTGGGTTACTACTACCTTCACCTTCTCTTTGCCTCTCCCGTTCATCCGAGGAATCCGTGGGTGGGTGAGGCCTTTTGCCTTCCACCATAAACCTTGTAGTTCTACCCTCGGTCAATGACACCATAACTTTGTTGCAAAAGCTATGATCGTAGGAGTACGGAGAAGGATCTAAGGCAAAGATGAAGTTTGCAAGACGGGATAGGAGCATTGCATATGGGAGCACCATTTTGTCCATGCTTTTGACGCTTGCCATTATCTTAATCATGTAGTATGCAAGGTTGAAGCGAGTCTCGGTCACTAAGCAATAGATCATGAAACTTAGGCATGCATTGGGGTGATCCTTGTTCCCTCCTAAGCACAACACATTCTCTCTCACCACAACTTCCCATTTCCTATACAAGGAATACATCTCGGAGAGCTCCATTTGGAAAGGATCCCTATAGATCACTTTCGAATTTCTAGTGACCCTCGATGGGGATGCTCTTACCATGAACACGATGTCCCTCATAGTGGTTGCTTCCGGGATTCTCATGTGGTAGATTTCATGGTGATCAACCATATCGTGTATCTCCGCCAAAGACCACTCATTGGAAAACATGCAAACTCCTTGATATGGAACCCGTAGTATTCTTCCAAACTCCACAAGCGAAAGGGTGTACTCATGCTCATTTATGATGAAGACAATTGAGATGGACCCATCATCATTTCTAACTATCCTCATTGTCTTGTAGAACTCGAGTACGAAAACCGGGCAAATTTGTTCGTTTATGTCCAATAAACAATCAAAGCCAATGGTCCCAAAAACTTGTCGGATGTCGGTGTTAGCAAGAAACGATGGTTCTACTACACGACCTTCATGAAAAAGTCTCTTTTCGAGCATTTTGAAAGCTTTATTATCTTCCGGGCTAAGTCCATCTTTTCTATGGTACATTGGAATGTAATGGGCAGTATCTTGATAGTCTTGTTGTCGGTTACTTAGCATGATTGTTCCTAAACAACACAACCACGATGTGGTGCTAATTATGAATAGTAGCCTAAAGGGTTTGATCACAAGTTTTCTCAAATCATCTTTATTGAATTCAAGAAAAGAGTTTAATTTGTATTAACAATGTTAATTATCTGATTTAGATTATCTTAGAAAACAATGTGGTAACAAATTATGATAAACCCATTTGAACCCAACTTCTAAAGATGAAGAAATTGTAATCCTAGAAATCAAGGAATTAAATTAACAATGTAGTGAAGATTATACTTACGCAAAAGATTGTTATGCTTGAAGGAAATGATCAAATTGCTCCTGTGAACAGTAATTGGGTTTTTGTTCGTGAGTCTTTGAAGGGAAAGTGTTTGTGGAACTTCCACAGTGATCATTTCTAACTTATGTTGTCTTCTGTTGCACGGATCCCACGGATCCCTCTCATTAGGGATCCGGCTAGTTCAAGATCAGAGATCCGGCATGACAACAAAAATCAGTTTAAGCATTCCTTGATAACTTTGGTTTGGGAGTTCTAAAATGCATAGTTTTTTATGTTTAAGCTCTATAACTTGTGATTTAGGGTTTTGATGGTTTAATACTAATCCTATTTGACGTGATTCCCTTTTTTTGAATTAGTCATAATTCTTGGGAGGTTTTTCAAAGATTATGATAAAATCTCATTTTATCATAATATAAGAAATTTCACATGGATATTCATTGACATAGATGAAGTATCAATAATCCTTTTGTGATGAATAATGATTGAGGCTATCGAATAACCGAGATATCATTATTACAGATTAGTAGTGTAGTCTATATAAATCAATCGAAGAATACTATTCTTTATGATGATTTTAATATAGATAACTACTTAAGTAATTACTAATAAAGATTAATCATACAACTAAGACTTTAATAATAATATCAAAAAATAATGTAAATTATTAACGATCGTACCTTTGCTAAATATTCTTTTTAAGGAAAGAAATATTTAGAGAAAATGCTTTGTGATCTTCTTAGAATCTCCAGATCCATGTATGAGGAGAACAATGCTAAACATTCTTTTTACGAAAAAGAAATATTTAGATAGTTTCTTCATGATCTTCTTGGTATGCCCAAATCCAAGTATGGAGAATTCTTAACAAGGAAAATATTAGAACATTCTATCATTGTCCAACAGTAACACTATAATGATTTTTAAAACATGAATTAAAAAAAATCCTACTTTGTAGTTTTCAAACATACACGGATCGTATCAAGTTTTTAAAGTACATCATACTCTAAAAAACTTGGTAACGAAGCTCAGATGCCAATTGTGGAAAACTAGAAGGGGGTTGAATAGTTTTACCAATTAAAACTTCGTTTTAAAGTATTTAGATCGACTTATGTCAATCTATTCAGATGTGTATGTTGGACGCTGATAGATAGATATATAAAAGTGTAATGAAAGATAAAGAGTAAGAAGTACATAACCACGACACGAGTATTTATAGTGGTTCAGCCACAAGGACACCTTCCTTGCCCTACTCCACTCCCCGAGTCACCTACTCGAGAGTTCGTAATCACTACACGACACCAACTCCTTATGGTGAAGAAGCCTTCACAACGTCGCCTACTCTTTTTCCGGTACTAGGCTAACCACCGGGTTCTTTCACCAAGGTGAACCACTCCTACCACAACGTCGCCTACCCTTTATCCGGTACTAGGCTAAGTACCGAGTTCCATTACAATGGAGAAACTACTACCCAACACTACACAACACCTAATCCCAAAGGAGACCCACTCCTTATTACAACACCATCAAGGATATCAACATCCTTGCAAACAAATTATCACTATTTGTATAACGATGTACCTCATCGATTATACGACCTTGGCATTCTTCACTAATGCCACTTGATTTGATTCCTAGGCATCTTTCACCAATGCTCTTGACACAAACGCTTGGCACCTTTCACTAATGTCTTCGTCTTGACACCTTTAGCATTCTTCACTAATGCTTTTGACACGAATGTTAAGCATCTTTCACTAATGCTTTCGTCTTGACTCTTTCGGCATCCTTCACTAATGCCTTCGACACAACACTTCTATGGAGGAAGAAAGAACTATCAACAAGAGAACTTCAGTAGTCTTGATGATGACGAAGAATGGCAACTCATGGACTTGAGCTTGCTCGACTTCAAGAAGTGGTGATCTCGCCTTTAAGAGGAACCTAGAGAATCACACAAAAACAAAAGACAAACTACATAGAAAGATCCCTTAGGATCAGTGGTTAGAGAGTTACAATACTTGGGGAAAGTATGTGTGAGAGTGGCAACCCAAAAGAAGAAATGGCTCACTATTTATAGAAGAAAACTAGCTACTATTCCCCGGATCCCATGGATCCCTCCCTTGAGGGATCCGTCCAGTGTATTGACTGGGATCTGTGGGACGCTCCCTTTTGCCCATGGGTTTTTTGGTTATGGGTCATGGGTTATGGGTTGGTCCATGGGTATTTCCTTAGATACAATGTATCTAATAGGTACATTGCATCTAGTCAAATGGATATGGGTGTGATGCGTTCACCGAGCTTTAAATTTATATGCAAGAATTACCGGTTAACTAGAAACACATTCGGGCAAGTATACCCTAGTCAAGTTGTAGTATAGGTTTTGGTAAATCAAGGTCGTCCCAAGAGACTTGGTTGCACCATAAGTGCCATTTGTTTGTTTAAGCAAGTAACAATGTCGTGGTTATGATTGTCACGGATCAAACCACTAAGAAAAGTAATAAGAACAAGCACAAAAAGAACATACATGTTTAGACAAATGATCACAAGTTATCACAAGAGCCAAACAAGTATCAAGGCATTCATATTCATGTTTATTTCAATAAAACACAATATCTCAACAATCATATCAATAACAAACATATGGAACTATAAAATTAACAAGGTTTACCCAAAGTATGAATTACAATAGGCAAAGAAGAAGGATTATAGCAACCTTCAAGCCTCCAATCAACTACAATAGTTCTACCAAGCCGGAAAATGATGTCCAAACGCCTTCAACAACCCTTGAGCACACTACACGAATTTGGCAGAGGTTTGTGGTCTTTTGGGGAAGATAAGTTGGTGGAAATTCGTCCTTAAGGGTGGAAGCTTGAATTTCACACAAGTTGGGATAGGATAGTTGGTGGGAATTCGTCGTTAAGGGTGGAGGCTCGAATTTCACACCTTTGGGGAAGGTAAGTTGAGAGATGGATGTTGTAATAGGTGGAAATTCGTTCTTAAAGGTGAAGGCTCGAATTTCACACCTAGAGATGGAGTGGTGGGTGAAAGGGATAGAGAAGGGATGATGAAAACATACACAAATGAGGTCTATTTATACTACTCTCAAGGCTAGGGGTATTCAATGCTCAACTTGGCCTCCAAAGAGCTTGGAAGGGACTAGAATACATGTAGGAAGGACCTAGAATCTTTTGGAACAAGTTTGGAGTCTTAGTGATGAAGAAATGGATGTCCAGGGCTTCCCAACCGAATCGGTTGGGCTCCAACCGTTTCGGTTGGTCTTCTTGACTACTCTCCAACCGAAACGGTTGCGGGGCACGACCGAACGGTTGGAGCCTTTTGACAGAAATTGACAACCTCCAAAGTTATATATCTTTCTCTTATCTTTCCGTGGCCATGAACCGGGGGTCAAACGGAGTCCGTATGCAAAAGTTATGGCCAAAATTGTGAACGTGTGTCGAGGACAACGAGGCTTCCAATCTTTCTTCGTTTTAGCTTCTTTTCTTCATTTCTTTCTTGTTTTCCTTCTTGAACTTCATTCTTGAGTCTTTGGACCACTATCTTGATGACTTTATCTTCTCGAATATACTCAACAAGTCTTGCTTTTGTCAAGAATTCTTCGTATTTGGAGAAATCTTCGTGTTTTACTTCTTTTTCCGTCTTTTTCTCCACTTTCTTGTACTTGGCTACAAATGAACTAGCATACACACTTTTATACGATTAAGCAACAAAAGCATACGATTATAACCAAATATCACACATAAAAGCACGGATAACGCTAGTAAAAACATGCACAATTTGAGCGTTATCAAATTCCCCCACACTTAAACTTTGCTTGCCATCAAGCAAATCTAAGAAAATAAAATTTAAACTACATACCTAAAGGACAAAACGAAAAGAAAAATTTTGAAAATTATAATATTTTTGGCTTTTTTTTTTATTTATAAACTCAAAATAAGCAGCGCAAACTCCCCTACACTTAAAGGTTTGGTTGCCCTCAAGCAAATCTAGAAATTAAGAAAAATAAATCCCACGTGGTGCATGAAATATGATTAGAAAAATGTGATGCAAATCTACCAAGTACAAGTACAAGATAAGATTCATCGTTTTAAGCTTTTAGAGGTGAAAAATCGAGATGTTTGACAATACCCCATGGATTCTCTTGCTTGATAACATGGCTAAGCACCTCACGAAAATGAATGAAGTATAATTCACTCAACACTCAATTTATAGTGATGGATAGTATTAAGGAATAGTACACTCATATGCTCAGTCATGATCTAAATATTACCATAGGCTTGTACAAGAAACAAAACTCCACCAACGTGGCGTAAGCACCAAGTGTAAACATCTAAAGAGGGCTTTTATTCGGGTTAGGCTAAAAGGGTTTATCTAGGCTTCTGTTCAAACATTACATACAAGAATATAATAGATCACTAGCGTGAATTCTTGATTAAGTCAAACAACGGATGGTCACTAGATTATACTTTGGATCGCTGGCGCATTATTCGCATAACGGATGGTCACCAAAAATATGCACTAGATCGTTGGCGCGTCATTCGATCCTTCAAGAACCGGATGGTCACTAAAAATATTCACGCACTTCATATTTTCACAAAGCCAAAAGAGAAGGGATAAGGCTTGGGAATATTTATGAAATTGGTGTTAAAAAAAAATAAAGTCAAGTCTAATACCCAATGTTGCTAGTTACCGAACAAACGAAAAACCCGAAAATGATTATAGTTACAATCTTCTCTTCGCATGTCGATCACCAAATATATAATATATATCGCGTCTTAGCACATTGGCTAATCGATATCTCAAACATACTTCCTCTTCATAAATAATATAGCACATTGGCAATAATTGTCATCACACATTTTTTTTTTTCATTTTTTTTTCGATGACTTATTTTTTTTTTTTCACATTTTTTTTATCTTCCTTTCTTACATCACATCTCCCCCACACTTCGTATAAGCATACACCACAAAAATGCAAATAAGAAGTTGTAGTCTTCATCTTTGTCAGAATGGTACACACTATTGACAAAGTGCGGCTAACTCATAATCATAAAAAACAATCCAATAATATCTAGCAACTAGCAACCAACCATTTAGAATTTGACAAGGGGTAGGCTAAGGTTTAAAGTGTAACTAAGGGTATCTAGCGCTAAAAATGAGCGCTAACAAATGGGTCCATGTAAGGGTGGTTAACTAACAGATGTGGTTAGCTAATGTATCATTAGATGTAAACGGAATGCCATTTGGTTTTATTCCTAAGGTTGCCTCTTTATCATACGAATACACTTTTATCACACGAATACGATCTTACTGCGGTCTGGTAATGATTTACAAGTATAAGTTCTAGAATAAATAAAATCACCGGCACACTCATAGCATAAAAGATGTATACTATATATGAAACAGGCTCAAATCCTCACAATTTAGTGGAAGGGCTATAAAAAGTGCTAGCAAATGTTATCGATTCCAGAGTGGATTGCAATATTAATCGGGACACATCTCAAGTTTTTCAAAATTTACCGATTTCACCAGTGGGTTGATCCAATTATTCTAATATATTATCCTATAAGCGTGAAAACAACTAGATCATAAGGGCAAACAAGTTCACAAAATTTTTATAAATAGGCCTAAGCATTTGGAATTTAAAAACTAGTTTCGGTTTTCACAATAATATTTTCCCCCCATACTTAAGTTAAGCACATACAAAAAAATAACCTAATGACAAAAAATATTACTATTATTATTATTACTATTACTATGAGAAAACTTTGAAAAATAAACTAGTTAAGACTTTTTCTTTTCTTTTTTTCTTTTTTTTTTAATTTTTATTTTAATTTTTTTTTTGTTTTTCTATTTTTATTTTTAAAAAAACAAACATGACTTATTCTTGTCCCACGAGTTCTCGGTAGCTCCATTGAAACACACAAAGAAGCGGAGAAGCAGGTCAGCGCAAAGCATATTAAAAACCCAACTTCTTTAGGGAATCAGGGAGACCCGCCTTATACCTCTCACATAGTTTGTTTACAATGGGTGAGCCTTACTTTCGAGGGACAAAACAAATCAATTTATAAAATAATTTACCAAACAAACAAACAAAGGAAAAATAACAAAGAAACAAAATAAAGCAATTGTGAAAATAAACTAGGAAGCATGTAAGATAGGGAAAAAAATATAACTATAAGTCTAAGAGAAACGAAACTTCCCGGACTAAACATCACAATCGAACTCCATATGATAAGGTGCTAAGCAAACGCTAGCATAAGCGTGTGAGATCAATCGATTTCTCTTCCAACATGTCCAATCAAGAGTGTAAAACCAATCCTTTCTCCAGGAGCTTATTAAATCTGCAAAAAATAAACAAGACTACAAAAACGCGTAAAATTCTAAAACTCACTTTCGTAGACATCACGGTTGCATTTAGCGCATGCAACAAGCCTTTAAACCCCTCGGTGGCCCGAGTGGACGAGTTATATTCTCGTAAGGGTTTCCAGTGACCATACCCACAAAGTTCAAAACATTTTATTTTAAAAACGAGTACTTATTTATTTACAATGTACTAAAAAATAACAAAATGCAAAAATGCAAAAACCAAATTTAAATATAATAAAAGAAATGATACTCTTGCAAAAACAAACAGACATTTAAACTTATTCTATCTAAACACAAACACACAAGAACAAAATAATGTATTTTTTTTATATGATTGGTCCAGCCGATCCGGTTACGGGTAGTGACCGATCGGTTGGAGGCGATTTTTTAAAAAAAAAATTTATAAAAACAAGTTTTATTTCAAAACTTTTATTGATAAAATTAAACAAGAAAAGACAAGGTAACGAACACAAAACTAAACACAAGTAAACAAAACACATAAACACATATATTATCGCGAACATAAAACAACACTAAAAAATAAGCATAAACAAATAAAATCACGATCACATAAAAATGACAATCACATAAACGCAAGCACACACAATTAGTCACGTAACACAAATCAAAACAAGACATCCTAAAACAAGATAATCTTATTCAAAATTAATACGAAACTAACATAGACAAGAATAACGCGAACAAAAAGAACACAAAAACATGCAAGAGATGACATAACATATAAAACACAAACACACGAAACAAGAAACACACGGACTATTTTATTTTATTTTATTTTATTTTAACAGAACACACAACTGGATCGGCTGCGGGTGCAGGCCGACCGGTTCGTGTGGATTTTATTAAGTACGAGGCTTCCAACCGATCCGGTTGGAATGCCAACCGATCGGTTGGTTGATTCGGGGTGGTTTTGGTGGGGTTTTTCGGAAACGATTTCGAGCACACTTAGAAAGCAATCATTGAAACGAGCATTTTAGAACACATGAAACGAAATCCCAACATCAAAAACTTGATTTTGATGCAAAGATCATTTGAGCAATTATGAGAAAATGAGAGATTTTAAGAAAAAGACAAGCATTCAAGCAAACTTCATTAGCAAACATCAAGAGCAATCAAACAAGAGCAAAGAAACAATCATTCATGAGCAAGAGCAATATATCATTCGAACAAACTAGCAAACAATCAATTCAATTCAAGCAAACAATTCAACAAACAAACAAACATAAGAATACAAACACAAGTCCCCGGCAGCGGCGCCAAAAACTTGATGGGTTCCATCGGGGTTTTAAATTTATAATCAAGAATTACCAATTAGCTAGGAACACATTTGGGCAAGTATACCCTAGTCAAGTTGTAGTATAGGTTCTGGTAAATCAAGGTCGTCCCAAGAGACTTGGTTGCACTACAAGTGTCGTTTGTTTATTTAAGCAAGTAACAAGGTCGTGGTTATGATTGTCACGGATCAAACCACTAAGAAAAGTAATAAGAACAAGCACACAAGAACATACATGTTTAGACAAATGATCACAAGTTATCATAAGAGCCAAACAAGTATCAAGACATTCATATTCATGTTTATTTCAATCAAACACAATATCTCAACAATCATATCAATAACAAACATATGGAACTATAAAAGTAACAAGGTTTACCCAAAGTATGAATTACAATAGGCAAATATGAAGGATTATAGCAACCTTCAAGCCTCCAATAAACTACAATAGTTCTACCAAGCCAGAAAATGATGTCCAAACGCCTTCAACAACCCTTGAGCACACTACACGAATTTGGCAGAGGTTTGTGGTCTTTTGGGGAAGATAAGTTGGTGGAAATTCGTCCTTAAGGGTGGAGGCTTGAATGTCACACAAGTTGGGATAGGATAGTTGGTGGAAATTCGTTCTTAAGGGTGGAGGCTCGAATTTCACACCTTTGAGGAAGGTAAGTTGAGAGATGGATGTTGTAATAGGTGAAAATTCGTCCTTAAGGGTGGAGGCTCGAATTTCACACCTAGAGATGGAGTGGTGGGTGAAAGGGATGAGAGGGATGGAGAAGAGATGATGAAAACATACACAAATGAGGTCTATTTATACTACTCTCAAGGCGAGGGGTATTCAATGCTCAACTTGGCCTCCAAGGAGCTTGGAAGGGACTAGAATACATGTAGGGAGGACCTAGAATCGTTTGGAACAAGTTTGGAGTCTTAGTGATGAAGAAATGGTTGTCCAGGGCTTCCCAACTGAATCGGTTGGGCTCCAACCGTTTCGGTTGGTCTTCTTGACTACTCTCCAACCGAAACGGTTGCGGAGCATGACCGAACGGTTGGAGCCTTTTGACAGAAATTGACAACCTCCAATGTTGTATATCTTTCTCTTAGCTTTCCGTGGCCGTGAACCGGGGGTCAAACGGAGTTCGTATGCAAAAGTTATGGCCAAAATGGTGAAGGTGTGTCGAGGACAACGAGGCTTCCAATATTTCTTCGTTTTAGCTTCTTTTCTTCATTTCTTTCTCGTTTTCCTTCTTGAACTTCATTCTTGAGTCTTTGGACCACTATCTTGATGACTTTATCTTCTCTAATATACTCCACAAGTCTTGCTTTTGTCGGGAATTCTTCGTATTTGGAGAAATCTTCGTGTTTTACTTCTTTTTCCGTCTTTTTCTCCACTTTCCTGTACTTGGCTACAAATGAACTAGCATACACACTTTTATACGATTAAGCAACAAAAGCATATGATTATAACCAAATAACACTCATAAAATCATGGATAACGCTAGTAAAAACATGCACAATTTGAGCGTTATCATGGTCAATACCATGGGTTATGGATATGCTCCATGGGTTGTAGTTTTTACCCATTATAATACATACTAGTTATGTATATATTTGCTCAATATGTAAACATTAGTTGTTGTACATATGTATTACTAAATCATAAAATCACTTATACGTGTTTTAGTGTTTTATGTGAAAACGTAAGTGTGTTAGAAAACTATTGGCTCAAACTATTTACGTATTTTATTTGTTTCGTTAAAATGATTTTACGTTTGTTATCAACAAAACATTAGAAGATCGTAAAATATAAATAAACCTTTTTACGGCTTATTTGTATTAACAATTATGTCTTTGTCTACTTCCTTTTGATGGTGCTTTAAATAGTCATACAAGAATTCGTATGTAGCTTGATGAAGATTCTTCGCTTGACGGATGAATGTAACATACTTCTCCCAATCAGGACCAAGACAACTTTGGAACTTTGTGTTGATTGCAATCCTTGGCATAATGATATTATGTTTATCCAAGTCATTGATGATGTCTGAGAACCGATGATGGTATGACTCTAATGTCTCCCCTGGTTCAATCATGAAGTGTTCATATGCTAAATAGATTTTGGATTTCATGTCCTCTTGATTGAGTTCAGTGCCTTCCATTAGAAGATGAATGTGCTCCCACATTGCTTTAGTAGTCTTCTGAGCATCAACACTATGAAGTATCGGATTAGGTAATCCAAAAGGATATATTGCATTGCAATTTCATCGGCTTCTAAGTGAAGAAGTTGTTTAGTAGTAAGTTGATCAAGATCGACAACATTGGTAACATCATCTCTTGGTGGATTAGCATTCGGATCTCTGGGTATAGTGATAGTAGGCATCTGAAAATGACCTTCAAGGATGACCTTCTTCAAAAACTTACCATGTGGCTTCTTGAGATCACAAAACCTAAAGAACCTTATCACCCATTGATCGTAGTTACCGGGAGTGAGCATTGGAGGTCTATCAAGGGATCCAGCTTCATGAATGGATTGTTGGCTACTTAAAGCTTCACACATCTTTTCAAACCAAGAAGGTTCCTTTTGCGTTGTAACATTCATAGCATACTTTTCCGGATATTGATATTGGAAGTAGTTACAATGTTGAACTTGTTGACGAGGGTTTGCTCATTGAGGAAAGTACATTTGAGACGGCAGTTGAAATTGTTGTTGAAATTTTTGCAATTGTTGTTGTGATGGTGGAGGATATTATTGATATTCTTGTTGAGGATACTCATGAGGAAAATAGCTAGAGTATGGTGGTTGAGACATCTTGAAACTTGTGTTGATGATGGATCTTTGTAGTCGAATGAAACTTTGAGTTTGTAGATAAAGTAACCTTAAGCGTAGAAACCAGCTTAGGCGTAGAGAACCCTTATGCGTAGATCCCTAGTACACGTAGACAAGAGTTTACACATAGTAACTGCTTACGCGTAGACTTGAGAAAAACTTAGCTTAGGCGTAAACCAAATGCTTAATAGTAAGAACCTTAAGCGTAAGATTTCCTTAAGCGTAAGACAAGCTTATGCGTAGAAAATGCTTAGGCAAAGAAGTTTTTACTCGTAAGCTTTTAAGCTTAGGCGTAAAACTAGGGTTTTACCCAAAAATCCTTTACACTTATCAAAGTGTAAAAGATATCCAAAGTCGAAGTGTTTTCAGGCTTATCCAAGCAAGAAAACACTGAGTAAACCAATAGCTTCGAAGATCAAATGAAGAAGTTCCTTAGGCGTAGTAACTCTGGCTTAGGCGTAGACTTAGGAGTATACGAGTAGAACTAGGGTTTTACTACGAGTAGAAAGTACCAAAATTTACCAAAACTGATTTTTATGCTCAAAAGTGTTTTTTAACCTGATTTTTATGATGAAATACCTTCAAAATCACCAAAATAACAAGAAAGTTGAAAACTTGATGATCCAAAACAACTTTCACCCTTAGGCTTAGAAAGTACCACAAGAACAAAACCAAGCTTTAAAACTATTCTACACACGTAAAGTTTGAAACTTGATGCAAAAAACTTAAACTTTAACACTAAATAAACCTTAAACCACAAGAATCTTGAGTTTACAAGTGTAAAAACTAAAGCTTTTAGGCGTATGAAAAATTAAGTACTAAAACCCACGCGTATAAGACAAAAACTTCAAAAACAAAGGTGTTTCACCCAACTAGATGGTGATTGATACCACTGTTAGGTCACCATAAGTTAACACAAGTAACAATATGTAAGAAATGGGAAAGAAAGTGATCGGTTGAACACTTAAACACACACGAATGATATAGAGAAAAGGTTATGCGTATGATGTATTAAGAAAGTGAACAACCAACCTTAAAGAGAAGGTTTACATGTGTTTATATAGGGAAGGGAACTAGGGCAACATGTCTAGTCCCTTCCTTCATTATTGGGCTTGGGCCAAAGCCTATAGGCTTTCTACATAAGTCTTGCCATTAATAACTAACATAAAAGCCTAGTTTAAGCAACCTATTACATATAAAATACTAACACTTGAAAAATAAGTTAGGAGTGATTCCAACAATATTATTCCAAACCTAAAACGCAACATTATATTCTAGGTTGCACGTAGAAGTTTCTCGGCTTATTTATCATTTTCGTTATATGTTTGATATCATTAGTTCAAGGTGAGTCATAGCCCCTACTTTTATACGTTTTGAATTACTTTTGGGGAGATACATGCTCAGAAATACTTTACTCATTTATCAAAATACATGATTTGCATTTACATACAGATACAAGTGTACAACACATTATACTTTTATGATGTGCTACATTTTTCAACTTTTCAGACATGATGTGTAGTTTTATTGCGATATATGCCTTAATGTGTTAAAATCGTTTGCATGGTTCGTACATTATTCATAAGCAACTAGTTAACTCCTGGAGGGAGCCAGTGGAGAGGTTTTGATAGTACTATCGGGCTGACGCCCCCACCCTTGTATCCCTTATTCTTGACCTTGGGTGACTATAATCCGGTGTAGGGTGTAAGCATATGAAAGCAAGTCGTGAGGTTCAGTTGGCCGTTACATTTTACATTAATTACTTGCATATATCGTATACACATATGTCCTACACATAATGCATTCAACATTTACAGTTATTAAATATGAACTTATATGTGGACCTAAGATGTTACAAATCTTGTATACGCGGGATTTGTAGTAGGATTAGGTTGACATATACTTGTCATGGGAATCAAATTATAAAGGTTTTACATCTTATTTGCAATAAAATCTATGAACTCACCAACCTTTCTGTTGACACTTTTTAGCATGTTTATCTTAGGTCAGTAAGGCGATAGCTGTTGCATGAGACATAGAGTCATACAACATATTTTGAAGACTTATGCTTTTATCATTTACCATTCAAAACATTTTGTAAACATTTATGTAATATACTTTGGGACCTCATGTTTGTAACTCTGAATTTATTAATCAAATGGTAACTTTTCAAAACGTCTCATTTAGAGGTCTTTTATATAACTTGTAATGTGTGCTAACTCATTTAGAGGTCTTTGATATAACTTGTAATGTGTGCTAATAATTAATACCCCAGTGACAGTGACATAATCTTCCGTTGCGATCTCATTTTGAGGTTGTTACAGCAGTGATCCGTTTTTTTGTTCGGCCTTATTTCCCTCCCCCCCCCCCCTTCCTTTTATTGTTAATCTAGACCTTTGTTTCACTCATTTTCATCCTCCTTAACATTTATTTCACCTAACTTCACCTACTTACATGCAGAGTTGTGTTTGTTGTTTCTTGAGGATTCATTTGTGGTTTAGTACTTTATTTTTTTTGGTTAATACTCTATTGTTATTATGGTTCAAGAATGTTACCTTGTTGTTTTTTTTCGAAATAACGATTTGGTCTTTTGTTGTTGTTGATTTGTGTAAGTCCGATGATGTTTGGGGTATTGCATGAGATGTTTGGAAGTGCTTTTAGTTTTTCTTTAATCTAATTTTGTGATATTGTTGTAGGTTCAAGGTATTGTTTATGCTTCTCAAGCTTTAGATCATTTTCATGTCTTTAATTGAAGATGCATTACTGCTAGTATTAAAAAGGTACAGTTTTTAACCACATCATTTAGATATGTTGTTGTTGATTTTGTGTAGATTGTTGTAGGTTCAAGGTTTTGTGTATGCTCCTCAAGCTTTAAATCTTTTGCATGTCTTCGATTGCGGTTTCTTTAGTGTACTGGATTAATTTTAGTATTAGGTTTTTATTTAGTTATAAAATGAGTAGTGATTGCGATTTCTTTAGTTGGCTGAATTAATTTTAGTATTATGTTTTTATTTAGTTTTAAAATGAGTAGTCAGAAAGATATTTGGTCATGCGTGCTGATTGTATACATTTTCTATAATCTGTGGTTGAAAGTGCTTTGTGATGTCCTTTAAAGTCTGATATGTCGTGATAAATTCTTATTTTATATGGTGTGTCTAAGTTGAAGTGGTAACTTCTAATTTCTCAAGTGTCAGTACGTATTTTTGTGCCATGAAAATTGCATGAGTTATTTATGTGATTATACAGATAAAATCTAAAATGTTGGGTAGTTTGTCTTCCTGAAACTGTGTCGTTTAGGTTTTGCTTTGGAATATTTAAGACTTAATTTGTATTTAAAGGTGATATGATGTCGTTTAAAGTTTAGCAACTATGTTTGAGACTATAGTTAACGGTTTAGTCTTTTAGTTGTTGTTGATTTTTGTAAGTTTGATGATTTTTGATGTATTGGATGGGATGTTTAGAACTGCTTTTAGATTTTTTGTTACATCATTTGGTTAAATTGTTGTTGGTTCAAGGTACAGTTTATGCTCCTCAAGCTTTATGTAAGTTACTCTAAAACATAAATCGTATGGTCTTTGTGGTTTTGGTCGAATTCTAGAAAGAGGATGGGAGTTCTAGAGAGAGAAAGTGAAAGAGAAATAAGTTTTATGATTAGAAGCTCCAACCCTTTCACTTAGAGTGAAATGGTATTTATAGTACTTATAATAAACGCCCTCTTGCGGGCTATGGATCGGGTGTACAACGGATAAAGACCTATCCCTCCTCCATGGTGTTACTTAAACTAACTATTTTAGGTTTAAGACTACGAACTAACTTGTGCTAAATGATAGTCGGGGTGACCGAGTCTTTCATATGGATTTTCTAAATCCTAACAATCTCCCCCTAAGGGAGGTCACCCAGAAATTACAATTTGAATTCTAGCACTCTATTACACGAGTTTAAAATTCTAGCTCGTAGTCTTTGATCGAGCTACAATTTTTTCTGCAGGACAATTTTCAAAAACGATATATTTCTCGTAAAACATAAAAACCGACACTCGACACATACCGGCACCGTCGGACTAACGGCAAAACATTTATAATTTAAAATCTACGTAATGATGACACCGTTTTATTAGGCCTTCGAAAACGTTTCTGAAAACATAATTTTTATATTTCTCGTATGCCAAGAAGGGACGTTTACTCGGTAGCACAACGGTACACGAGGTACAAAACATACTCAAATTAATAATAAAAGTAATAATCTTAAAACTACTCTATACCCTACGCCTACCCACCCATTTCCTTGTCTTCGCCTGTTCCCAATCGACTACATCCAAAAGCAGTTTCTTTCCTCTTTTCTTGTTTTCTCTGCTCCAACGCCCCAAGCTATAGTCAAAGATAGATTGATAGATCTCTATCAATGTCTTTCTTTTTCTCTACCTCGTCTCTTCCCAACGCAGGTTCACAAGAGCTCCTAGGACACCATTAAAGGAAAGGGACTAGTGCTACAAATGGGTTATCACGAGAGTGACCTCCAGAAATCTTGAGTCAAAACCATCCTCTTCTTTTTCTATTTAAAGTTGTCGAACCAGAGGAGGAATACACACATATCTTTTCATCAAATTCACATACACTACCTCCTATACTCACCACGCCGGCCATCACCAGCCACCATCAGTTGTCACCACAGCCGCCGACCATGTCTTCTCTCGCTGCCGTTATTTTGACTCGAAACGGTGGTGACAAGCTAGATTATACTCGTTATGGACCAAAAACACCATAATAAACTAATAATAAATTCAACCCAATCCAAGCTCCATATCAGCAAAACCCTTAGTCCAAATCAGTTATGCAGTATTTTGACTTTATTTGACTGAGGAGTAATATGAAAGTAGAATCTAAGTAGATGCTAGTTAAACATTAAAAAGCTATGCTAAAACACATATCATTTCTTTATCAAATCAGACCCAAAATAACCAAGTAAGAGCCGTTTATTGCTAATATTTGATGGTTTCTTGAGTTTATGCATGTGCAGGTACGGATATGACAAAACAGACAAAAGAAAGCCAAAACCGAAGAAAACCGAGCACGAGAGAAAGAAGAATGCAAAAAGCCGAGGCTGGGAAAGGAATTTGCGAGTTTGGACAATCAATTCTCAAAATGGCAGTTTTAGTCCTTGAAGATTCAGAATTGTGATGTTTGGTCCTTGGGATTTTCAAAGTTGGCAAAAATGGTCCTTGGAGTACATTTTCAGAATTATACTATTGGTCCCTGGAAATTCAGATTTGACAACTTTAGTCCTTATGTTAATTTTGGATCACAATATATGTCCTAAGTTCAAAACAGCCAAACGCCCAACATAAGCCCAACTCATCCAAAGCCTGGTCAAACTATTTCTAACCGGTCAACTTAGATAATCCTTTGAACCTTCACATGATTTTGCACCTTGTCAAAAATACAATTGAACCCTCCCACTTATTGATAGTCAAACACCGGTCAAAGAGAGTAAAAAAATATATTTTAACATTTACCCGCTATATATGTTCTTCCCCAATTCACAAATTACCCAGGCTTATAAACCCTAAAATACCCCAAATCCAATTAAGCACAATCCACTATCATTAAGGGCAAATTAGTACTTTATCCTGACACCTACTGACACGTGCTCAGTTCCAAGTCAGCAATCCGTGTGTCACACCTCAAAAGCTCTCCTCTGATTGGTCAGTGATGCGTGGAAGTGTTAATCCAAGGGTCAAGATGAGATGGGATTTTATCAACGGTGATAAACGACTCAAAAGTAACACACATTTGCCTTTCTGGATCCTTCCTCAGCTTGAGCTCGTGTATAAATACTCCTTCTGATTCACATTGTAATCTCATGTAGAGTAGGAGTACGGTAGAATTAGCTTCTGAGTAGTTTTTTTTATTCAAATGTATTAGTTAAATTCAGCCTTGTTATTTCTAATTTTGTACTCAAGTTTTATTAATAAAAAAATATTTCCAGCTTATGTTCTCATAAAATTTCTTTCACTGTTCCAATTGTTTCATTTCAGCTTATATAAATTTCAATTGGTTACTTGAGCTTTTATCAAATCTGTTTTAGTTTACTTACTCAGAAGTACACTCAAATCTCACCATTGATCAAATAAAGTCAATAATGCAGTTCATGAGTAACATGGTTCTGGATTGCTGATATAAGCTGGGATATGGTTGATTTTGAAACTCAGTTGGGTAAATATCAGGTTTAGGATAGTGGTATTTTGATCTCAGAGCAAGCCATAGTGGCTGGACCTTTGTAAGTTCATATATCACTTGCTTTATTAATCTGTTCTGCTGCATAATCTGTGTTACTTGAATCTGTTAGACATCATTGTTAGTTTTGTATTCTTTAGCTCTCTTTTAGTTATTTGATGGTAATTGTAGGTTGTTATGGATTAGTTTCATGGATTCAATAGTTTTGATAGCATTTTAGTTTCATTAAAGGTGTGTTTGTTTCAGTACTGATTACTGAGTTTGAGATTTGATTAGGTGTTAAGTTTCATTGCTTCAGGTTTACATAGGCTTGATTTACTCATTTCAGTCCTTAGTTTGCATCTATATCCACTCATAGTCAAAATCATCTTCAAGTTGCTTTAATTTTCACATCAGAATAATCTAGGCTAGCATAATTTGGATTTAGGTTTAGAATCAGTAGAACAAGCTTGCATTAGGTTCATTATAGCATTTAGTGTCAATTTCAATCCATTTCAGTAGATTCAAATCTCAGATAAGTCAAGCTGCATGTTTTCTTAAAAAGTTAAAATTTCCATTGCTAGTACAAACAGCTTCCATTTCTGCATTTATAATTCACTCAATTTTAGTCCTTATTAGCTGAAATTTTGGATTATTGCACTTTGATAGGTCTTTAGTTCAGTGGTAATTTTATTTTATTTTTGTGATTTTGTAACATATTGGATTTCATAAACACATAACAAACAATAATATGGTCGAATTATTTAGAGGTTTTAGAGAGAGAAAGTGGGAGCCTTTCTAGAGAGAGAAAGTGAAAGAAAACATAGAAGGTTAGATTAAGATGAATGAAAGGTCCAACCCTCTACCTTGGGAGGTAGAGGGTATAAATAGTTACAAACATAACGACCTCCTATCGGCCTGTGGATCAGGTATACAGTGGGTAAAGACCCGTCCTTCCTCCACGGTGTTGCACTAAGCTATACTACGCTACAAACTAATAAATAAACTACTAAATAACGTAAATAACGATATGTCTACGAGCTAACTTATGCTAGATAATATTAGGGGTGACCGACTCTTCACTATGGAATTTTCTAATTCCTAACAATCTCCCCCTAAGGGAGGTCACCCCATGTTATACATTTCGAATCCTAGCATTCTATTCTTGTCTTTGTTCTTGAGCTCATAGACTTCAATTCTTCATTTCAACAATCTTTGTGCTTTTGTAGCGATTCTTCAAAGTCCGCATTGATTTGTACTTTTAGTGGAGGTCTTTGAACTGATCCACATCTTGATGATCTTCGAGCTTTCTTTGAGATCATCAGCCACAGTAAATCTCTGGATCACCCTTTATTGTGTTGCCATCATGTGAAGTTGTGACTTTTGGACCGACATGCTCACACTTTTGAATCATGACATCTTTCCATCAGAGTAGCGGAAGCCTTACTGGTTCATGATATTTGTAGCAGCGAAGCATAAGCATAGAATGAAATATCAGAGCCAGGTTATGTAGATATGCACCAGTCATGATTTCTTCAAATTAAGTGTGGATGCTGTGAGCATGCGGCTTTGGATTGACTCCTCAATTCTGATCAGCTGCAATCGTCGGGGTGTACCTGCATACGACAGTTAGCAATAAAGCGTACGAAAGTGTCTTTGATCACTTTCGTTGAATTGAGGTACACGGCCCACGGTTCCCCGTTGATCAGTACAAGTACTGCCTGTGATCAGGTAGGATTCCTAAGAATCTCCTTGACAGGGTTTCGCAGCTGTTCTAGCTGTTCTCAAACCGGAACGTCTCAAAGAAGACAACACGGAGTGAGTGAACCAGCAAATTGAGATTAACTGATTGATGAAAAATGATTTGAAAAACAATCGCGTATTGCTTGAAGAAAGAGTTTTACAATACAACGAAGGTTTTATGAGAAAGATCAATTTTCAATCAAAATACTTTTTGTATTAGAGAATGAGTACACATTCGACGTGCTAGCGAAAAGAAGAGATTCGCACATCGAACGGTTTTTCTAAAAGTATTTTTCAATCAGAGATACTTTTTGAATTTGAAATGAATACACATTCGACGTGCTAGAGAAAAGAAGATTTGCACATCGAACGGTTTTTCCAAAAGTATTCGTCAATTCCATTCCTGGACCAAGGTTGATTCAAGACTGAATCGCCCCATTGTTTCTATCCAGTTGTCACAAGTTTGATCTTACGAGAAGATCTCACATGTCACCCACCAAGAGCTTGTTTGATGTTGGCTCTAGAAGGATTTCCATCTTCATTGTGAATACTTTACATATCACTCAGATGTTCTGGCAATACCACAAGGATAATGCATAGGACTCTTAATATATACTTACTTTCCACATTGTGTGAAAAAGCAAGTCTTCAAGAATTTAGGGTACTAACGAGATATTGTGGATGATCTCTTGGCTCTAGACTCAATAGTGCACATTTGGTTCCTGTGCCGGAGACTAGGGAGAGGGTCTCCTACTTCAATATCAACCATCTCTAAGAGAAAGTCGATAGATTATGTCGGTTCCCCGTGAGAATGAAACAAGCCCTTTTAAGAGGAACTTGAGTGGCTTGGGAAGTTTAGTGCAGTGCATCACTGGGTCCATGATGTCTTGTCTTCAATACCAGTGTTACCTTAGTAACCACCAGTAGCATATGAATTGAACCCGGTTTCTGCCCTAAGGTTGAATTGATGGAGGGCTATTTCTTTTCACCCTTTTATCATTTATTTCTTTTTCATTCTTCAACCCCTTCAGTGCATACCGAGACTTCATAACTAGAACCTTGTTGGGTTTATTCCAGTACTAGCTCAGTCTCAGTCTGCACTCTTCCCATTCCTCACTTTTCTCCTTTTTTCAATATACCTAAGGACTCTACACTATCTAGTGGATTGTCCCTGGGTAGATCCCTCCGGTTCTGGCGGATCGTGGGAACGAATACCTAACCTAACCATCCTTATAACTCCATGCATAAAGTAAATTGGTCGGTCTTTTGGTATTGTTCTTTCCTTCATGAAACCAATTGAAAAATCATTTGGAAAACCAATCAAGGTACTTGTGATACGAGATCAAAGCATTTCGTACCTTAATAGTTTTGATCATTTAGAAAACCTCCCCCTCAACATGTGCGTATGATTTAGAAATTGTTTAGCACAAGGAGGCAAGAGGACTTTGAAATATTTTCTTTGATCACAATTTTCATACGAAAAAGCCATTTGATTTTCTTGGTAAAATTCTCCCCCTCAATATGTGCATAGGATATTTTAAAACATTTTATCACATAGAGGCAAGAGTTCTTTTGAAGCACATCCACAATCACAAAATCCATTAAGAAAACCATTTGAAAACACAATCAAGGTACTTTATAATCTCTTTAAAAAAACTTTTGTACCTCGATGGTTTTGCTCCCCCTCAATATGTGCTTCGAGATTCGAAAGCGTTTAGCGCATATGAGAGAGCAGCCTGCACAACTGAATCAAAACGATCAACTTTTATCAAATTTCATTATTAAATCACAAATTCTCCCCCGATCAAAAATATCAAATCCTTTGAGATTTTGGATCCCAAGTGATTTAATTAGGTTTAGAAAACATGGGAGAAAATGTGGCCTTGTTTAAATACTCATCTGGTTTTTGGATAAATCCTCCTCCTCAACATGTGCATTGTGTATTTGAAATCGTTTGGCACATGGAGGCAGGAGTGCCTTTGAAGGACTAAAGCCAATTCCATTAAAACAGATTTGAGATTTAAAACACGATCTCTACCCCGATCAGAAATATCAAACCATTTGAGATTTGTGATCCCAACTAATTTAAATCATTTAGAAAAATTTGGGGAAAGACGTGGCAAGATTTAATTTTGAAAATTGATAGATAAGGACCAGATTTAGACATTAAAGATTGTTAGTGTCAGGTATGATAGTTTTTAAGAGATCTTTAAGTAAAATAAAACTATTTCACAATCAAACAAGAACAGAAAAAATTTCATTTTGACAGATCTTTGAGTTTTAAAGAAAACCATACCATGACATAACATTAAATCTTTAGATCACCACATTTTAGCGTACAAACGGACTTTTATGAAGCAATATTGTTTGAAAATAATTTATACAAAATCACTCTCCCCCTCAAACCATGACAGTAGTCGATGATTGAGTGACTTAATTTTTGATAAAATGAAGTCCGGTGATTTCCAAAATTTAGACCAATTTATTTTCAAAACAACATTTTTCCATTTTTCAAAAACAATATTTTACAAAGTTTTAGAAAAATGGTATCATCACGATTATCCTGCACAAAGATATGTTAGGTGGTGGAGAAGCTTCTGTGGTTGTTGCTGTAGGGTTTGGAAGAAAAACCGTCTGCAGATGCAGTGAGACTTCTTCTTATGTTGCATTTTGAATGCCAACTGAGGTCAAATTAAGCTCCGTTTCTTCAATCACTTAGAAGAAAACCATCTGCTGATGCAGTGAGACCTCTTACGTTGCATTTATGCCAACTCTCCATATAAGTCCAATTAAGCTCCGTTTCTTCATTTGTCAACCCAAGATATAGTTACCCTTTCCTTTCGGCATCCAATCATCTTCAATTGTGGGATCCGGATCGGGAACATTCTTATATATCAATATACCTGCATATGTTAGTGAACACACATACAAATATATGGTGGTCGACATCACCCAAACAGCAATCGACTAATAAAAGTCAATCCAACATATCAATCATATCATAAAGGTATGGGAATAATGTGTTTATCAAACTCTAATCATCTAATCCTAACAATCTTATCCTAGGCACCTAGTCCTTCAACGTAGGTTAACATCATTTTTTAGTTTAAGCATTTAGGATAACTAAGAAAGCCCGTTAGATGATATAGATTTGAAAACATTCTCCCCCTCAATCAATGACTCATTTTTCTGAAAAGTTTTTAAAAGCGCAGAAGTCATTGATTGAGTTTGCAAATTAATACGAAAACTTTGATATTGATTGTTTTTAAAGCAACTCATTTACCACCATTTTTGAAAACACCAAATATTTTTCTGAAGAATTTTAGACGGAAAAACATTTGTGTAGGAACAGCAGTCCTTCGACATACTTTCCTTGTTATGTTTTTAGGATAAGTGCACGAAATATTTTGAAAAATTGTTTAGTGCGACACTTTCCTTCCTTTAAGAACGGGTTGCTATCAGAAATAATAGCAAGCCATAGTTTTAAGCACGGGTTACAGTCTGAAATAACTGCAAGCCATTGTTTAAGACATGTTTAGAAAGAAATATGTACACCTCCTGCTCGAACTTCATCTAAAGTCCCGTGCCATTATTGAATGACATTTCTAAGACCGTAGATGTTATCGATACCAGAAGACATGTCTTGAGAAAACAATATTTTTGGTATTTTTCAATTTTCTGATTTTTATGGGCTTTTGAAGATTTTATATTTTTCTATTTTCTTTTTGTTGGTTTTATATTTTTGTATTTGGTTTTTGAAAAATATTTACAGATATAGAGAAATAGTTTAAGAGGATGATGATATGAGTACCGAAATAAGGAAATCGTTCAGCACTTTGTAGAAGATAGAAGTCATCATCTCTTAAACTTCCACCACCAAAGCATTCGAGGCTCTTGAATCGTCGAAAGAACTTGAGCCTTCAACAAGTGAGTCTTTGGTAGCTTCCCCTCAAACCGACAAACTAAGTATAAAGACCATTTTCCAAGAAGTAGAAATGAATGAAAACAGTCTCATTGAATGAAGCTCTGCACCCCGAAGAACACGAGAACACCAAAGTAACAAGTTGAAACATAGATCGTATCAGTGGTTATCAAATCCGGAATAACTGATGAACTTCGATCACATGAACCTGTTGTGCGTCTCCGATGTACACATTACTCTTCGAGATTGACCAGTTGTCAATTCAGGGGAACAATACATCAACGTCTTCATATTTCCAAATGCATTCCAATTATCTTACATATAACCAATCAGTCCATGATGTACACATGTACCCAACAAGAGTAGAGACGATGACATTCAAGTAACAGATGAGTCACTGATCATCTCTGCAGATGTCAACTCCAGAATAACTGATTAAGCCCGATCAGGTGAACATGTTGTGAGTTCTAGATGTACCCATATCTCTCCCCCATGATGGTTGTGATCATATCGGAATCAACACAATAATGTGTACATGAAGGAATAATCGGAAGCACTTTACCATTATTCATATCGAAGATGTCGATAAGCAATATCATCTCACGAACCAAATATTCTTCTCATATTTCCTTCTACTGAGGGCTGAGTTAACACATACCAAAAGTATCCAGAGACCACTTCCTCCCAAATGGTTGGAATAATACATAAAGGTTATGAGTAAACACTGAGTTTCTCTACGGTTATGACATTTGTCTTTCCCGGGATTACTTCAACAGAAAAGAAGTATTAGGTTCATCACGTGTACTCGTTGTGTGTTTAGATGTATGTCTCCTTCCCCCTTGATACCTCAGAATCAGCAATACATTATACATACCAAATATTCTTGAAATAGAGAAGAACAAAAAATTAGCTCAAATGAATCTTGTGAGAATCAACTGCTATAGAAACTCTCTCTGACTATCTTTATCAACCCATTCGTAGACAATTTGAAGTGACCACTGATGAAGAAAACCCGATGTACCAAACTTGAAACTGAAGTAGAATTCCCCGCATTTGCATCTTAAGCTTGCACTAATGTTAGAAGAACGGTGTCAAGAATTTTTGCTCCAAGCAAATCTCCAAGTACTCAATACTCAACCAAAGTATGAGACATTAACACCTCTTGCGATTATCCACAACGACATAAGCGTGTGTCACTGAGTAAAACAACGTAACTCCTTGAAGTGATAGTTAACCAGGTCTTCAACCATCCAGCCCGACTGCTGGTAACTAGATAAACCAAGTCTTCAACTTAAGTTCAATCACGAGCAAGTTATCATTGAAAGTCATGCATCCAACCATCCCCGACTTCAAGATAAAATAAGAAAACGCCTTTGTGAAGGTCAACTTCAATCTCAAATAAGTGATAAACGATTAACTCCGAAGTAATCAACTTATGTCAAATACCCAACATGTGAATAAACATACAATCGGATGTACATTCACCCACTGAATGAACCGGAACAAATGATGCCTCAACATCAATGCATTCTTCCTAAAAGTATACATGTAGTGACTGATCTGGAAGATTCACCAATAATGTGTTCGAGTGGATGAGGTAGTCATTTTCCTTAATGTTCATGTGGTTGATTTATAGCGAGCACAATGAGAGGAACAATAATCCGTGAAGATTTGGCGAAGGAATACCAAAGAGCGGGTCATTATTCATGAGTGCAACTGCAATATTATGATAGTCATTAACAACACCTTGAGGAATAAATTGGAGATTAGGCTTCTTGAGTAGTCTGAGAAGTACTTCTTGGATGATCAACATTCGCTAGCGGTTGGAAATACTCATCAAACATATCTTTGAAAAACAATGAATCCCAATTATCCTTAGTAATTGAAACATTAGGCGTTGGAGGAGTGTCATCAAAAATCAAACAATGAATCATAGCTAAAGAATATGAGCAAGTCTAATTGGGGATTAAATTTTGGCTTTTCAATCTCCCCCAATTAGTGCTCTCCCCTAAACTGACGAAGATTTTCAAGTGTTCTTCTCAGCCCGGATTAAGAAGAAGTCTTTAGATCATCAAATGCAATTCGTCTTTAGTCTTCTAATCATGTAGCTTTCAAATGTAGATTAGACTGTAGACTCGACCTTCTTCAAGATTATCCGAATGGGGAAATAGACAGTTAACATCTTCTTCACACCAAAGGCATTCCCGTTAACTTGTAAATAGCAAATCC
The DNA here is from genome assembly GCA_019973895.1 of Chrysanthemum seticuspe. NCBI lineage: Eukaryota > Viridiplantae > Streptophyta > Magnoliopsida > Asterales > Asteraceae > Chrysanthemum > Chrysanthemum seticuspe. The sequence goes on from BPTQ01000001.1 coordinate 71,531,554, forward strand.
CCTTAATTAAAATCCCTCCCAATCAAACAAGAACAGAAAGATGTTCATCAAAGAAATCAACCCAGCAACTAGAAGCACTTTGTCATTTAATCATATCAACCCGTGTGAAGATGTCAACCAACGGCTCTTAGAAGAAACTACATGTGAAGATGATCCGATAAGAAGAATCTTGGTTCTTACATGAGTTAGGAGCCGTTTGACCATATATTCTCAAATATCAGTCAACCATGCAAAAAATTCACACTTCTTCTCCCCCTCAAGAATTGCATATGGTGATGCCATTCTTGATTAAACAAGTGATTATCATTCAAATGTATTCTATTCACACTTCTCCCCCGCAAAGTTAGCACAGGATGTCGCCATCTTCATTATATTGAGCAAGTGGAATAAGAGTAATTATTAGTAGTCCGATTCACTTGATAACTAAAGCGCATGGAAAAAGCATGAAGCATGTTGATGAAGAATGTCGATGAGAATGGTCATAAACATGAAGATTTCTCTTCTTATGAAGATAAAGCGCACTGAAACGTACACCTTTCTTTTCTATGAGGAACGGGGCCTGAAGAGTTATCTGCAGACACCATAATGATGAAGAACGAGGCCTGAACTGATGTGAACAGACGTCATAGCCGGTTGAATATCAATGTTGAGTAACTTGAACCCGTGAGTTATGAGATATCAATCCATTTGTAATCCATACTTTAAGCCAGTCCATGTATTGAAGGATCGAATTATCTGCAACTGAGTAAGGAGTACCTGCACTAACATTACAAGCTTGATTGCATATATATGGGTTAGTGACATTAGTATCCAAACTCTTTGGGGTTTCACGGTCAACCTTGATTTTTTCATCAGAAAACAGCTTTCCGGTAGGAATCCACCTAAGTCCAGCATCCTTAAACATTCTACCAGATGGTATCCACTTATGGCAAGGTCTAGGATTGTAAGGCTTCTTATGCATAGTGGAAGACTTATCCTTGTTCCTAGTTTCCAAAGATTTAGCAGTTGGTATCCATCTAGGCGAAGTTTTTGGTTTGTTTTGTTTCACAACATGTTGAACCTTAGTCACGTTAGTGGTCTTAGTGGATTGTACCTTGGCATGTGAATTAGGAAAATGTTTCTTATGTGGAAAAGACTCAGAATTTCTAGTTTTGTTTTCTACATGCTTAGCATTCTTATGCACATAACTACTTTTAGATGCACGCCAATCCCTAGTCTTTTGAGTGTTCCTAGGTAGTGGTTTACAACTACTAGTAGTGCCTTGAAATCTTGTAGAATTCCTCACCCTAGGTCTTGCACCTAAAATTCCGTCTTTTCGAATCTGTGCCTTTTTCCTAGCTTCGTCTAGGTAATAGTTCTTCCTCAAGTCATTCATATCATATGAATTCTGGGTTTTAATGCTTGGTTTTGACACTGTTTTCGAACTAATCCTAGAGGTGCTGGGTGTAAAAGTAGCTGCATGTTGAGGTTTAGAGGAACTAGAAGCATGACTCTTAGGTAACACAGGTGAAGTGACTGGTTTTGACAAAACTTGTTTCTCATCAACTTGGGAGGCAAACCGTGTTTTTGAAAATTTTGGTCTTTCGGATATAAACGCAGTAGGCTGCCTAACACCAGACCGGTTTCTAGTGGGATGAGAAACTGGTTTCCCCAAGGTTGATGGTTTTGTAAACTTAGTGTTCACACTTTTCCCTACAGTTTTCCTAAGCTCATTCTTTAAGGCAACAATAGCGAAACTCTTATCCTGAAGTTGAGCTTTGAGTTCATCAATTTTTTCTATCAAAGGGTTTGTTTGTTCCATTGACTTAGTTCTAGCTTCTTTGACAGAGTCACTTAGTTCTATGTGATGCTTTCTCAAAGACTCATTTTCCTTTAGTAATTTAGCCACATAAATTGACAGTTCATTATTTCTTGTTATAATAGCATCAATGTCTTGTGTATTCATGACTAAATTACTTTTCTCATTCAAGACAGAACTATGTTTCTTCAGATTGTAAATGGTTGACTCTTTGTCTTGAAGCTGAGCTTTCAGAGTGTTAATTTCAAAAAGTTCACGGAATTCAGGAAGTTCCGATTTTTTACATGGTTTGTTAAGTTGAAAACTTTCTTCTTTACTTTGTATCGCAATTTCAAGTGAAATGCAATGTTTTTCAAGATTTGAGAGTTTGTTTGAAAGTTCATCAAAAGCCTTTTTATCAACCATATCATTTATTTTGAAATTATTAGACTCAGCCTCAACCAAGGAACAGTTATCAGAATCATGTTCAGCATTGAGATCAGTTTGTTTAGGTACATTAGCAGATGCACTATGTTGAAAAGATAAGGGTACCTCATCACATGAAACCTGTTCATTTATCGGTCTGATATCTGCATCCACATCATGTGTAGCAAGGGTCACTGAACTACTGGCTGTTTCAAGCTTATCTGCCTCTGAGCCTATGTATTCAGTACCAACTGATCCATCATCTGATGCTTTACCCATTTCAACACTATTTGTTGTCTCTGACATTCTGCATTCAGCAACACCCGATTCTTCAACAGATACATTACCCAACTTATCACAACTATCTCTCAACTGCACCTGACACTCATTCATGTTTTCATGTTGATGTGTAACTTCCTCAATGTACTTCTCCACATTATCCATGAGTTGTATGAATGTCTCAATGAACACGCTAATTTCCATTCCAGTGTGTTTCTTGAAAGACACTTCAGTCATGTCATCATCAAAATCTGAGGAATATTCCCCCCGGATAAATGGCTGAAATTGTTCGAAGATTACATGAAGAGCTGCATTAGATTCATCAGTTGAGAACTTCTCTTTAGTAATTTGAAACCTCAGTTGTTCTAAGTTGAGTAGCACAGTTCTTGTCAAGGTGGAAAGATCCTGACGAAGGAGAGCATTGCTTGTTCGATCCATAGTTGTAGATAAAAGTAGTTTGAGGTGCTGATAAAGTAGTTGAAAGGGCTCAATGTTACATTCCATTAGCCTTGCATTTTGTAGCATTGACTGGTGCATTTCTGTCTTTTCAGAGTCTGAACCCGGAGATATCACATCCTCATTGATTGATTCAATCATCTTTAACTGTTCAGTGTAGCATACATTATCATTGATGTCCACAACATCATACAATTTAAGCACTTCTGAAATCACTGGGTCAGTAGAGTAAGACATGATGTAGTAGTATGCACGGGATTTTACAAGTCTATAATTCAAACCGAGAAATAGAATCTTTCGCGGGATTTTACTAAAATCAAGACCAAACCGTTAAGCAATGACCAATGGAATGTGTTAAGATGACTGATGGATCTATACAATGAAAGACGATTGTGTGATAGGGCTTTAGATTGTTCGTAGGAAAAGCTGAAATGTTGATTGGTTGAGATTTGGATTGGTTGATGCACGTTTTTACGGAGAATTTTTTGGGTCTAAAAACTTAAAACCACAATAACTTCCTTTCGGAGGGGATTTGGGCCTCGGAAAATTCGTTTCACGACATCGTTGTGAAACCTCACAATATTCAGCCTGTTCCGGTCGTTTTGACAGGTATTTCGTCCAAAACGGAGTTACGGATCAAAAGTTATGGCCGTTTGAAGTTTTGACGTAAAAAGTCAACTTTGGTCAAACCTCTTCTTCGTAAAAATCAACCAAGTCGCTATAACACTTGAACCAAGTCGCTAAGCACCTAATTCGCCACCACGCTAAGTCGCTAGAGTTCCAAGTCGCTAGCCAGATGTAAGTCGCTAAGTGGTAACTCGCTAACACTTAAGTCGCTAGCAAAATTTCAGCAGCAATTCGCTACTCAAGTCGCTAACAATGCAAGTCGCTAAAGAGCAACTCGCTACAGACCAAGTCGCTACCACCAAGTCGCTACCCGTAGTGGAGAGTCCACTACTTGTACTTTAACTCGCTAGGTCTAACTCGCTAGGTTTAAAGCTGTAACTCGCTACAATTTTGTGAAGCAAGTCGCTAGGAAGAATATACTCCGTGAGCTAAGTCGCTAACTTGAAAAACCATATAAACATCACTTTTTAATCCAAAAACAACCCAACCAAGATGATTCACGCTTACCAAATGAAAACCTAAACACTTGTGATGATTCTAAACATAAAAGTACCAACAAAATTCAAACTTTAACACAAGAAATCAACCAAATGATGCAAAAACCACTAAACTTTTTCAAACTCAAAAACCACCTAAAAACCACTATAAATCCAAAGATGTGCAAGATATGATCTAACCATGGCTCTTGATACCAATCGTAACATATTGGATTTCATAAACACATAACAAACAATAATTTGGTCGAATTATTTAGAGGTTTTAGAGAGAGAAAGTGGGAGCCTTTCTAGAGAGAGAAAGTGAAAGAAAACATAGAAGGTTAGATTAAGATGAATGAAAGGTCCAACCCTCTACCTTGGGAGGTAGAGGGTATAAATAGTTACAAACATAACGACCTCCTATCGGCCTGTGGATCAGGTATACAGTGGGTAAAGACCCGTCCTTCCTCCACGGTGTTGCACTAAGCTATACTACGCTACAAACTAATAAATAAACTACTAAATAACGTAAATAACGATATGTCTACGAGCTAACTTATGCTAGATAATATTAGGGGTGACCGACTCTTCACTATGGAATTTTCTAATTCCTAACAGATTTTTTCCAGCTAGCTTAATAAGGGCTTAAAGTAGGGCTATAAGGGTCGTTTGGCATTAAATGGTTAAGACCTGTTTTTGTGTTATTATGCTTCTAGCTTGTGCTTATTGGACCTAAATCTGTTGCAGTAGCTTATTTTTAGATAATTTAGGTTAGTTTGATCCTGTGGTAGCTTATGGTAATGTTTTAGTAGCTTTTAGCTTATTTTCCAATAGCTTTTTCATGCCCATTTGCTTAATCTGCCATAATTAGCTGTTTCTGTTGTTTTTCATGGATTCTCAGTAGCATTTTATACTTATCTGGAAGTTTTCATATTTTTCAAAGTTCATTTGCTATTTTTCTACATTTAAATTCGGTTTATAGCATTTTTAATTAGCTTTTTATTCAAATAAATCATAAAGTATTCAGAATAATTCAATTTAAATTTTATTAAGTTTAGAATATTCAAAAAGTCATAAGAAGTATTTTTCCAGATTTTTCCTAGTAATTTTAGTATTTTCTAGCATTTTAATTAGATTTAAATAGTTTAAAATTCATAAAAAATTGAGAAAAAGTCAGAAAAATGTAATTCCAGTTTTGAAAATTCTTTTTAGTTAATTTTGATTTTTTAAAAGTAGTTTTGTAATTTTCTTGCATGTTTTCCTAATTTTTAGTATTTTAAGTCTCTTTTAAATTTCTTAAATTAGTTTTTAATTCCAAATCAATCAAGAAAAATCCAAAAAAATTAGTTTTAAATTTTAAATAATTTTAAAATATCATTCTTAGCTGTAGAAAAATAGAAGTTCATTTTTACGGGGTTTAAATTAGTGTAGTTGCATTTATTTCATTACGATTTATCGCGTTTTTAGTTTAAATTTGCATAACTAGTCGTAATTACTTATTTGCATTATAGATTCAGTAGTTTTTATTGCTTTCCTTTATATTCCCTTGCCCCGTAGTTTAGAAAACTCTCAAAATTCCCCTTTTACCCATTCGAATCCGGAATCGCGACGTGAGTTGTCAAACTCCATTCATCCCTCGTTGGGAAAACGACCCGGGAAATACATGCCTTTGTATTTCTTCGGAAAATATCTATGTACTGAAAATGAACAAATCAAAAACCGATAACTATTAAACGGTAAAAAAATCTGATTAACTATTATTACTATTTAGTTAATAGTTACCGAATTGTGATGGATTAATAACAAGAACACATGCTTAATTGTAAACTGTCGGGACATATTGCTTTGGAAATAGATTTTTACTATAGTCTATCAACTTGAAAATATTATGTAAACGGATGCATCATGCCGAAATTTGTTAAACCTTTTAAACTTATACATTCATTTGAAAACCTTTTTAATTCTACAAAACCGGACTAGAAACTTAGACTTATGTTTTATTAAATTTGAAACCTTTATTATTAATTAGAGTGTTCTTATAAAATCTAATCAACCTTTCTAAAATATTAGGGATTACCGGGTAAATGTCGAGTCTTTGTTTTCTTACCACCACACGAAACATTAATGATAAAATTTTTGAGATACGATAAATGATACTTTTAAACAAACATTGATACAAGTATTCCACGAAAACTAAAACACTTATCTTTTGAAAACTCATTTACTTTACGATACGTATTCTGAGATAAACCGTACACTAGTAGGTCGAGCCGATGACGTGCCGTTGTGCCTGTACTCTTGTGTCGTTGTGCGATGCCACACTTGATACTACTTTGTTTCTTTTCTCGATGCTAGTTGTGATAGTACCGATTCTTGCATTGCGTCAGACTAAGGTGAGTTTATAGCCCCAACTTTTACTCTTTTAACTGTTTTATAAACTCCTTGAGGGACAATACATGCTACTACTACTTTTATGATCACAATTGCTTGAAAACTATTTGTTGTTCTCTTGATATTATTATTATGCCTAAGTTATTTGCCAAAAGGCCCCTTCATCATGAACCATTAGTCACTTGCGAGTGAACGCAAATATCGTGAATAGTACTATGGGGAGTAACGACCCCGTCTTGGTTATCGGAAATAACCGGGGCGCACCATATTTGAATATCATTAGGTAATTGGCAATTACCTCCTTGGGGGCAAATTTATTACGTACACCAGTAATTAGGTGTATGTAGTTGAGTCTTGGTGTCATGAGCTTAGGGCAATAATATCAACATTCTATTTTGGGCGTATAACATCTTAGCCCAGGTTTACTAAGACTTTGTATGCCTACATTGTCGATTTTACAAACTGATATATCTTGTGATCAACTGCTTTATTACTAAACCTATGAATTCAGTCAACCGATGTGTTGAATTTTTAGCATGTATTTTCAGGATGAAAAGGTGATAGCTAACTCTGGAGGAGCTTGGGCATTGGCATGGAAAGGTCATAGATGACTTTGATTTACGTATGGGGACCACATTTTATTAAGGGGCCATTTTCCGCAATAGTTCAACTTTGTAAACTTTGTTTTACTACAATAAATGAAATCTTTTAAGAAAAAATTATATTTTTCACCTTGTGTTATGATTCAAATTGAGTAGCACCCCAGAAACCTTTTCTTCCGGTGCAAACCATTTTTGGGGGTGTTACAGTTGGCATCATAGCCTAGGTTATAGAGAACTAGGTAGTTTTCAAACCTAGACTATAACCGCTTTTACAAAAACTTAACCCTATGACCGACACATGCCTACTTGCCAAGCTGATTGCCTCACTTATGACTTATTGAAGTCATCCTTGATAAGATATGTGTTTATTACTACCAACTTAGTCTCACTATTAACCATGATGGCTTTACTTATACGTATGTTTACATACCACAACGCTACACCTTCTCCCCCACATAAATGAAATATTTGTTCAGTCTTTCATACAAATGTTTAAAGGCATTAGGACATGTTACTAGTATAACTAAGCTAAGAATTGCAAGATTCATTGAACCTCGGGTGAATATAGATTGATCACCTATATTCAACCAGGGACAGTGGGACATAGCCTGATCACCTATGTCCGACTCAGAGGTGAATGTTGCAATACTGAAAGTAGTTATAATAGTGGTAGCTCAGTTGACTTCCTGATTGACGTCTGAAAAGGGTAAAATTTTAATGTGTGTTCATCATAAGAGTTATAAAGGTTTACTCCTACACATCACAAACTGACATTACAACATTTTCTCACTATGATACTTTTTCTCCTAAGTAGAACGCCTTTCTCATTACTACACACTCTAAACTGACCATATTACACCACTACCTTACGCCTTCGTCTACATCTTACTAGCAACGTGCATGGAGATTTTCTTGGCAGACGATGCACACTACCACTTCGCGCAAGGACACCATAGTGATCCATGTCGAAATGGACCACTTTACGCCACCACTTCACGCCCTTCGTGCCTACGTAATGTATGAGATTTGCTTAGCAGATAATACATAACAAGTGAAATGTTGCATGATGTGAGTTAATGATTATATTTTAGATTTGCTTAGTAAATTATGCGCGACTAACTAAAATTTTAATTACCGCACGACATTACTCTAGGTTTAAATTATATTTTTTTTGGGTTGCTACAGTACCATGTCTTCTGTTTTCCCGTCCCATCGACTTATCGTCTTCATTACTGGACCATTAAACCTCTATTACAGAGTCGTTGCCACCCATGTATCCATCATCCCATCATATTATCATGTTCTTAGACGTTGAGATCGAAGTCATCTCGTCATCCATTACGGTAACAATGTCACCTCTACCCCAAAACTCGTACCCAATCGATGAACCGGATTACATCCCCAGTCGTTCTAAGGAACAACACACCTCGACATCTACAATGGGAACCTCTCACTAAACATAAATAATAAAATGACTAAAACAATCTAAAAACATATCAAGAGTTGACTTGCAACTCAAGCCACTTCTTCTGGTAACACACCCCTAATCTTTCACTCATCCCTTTGAAATACCAACGGTTTGTTCTACTACCCTCTTATGAAATAATAAACTTCGTCGTTATCTAACGCGAACTATTTTCAAATATTTTACCGACCATTTCACGGTCATTTTACAAAAATTCTTACTACTGTGCCATTAAACAAAAAATTTACAACTTTACTAATACTTTATAAATGATGACGTTACTAGTACTTTGCAAACTATTTTCTTATAATGTGACAAATCGATTCATTACCTTACTACTGTTTTATAAAGCAACAAACAAATTCACTAGCAATCTGTAAACTATGTTACAAGTTTTCCTGCAAGTTTTATTACAACCTTACGAACTATTTTACTCTCCAGTGAGCTGCTTTAGCCACTGTCTGATTTAGAAACCATAAATCTGCGTCACTCTTACCTCACAAACTATTTGCCTTTACTTTACTGACTATTTTATTACCACCCTATAAACCACCTTGATATTAATTGAACTACCAAAACCTTATACTAATTGACAAACGATAAATTATTTTCTTGTAAGTTATTTTACAAATCATTTCACGAGTTATTTTACAACCTGAATTGTTGTCTTACCAAAATATCACAAAGTTAACTACGATTTCACAACTACTCTATAAATAATAAATAAATCGTTTTCTATTACCTTGTAAGCTATTTTAACAATCACCTTACCAAGTGTTGCTGTTAGGTCACTAGTTTTACAACACAAGCTTACAAGAAAGAGATTAAGGCGATTGAACAATATCCAAACACACACATGATAAGGTTTTAAAATGTACCTTTTTGAGGGGTCGTTTAAGCCCTTATTTGATCACTTTTGTATCCGTTATTGCTTAATATCGTTCCTTTTCACTTTTTAGGTCTCTTGAAGGCAAACTGCTGTAATGGCACTTATTTGGACGAAAAGGCGCGGATATATGAAGAAAATGGCCAAAGTCAAGAATCGAGACACTCAAGCTGCTAAATTACAAGGAGACGGCGTCACTGCTTAATATGCGACACCGTCAGAGGAATTTGTGACGACACAGAAGAGAAATTGCTAGTTTTTAGAGGACGGCGTCGGGCTTTAAAAGAGTAGGCCGTCGCAACTCAGACGGCCTAGATTCAATCCAGACGGCGTCAGAAGCTCAAGAGGACGGCGTCACAAGCATAAGGTGACGCCGTCGCAAGATTAATTTGGCCAAGACAAAACCCTAATGACGGCGACACGACGGCGTCACAAATCATAAGGTGACGCCGTCGCACATGTAATCTTATATATAGAATCCGAATTTTTCAGTTTTAGAGAGTAGTCTTTTGGGTAAACCTTTGGAGTAAAACCTAAACCGAACCAAGGTCGTATTTTAGGGTTTTAAACCCTATCTTACACCAAGATAAGTTGTTTACTTCATTAATTTAATTATGTCTTCAATTGATTGTGTGTATCCTTGCATGTTTACCATGTCCAGCTAAATTACTTGTGTGTTTGCTTAGATATATGAAACCTAGTTGTTAATTATTGTTAGGTTGTCTCTTATCTTAATTGTAATTGGCTTAGGAGTGCGACTAGGCTATCGTTGTGTCTAATACTTGATAAATCTTTGATTGTTTATGAATGACTTGGTGGATTTCGTTTACTAAACCCAAAGATAACCTCAAAGTTAGTTTATGAATGACTTAGTGGATTTCGTTTACTACACTTAAAGGTGACTTCAAAGAGTTATGGAATACACACCTTACAACCTTAGAAAACACAACGCATTAAGAATAAGGACGTGACAATTCAACCTTCAATAGGAGATAACTAGGGAGTAGTAGAATCTAGGTAAACACATTTTTAAACTATCATACGAGCACACAATAATTAGACATAGACTACCACCACCTTAGTTTAGATAATTAGATTATATTAGAGTAATCGGTAGAAATACCAACCCCCCCCCAAATCCAAACCCCGAGATTCGTACTTTTCCTTTTCTAAAAAACATAAAAAATATAAAAAATTAATCTTCCTCAACCCCAACCTTAGCGTAGTAACTTCTCACTAGCATTCCTATTCCCCTAGAGAAAGATATCAATTCCCGTGGCTTACCCTAATACTACACTACAACGATTAGGTTCACTGCCTAGGGTGTTGAAAAACTTGCTCGACGAAAAGGAAGTTCCTTTGACCCCGAACGCGCTGTGTAAGCGTATCAACACACACACGTTAATATGAGACGGTTATGCGTAGGAGTATGTGAAAGGAAATAACTTGAACAACCAACCCTCAAGTGAGGGTTATTACATAGTATTTATAGGCAAGGAGCTAGGGCAACACTCCTACTCCTTCCCTTTTCCTTATTGGACATGGGCCTAAGCTTATGGGCCTTCTACATAAGCCAGACCTTAAACAAACATAAAGGCCATAATAAGCTACCTATTACATATGAGAAACTAACACTTGAATTAAGGTTTAGCAGTGATTCCAACAATCTCCCCCTCAAGTGTTGGTGATGAAGAACGGTGAGGGCGTTGATGTAATAGTAGCTTTGACGTCTTCTGACATTCTTCTTTCTTGTGAGAAGGAATGCCTTGATTCGAACAATCTCCCCAGTGTGGAGAGATAGTTTTCTTTGAACAGTTATGCTTTGACGTCATCTTTAACTTTGTTCTTTGATCATTATTCTTTGTGATGAAAGTGATAGTATGTTGTTGTCTGCATCAAGTCTGCCTCAGGTCTGCTTCGCCGCTACAGTGTCTCCACGTCATTCTTCAACATGCTCACACGCTCTTTGATGTTTGAATTCAGTACTGGTGAAGTTCTTTAAGTCTTTAACTTTGTAGATTCTTTGATTTGACGAAGAATCATTCTGACTATTGTGTTGCTTTTGGATAGAACTTCCATTAGTGATGATGTTGGCGTGAGCATGAGAAGAATCTGCACGATCATCCCGCTCCGGAGCTTCCATAAGAAGAAAACATTTCAAACGGTTAGTAATAAGCGGATTTCGGCACTTACAAGTTGGAACTTCGAGAGTGTTAACAGCATAGTGTGAAAACACAACTCTAATTCTTACAAGGGCCGTTCCTGAACTGGAGTCCCACAAGTGAGATAACGCGATGTACCGAAGTACACCTACAGTTCAGATGAGTCGCTGAGGTACACCGAAGCATCACCTCACGACTGTAGACCGTTTGAGACACACTAAGCGTAATCCACGGGGAGTTACCGAAGTGACCTGCTGTCAGGGCTGTTTGATGTTGACCCTGGCAGGAGTTTCCATTCAATCATTGAGGATCACAGATGTAAACCTCTCATAAATGTTCTCGATAGATTGCTAAGATCTGTGAAGGACTCGATAATGTACCACTGAAATTCTTATTGTTGAACGTCAAGTGATGAAATGTCAAGTGTACCTAAGAGATCTTTTGATGAATCTCGTGGCTCTAGACTCAATAGTTCGTTTTGGTTTTTTTTTATTTTCTGAGCAGAGACTAGGGAGAGGGTCTCCTTCTTCAATACCAGCGATCTCTAAGAGAAAGCCAATAGTTTACGTAGGGTTCCCTGTGAGAATGAAACAAGCTTCTTTTGAGAGAAACTTGAGTGGCTAAGAAGGTATAGTGCATGCGTCACTGGGTCCATGACGACTTTTAATCTTCAATACTAGCATCACTAAGTGACAACCAGTAGCATATGAATTGAACCCAGTGTCTGCCCTAAGTTGAATAATTTGGAGGGCTATTTCTTTTCACCCTTTTCTTTGCATTTCTTTTTAATTCTTCAACTCCTTCTTTCTCCGATTCTCATTTTCTCCTTTTTTTTATAAACATACCTAAGGACATCTAAGTACTAACTATTTGTGATGTCCTTGGGTAGATCCCTCCGGCTCTGGCGGATCATAGGACGGTTATTCCTAACCTTAGTCACCTTATCACTCCATGACTAACCTATGTTGCCATAAAACCAATTTACAAGAAAATCTCTCAAAGGGTTTGTAAATGAAAAAACATGTTTGAACCACTGTGAGAGTTTTATCTTTTAGCAGAAATACTCCCCCTCCACATGTGCTTTAGAGTTTTGACGGAAATCTGCACTGTGTGGGAAGAGCGCGCACTTTTGAATTGATCAACTCAAGAAAGACACTCCCCCGCGAGACACGGTTATGTTGTATAGTTAAAGAGTTACATTATCAGCTTTTAGGTGACAACTAGTTCTAATAACTACCTTGAAGGTGTAGACAAACCTCGAAAGGTTGTCAAACCCGTCAGAGTTCATGTCTACCAAGAGTATCTCGAATGGTACTTTCTACTTGGACAAGTCCTTTGCGAGACACGTTTACATTACTAGCGAACTAGCTTGAAATTATTACCCGTCCAGGACAAGTCTTTTCGAGTTACTAACAGTTTAGTACCGTCAATTCGTTGGTTAAGTCTATTACACAAAGATTCATTTGCCTTTACACAACATATTTCTTATCACATAATTTTCTCCCCCTCAAAAATGGCATATAAAATGTTATTTTTGAAAAGTTGAGAATAAATATGACCATTTCGAGTGTTGCGGGAAGATGACCACTATAAACATTTTGTGAACAAAGTTTTAATTCAAGTACTCCCCTTCAACAAGTGATATAAACGGTTGAGGTTTTGAAAAACATACGGGGAAGTGCTTGTTCTTTTGAGCAAAACCTTGAAAAATGAAAGGTTTTATAGGTTTTACTCAAAAGTAAGAAGCTTTTGCTCCTTTTATAAGGATTGTGGCACTGAAGCGTACCACAGGGTCCTTTCTTGACAAGAACGGGTTATACACTGTTATGTGTGCACAAGCCATTTTCCATATATAATCACACAACCAAATTTATAATGAAAGAAGCAGTTCAAGGGGTACCAGGAAGTGCAGTGATGTTGCCAGGAGTGCGAACAGGGCGATGATAGCCGGTGATGTTAATCATGGGTCGACCACCAACAAAGCTTTCCAATGTTCTGAACTGATCCCTTCTATACAACCTTTCATCAATCATTTTGATGATCCTCCTCACATCCCTTCGATCCTGAGAATTCCATCGCTTAGGAGACCCAATCTTTTGACGTATATCCTTCAACCTATAAGCCAATCCGTCCCTAATCATCTTCAAAGTGTGATCCCCAAACTTGTGAAGATCACTACACGCCATTAAGCAATTTCGTTGAAGTTCACTGCGGTAAACGACGCCGAATGGTTTGCTAATGAGTGTATATTGTGAGAGTTGGTTGATGTCGGGAAGATCAAGCTGAGGTGGAGTGAGGTTAACACGAGTCTGATATGATTCAACTGCGAGTTGGAGATCTTCTACACGTTCTTTGATGACTATGCGTCTGATGAAGATGAGCAGTGACTTGATGAATTCACGTTGTACTTCAGTTGAAAATTGCCTCATGCGACCCTGTACTTTGGCAAGGTACATGTCTTCAATGTCGTTGATAGACAAATTCTCAAAGTCAGCTTCAGAGAATGCATAATCCCGTTCATCTTGCCTTTTGACCACAATCTTCTTGAGAAAAGTGTAGTCCCATTTGGTCGAAAGATCAACGTGTTTGATGGCAACGATATCCTTAGTACTGAACACTGCATGTTGTGACTTCTGAACCTGGCAGCTTCTGTAGTAGATTCTTCGGCGTTCCGGCCAATGATGAATCCCGTACATTGCATCTCGGTCGTATGCTTCCACTTTTTTGGAGAACAAGTGAGTTGCTCTTTCCTCGATGGCTATGCAGTTTGAGTATATGGCTGCTAGGAATGGAAGTGTCAAAGATGTAGCGTATTTCCTTGATCCATCACCACCTTGTAGAAGAAATTCCAAGTCTTTGTTGAAGAAATATCTGAATGGAATCCTAGGTTCATCTGGTTGGCCGATCATTGGTAGTGGTTTAGACCAGTCGGTGTAATATGGAGGGTTGTCCCGTTTGGTGAAGTCGATGTTTGCTTCTGGGTTGAGCCAATCCATGTTGTTAGACATAGCTCTAGCAATGTTTTCAAGGTGATATTCGACCTCGATGGCACTTTCTGAGCTATCTTTCCACAGTTGAAAAGCTTCATTCTTGATTCGTCTCAACTCGGATTTCGTCATCTTCTTCACATGGAACTTTTCTTGCATAATCTTAGCATGCTCCAATGTATTACCGTCTACCAGATCTTGACCTTCTTCAGGATAGGGAGTTGAGTTAACAAGTGTAGAGAACCATTCAAATTCATCTGTTTTATCGTCATCTAGCCATGATACGACGTCAGCCATGGGCGCCTTCTTCTTCTTTTGTTTAGGCCTAGATGAGGATTGATGAGTGCTTATTCACTCATCATTTTTGGTCAAATCTGAACTGCAAAACATCTAAAAACACTCCGAAATGCATCAAAATACTGAAAATATCTCAAAACTGTGTTTTATATGTTTCAGATGCAAAATTATTGGAAACAAATGAAAAACGAGCAAAGTTTGCATAATTGGCAGTTTCAGTCCCCCGTCTTTCAAAAATTGACAGAAATAGTCCCTGAGCACGTATTTTAAAAAGAAAAGTCACCAAAGGTCCTTTTGAAATCATAAGTTGTCATAATTAGTCCTTTGGTGAAAAATTTCTAAAGTTTGAGAAATTACAGTTTTGATCCCTGGATTTTTAAAATTGTCAAGTTTAGTCCTTGGAATTTCACAATTGGCAAAAATGGTCCCCAACTTATTTGAGATTCACAAGTATGACCCTTGGATCACTTTTCAGAAGTACATGAATGGTCCCTACAATTTCAGAATTACAAGTTTGGTCCCCTAAATACACATTGGGCCCAAAAACCTTTACACCTTAAAACAAAACCCAACCAACCCAACTCCAATCTTAACCCGGTCAAGCCATTAGCCCAAGTCAAACCCAATCCAAACCCGGTCAACTGTTAATACCCTGCCCCCTTCTTCTTTCTCTTTGTTTTCCCGCCCACACAAACCCAAGAAACACAGAGAACCCTAGATACCCTAAGTCTCTTTTTCCTTCTCCCCAAACACTCCACCTCCATTACAACTCTTTACCCAGTATCACCATAACCCAAAACCACCTTAACCTTCTTTACCCAAATAATCCCAACTCCCAAACCCACTTATCTATCTCACCCTTCCCCAAGGTCTGCCACTGTGGCAATCCAAGCACAAAAGCTTCAATGGAGGGCTCAGATTACTTCTCACTGGTACCTAACTGTTGGATGGCTAGGATCAATTCAAGAAAGCACAAGTGAGTCTTTGGCTTGACTGCTCTCACAAAACAAGCACAACAAGAAGTGAAGAGATGAAGACCAGTAGTTTAGTATAAATAGGACCTGATTGTAGCCATGAAAGGCACCCCTAGTCTTAGTCTTTAATTAAGTTTTCTGTTTTCTTAAAATTCCATGTAGTGTCTATTTTATTAATGAAAGAGCATTCTTAAATTTCTGTTTCATTAGTGTTTATTACTTAGTTATAAAATTTATTAACTATTTAGTAAGAGTAGTTTATCCAAATAATTTCTAAGTCTTGAGTTTTTTCCAAATAATTTGGAGCGATTTGCACCCTTAAAGGGGTGTTTGGGTTAATCTGTTAAATGGTCAAAAGCCACATTTTACCCGTTTGACTCATCAAGTCAAACTTCCATTTGCTTCAATTTGTTGGTTTAAATAGGCTAGGGGCAATTTCTCAAGGTGTGCACCAATTCGTCTTAAAAGAAGAATTTTTTGTGATTTCCAAAACTGTTCAAAACAGCAGTCTCATCTGTTGTTTATGGGCTTATTTTTCAGCTTATTTGAAGTTCAAAATTGGCAAATTTGTTTTTTCTTAAGTCCTTGTATTCCCAACTCACTCTGGTTTCAGTTTTAATCACCAAAGATTTCTCTAACTTAGTTTAAATTGAGATCCAAACTTGTCCCATTTCATGTTTTCTGCATCAGCACATCAGTGGGTCACCACAGCTAGCTGATCTCAGCTTATTTTTAAGCTGTTAACAACTTGTACTTGGCCCCAAATTAGTTTTTCTTATAGTCACCTGTGCTAACTTCAATTATTGTAGCTTGTTCCTGATTTTGAAGCTTATCTCAGAGCTTAAAAATAAACTCAAGGAAGCCATATGGAACTGATTTAAGCCTGCAGGCCAGTTGTTCTTTTCTTCTCTTTCTTTAGCTTATTAGGTTGTTAGATTAGTTTATTTAATGGTCTTTAGTTGCTTTTAGTTAAGTAGGATAAAATAAACCTTTGTTAGCTTAATTGGTAGTGATTATAGCTTATTAGATCCACTAGAGTTTAGGCTTATATATGCTTAGTTAGCTTAGGAACCCCCTACTGTAGCATCTTCCTTCTGCTTATTGGCTTATTCCCTTTGAGTTCTCTAGTTCAATACTGCTGATGGTAGGTTAGATAGCTTATCTATTCTGTCTTTGATGCCTTGAATGCATGTTGGTTGCTTATTGTACCCTTTCTTAGTGCCCATTTGCATTGAAACTGTCAAAGGGGTGTGTCTGGTTGGTTTCTGTTCACAACAGCATCAATAAGCTGTTCATACAGCTTATCTGTTGAGCTTTATATAAAAAGTTTTTCACAAAAGTTTCATGGTTTAATCTCACTTTCAAAATTTTACAAAAGAGTGTTTGGTAAATCTGTCCAAGGTGTGTTTGTTTGGCTTTCTGTCCCCACTGTTGGGAATAAGCAGTCCAAACTGCTTATTCAGAAGATTGGGCTTACAAAGTTTTCACAAAAAAGGTTCATCTTGGTTGTGTCTTTAAGTTCCAAAAGAAAAAAGTTGAAAAAAAAATAGATTTTCAAAAAGTGAGGAGCCAGGATTCGAACCTTGGTCTCCCCACTCAAAGCACACGACCACAAACACAACATCTCAACCAACTGCGCCCTTGGGACTTGTCTCATTAGTTTTGCACAAACAAACCTCTTAACCCTTTAAAACAGTTTTGCTCATAAGCTCTTTCTAGCTTATTTCCTGCTTATTTTACAAAGCACCACCCACGTTTTTTAATTTTCTTAGAACCAGTAATACTTGAAGTACTTTCTGTGATTTTTCCACATTTTTCAAAAATAGTTTAGTATTTTTAATCATTTAATTAGTGTTAATTAGTTTTTAATTCATATAAATTATTTTAAAAGTCGAAAAAATAGCCGGTCTTTTTCTAAAATTATTTTTAGTCAATTAGAACGTAGGAAAATCGATTTCACACCCGTAGCCCTTAAATTGCAAAAAGTTTACGTTTATGGCTCGGGGTGTTTGCCGGTTTTTACGTTTTTGCACCCTAGGACTTAGTGTATCTTCGTTTTATCATTCCTTAGGCTTAGTGATAGTTTATTTTTAGTTTATTAGGGTTCCCTTTCCTTAATTACCTTCCCGTTCATTAATTTGTAGAATCGTAATTCAAATCAAACAAATCATTAAATCCAATCAAGTTCAAATCACGAAACTCAACGAATCCTTCCATTCACACCTCGTTGGGACACGACCCGGGAAATCACTTTCCCGGTATCACTTTTATCACACCCGTGAGATTTGATACGTTGACCTTTTTCCTAAAGGGTTGATTTGTCGAATTTTACGGTTAATTTGATATATTGATATTGTGTTTGTTTTCACCACTCACTTTACCACGAGTCAAATTTTGTTGCGACAATATCGTGAAGTTTTTGCGATTAGTGACTTGAAGAACCTTCCTCGTGAAGTTATTGTTTTTATAAAAATACAAAAATACAAAAATATTTTTCTTTTCTTTGTATATATATGTAAAAGATTAAAAATACAAAAAGATTTTTCCTTGTTGTTTTAAATAAATAGAAGACACAATCAATATAACATTATTAACTGAGGTGTTATCATTATAAGTTCCCGAACTAAAGATTTAAAACTTGCCTTTGTGTCGCTCGTGTTTTGGTTTACTTTTATCGGTTTAACAAACTGTGTGAGGGGTATAAGGACGGCCTGACATTAAATTGCGGCTGAAAAGAGACGGGTTTTTAATAAGCTTCGCGCTGACCTACAAAGTCTCTCCGCTCCTTTGTGCGTTTTACTTATAGAAGTGATCATTTCACGTGGGATTATTGGTTTAAGTTCACTGTTGTTTTGCCTCGGTCTTGTTTTAATTGAAAGTGTTGTTTTTGGAAGTGCATGCGCACTCGCTCGCAAGCTCGTAGACGTAACCGTAACCAAGAAAACGTACCCGAGATACGTACCGTCGAACAAATCACAATGACACATAACCTAGGGAACGGACCTCAAGTCCAACAACCTGGACCACAAAATCAAGCTCCCGATCTCCGAACGATGGAGGAGCTTTGCCAACCCACGATGGATGGACGGGGCGGTCCAATTGCCCCGGTCAACATCGAGGCCACGGATTTTGGACTTAAGCATCACATGATTCAACAAGTCCAAAGTTTTTGCCAATTTCACGGATCACCGGGTGACGATGCCAACAAGCATCTCGACAAATTTCTCACCGTCACCCAAAGTATGAAGCAAAATGGGGTCACCGATGACGCCCTTCGCTTATACCTCTTTCCATATTCCTTGACGCTTCATGCCACCGCATGGTTTGATCCTCTTCCTAAGAACTCAATCCATAGTTTCGACGAAATGATCTCCAAATTCTTGGCGAAATATTTTCCACCGTCGATGGTGACAAAACTACGGAATGAAATCAGTAATTTTCGGCAGCATCCCGATGAGTCCTTATTTGAGGCATGGGAACGCTATAAGCTTTCGATTGATCGATGTCCGAACCACAACATGTTGCTTGTCACCCAAATAGATACATTCTATAACGGGTTAACATTGAGACATCGTGACACGATAAATGCTGCTGCCGGTGGTACCTTTATGAAAAGGCGACCCGAAGAGTGCTACGATCTCATTGAAAACATGACTGCCCACCACAATTATTGGGATTCCTCAGCCGAGAGGAGTGAGTCAAGGAGATCTACCACCCTTCCTTCTTCAGAATACACGACTCTAACCAAAAAGATTGAAGAAATATCCACTGCCGTACTTAAAATGAGTCAAAATAATAACAATCAACAAGTGAATGTCGTAAACAAGAGTTGTGAAACTTGTGGTGGTCCACACCCTTACTTTGAGTGTCCAGCCTCCGGTGGCTTCACTCAAGAGAGCGTTTATGCCGCTTCTGGTTCCTACAATACGGGAGGTAATTCCTACCAACCGCAAGGGGACCGAAACCTTCTCAGCTATCGTTCTAACAATTTCCTTGGACCACCCGGGTTTAATCAAAATCAGAACAATCAAAATGTGCAAAATAGAAATAATCAGTTCAATCAAAGTCAGAGTCAGAATCGGAATTTTCAAAATCAAAATCAAGGTTTTCAAAATCAAGGAAATTTCAATCAAAACCGATTCCAAGCTCCTCAACAAAATGTGCATGCCCAACCTCCTCAAGCTTCCATTGACATTGCTAATTACATCAAAAGCAATGAAGCTAAAATGGTGTCCATGCAAAATCAAATTACCACTTTGAAGAATGATTTCACTTCCGAGCTTAGAGCTACTAGCAACAAGATTGATCAATCTCATAGCAAGATTGAAAGCATGATTGCTAGTCTCATGAGTCAAAAGAATCAAGCTTCAACTTCGTGTGCTCTTCCAAGTAATACCATTCCCAACCTAAAAGGTAAATTGAATGCTATTGCTACCCGAAGTGGTAAATCTTATGAGGGACCCTCGATGCCTAATCCTTCTCCGGTGAGGGATGTGGAACGAGAAACCGAGGTCTCGAAGGACAAGGTGCATAACTCAAGCCCACGAAGTACCGCACAAGTCCAATCTCCGGAGGTCTTACCTCCAATTCCGGAACCCGTTGTTCCGATGACCATTCCTAAGCCTTCACTTCCTTATCCTTCAAGGCTTAATGACCAAAAGCTCCGTGATAAAACTAGTCAACAAATGGAGAAGCTTATCCAAATCTTTCAAGATTTGCACTTCGAGATTAGTTTCGCGGACGCTCTTCTTCTAATGCCAAAGTTCGGTCCGACAATCAAAAATTTGTTGAATAACAAAGAAAAGATTTCCGAAATGGCTAAAACTTCTTTGAACGAAAATTGTTCGGCGGTTATCCTTAAAAAACTTCCCGAAAAGTTAGGAGACCCCGGAAAATTTCTCATCCCATGTGATTTTCAAGGCATAGTTCAATGCTCCGCTTTGGCCGATCTTGGTGCTAGCATTAACTTGATGCCACAATCCATGTGAAAAAAGCTTTCATTACCTCCGCTTACACCTACATGTATGATCCTCGAGCTTGCAGACCGTACAAGTTCTCGTCCGCTAGGTATAGCCGAGGATGTATTTGTGAAAGTAGGCAAGTTTCATTTCCCCGCCGACTTTGTTGTTGTCGAATTTGATGCCGATCCCCGAGTACCCCTCATCCTTGGGGGGTGCTTCTTAAAAACGGGTCGTGCATTGATCGACGTTGATGAAGGGGAAATAACTTTGAGGGTGAACAAGGAAGCCGTTACTTTCAATCTCAATCAAGTTACGAAATACTCCCCCAATTATGAAGACAATTCCGTCAACAAAATTGATGTCCTTGACATTGTGTCGGAGGAGTATTCTCAAGAAATTCTTGGATTCTCGAGTGGCAATCCCACTTCGGTTGATCCTATTGTTGCTCTCTCTTCCCCTCCCCTCACTCCGTTTGAGGGAAGTGACTTTATTTTGGAAGAGATTGAAGCATACTTGGCTAGTGATTCTGTTCCATGGGAAATTGATCACGCTCCCATCGACATTGAGGGAGATATACTTCTCATCGAGAAGATGCTCAATGAAGATCCTTCATCACTCCCTCCTCAAGAACTTCATAAAGAGGAAATCAAAACGATTGAAAAATCAAATGATCCTCCCGAGGTCGAACTTAAGGACTTACCACCTCATCTCGAGTATGCATTTTTGGAGGGTGACAATAAATCACCCGTCATCATTGCTAAAGACTTGAGTGAGGATGAAAAAGCCGCTCTCATAAAGGTTTTGAAGTCACACAAGCGAGCCATCGCTTGGAACCTTTCCGACATCAAGGGTATTGACCCGAGATTTTGTGCGCACAAAATTCTCATGGAAGATGACTTCAAACCGGCGGTTCAACACCAACGAAGGGTGAATCCTAAAATTCATGAGGTTATCAAAGCGGAAGTCATAAAACTTCTCGATGCCGGATTGATTTACCCTATCTCGGATAGTCCTTGGGTGAGCCCCGTTCATTGTGTGCCCAGAAAAGGTGGCATTACCGTTGTTGAAAATGATGAAAACGAGTTGATTCCTACTCGATTGGTTACGGGATGGCGTGTTTGCATTGACTATCGAAAGTTAAATGAAGCCACCCGCAAAGACCACTTTCCATTACCCTTCATGGACCAAATGCTTGAGAGATTAGCGGGAAATGAATACTATTGTTTTCTCGATGGTTTCTCGGGTTACTTCCAAATTCCCATTGACCCACAAGATCAAGAAAAGACCACATTCACGTGTCCTTATGGAACCTTTGCTTACCGACGCATGCCTTTTGGCTTGTGTAATGCTCCCGGTACGTTCCAAAGGTGTATGATGGCCATTTTCCATGACATGATCGAAAAGACTATGGAAGTCTTCATGGATGATTTTTCGGTCTTTGGGGATTCTTTTCAAACATGTCTCTCCCATTTGGACAAGATGCTTGAACGTTGTGAAAACACGAATCTTAGTCTAAATTGGGAGAAATGTCACTTTATGGTTAAGGAAGGAATTGTCCTTGGCCATAAGATTTCTAAGAGCGGGATTGAGGGTGACAGGGCTAAAGTCGATGTCATTTCAAAATTACCTCCTCCCACAACCGTCAAAGGAGTTAGAAGTTTCCTTGGTCATGCCGGATTTTATCGTCGTTTCATTCAAGACTTTTCAAAAATATCCCGGCCTATGACCCGACTTCTTGAAAAAGACACTCCTTTCGTCTTCTCTAGTGAGTGCGTCGAAGCTTTTCAAACTCTTAAGAAGAAGCTCACGGAAGCACCAATTCTAGTTGCCCCCGATTGGGAATTACCATTTGAGCTTATGTGCGACGCAAGCGATTTCGCCATAGGTGCCGTTTTGGGGCAACGAAAATCAAAACATTTCCAGCCTATACATTATGCTAGCAAAACTTTGACCGAAGCTCAAGCACATTACACTACGACGGAGAAAGAATTACTAGCCGTGGTGTATGCTTTCGAGAAGTTTCGGCCATACTTGATCTTGTCCAAAAGCATAGTGTATACGGATCACTCGGCTCTCAAATATCTCTTTGCTAAGCAAGATGCAAAGCCGAGATTGCTCCGATGGGTTCTCCTCCTACAAGAATTTGATATCATTATCCGTGATAAAAAAGGAGCAGAAAACCTAGCGGCTGATCATCTCTCTCGTCTTGAAAATCCACATCAAGGTGTGCTCGAGAAAAAGGAAATAAATGAAACTTTTCCTCTTGAGACTCTTAATGTGGTATCTCATCATGAAAATTCGAGTACCCCATGGTTTGCCGACTTTGCAAACTATCATGCGGGTAACTTTGTTGTGAAAGGGATGTCGTCCAAACAAAAGAACAAATTTTTCAAAGATGTTAAGCATTATTTCTGGGACGACCCCTACTTGTTTAAGGTTTGTGCGGATCAAGTCATCCGACGGTGTGTTCACGGCCAAGAAGCCGATGAAATTCTCAAGGCTTGTCATAATGGACCCACGGGGGGACATCACGGCCCGAACTACACCGCTAAAAAGGTGTTTGATTCCGGTTTCTATTGGCCCACAATTTACAAAGATGCCCATGACCTCGTCAAATCTTGCGACTCTTGCCAACGTCATAGCAACATCTCTAAAAGAGATGAAATGCCTCAAAATGCCATTCAAGTGTGCGAGATCTTTGACGTATGGGGCATCGATTTTATGGGTCCGTTCCCGTCTTCTCGAGGGAACAAGTATATACTCGTGGCGGTCGATTACTTGTCTAAATGGGTGGAAGCGAAAGCGCTCCCTACCAACGACGCCCGAGTAGTTGTGAAATTCTTGAAGTCTCTCTTTACCCGTTTCGGAACTCCCCGTGCCATAATTAGTGATCGCGGTACGCACTTTTGCAACGACCAATTCGCAAAAGTCATGCTTAAGTACGGTGTCACTCACCGTCTCTCTACCGCGTATCACCCCCAAACTAGTGGGCAAGTGGAAGTTTCGAATCGTGGTTTGAAAAGAATCTTGGAGAGGACCGTAGGTGAAAACCGTGCCTCTTGGTCGGACAAACTTGAAGATGCACTTTGGGCCTTCCGTACCGCTTACAAAACACCCATCGGGTGTACTCCTTACAAGCTTGTGTATGGAAAGGCGTGTCATCTCCCGATCGAGCTCGAGCACAAAGCCTATTGGGCCTTGAAGCATGTAAATTTTGACCTTAAGTCCGCGGGTGATCACCGGAAAGTTCAACTCAATGAATTAAATGAACTCCGTGATCAAGCCTACGAGAACTCGTTGATTTACAAGGAAAAGACAAAGAAGATCCATGACTCAAAGATTAAGAACCGCGTTTTCAACGTTGGTGACCGAGTCCTGCTTTTCAATTCTAGATTGAAAATCTTCTCGGGGAAACTTAAGACCCGTTGGACCGGTCCATTCACCATTGCCAAAGTTTTTCCATATGGCACCGTTGAGTTATCTCAAACTGACGGACCAAACTTCAAGGTGAATGGACATAGATTGAAACATTATTTTGGAGGGGACATACCATCCATGGTTGTAAAACCCTAATAATCGTAAATGCGTCAAATGACCATAATGCCCCTCAAGATAATAATTCGCAATATAAATCAAGCTCGTTAAATACGTTAAACACTTAATTTATAAATGGTTTACATGAGGCAATGATGATAAAACTTGCACTTATACTACAAAGTAAATATAACACAATATAAAGATACATGGACTATATTATGTACATATACTAGACAATTAAATTGAAATGAAACAAGTGAATATTGATAATTTGGGAAAATAGATTTTGGTCAAATATCTCTCCCCCATATTCGGCCATATGAACGCCTAAATCA
Source organism: Chrysanthemum seticuspe (assembly GCA_019973895.1). Classification (NCBI taxonomy): domain Eukaryota; kingdom Viridiplantae; phylum Streptophyta; class Magnoliopsida; order Asterales; family Asteraceae; genus Chrysanthemum; species Chrysanthemum seticuspe. The sequence goes on from BPTQ01000001.1 coordinate 71,556,192, forward strand.
ATTCTCATTTATTCCCCTTAATTACCCTTTTAATTCTCACTTGATATTTACCAAATCTTCATTCAAAATAAACTCATTCAAACCCTATCCCCTAACAACAACAAAAATTGACGGCAAACCACTTGTACCCCTTTCACTTTATACTATGCGCATGAAACCAAATAAGAGATATTCATTCTAAAACCTCACGTGTACTTCTTTTCACAAACAAGTTGCTATGGGTTCTTTGATCTCGCAAGAAAATAGAAGGTATGAAGGAGTTTTGAAGGTGGTGTGATGAACGGTTAATACTCGACTTAATCGCGGGTATTGTGGTCGAAAGGGTGCTAGTTCGGTCCTGGTCCTTGTTTCTCTCGTCATATCAAGGTATCCAACAAGCCTTCCTCGTTTTACACTTTATGAGAAACGATCAATATAACATGGAAACATAATATAAAGACTTGATATGTCTCGTGTTTATGATCCCACATATGAACTCTTTATGTCGCATGAAATACCGAAACTATATATATACATATATGTAATCTGACCTTTGTTCGTGTACTATGGGTTATACGTGTCGACCTTCCGTTTTGCTATTCGAATACGTTGACGTTACATCATTAATCTGGGTATTTGAACGCTTATATAATCTACTATATCTGAATAACATACGGAGACTTATGAATGCATGTAATCTAATCTGTTTTAAAACGTAACCCGCATGTCGTTTTTGGTTTCTGTTATTGGGTCGTATTTATGTGGTGTTGTTTGTGTTCTCATTTCTTGGCCTTTGTCGATCTACAACTCAATATAAAACAGCATGTATGTTGGCGTGTGTGATATGGTGCATTCATGTGTGAAAGTTGCGAATTCATGTGAAGTGTAACTATTTGTGTCTCGTTAAGTCTTATGGTGTGTGTGATTGGGTCGGTTAGTAATTAACTCAAGTGTCTCGACATGGATTAAAATCAAGTTGAGATATTGTGTGTGTTTGTACGCATGGAGATTTGTGTATGCATGCTGGTTGAAGGTCGTATTCATGTGGACGTTAGTGTTCAAATTATGTCCCATCCGTCAAGTGTTGAAAACATGCATAAGAGCATGCATGTACCAAAGTAAACAAGTTGTTTTCACATGTAAAATTGTATCACATCTGTCATGGTTGTTTCAGTCATGCATGCGTATGGATTTTTAAAACATAAATAGCGTATTACTTACTTTATATGAATGCATGAGGGAGTGTGTTATAATCTGTATAAGGGTGTCGAGTATGGTTCCGTTTAGAAAAGAGTTTTCACTTGGTTTATGGGGGTATGTTCGAGGGTCATTGCGGGATTTTCGAGTGAGTTATACGGTACATAAAAAGGGTGTCGGGGAAGATGAGTCGGGGGGTAATCTTTAGGTGTGTTTACCGAGTCGTGTTGGTAAGTTTTATGAACCGCGGGCGAGGCTAAATTGCATGTCGAAATCTAGTAGCAAAACGTTTTTGCAATGAGTTGTAAAATGAAGACATGAACTGTACGAATGATATTATGTTATATATTTTGACATTTTTCACTTTTAACCCTCATCTTTAGAAAATTAACACATGCAAACCTTAAACTTTATGATTTGGCAAATTACCACTTTAAACTATTATAAGAATGATATTTAGTTATAAAGTTTAATTACTTGTCGCTATAGGCCCTAAACTTTGAAAAATTACATTTTAAAATGATTTATATTTTAAACCCTAAACTTTGAGATATTTACCATGCAAACCCTATACTTTGAAGCATAATATAATAAAGCCTTAAAATAGGATATTTGTCATATTAATCATTTAATTTTGCCATTTATCATTTGTAACCGTTAAGTTTGGCTAATTAATGATTATTACCCTAAAGTATTTTAATTATGTCCATTACTAAAAATGAGAATACGCTTATAAATCTAAAAATATTTATACGATTAACCCGCTATGAGTCAAATGAGCTAATAAGCATTTACGAATCGTAATCCGTGTAGATTTGTTGGAGGAGACGTGACGTTGTGTCTTCGTGTTCATTCATCTGTTGCTTTCTTTTCATTGACATTAAGGTAAAGATATTCTATCCCTTTTCAGTAGGGGTTTCTCATGATTCGCTTACATCTTTCGATATTAGCTTTGAACCGTTATACTTTGCTCTGAGCCTTCTTATTAGGGCTTCCCTATAACTTTGCTATGCTCCCTTTGATTGATTCTCCTATGTGAACTGTTTGATTACGAACCTTTGATATGAACCTCTTATATGAACTTATGATATGAACCTTGATACGAATCTTTGACAATGAAACTTTGATATTGAACTTTTGATATTGGACCTTGATATTGAACTATTGCTATGAACCTCTGAATTCTGAACCATTGATATTGAACCTTTAATTGTGAAGACTTACATATTGCTACACTTTGAACCTTTGATTGACCCTTCAGATTGATACCCGAGCCATTAACTAGGCATGGGGGTTCCATGTCCGTGTCATTGATGCACCAATGGCATGACTCCAGTGTGCACGAGTGATGTTGCACACCGTCCCTATTTTGTATTGATTATGCGCGCTTCAGAGATATTGTATGGCCAATTATTGTTTTGCAGGGGCGTATGGATGCATCCTAGATTTGTATTGTATTGATATTGATATATTGTTTTGGTGATGTGGTGCGTGTGTGCAATACACCCCCTCACATTTTGGGAGCTAGCTACTCCATTGGTTACTGAGGTCTCCCCTCCTATTGGTTTGGTATTCCGAGGTCACCCCTCCGAATATAATGGCTACTATTGGTTACTTGGCTGTTATTGCCACTATTGATATGGTTTGTTTTGTTGGCTCGGGATAGATTTCTGACAACCCTTACACTTTTGATATACCTATATTGTACCTTCTAGATTCCCCACTGCACCATATTCTGAATTGACTGTCCATTACCCAATACCCTTATATGACTCACTCTACTACCAAGATATATAAGTTCCATTGCTTTGATCTGTCACACTCTCATTCCGTTACTTCAGACTATCGTTCCATTCACGTACCGGGCTATTATATGTTTATTGGATTTGATTATGATATTCATGTTTTATATGACTACTGATTACCCTGTTATGATATGATTAATATGCGATTATAAGATTTACCTGTGGTCATCTGATGATATGCTATCTTACTGCTATGTGATCCTTTTTATTTGTCTGGCAACCATGCTGGTGTGCAATCGATTGTTGATCTGTTTATCTTTTGTACCTCGTTTGATTTAATCTCGTGGACTATGACTGTTCGTGGTATCCTTATATGCTTGTTGTTGACTTGCCATGTTTGCATTTCTGTTTATGCTACGGTTTGATGTGGTAGATAGTTCAACTTATGAAGTCTAGCTTGTTAACTTGTTTAATTGCCCTGCTATGTCTTTAATTCTTTTAATTATAGTGTTCATACTCTATTCCTACTTGTTACGTGTGACTGCCATGTTTTGACTACCGTTATGATACTGATTATGTCTTCAACTAAGGGTTTTGACCTGTGTGAATTGCCATGCTCACTTATTAATTAATTGCTTCCGCTTTCCTGTAGACATCTGTTTGGCTTGTATGTCTCCTGATTTCCTGAATTGATTGTATGACATATATGTTGTGTGGATGCTATGCCTGCTACACTTGCTTATGTTTCAGTCTTGTATGCCTGGTTTGTATGTGCTTGTTTATATGTCATCGATGCTTGGTTTTGCTTCGTTCTCCTTATTATCTGTTCGTTTTGGATATCTGTAAAATTGTGTTCTGCAGGATCCTCATTGACTCATTATTCTCATTCCGCTGCGACTTTGTTATCCGTTTTCTTTTGTTTCACTTCGCATTTCAGATTTTATTAGCTTTCGTTTTGTTATATCTGTTCACTGGGCTTTTTAAGCTCAGCCGCATTTCTTTTCCTGCGGCAGGTGTTAGGTTTGAAGATGGGCTTTGATTGGGCTGAGAGTTGGATTATCTGAGTGGACTAACCCTAGTTACCTTGTTATTTGGACTTATTTTGGCGGGCTATTGTTTTGAGATTTTATTTTATCTTAGACATTTTGGGTTTGTAATTTTCCTTGTAAGTCAATTGTTATTATGACTTGGCATGTTATTATTTAAAGACTTCCGCTTGAAAATTTTACTTGTATGTTCTGATATGACACCAGACTGTGATGCTTCTACCCTTGTCGGGTTGGGGTGTTACAATTATGGTATCAGAGCTAAGGTTTCGTCTTGTTGACCTTAGGATTGACCTGTGAGGATTGGGTAGACATTAGGCTTCTGTCTGTTCTGATATATTCCGATTCCTTTTGATTGTCGTTCAGTTTTGACTTCGATAATCTTTTGTCTTCACTGTTTTGCTCTTCTTCTCTTCGCATTTGAATTTTATTATTTTTGTCTTCGCACATCCGTTTGTCGATCGTTAGATGGAGACTACCCGTGGAGCCGAAGATGATGGTGCCGAACCGTGTTGCTGCAACAGTCTCTGAGCTGGAGAGGTTCATGAAGCAGAAGCCACACCCGATTGTCGTGCTGCTGGAGGCATCAGGATGCTGCTGGAGGAAGCTGGATGGACCAACCAAAGACACAAAAGACGGAGACAAGATTCAACCGGTGTCTGAGAAGGTTTATCTACTTCATGTGATTTGGGCGCGACTTGTGTTACTCTGATTCGTTTGTCACGCGTTTTGAGGCGGTTTGATATCTTGCTACACGAATTTGATCGGCATTACTTTTCTTTGATTCGTTCAGAACTCGGTCTGAATCGTGAAGTTTTATCGTTTAACATTCTGGTATATCTCAGCTATTCTTTTGGACCGTCAGTAATGAGTCATGAGGAACCATTTTGTGCAAGTTGGTGGCCTCTTTCATTGTGGTATGGTAAGTTGGTTTGATGTGTTATGTGCTGTATGTATGTGAATCTGGTCTGCTCTGATATGTTACTTGATATCTGTATGTGATATGTTTTGTGTGATATCGGCTATGTGGTTTGTCATGACCCGAAACAGAATATGGTGACAATAAGGGCTTGTTATGTGATGCAAGTATTATGACGCCTGATCAACGTAATAATACCGAGATCATATAATTTAAACTTATTGGAATCATATGACGTCTTGGGAAATGCCTGGGGTTGGTACGTGAATGGAATAAGGCTTATATCCGTTATTGGGCACTCTTCATGATCGTTTTGAATTCCGTACCGCTTTGAGAGAATTCGCGTCGACATTTGTTATGTATAAGTTTGGTACGTTTTGGAAACCGAAATCGTTATGATCTGTGTGAGACTATGGACAGCTACGTCTGCCCTAAACTGGTACGTCTCCAGGTACTTCTGCGACTTCAATTTTCGAGGACGAAAATTTTCTTTTAGAGGGGAAGAGTTGTAAAACCCTAATAATCGTAAATGCGTCAAATGACCATAATGCCCCTCAAGATAATAATTCGCAATATAAATCAAGCTCGTTAAATACGTTAAACACTTAATTTATAAATGGTTTACATGAGGCAATGATGATAAAACTTGCACTTATACTACAAAGTAAATATAACACAATATAAAGATACATGGACTATATTATGTACATATACTAGACAATTAAATTGAAATGAAACAAGTGAATATTGATAATTTGGGAAAATAGATTTTGGTCAAATATCTCTCCCCCATATTCGACCATATGAACGCCTAAATCAATTCCCATTTATTCCCCTTAATTACCCTTTTAATTCTCACTTGATATTTACCAAATCTTCATTCAAAATAAACTCATTCAAACCCTATCCCCTAACAACAACAAAAATTGACGGCAAACCACTTGTACCCCTTTCACTTTATACTATGCGCATGAAACCAAATAAGAGATATTCATTCTAAAACCTCACGTGTACTTCTTTTCACAAACAAGTTGCTATGGGTTCTTTGATCTCGCAAGAAAATAGAAGGTATGAAGGAGTTTTGAAGGTGGTGTGATGAACGGTTAATACTCGACTTAATCGCGGGTATTGTGGTCGAAAGGGTGCTAGTTCGGTCCTGGTCCTTGTTTCTCTCGTCATATCAAGGTATCCAACAAGCCTTCCTCGTTTTACACTTTATGAGAAACGATCAATATAACATGGAAACATAATATAAAGACTTGATATGTCTCGTGTTTATGATCCCACATATGAACTCTTTATGTCGCATGAAATACCGAAACTATATATATACATATATGTAATCTGACCTTTGTTCGTGTACTATGGGTTATACGTGTCGACCTTCCGTTTTGCTATTCGAATACGTTGACGTTACATCATTAATCTGGGTATTTGAACGCTTATATAATCTACTATATCTGAATAACATACGGAGACTTATGAATGCATGTAATCTAATCTGTTTTAAAACGTAACCCGCATGTCGTTTTTGGTTTCTGTTATTGGGTCGTATTTATGTGGTGTTGTTTGTGTTCTCATTTCTTGGCCTTTGTCGATCTACAACTCAATATAAAACAGCATGTATGTTGGCGTGTGTGATATGGTGCATTCATGTGTGAAAGTTGCGAATTCATGTGAAGTGTAACTATTTGTGTCTCGTTAAGTCTTATGGTGTGTGTGATTGGGTCGGTTAGTAATTAACTCAAGTGTCTCGACATGGATTAAAATCAAGTTGAGATATTGTGTGTGTTTGTACGCATGGAGATTTGTGTATGCATGCTGGTTGAAGGTCGTATTCATGTGGACGTTAGTGTTCAAATTATGTCCCATCCGTCAAGTGTTGAAAACATGCATAAGAGCATGCATGTACCAAAGTAAACAAGTTGTTTTCACATGTAAAATTGTATCACATCTGTCATGGTTGTTTCAGTCATGCATGCGTATGGATTTTTAAAACATAAATAGCGTATTACTTACTTTATATGAATGCATGAGGGAGTGTGTTATAATCTGTATAAGGGTGTCGAGTATGGTTCCGTTTAGAAAAGAGTTTTCACTTGGTTTATGGGGGTATGTTCGAGGGTCATTGCGGGATTTTCGAGTGAGTTATACGGTACATAAAAAGGGTGTCGGGGAAGATGAGTCGGGGGTAATCTTTAGGTGTGTTTACCGAGTCGTGTTGGTAAGTTTTATGAACCGCGGGCGAGGCTAAATTGCATGTCGAAATCTAGTAGCAAAACGTTTTTGCAATGAGTTGTAAAATGAAGACATGAACTGTACGAATGATATTATGTTATATATTTTGACATTTTCACTTTTAACCCTCATCTTTAGAAAATTAACACATGCAAACCTTAAACTTTATGATTTGGCAAATTACCACTTTAAACTATTATAAGAATGATATTTAGTTATAAAGTTTAATTACTTGTCGCTATAGGCCCTAAACTTTGAAAAATTACATTTTAAAATGATTTATATTTTAAACCCTAAACTTTGAGATATTTACCATGCAAACCCTATACTTTGAAGCATAATATAATAAAGCCTTAAAATAGGATATTTGTCATATTAATCATTTAATTTTGCCATTTATCATTTGTAACCGTTAAGTTTGGCTAATTAATGATTATTACCCTAAAGTATTTTAATTATGTCCATTACTAAAAATGAGAATACGCTTATAAATCTAAAAATATTTATACGATTAACCCGCTATGAGTCAAATGAGCTAATAAGCATTTACGAATCGTAATCCGTGTAGATTTGTTGGAGGAGACGTGACGTTGTGTCTTCGTGTTCATTCATCTGTTGCTTTCTTTTCATTGACATTAAGGTACAGATATTCTATCCCTTTTCAGTAGGGGTTTCTCATGATTCGCTTACATCTTTCGATATTAGCTTTGAACCGTTATACTTTGCTCTGAGCCTTCTTATTAGGGCTTCCCTATAACTTTGCTATGCTCCCTTTGATTGATTCTCCTATGTGAACTGTTTGATTACGAACCTTTGATATGAACCTCTTATATGAACTTATGATATGAACCTTGATACGAATCTTTGACAATGAAACTTTGATATTGAACTTTTGATATTGGACCTTGATATTGAACTATTGCTATGAACCTCTGAATTCTGAACCATTGATATTGAACCTTAATTGTGAAGACTTACATATTGCTACACTTTGAACCTTTGATTGACCCTTCAGATTGATACCCGAGCCATTAACTAGGCATGGGGGTTCCATGTCCGTGTCATTGATGCACCAATGGCATGACTCCAGTGTGCACGAGTGATGTTGCACACCGTCCCTATTTTGTATTGATTATGCGCGCTTCAGAGATATTGTATGGCCAATTATTGTTTTGCAGGGGCGTATGGATGCATCCTAGATTTGTATTGTATTGATATTGATATATTGTTTTGGTGATGTGGTGCGTGTGTGCAATACACCCCCTCACATTTTGGGAGCTAGCTACTCCATTGGTTACTGAGGTCTCCCCTCCTATTGGTTTGGTATTCCGAGGTCACCCCTCCGAATATAATGGCTACTATTGGTTACTTGGCTGTTATTGCCACTATTGATATGGTTTGTTTTGTTGGCTCGGGATAGATTTCTGACAACCCTTACACTTTTGATATACCTATATTGTACCTTCTAGATTCCCCACTGCACCATATTCTGAATTGACTGTCCATTACCCAATACCCTTATATGACTCACTCTACTACCAAGATATATAAGTTCCATTGCTTTGATCTGTCACACTCTCATTCCGTTACTTCAGACTATCGTTCCATTCACGTACCGGGCTATTATATGTTTATTGGATTTGATTATGATATTCATGTTTTATATGACTACTGATTACCCTGTTATGATATGATTAATATGCGATTATAAGATTTACCTGTGGTCATCTGATGATATGCTATCTTACTGCTATGTGATCCTTTTTATTTGTCTGGCAACCATGCTGGTGTGCAATCGATTGTTGATCTGTTTATCTTTTGTACCTCGTTTGATTTAATCTCGTGGACTATGACTGTTCGTGGTATCCTTATATGCTTGTTGTTGACTTGCCATGTTTGCATTTCTGTTTATGCTACGGTTTGATGTGGTAGATAGTTCAACTTATGAAGTCTAGCTTGTTAACTTGTTTAATTGCCCTGCTATGTCTTTAATTCTTTTAATTATAGTGTTCATACTCTATTCCTACTTGTTACGTGTGACTGCCATGTTTTGACTACCGTTATGATACTGATTATGTCTTCAACTAAGGGTTTTGACCTGTGTGAATTGCCATGCTCACTTATTAATTAATTGCTTCCGCTTTCCTGTAGACATCTGTTTGGCTTGTATGTCTCCTGATTTCCTGAATTGATTGTATGACATATATGTTGTGTGGATGCTATGCCTGCTACACTTGCTTATGTTTCAGTCTTGTATGCCTGGTTTGTATGTGCTTGTTTATATGTCATCGATGCTTGGTTTTGCTTCGTTCTCCTTATTATCTGTTCGTTTTGGATATCTGTAAAATTGTGTTCTGCAGGATCCTCATTGACTCATTATTCTCATTCCGCTGCGACTTTGTTATCCGTTTTCTTTTGTTTCACTTCGCATTTCAGATTTTATTAGCTTTCGTTTTGTTATATCTGTTCATTGGGCTTTTTAAGCTCAGCCGCATTTCTTTTCCTGCGGCAGGTGTTAGGTTTGAAGATGGGCTTTGATTGGGCTGAGAGTTGGATTATCTGAGTGGACTAACCCTAGTTACCTTGTTATTTGGACTTATTTTGGCGGGCTATTGTTTTGAGATTTTATTTTATCTTAGACATTTTGGGTTTGTAATTTTCCTTGTAAGTCAATTGTTATTATGACTTGGCATGTTATTATTTAAAGACTTCCGCTTGAAAATTTTACTTGTATGTTCTGATATGACACCAGACTGTGATGCTTCTACCCTTGTCGGGTTGGGGTGTTACAATGGTTGTCCCGGATCTACAAACTTTCCCCATGAACCAATGAATGCGGGGATCGAGTCAAGCTAGCGACTCGGGAATCAAAAACAGTAGCACACTATATGGGTTTTCACCCGTATTTCTGACTTCTTTCTACTTTCTACCACCCTAGTGTGGGGGAGTTGCCCCCCCCCCCCCCCCCCCCCCCCCCCGCTGTTGTACATAAGTTTTCTAAAAAAAAAAAAAAAAAAAAAAAATCAAATAATGGCCGTAGTATTTACCTTTTACGTACTCAGTTTCGGCATAACCGCCGGTACTTTGAATATTGAGGGCAATATTCATTTCTAGTGTGGGGGGAATTCTCGCGAATTTTATCATATGTTTTACCACCCTATTCCCCCATTTTTGGCCAAAATTTTTTTTGGGAGTAAGTGTTTTGCACTTACTCAGATTACGGTTATCAGTCCGCCATGTCTAAAAAACAAAATGATTGGCTAATCCAGGAGCAAACGGCTCTTGGTAAAGATTTCTCAAATCCGTTGACGGCTTGCAATTTGCCCAAAATTGTATGGTGTTCAGCTCACCATATCTTTAATTAGTGAAGAGTTGGCGAGCCCGCAAGTTTATGGCTTGTGGTAAAGGCAGTTGGAAAACCATAATTGGTAATCAGCTCACCAAAGATAATATTGATACATTATCTAAGAGTTGGCTAGTCCAGAAGCAAACGGCTTCTGGTAAAGACAAATCAAAACCGTTGAAAGCTGGTGGTTTGCTCAAAATCATATGGTTATCAGTGTACCATAGTTCTTACTTGAACTGAAACATTTGGCTACTCCAGAAGTAATGGCTTTTGGTAAAGAGACTCAAATCCATTAAGTTTTCTCAAAAGATTGCTAGGGACTAGCAATGTTTTAGTGTGGGGGATTTGATGAGTGCTTATTCACTCATCATTTTTGGTCAAATCTGAACTGCAAAACATCTAAAAACACTCCGAAATGCATCAAAATACTGAAAATATATCAAAATTGTGTTTTATATGTTTCAGATGCAAAATTATTGGAAACAAATGAAAAACGAGCAAAGTTTGCATAATTGGCAGTTTCAGTCCCCCGTCTTTCAAAAATTGACAGAAATAGTCCCTGAGCACGTATTTTAAAAAGAAAAGTCACCAAAGGTCCTTTTAAAATCATAAGTTGTCATAATTAGTCCTTTGGTGAAAATTTTCTAAAGTTTGAGAAATTACAGTTTTGATCCCTGGATTTTTAAAATTGTCAAGTTTAGTCCTTGGAATTTCACAATTGGCAAAAATGGTCCCCAACTTATTTGAGATTCACAAGTATGACCCTTGGATCACTTTTCAGAAGTACATGAATGGTCCCTACAATTTCAGAATTACAAGTTTGGTCCCCTAAATACACATTGGGCCCAAAAACCTTTACACCTTAAAACAAAACCCAACCAACCCAACTCCAATCCTAACCCGGTCAAGCCATTAGCCCAAGTCAAACCCAATCCAAACCCGGTCAACTGTTAATACCCTGCCCCCTTCTTCTTTCTCTTTGTTTTCCCGCCCACACAAACCCAAGAAACACAGAGAACCCTAGATAGCCTAAGTCTCTTTTTCCTTCTCCCCAAACACTCCACCTCCATTACAACTCTTTACCCAGTATCACCACAACCCAAAACCACCTTAACCTTCTTTACCCAAATAATCCCAACTCCCAAACCCACTTATCTATCTCACCCTTCCCCAAGGTCTGCCACTGTGGCAATCCAAGCACAAAAGCTTCAATGGAGGGCTCAGATTACTTCTCACTGGTACCTAACTGTTGGATGGCTAGGATCAATTCAAGAAAGCACAAGTGAGTCTTTGGCTTGACTGCTCTCACAAAACAAGCACAACAAGAAGTGAAGAGATGAAGACCAGTAGTTTAGTATAAATAGGACCTGATTGTAGCCATGAAAGGCACCCCTAGTCTTAGTCTTTAATTAAGTTTTCTGTTTTCTTAAAATTCCATGTAGTGTCTATTTTATTAATGAAAGAGCATTCTTAAATTTTTGTTTCATTAGTGTTTATTACTTAGTTATAAAATTTATTAACTATTTAGTAAGAGTAGTTTATCCAAATAATTTCTAAGTCTTGAGTTTTTTCCAAATAATTTGGAGCGATTTGCACCCTTAAAGGGGTGTTTGGGTTAATCTGTTAAATGGTCAAAAGCCACATTTTACCCGTTTGACTCATCAAGTCAAACTTCCATTTGCTTCAATTTGTTGGTTTAAATAGGCTAGGGGCAATTTCTCAAGGTGTGCACCAATTCGTCTTAAAAGAAGAATTTTTTGTGATTTCCAAAACTGTTCAGAACAGCAGTCTCATCTGTTGTTTATGGGCTTATTTTTCAGCTTATTTGAAGTTCAAAATTGGCAAATTTGTTTTTTCTTAAGTCCTTGTATTCCCAACTCACTCTGGTTTCAGTTTTAATCACCAAAGATTTCTCTAACTTAGTTTAAATTGAGATCCAAACTTGTCCCATTTCATGTTTTCTGCATCAGCACATCAGTGGGTCACCACAGCTAGCTGATCTCAGCTTATTTTTAAGCTGTTAACAACTTGTACTTGGCCCCAAATCAGTTTTTCTTATAGTCACCTGTGCTAACTTCAATTATTGTAGCTTGTTCCTGATTTTGAAGCTTATCTCAGAGCTTAAAAATAAGCTCAAGGAAGACATATGGAACTGATTTAAGCCTGCAGGCCAGTTGTTCTTTTCTTCTCTTTCTTTAGCTTATTAGGTTGTTAGATTAGTTTATTTAATGGTCTTTAGTTGCTTTTAGTTAAGTAGGATAAAATAAACCTTTGTTAGCTTAATTGGTAGTGATTATAGCTTATTAGATCCACTAGAGTTTAGGCTTATATATGCTTAGTTAGCTTAGGAACCCCCCTACTGTAGCATCTTCCTTCTGCTTATTGGCTTATTCCCTTTGAGTTCTCTAGTTCAATACTGCTGATGGTAGGTTAGATAGCTTATCTATTCTGTCTTTGATGCCTTGAATGCATGTTGGTTGCTTATTGTACCCTTTCTTAGTGCCCATTTGCATTGAAACTGTCAAAGGGGTGTGTCTGGTTGGTTTCTGTTCACAACAGCATCAATAAGCTGTTCATACAGCTTATCTGTTGAGCTTTATATAAAAAGTTTTTCACAAAAGTTTCATGGTTTAATCTCACTTTCAAAATTTTACAAAAGAGTGTTTGGTAAATCTGTCCAAGGTGTGTTTGTTTGGCTTTCTGTCCCCACTGTTGGGAATAAGCAGTCCAAACTGCTTATTCAGAAGATTGGGCTTACAAAGTTTTCACAAAAAAGGTTCATCTTGGTTGTGTCTTTAAGTTCCAAAAGAAAAAAGTTGAAAAAAAAAATAGATTTTCAAAAAGTGAGGAGCCAGGATTCGAACCTTGGTCTCCCCACTCAAAGCACACGACCACAAACACAACATCTCAACCAACTGCGCCCTTGGGACTTGTCTCATTAGTTTTGCACAAACAAACCTCTTAACCCTTTAAAACAGTTTTGCTCATAAGCTCTTTCTAGCTTATTTCCTGCTTATTTTACAAAGCACCACCCACGTTTTTTAATTTTCTTAGAACCAGTAATACTTGAAGTACTTTCTGTGATTTTTCCACATTTTTCAAAAATAGTTTAGTATTTTTAATCATTTAATTAGTGTTAATTAGTTTTTAATTCATATAAATTATTTTAAAAGTCGAAAAAATAGCCGGTCTTTTTCTAAAATTATTTTTAGTCAATTAGAACGTAGGAAAATCGATTTCACACCCGTAGCCCTTAAATTGCAAAAAGTTTACGTTTATGGCTCGGGGTGTTTGCCGGTTTTTACGTTTTTGCACCCTAGGACTTAGTGTATCTTCGTTTTATCATTCCTTAGGCTTAGTGATAGTTTATTTTTAGTTTATTAGGGTTCCCTTTCCTTAATTACCTTCCCGTTCATTAATTTGTAGAATCGTAATTCAAATCAAACAAATCATTAAATCCAATCAAGTTCAAATCACGAAACTCAACGAATCCTTCCATTCACACCTCGTTGGGACACGACCCGGGAAATCACTTTCCCGGTATCACTTTTATCACACCCGTGAGATTTGATACGTTGACCTTTTTCCTAAAGGGTTGATTTGTCGAATTTTACGGTTAATTTGATATATTGATATTGTGTTTGTTTTCACCACTCACTTTACCACGAGTCAAGGTGTTGAAACAAACAAAGACCTTGATAGATCTTGAGCTCGTGGATCGTTATGTATGCCTATGTAATCACAAGCACAATAAAAGACAATCTCTACTACTAATGTTTATCAGCGGAATATAAACACAAGTAACAAATAACTAAGAACTTCTTGATCCTCTATGGATCTTTATATTAACTAAAACTGAGTTTTTTTTAATCGGTACATAAACCTTTCTAATGTGTTCCTTTTATAGATAAGGAACCCTAAACAATATCGCTAAACCGTTTCCCAAGAAACGTATAATCATAAAACTAAATAAGATATACACAATCACTTCCTAATAAAGCTCATGTATATCTACACTAAATAAACTAAATACGGAATAGACACTTCCGCAGAAACAAACTAATCACTATTATACTTCGGAAGATTATGTCTTCGGCAGAATCCACTTCACTTCAGTAGAAACACTTCGGCATTAATATCAGCATAATCCAGACTTTCACATAATTCCCAACAATCCTCCCCTAAACTGGAATTTGACTTGTTAAGTTACAGTTTCTTGATAGATCTTACAGCACCAGAGGATTGGACACGAACATCAACAGCAAAGAATCCAAAGAACATCTCTATGATGAAGAAACTCTTAAACTCCATATCTTTGCAGCAACAAATGACAAAAGATACATCAAAACATATTAGTTTCATACTATTCTCATCACATCCAGGTGTGTTAACTCCTGTGAGAGGTGAATCATTGAAAATAAATGGATTTGATGTCTCTTTACCAATAGCCATCACTACTGGAGTAGCCATATGTTTGAGTTCGTAAACTATGGTACACTGATAACCATCTGATTTATTGGCAAACCAGCAACCATATAAACGGATTTGAAATGTCTTTACCTGTAGCCGTTTGCTCAGGACTAGTCAATTCTTAGAATTGGTGAATTGAGAACCAAATATGGAATGCCACTGCCTTTACCACACACCATATACATGTGGGCTAGCCAATTCTTGGATTCCAAAAAGGAATAAACCATGGTGAATTGAAAACCATACAACACTCAGCAATAAAGCATAGGTGGTTGCATACCCTATGATTTTTAGCAAACCATTACAGCTATCAACAGATTTGAGGTGTCTTTACCAAAGTTGTACCCTTTGGACTAGCTAACTCTTTGACATACACAAAGTATATCAGGTGAGTTAATAACCAAAAAATATACAACAAACCTGCAAGAAAAATTAGATAAAACCAAAAACATATATATATATATATATATATATATATATATATATATATATATATATATATATATATATATATATATTTTTAACTAAACAAAACAAATATTACAAACAAGATGAACCTCAAAGTGACATAAGCTGATTTTTAATCAAACCAACACATTGAATAGCATGCAGTTCATCATTGCCAACAGAATTAGGAGGCACTGTCAACTTGTGTCTCAGCAACTTTTCCATAAAAGTATCAGATAAAGGATAAAGCTTATCTGATAGCATACACAAAATCATCCCACATGTAGTCTGAACTACATGAACACAAGGCAAGGGATAAAACCTCCAACTCTCAATCTCCCACTTATGAGAATTCTTCCAAATAGAATATCCTTTACCAGTTGAAGAATTAGAATCAAACATAACCTGAAGATCACCCAACAGATATAAACCAGACCCTGTTGCTGAATGAAACTTATAATACTGAATAACATGATCATACAGCATTTTCAAATCATGTCTATTCACTAAATGAAGAATAGCCTTCAAGAAGTTGAACTCAAGAACAGTATTATCCAGCCTATAGACAGTGTTAAGCTTTCCAGCTTTCCAATCAACCAAGACCACATGAGTTCCTTCAGGAAAATCATCAACAGTTCCAACTTCAATAAAGGTAGATTCATCAGCCTTGAGATCTAAATCAGTATTCCCTGAAGCATGTTTCTTAGCCAATCTGGCAGAACTCCTTGTACCTAAGCTCTGTTGTTCCATACCAACAATATTATCAGTATCAAGCTGTAGATCAGTCTCCTGAATCAGAGAATCACTTAACTCCACACTTGATAACATTTCAGAAGAAACCAAAGAAGATTCAGCAGAAACACCCATATCAGAAGAAGGAGTAGCATCAGAAGTTGTATCAGAAGGAACAACTGAAGATACCACCGAAGGCAAAACAGTATCAAAATTATCCACAATTTCAACTGTTTTCTGTCTCTTGGCTGTAGGAACATCAGTCATTAAAGCACTATTTTTCAATTTAGAAGAAGAAGTAGAACCAGAAGAAGAAAACTTCATAACCATATGATACTGTCTAATCAAAGCATCATCAGATAAAGTCATGATTTGCTTCATTGACATACCAGAATTATACATAGCAGCATTCTTCACAATTCTCCTCATATAATTCATCTTTTGAGCAACAGTCATAGGTTTTTCTCTTTTGGCTTTATTTCTTTGATCAATAAGAGCTCTTCTTTTTGCAGCAGATTCTTGCTTCCTTTGATTACCAATTGCCACCATTTTATCCACAAAATTATCATCATGAAAAGATTCTCCTAAGATAAGTTTTGCAAGATTAGGATCAGAAGCACCTTGAGAAATATAACCATCCCATTGATCATCAGTAATCGTAGGAAATAATGCATCAAGCTCTAATTGCCTTTCAGGAGACAAATCAGAAGCATACTATTTAGCCACAATTCTACTCTTCTGAAGTTAGCAGATCATTAATCACAGGGTCCTGTACTTTCTCAGAAGATGTCTCAGCAGAACCAATTTCAGCAGAACCAATGTGAGCTTCAGAAGAAACAATCAAACCCACATCAGATGAAATAGGTTGAGACAATTCCTCAACAGGTGTATAGAAAACTTCAGATGAAGCATTCAACTTATACATTTTCCCAGCAAGAAAAACCTCTTCCTCATCTGCTGAAGGGGAAACATTTGAATGTTCTGGTATAGATGAAATTTGACCATGATCAGAAACAACCATTCTGCAAAACAAACACAGAAACATACACAAACCAACAAAGAAACACACTAAAATTACATTAGCAGGTTAGAGTTAGTTAAAATCTATCAAATATACAAAATTACATAGCAAAATGAAAAGTTATACACAAATCCTCCCCTGAGGCATATGCCTCCCCTGAGGCCTATGCCTCCCCTTAAACTTTGCAGTTAAGGGTTAAGCATGCCAATATGGACCACAAGGTGTTGAAACCTTGGTCCTTCAAAAGCCTTTGTTAACAGATCTGCCACATTATCATCAGTATGAATTTTGACCACATTTATCAAATTTTTATCATATGCATCTCTTATAAAGTGGTGCCTGATTTCAATATGTTTTGTTCGACTGTGAAAAACTGGATTTTTAACAATGCATATGGTACTTTGATTATCAATAAAAATTGTTGTGTTCATGAAATTATACCCATAATCCAACAACTGATTTTGAATCCAAAGAACCTGTCCACAGCAGTTAGCAGCAGCCACATACTCTGCTTCAGTAGATGAGGTAGCCACAATAGTTTGTTTCTTGCATTGCCAAGAAATCAATCTCTTTACAAGGAATTGGCAACCTCCAGTGGTGGACCTCCTATCCAGATTAGCACCAGCATAGTCACTATCACTATAAGCTTCCAACTTAAAAGGAGACTCTTTTGGGTACCAAAGACCTAGACAAGGTTGGCCTTTAAGGTACTTAAAGATCTTCTTAACAGCATTGAGATGGGAAGTCAGTGGAGTAACTTGATGTCGCGAACAAACACTCACAGCAAAAGTAATATCAGGCCTGGAAGCTGTTAAATACATCAAAGACCCAATCATAGACCTGTACAAATGAACATTCACAGGTGGATCAGCTTCATTGTTGGTCTTTGACTTTGGAGCTTCATAAGGTGTAGTAGCAGTCCTTACACCCTCCATACCAAACTTCTTTAATATGTCCCTCACATATTTGTCCTGACTGATAAAGATACCATCAGGTTTCTGCTGAACTTGAAGACCCAAAAAGAAAGTCATTTCTCCCATTGCACTCATCTGAAACTCTCCCTTCATAAGCTCCTCAAACTCCCTGCACCAAGCTTCCTTTGTGGATCCAAAGATAATGTCATCCACATACACTTGCACAAGAATAATGTCAGTGGAATTCTTCTTTAGGAAAAGAGTCTTATCTATTGCACCTCTTCTGTAACCATGCTTCAGCAGAAATGTAGATAGCCTAGCATACCAGGCTCTGGGTGCCTGATGTAGTCCATAGAGAGCTTTGACCACCTTATAAACATGATTAGGATGATCTGGATCTTCAAATCCTTTAGGTTGAGTGACATACACCTCCTCTTCAATTTCACCATACAAGAAGGCTCCTTTAACATCCATTTGATAGACCATAAAGCCCATATAGGATGCATAAGCTAAGAAAATCCGTATAGCCTCAACTCTTGCCACTGGTGCAAACACTTTATCATAATCTATCCCCTCCTCTTGTCTATAACCTTGTGCAACTAACCTGGCTTTGTTTTTAATGACAACACCTCTAGCATCTCTCTTATTCTTCAGAATCCATTTTGTCCCAATAGCATACTTACCATCAGGTAGTGGTACCAATATCCAAACCTGCTGATTTTGAAACTGTTGCATCTCATCCTGCATTGCTTCAAGCCAACTTGAGTCTTCAAGAGCCTGAGTAACACTGGTTGGTTCCACTTGTGAGAGAAAGCAAGCAAACAGACAATGTTGATAGTCTGTGTGATTGTCTCTCTGCTGATTTGAGACATAAGAGATAAAAGCCACCTGTCCATATTTAGAACGCGCCACAGTACCTCTTGTTCTAACAGGGGCATGAGGATCACCAATAATATTAGACTGTGGATGAACATTGTTAATCCTTGTAGTAGTGGTGGTGTTGACATCAATGGAAGAATCAAGATTAGTCACAGTAGGTTCAAAGTCAGTATCATAGGAAGGTGTGTTGAAGATGCCTGCTTTAGGTAGATGATGACCAAGATCTGAAGGTTTGGGAAACCTTGTATAGGGTTCACCAAGATCTGTTGACACTTTAGTAGAAATAGGAGTAGTGTCACCATGTCTTTCAGCCGAATTAGAGAGGTGAGGAGAAACAGAACTACCTTCAGCAGAATTGAAGTTTCTGCCGAGAGCTTCATTTGTACTATTTTCAACATTCCTCTCAGCATCTAAATTGGCTGCATACTCTTGTTTCTTCAGTCTAGGAAGGTCTTCAGCATAATAAAATTCATCTTCACCCACATCGGTATAATCTTTAGAAGTGTCACCTACAAAATTGTTAGGAGAGAAGGAAGGCACTACAATGGGTTGTTCATCATCATCAGACCCACTGTCAGAATGAGCTTCCAAAGTTTCTGCATTATTAGTTGGAGATGTTTCAGAATCTGCATTTTGATTAGCCATATGTCTAGCATAACCCAAGTAATCAGTCAAGTAGTCAAGATCAAATGACCAAACATGACCCTGTCCTTGAACATTAGGCTTGTCTTCAAGATACCTCAGATTCAAAGTCTCCTCAATCTTCTTAGCAGATACATTGTAAACCCTGTATGCCTTACTGTGAGCAGAATACCCCACAATGTAACCATCATTAGCTTTCTCATCAAATTTGCCCAAGGGATCACTGGTATTCAAAATTGTCACTTGGCAGCCAAATGGTTTAAGGTAATGAATAACTGGAACTTTCCCAAAAAGAAGTTCATATGGTGTTTTAAGGTGTGGTCTAGTAATGGACACTCTATTGAGTACATAACAAGCTGTACCAACAGCCTCAGTCCAAAACATGGTAGGAAGTTTAGAGTCTGCTAGCATTGATCTTGCAGCTTCTATTAAGGTTCTATTTTTTCTTTCTGCCACCCCATTTTGTTGAGGGGTTCTTGGAGTGCTATAGTCCCTTTTGATTCCCTTTAACCTGCAGAGTTCTATTAGAATGGCATTTTTGAACTCTGTACCATTATCACACCTAATACCTTTCACCTTTTTGTTCAACTGATTCTCAATAAGGGTAATGAAGTCTTTTAAAACTTCAGATGTTTCATCTTTGGTCCTTAGAAATAATACCCAACAAAATTTGCTAAATCCATCAGTGATCACCAGACAAAAATATTTATGATCAATGCTTCTCACTTTAGTTGGACCAAACAGATCCATATGAAGCAGCTGAAGAGGTTCAAAAATAATGGTTACTGCTGTAACAGGAACACCTTTGTAGGAGGCTCGGTGCTGCTTTCCTTTGTTGCATACAACACAGTTATGATCATTGGTGAATACTTTGGCAGGAAGGCCTTGAACGAGGCCCAGCTTAGAGAGCTGGTTGACGGTCTTGAAATTGACATGGGCCATCCTTCTGTGCCATTTAGTGGACTCATCCACAGATGCTTTAGCCACCAAACATGTTAAGTCACCTGCTGGTTGGACATTAGTTAAGTTGAATGTATAAAGATTATGACTGCGAGGAACCTTCAGTAGAATTGAGGTTTCTTCTGGGAGTTTGAAGTCTTTAGACAGCACAAGACATTCATCCTCTGTGAAGAGTACTTTGTTCTTAGTGTCACAGATTTGTGAGACTGAAAACAAATTGAAGTGTTGAAGTTCCTTGACATAATAAACATTCTCAAAGTCCAGCTGAGGTGTTTTGATGGTCCCTTTTCCTGTAATTCGTCCATCACTTCCTCCAAAGGTTACATTGCCTCCACCTTCAATAGGTATAAAGTTATGCATCATGTCCCTGTTTCCTGACATACTTCTAGAACAACCACTGTCAACAATTCCAACATCTTTATGCTTAAGGGGATGATCCTACAACAACAACAAATATACAAAGAATTAGTACACTATGGAGGCTCAAGTCATTGCTGACTTGAACCTGCCTTGTGGATCATATGAGTTGTGCCATGTAGAAGTATAAGATCCACTATTGTTCTTGGGTTTCCAATGAAACTTAGGTCTCTGTTTATTCCAAGAACAACCTGCTGAGGTCTTGACAGCAGTATCCCAGTACCCTCTCCCATCAGTCATAGGGTTTACATATCTAGGCCAAAAACCATTTTTAAAATATTCACTTGTTGGTTGAACATATGGTTTTCCAAATGATCTTCTCCAAGGAAAAGAAGTATTATAATTAACAGCTTGTGGAACATAAGGTGGTATATCATTAACATTGGTCCACATTGGTCTAGATTTCCTAGAATCACCACACCTACTCATTCTTTGCTCATGATAATCACAATCCTTAATTAAATGATATTTACTTCCACACACAAAACATTTCTTCTGAAGAGAAGATTTATTCAAACCAAAAGAAGTATTCTTACAAGCAGAAGTATTCAAACCAAAATCATGAAAAGAATTGTTTTTAACAGTATTATTATGCAAAGAATTAAAAAGCAAGTCTTCAGAGGCAACTGTCTTGGAAGTGCATTCCTTGGCAGCAACTCTGTCATGCTTATTGGTAGTCTTGGGTGCAGGCAGGGGTGAAGACTTGGGAAGGTCAGACTTGGGAAGGTCAGACTTGTCATTTGAATCACACTCTGTAGACCCTTGCTTGGAGGACTTGTCACTGTTAACACAAGAGACAAAGTCATTAGTAGAAGTATTAGGGTCAGGCAAGTCTTTTGACTTTTTGCCATACAGATGGTGTGATCCATCAAAGTCATTAAGAGTGGAAAGGTCAATGGGCATATGCTCACCTCTAATTGGTCCACGTACGGCATGTAAGTCACCTTCTTTCACAAAATTTGCTAGGCCTGCTGGTGTAGATCTACGTGTGTCATCCCTAGCTTCTAAGCCTACATATTTCTTAAAACCTAAAGCCACTGTAGAATTGGGAGCTTGACTGCTATAAATGAGACTAGCCAACTTATTACCATTCATCATCCACTCATTATTCCTAGCAATTTCCTCCTTAAGTTTCTCCTTAAGCTCTAGATTTTCTGACTCTACATCTGCTCTTAACTTCTCAGACCATTTTAATTCATTTGTAGCACATTCGAGATCTCTTTCTAAAACACCTATTTTCTCATCATAAGCTATTTCATTCTTCTTAAACCAAACCTTTTGTCTTTCTAGTGTTTTTAAAGCCTGTTTATAAGCTTCTACTTCCACATAGCATTCATTATATTTTGGTTCCATAATATCATAAGCTTGTTTGAGTTCATTATAACGCTCACTACAACCAAACAAACAGTTTTGTACCTGAGAGATGCCCATCAAGGCAATCTGATCATGCCTATCCTCTGAAGTACAGCTTGCAATCAACCCAACATTATCAGAACCATCATTATCAGACTCCTCATGTAGCTTCCAGTCCACATTGCTATCAAGAGTGACCAACGCAGTTGATCCCTTTGAAGTTCCTGCATCCTTCTGATACTGCTGATAAGAAGAGTATCGTATCTCATCACCAGCTTTCCTGTCTTTGCATTCTCTAGAAAAGTGACCTATCTGTTGGCATGTGAAGCATTTAACCTTCCTTTTATCAAACCTTGCTGGATCGCGTCCTTTGAATCCAAACCGTCTGCCAGCTTTGCGCTCAAAGGTCTTGATATCCATGGAAAGCATGGCCACTTGCCACCTTAGCTTCATCTCTTCAAACTCAAGTGGGTCCACTTGATCAAAATCCTCATAAGCCAGTTCCTGCTGAGGATCATAATCAGCAAAGAAAGATCCAAGAACATCTTCCATAATTCCACTGGATCTAGGAAGAGAGCTTGATGAAGGAGCAGCATTAGATGATGATGGATATGGGCTTGGACCATAGCTTGACTTTGGAGTAGAGGCTCCAACAAATGCAGTATGACTAGCAGTAGAAGATGATCGAAAAGGGCTTCTTACATCATGTTCAAGAGCTTTAAGTTTGTTATACAGCTCATCAAAGGTCATCATGTCCAAACCACCTTTAGCTTTTAAAGCTATGCTTACATGTAGCCAGGATGGAGGTAATGACCTCAGAAACTTAGAGTTACAGTCATCATTATCCGGCTTCGCCTGTAGCTGATTCAACTGACTTAAGATCTTGTGAAACTTATCATAGCCCTTGTGAATTCCTTCCTCTTCAGAGATCTGAAAGTCCTGAAACTGTTGTCTGAGCATGGACTTCTTCAGTCTTCTGGACTCCTCATTCCCACCGAACTTCGCCTTAATTGCTAACCAGATATCTTTGGCATCTTGCATGAAGTGAAAATCACTCAAGTGATCCTCAGGAATAGCTTGCAGAAGAATAGTTCTGACCTTTGTTTCTCTCTGAACTGCCAGCAACTCTTCAGCAGTTTTGGGAGGAACATTCATCATATTACCAGCAGCATCCGTGGTAGTCCTCTTCAAACTGTTCCCCTTCAAAATTACCTGCCATAGATTCCAATCAAAGTTGGAGATCCAGTTTTGCATCTTCATAGCCCAAAGATCATATTCCTCCCTTTTAAGGTAAGGAAACTTAGCATTGCTATTAGACAGACTTAGTTGCTGCAGATGGGTGGAGTTTTGGTTGTTGGTGAGTTCAGTATCAGCATCTGAACCAGTCATGATGATAATGTGTTGGTTGTATTGGTGTTTAAGAAAGACTTGTCCTTAGTATCGTAGAGACTCTCACGAGGCTCTGATACCACTTGTTGAAACAAACAAAGACCTTGATAGATCTTGAGCTCGTGGATCGTTATGTATGCCTATGTAATCACAAGCACAATAAAAGACAATCTCTACTACTAATGTTTATCAGCGGAATATAAACACAAGTAACAAATAACTAAGAACTTCTTGATCCTCTATGGATCTTTATATTAACTAAAACTGAGTTTTTTTTAATCGGTACATAAACCTTTCTAATGTGTTCCTTTTATAGATAAGGAACCCTAAACAATATCGCTAAACCGTTTCCCAAGAAACGTATAATCATAAAACTAAATAAGATATACACAATCACTTCCTAATAAAGCTCATGTATATCTACACTAAATAAACTAAATACGGAGTAGACACTTCCGCAGAAACAAACTAATCACTATTATACTTCGGAAGATTATGTCTTCGGCAGAATCCACTTCACTTCAGTAGAAACACTTCGGCATTAATATCAGCATAATCCAGACTTTCACATAATTCCCAACACAAGGATTCTGGTTTCTGAACACGTTTGGGAGAGGTGGGTTGTTGTAGGGGCTCACGGACTTCCTCATCGTCACCACCCGTATACTCAAAGTGATCACCGGTTTTCTGAGTCTCGGGCGGTAACTCAGAATCCTGAGGTTTATCAGTAGAAGAATGAGGAGGTGATCTTTGTTGTGCAGGAGTCCATTGTGGTGGAGGTTGCATCGAGTACTGAATAGAGGATGATACATCAGACTTCTTTGTGCGTTTGGGCTCTTTATCCTTATCCTGATCTTTGTCCTCATCATCTCTTGAACGTTTGGGCCTAACAGCTTCTTCTCGGAATGAGGACCTGAGTTGGTATTCCAGTAGAGCTTCAAACAGTTTAGCTTCGTGTGAGGCAAACTTTGCAGAGCGTGTCGACATTTGTGCAACTAGCCGGTTCACCAATTCATCATCTGAGAAGATTGTAGATTCAACTGGATTGATGATTAAGTTCATCGGAGTTGATTTCATGGCTTGTTTGGCTAGATGCAAGAGATTTGGATACAGTTGTCTGTTATACATCTCCTTTGTCAGTTTTGGAACGACCTCCATAAGGAACTGGTGAGTGTATCCTTTGATCATTTCGTCCATTTTCCCTTGAAGATTATCTTTCATGAGCTTCTGGACATACTCCCTTTCATCTTGCATCTTGTCGAGATCATCATGAATATATTGTATCTGATCAGCATAGAAATTCATCTTCCTATGGAGGATGTCTTTCTTTCTGACTTGTTTGACAGCATTCCCAATTCTTTTATGAGCATGAGATATCCAAGATCGAGTTGGCTTCTTCACTGATTTGGATGTTGATTTGGTTGATCTTTTAGATGGTGGTGGTGAGGAGTGAGATGATGAATCTGATGAGGAGGAGACATGAGGAGGCTCAGGGTCCTTTGGAGGTGCAGAAGTATCCTCCTTGGAACGAGTTGGACTGTTGAGAAGATAATCATCATAATTCTCTTCGTTATCTTGTCCAGATTTAGCCTTTTCTTCCATCTGAGCCTTAGCTTCTTCATCAGTCTTTACTTTCTCAGTCTTATCCTTTTCTGGTTTCTCAATGTTATAATCAGTAGACTCCTTCACAAGCGTTTGTTGTTGCACAATATTGGTGGCACCAGCTCCCTTATCGGGTTGATTAACCGCATCAGGACCTGGTGAAGAGTGGACACCACCACTCGACCCTCCGGGGCCACCCATTTGTTCTTGTTCAAACTCTTTAGCCTTTTGAAGGTGTCTAACGATTTTAAACTTCTTCCTGTAGGATTTATCCAGTTGCTCTTCATCACTTTCTGAGCTTTCTTCATATGGCACAAGTACAGGAGTCTTTCCTTTTCCTATGTCAGCTGGAGGACTAGGAGGTTTTGCTACTGAGGGAGGTGGTTCGGTTGCAGATTCAGAGTAGTGAACCTCCTCGTCTGATTGTGTATCTTCAGAGCTTTCGTCCAGTAGCTTTCTTGGTGGTTCAGGTGTAGGAATAGGAACAGCTTCCTGAGAGGGAACTTTCTTCTTAGGAGCAGGTTTCCTCTTTGGGACATTCCTTTGACTCTCTGTGCTTACTGCACTTCCAGCACTTCCTCTTCTGGTTCTCCGAGTAGGTGTTCCAGAAGGTTTTTCATCGAGATGACCAACTCTGCCTTCTCTTACTGCTACCCGATACCTTTTGTACGTTTCAAGCTTCTTGATTTCGTTAGTCAGTAGGTGATCAGGTAACACAGCACCCTGTTTCTTTGTTGACGATTCCTTGATTCTGACTGATAGGGTAGGCTCAGTCAACATGTCGTGATTGTCTAGGTCATTGAGCCTCTGTGGAATATCGGGATTAAGTCCAAGTGCTCTCTAGATCAACAATTTTGTGTATCTGACATAGGGAATCTTTGAGCCAAGTTTCTTGTGAAATGACATCATATCTTCCCATAACAGTGCTTCGATTTCGATGTCCTTTTTGTTGATTAATGACCAGAAGATTTGTAGTTCCATGAGCTTGGGATGCTCATAGCCACTATCACGACCAGAGACCGATTTGGTGATGAAGATGTAGAGGGTTCTCCACAGTTGAGGAATGTTCTTAAGCTCCACATGAGAATGCTTAGAGATAATTCCTGAAGCTTCATCATAGCCAATATCAAGCAAGAATTGTAGAACTGTCTCCTCAGTAGGTGTGGCAAAGAAGTCGGTTGGCTCGATTTTAGGAATGAGAAGAACAGCCCGTAAGTCTGCATGAGTGATGGTGACTTGTTTGTGATTGAGAGTTACAGTCACTGCACTTTGACCCTTGATCCTTTGCATAGAATTCCAGAATTGTTGCATGTAGATCTCAAGTACTGTAGCAGAGTGTGAGAGCATGTTCTGGTACGGATGATTCTTTAGAATGTCCACAGCAATTAGACAAGAAGATTCTGAGCATGTGAGGGTTTCAAAGTCAACCCTAAGGTTGTTCTTTCCAATCTTTCTAGGATAGCCATTAGGGAAGATGTCAACAATTGTAAGAACTTCTGGTGCATCCACATTCATTTGAGCAGCCATGTCGTGATCTGAAATAACATTAGCCAAAAGAACCAACATATCGAAAGACATAATGTTAGTCAACAGAAGGTTTTTATTGTCTAATTATTGAATGTACAGTGTTAAAGATTGTTACGAGTCCTAAGTCACTTGTTTGTCCAATAGTCCAACAACGTCGTGATAAGTTTCGTGAGTTAGTTAACTTTAAGTTTTAAAGTTTATTTTATCACTTATTTAACACAACATATTAAACGATTAAGTTTATTAGTGACATTATTGGTTTCGTGATGATATGATTTGTTTATTAACAAGTTTGTACACGTAACAATTCATAATGAAGGTCTATCATGGCTTAGGCGTAGATTTGGCAAAGTTACGCGTAGACAAAAGCTTATGCGTAGGATCCTAACTTACGCGTAAGAAATGTTACGCGTAGGAAAAGGGGGCCTTATGCGTAGGGCTTACGCGTAGGCGTATAAAGACCTTACGCGTAAGGCTTACTCGTAAGAGTAGACCTTATGCGTAGAGGTCACTGTTTACGCATATCCTTCACAGGATACGCGTAGTCCCATTGTAGAACCTTATGCGTAATAGTTACGCGTAGGATTTCTCTTACGCATAATTGTCTACGCGTAAGGTGATCCTTATGCGTAGAGTAACAATCGACCTTGATTCTGAGTTTTACGAGTATCAAGCCTGAAATAAAATCATCATATCATCAATCTTAACACATATATTCATTCTAAAACAGATTATGGCATGAAAGCTTGTTAAATGTTTTACGCGTAGAAAGTCATACGCGTAAGTCAAAACCCTAAAGTTTATGATTTACGCATAAGATTTCTAGCCATAGGAATTGCACCATAGTGTTTCTGGGAGTTATAAGAGGCATATAGAGTATGTTTATCCAAGTTTTAACATCAAAAATGTCAAGAATCAAAAATACCCAAACCGTATGAATGTAAACCCTAAATTCCCATTGATGATTCATTTGAGTTTCTGGGTAAAATCTGGGCTAGGATATGTTCAATTCAACTTGAATACAACCTTATACAACAATCTTTTTGACCACAAACATACACATTTGAAAACACCCAAAACCACGCATAAACCCTAAATTTGAAAAACCATCAATTAGTGTTTCTGGGTGGATTTTAAGGATAAAACTAGGATCATTGATGTTAAAGACATGTTTTGACACAATTCTTTTAACCATAAACACACACCAATGATTGTGTGTTCATACGCTTATGCGTAGAACACAAAAACAATCATAGACAAAAATTTGACCGTTGGATTCGTGTAAAAATCAAAACCTATGTTTGTAAACATGTTAAGATCATAAAATAACTTACAAATTGATGATCAGAAACACATATTTGAAGAACGAATTTCGTGGGTAGGATTGGTTAGGTTTATGAGTAATAAATGTGATGAATATGTTAGGTGGAGAGTGTTTTATTAAAATGACTTTCATCTTTTGACAGTTTTGGTCCCTCCACCTTTTCCATTTTCATCCAAAGCCATTTAACTTCCGTTTAGGTTATCAAACAAAGATTTTAAGAAATAAACTTTGACGACACTCCCCCTCGACTTAAGAAAGTAATGAAAGGTTATAAGTTTTAGTCCGAGGAGTGTCATTTAACCAGAGAAAATTACCACCATTGATAAAGGAAGCAACCTGGATATGATAACATGCAGGTACACAGATGTTTTAAAACAGTTAAGTTATAATTTTCTCTCCCTCAACACTTGCTCGGAAAAATACAGAATTTTGAAAGTTTAAAGTGTTGACGAAAAAGATGTACTTGCCATATTGACAGAAAATAGATTAGAATAATATTTTTGTTGTTTTATCAGGTTTTATATTTTTGTATTTTATTTTTGAAAAATTATTTACAAAAGAGATTTTGGTGTTTGACAGGTTTTTAAGACTGTTTTAGGAGGTCATCCAATTCCTCTTGAGTCAAAC
Organism: Chrysanthemum seticuspe; assembly: GCA_019973895.1. Lineage (NCBI taxonomy): Eukaryota > Viridiplantae > Streptophyta > Magnoliopsida > Asterales > Asteraceae > Chrysanthemum > Chrysanthemum seticuspe. Next base: position 71,584,966 of record BPTQ01000001.1, read on the forward strand.
ACCTCATACCAATCCGGTGGACCAACTCATTAAACCTAGCAGGAGGCAAGGCTTTGGTGAGTAGATCTGCCAATTGGTATTATGTACCCACGAAGTATAATTCAACTGTACCATGTTCCACGTGGTCCTTGATGAAATGATAGCGAAGATTGATGTGCTTTGATTTCGAATGCTGAACTGAGTTGCACGAGATCGCAATGGCACTCTGATTTTCGTAGTACATCGGGATTCTGTCAAATACGTAACCATAGTCTTTGAGTTGTGTTCTCATCCAGATGACTTGAGCACAACACGCGGACATGCCTACATATTCTGCTTCGGTTGATGACAGCGATGTACAATCCTGCTTCTTTGATTGCCAAGACACCAGTTTATCACCAAGAAATTGTAGTGCTCCTGAAGTGCTTTTTTGTGAATCTAAGCATCCTGCGTGGTCAGCGTCTGAAAAAGCGATTAGTTCAAAACCAGAATCCTTCGGATACCAGATCCCCAAGTTAATGGTTCCCTTGATGTATCGGAGGATTCTTTTAGCCTCAGAGAGGTGGGTTTCAGTTGGTCGCGACTGATAACGGGAGCATAGATAAACGGCAAATACAATATCAGGTCTGCTAGCTGTTAGATACATGAGAGACCCAATAATACTTCGGTATTTGGTAGGGTCAACTAATTTCTCATGTAAATCAGCGTCTAGCTTCTTGGTATGAGTCATTGGTGTGGCATAAGTATCACAGGTTTTCATTCCAAATTTGTTTAACAATTCAAGGGCATATTTGGACTGACTCAAGAAAATACCACGGGGTCATTGATGAACTTGTAATCCTAGAAAGAATGTAAGTTCACCCATCATGGACATTTCAAAATTTTTCTTCATTAGTTTTGCAAAAGCGATTGAAAACTTTTTATGTGTAGACCCAAAAATGATGTCATCCACGTAAATTTGAACAATTAAGATATGTGCCCCATGATATTGTATAAAAAGAGTTGGGTCAACCGAACCTTTGGTGAAATTATTAGCAATGAGGAAAGATGATAGCTTACCGTACCATGACCGAGGGGCTTGTTTGAGACCATAAAGAGCTTTGTTCAGTTTGTAGACATGGTTCGGGAACTCTGGATCAACGAATCCTTCTAGTTGGCTGACATAAACCGTTTCTTTCAGTTGTCCGTTGAGAAACGCAGTTTTGACATCCATCTGAAAGACCGTCATATTCATATGAGCTGCGAACGCGAGAAATATCCGAACAGCCTCAAGACGAGCAACCGGAGCAAAAGATTCTTCAAAGTCTATTCCCTCTTCCTGACGATAACCCTTAGCAACTAGATGTGACTTGTTTCGGATTACGTTCCCTTCAGCATCCAATTTGTTTTTCCAAATCCATTTGAGACCAATGACGTAGACTCCTGTTGGTCTTTCAACCAGTTCCCATACTTCAAGACGTTTGAATTGATTGAGTTCTTCTTGCATGGATTCAATCCAGTTGTCTTTTGTCATTGCGTCTTTAATGTTTTTAGGCTCAGATTGGCAGACAGTGAGTGCATAAATGCAGTGTTTACCATCTGTGTGAAGACGTTGTCTCGTAACGACTGGTTGATTTGGGTTGCCAATAATATTTGCCAGAGGATGGTCTTTTGTCCAACGATGTGTAGAGGGTTGATGTTGGTATACATTGTGCAGATTCTGAGGATTCAAATGGTTTGTTGATGATTCCGCGACATCAGGTGCAGCAGTGTCATTAGCAAACGGGTTAAAGAACGCATTTGGATCAAAATCTGCAGGTGGGGGTACATCATTCAGAATATCATCAGCCGGTTCATCATTGTTGGAAGCGGTTTGTTCAACTGTTGTGGTGGAGTCAACTGGTGGTGCTTCTTCAACAGTAGTTGTTGTAGCAGGTGTATTAGGTATAAGAGTATTATCAGGTTGAGCAGCGAAAACAGCAGATACACTTGGAGCACGTTCATAAATATCGTCACTGAACAGAGGAGCAAATAACCTTTCCATTTGTTGACGAGTAAGTTGGGGGCTTTGTTCAGCTGATGATTGGGGTTGAGGGAAGTTTAATCGGTTGTGACCGGGTTCTAAGCTGTTATACTCAGAATCCATTTCCGTAAGTTCATCAAAATGAGCATGAATCGTTTCCATCACCTGTTTTGTACGACGATTCCAGATCCGGTAACCTTTAGAATTCTCACAATATCCAATAAAGACTCCAATGTCGGCTTTGGCTTTGAGCTTTCCAAAATCATCACGATCATTATTCGGATAGCAAAGGGATCCAAATACATGAAAGTGTTTGAGATTCGGTTTATGGTTGTGGACAAGCTCGAAAGGTGTTTTGTTGTGGCGTTTTGTAATCATAGATTGGTTTTGAGTATAGCATGCAGTAGATACAGCTTCTGCCCACAAGTAATCTGGAAGTTTAGCATTGATTAACATTGTTCTTGCAGCTTCCACTAACGTTCGGTTTCGCCTTTCAACAACTCCGTTTTGTTCGGGTGTACGTGCAATAGATGTTTGATGATGAATTCCCACTTTCTCATAAAAATCACGAAGGGTTTGGTTAACAAATTCAGTTCCTTTGTCTGTTCTTATTTGTCTGACGGTGTTTCAGAGCTGAACCTGTATTTTCATGAGAAAGGTGATGATCATCTGTGGAGCTTGGTCTTTGCTTCGAAGAAAGTAGACCCAAGTCCATCGTGAGTAGTCATCAACAATTACTAAGATGTAGCGTTTGCCATTGATTGTTTGCACGCGCATCGGGCCACACAAATCCATGTGAAGAAGATGAAGCACATGCTGAGAGCTGTGTTCCACCTTTGAAGGAAAATGAGCACGAGTGCTTTTTCCTTGTTCACAAGCTGAGCAAAGGTGATCTTTTGAATACCAGAATTGTGAGAGACCTTTAACTAGTTTGTGTCGAGCAAGGTTGGTGATGGTTTGAAAGTTTAGATGTGAGAGATGACGGTGCCATAGCCATGATTTTGTTGATGTTGCCTTTGAAAGTAAGCAGATGGGAGATGAAGCAACCATGTCTTGCATAGAGATAGTGTAAAGACTAGAATTACGCGAGCCAGACATAAGGTCATTTCCTTGTAGATCACGAATGAAACAAGTTTTCTCCCTGAAAGCAACCTCCAAATCTCCATCACAAAACTGACATACTGAAAACAGATTGTGACTGAGGCCTTCCACATAGTAAACCCTGCTAATTTCGATGTTCCCATTGATATAGTCTCCGTAGCCCATGATAGCTGCGAAGTGATCATTCCCGAATCTGACAGTGCCAATGAACTTTGCAATAAAGTTTGATAACAGTTTAAGGTTGCCTGTCATGTGTCCGGAACATCCGCTATCAACAATCCAGAGAATGATCTGTATCACCTGCATTACACACAGAGGACACAGATGGAATAGAAGTAGATGTGGAACCCGAAATGTTAGAGGGTTCCGGAGCAGTGATAGTAGACATACACACATTAATAACTTTAGGCATCCATTTAAATCCTAATGTGTTATATATCCATTTCTGCCATCTATAACTACTGTTTGCTTTAGTCTTTGTGAATGCACTAGGTGGTACTACATTCTTAGGAGGTGCAATTGGAGCTACAGGGACAGCAATGCTTGCCTTAGAATCGAAAGAAGGCGGTCTACCAAGCACAGACGTAGAATGATTAGTGGGCCTAAAGGTATTCCGATTCTTAGGATTCCATAAACGAGAGATTATAGCTTTAGCAACACATTTGTCATGACAATCAGAATTCATACTTTTACGACAAATAACACAAGGTGCATCAGACTGAATATCAAAAGTACTTAAAGGTTTAGCATTCGTTACATCACTAGTTCTATTACATTTTCCAGACGCAATATCTATAGTGGAAGCAACGTGATTCTTATTCATAGTCCTAGGGTGTTCTTCTACTTTAGCATTCCTTATTGATCTTTTCTTAGGTCGCAACTTCCTATTCTTCGATTGAGTGCTCCTAGGCTGTGAAGTGCGGATGTTTGGAAAAGACACAACTATTCCTGTTTCAGTAGAAGGAAGCACGTTAGCAACTTGTGATTTGGCAGTAGGAATTCTAGGTTCACGATTACTAAGTGTTACTTGTCCTAATCTCTTAAAGATGGTAGGTGGAAGTAGTTCATACTTTTCTAACATTTCTCTTAACTTAGAGATAGTGTGAATCAAATCTTGATTTTCAGAACGAATATTACCAGCAAAATTCATGACTTCTCTAGTGTGAGCAAGATAGTGATCAAGTTCGTTTGATGCTTCATGACGAGTCTTATTGAGTAAATCAAATATGACACCATATTCCTGTTTAACTTTTACAAGTTCTTGTTCATATTTTGAGATTTGACTTTTCAAAGACACGTTTTGATCATCCAGTTGCTCAAATTTAGGATCAGAAGATTTTGCACGCAACTGAGCGATTTTCTTTTGAAAACCAAGTTGTTGATTGTGAATATCTTTTTCACACCAATTAAGACGACGTTTTGCATTGTAAAGTTCGTTAAGTAACCGTTCATTTTCAGCTTTTAAAGACTCGATCTGAAGCACATTATCAGTATTCTCAACAGTTACCACAGAGTCAACATTATCAGCAGAGATATAATCAGATGCATGTGGCAAAGAACAGAATAACACAACATTATGGATATCAGCACAGATAACATCTTTCAAGAGTCGATCAACATATTTTCTCAACATTTTCTTTTTACGTTCAGTATTAGAAATAGATGTTTCAGTTTTCTCGAAAACGACCTTCATGACTCCAAGTTCCTTATGAAAGTCCCGTTCCCAAGACAATGCACAACTTTTCAAATTTTTAACATTTGGTAAAAGATTTTTCTGAAAAATGTCTCTTTGTTCTCGCGCCAGAGGCGATTGAAAGTGTTGAACTTTGATTTCAGAATGATATTCTATCTCATGTTCTAAAGTTTTGAGGTCAGCCCTGAAAATATCAAAATATCTAATAATTTTGCGATTTTCAGGTTTTGAGTTTAGTTCACTGATGGAAGGTAAAGGACCATAAATTTGTGCATAATCTGGTTGGGGATTAACATTAGAAGACTCAGGTGTTTTGATGATAACCCTTGGTGTGTTAGAAGAATCCGTTGGTGTGACAAAAGTAACCGGTTTTGAATAATTAAAAGGTTTGTTGTAAACAACAGTTTTTAATTTTGACCGACTCTCGTCTTCTGCATCTAATTCCTCTTGACGATGATATTCAACAACACTCATAACAGAATTATCAATTTTATATTCTGCACTGGAAACTTCAGGATTTGGTTTGAATGTTTTGGTAGAAAGCTTTGGTTTGTAGTCAGCAAGATTTGGTCCATATCCTTTTGGATTGGGTTTTAAGGTAAACTTTTCAATAGCAGTTACTGACTCACCATGTTTGTAAACAACAGTTTTAAACTCTTTAAGTTTGCGTTGCAAGCCGATAATTTCTTCAAGATGATTATCTATTCGGTTCGTGGAATGCTTTTTGTATGCAGAGAACTGTTTTTAGCAATTTAACAACTCAGCCTTAGCTTTTTGATTTTCCAAGGTGAGAGCGTTAATTTGCTTTTTATGTTCATGTTTCAGTTGTTCTATCTCAGACAATAAAGCATTCTTCGAAGCGGCTAGATCACGCATCTGTCTCTCTAAATATTTTTCGTTTTGATGAGATTTAGTAAAGGCTGCTTCAAAACCTTTTTCACGTTTTTCTTGAGTTTTGAAAAAATTGAGTTGCTTTTGTAAACATTCAAAATCCTTGGTTAACAGTGCATTTTTACTTTTTAAGGTTTTATTTAATGCACAACATTATTCAATTTGGGATTGCTGGTCTTTAAGTAAGAGAGCAAGATCTGGATGAGGCAAAAGTTCGGCTTGTTCAACAGAAGTCACAACATGATCATTATTTAGATCCTCAAGTATAACCACGGAGTCAATTTGATTATCAAAGGAAACCATAAGGTCATCTTGATCGTCAAATGTAACTACAGGGTCTATTTTAAAATCTTCGGAATGAGATGTAAATGACTCATTTTGAACATTCTGAGCCATACCGGATTCAGATGTTGGCGGAGATATTAGATCAGAGATAAATATGGTTTGTTCGGGTACCGAGACAAGCCATCAGTGTCATACACTGGGCCTGTGTCACTCATTTGTAACTCATGCATATTAGCCATCAACATAACTGCTGCATTGGCCTGCAAGTCCTCCATATCATCATCTGAGTCTGCATTTGCCATAAAACTCTGTTCTTTGACTGTGAGAGATCCACCAGCTTCATCCTTAAGAGCCAAAAGAAGAGCCTCTTTGAAATAAGCACTTCCCCTAGTCATCGGCTTTGGGCATGCATTAGCCTGGTGTCCCTTCTCATTGCAGTTGTAGCATCGAAGACCATTCAACCCATTCTGAGCATTTCCCTGTTCCACCACTGGAGCTCTGTTGTTATTCCGACCCACAGCATTAAACCCTTGACCACCGCCCATCTGACGACCATAACCACGATTCTGAACTTCAACTCGTCCATTGTTTACAACAGCCTGATTTCGTGTGTTAGATGAGGAACGAATACGATTGTTGGATTTGTTGGTATAACGGCCAAAAGCATTAGCAATCATAACAAATCCTTGTTGCAATGCATCGAACGGATCGATGTCCTCATTAGCTTTGCTGACAATTGGTTGAGCATTGCTGCTGTTGTATGGAACCAGTTGATTTTGTTGAGATTGTTGCTCTGAATGATCGTTTTGTGTGACAGTTGGTTGAGTTGCTTGTTGAGGAGGATAACTTTGTTGAGCATATAAGGCAAGTTGTTGATTTTCTGGATGTGTAGGTGGAGCAATTTGAGCACGGAGAATCCTTTCCCGATCAACTTCCTTTTCATGAGGCTTCAAGTAATCGTACAACAATCCATATGTAGAATGATGCATATTCTTCGCTTGACGGAGAAAAATAACATACTTCTCCCATTCAGGACCAAGACTACTCAGGAACTTAGTATTCACTGCAATTCTTGGCATGATGATG
>BPTQ01000001.1:71602491-71637129 GCA_019973895.1 Chrysanthemum seticuspe
ACGATCACAAATAAGCACGTAACAACACCGATTCCACTCAAAGTATCGGGATGAAAATATATGCAAAATTGATGCAAAACTTGATAAAACCCCACTCTTAGTACGACAACAAAAACCTGACAATTTTGATAAACCTAAACGAATATACGAACTGATAAATCTATCTACACGCCATCAGCAACGGAATCACATCCAAATTGGCACGGATTGATTCTTATCTGAAGATGGAGCTGGATCAGGCCCCAACCGTTAACAAAATCTAAAAAGGTGCTGTCACGACCTGATCTCAGCGACCCGGGCTCATCAGGGACCTACGCCCTGTACACAATACTAACCACTAGGCCCATCCTAGCCACACTTTGCCATAAATAGATAGAATCCAGAACGTGTAATCCAAACATCTCTCAAATACCTGAGAAATCATGCTAAAAGGTCAGCTTACGCTGGTGAGTTCATAGGTTTAAGTTCAACAAAATCATAGTGGACCTGTAAGAGTTGATTTGCTATGCAAGACCTAAGATAGATAAATACCGTTTCACACCGATCCTACCCGGATCACCAATCATAACACATGTCCCGCATCCAGGGACTACTCGGGCCCAGCGACTCTAGTCCAGCACTGTCGTGGAAAAATCTAAAACAATTGCCAACCCCGGACTAGGTCGAGGTAGAAGTCTATTCTTAGTTAGGCACGGTTAAACCTACACTAAGGCAACGACTACCGCACATCTATCTAAATAGTCAAGCATATAAGCAAATCCAAATAGTTTTAACAGTCCAAAAACAACAGCATGATTCTCACCCCAAAATAGTTCAAAACGTAGTTAAAACGTATATAAAAGTAGGGCTATGAAACTCACCTTAGCCACAACAATGCACGAATAAACACTAGCAGAAGATAACAGGTAATCACGGCACAACAATGCACTATTAACTATTGACACGACTGGCATCTAAAGTTAATCTCCATGGCATCCAAAAGATTGTACGACTAGTACAATAGAATAGTTGTGATGCAACCTAATGCGTATACGATATTCTTAGAATACGGCTCATACGATAAAGAAATCAATAGAAAGTAATGTGTTGTAGTTTTCGTGGATCATTCATGTCGTTACTTTCAAACGTACATTATCGTTCCCAGAAGTTAATAATTAATATCTCAAAAGTTTAGTTTTAACGTTTCGTGTGGTGGTAAGAAACATAGACGCGACGTACAACTCACGCGAAAGAAGAGAAGACATCGACCAAATCAAGACATACAGACCATAACTCACGCTAAAAGGAATAGACATTGACGTAGTCAAGAAATACTTGACAATACTCAAGCTAGTCAAAGACTAGGAAATGATGACGACTATTTACGACATATAAATAGGTTATCTTTCGATAATTTCCCCAAAATCCCAAGTGTACATGTTCCATGCTAAAGACAAGTTTCCATTTATTGCTCAATTACTAAAGGTATCTCAATCGTTATTCGTAATCATACAAGTTTACCCGAAATTACTTCACATAAGGTATAGTAAATAGTGTACTATAAATGACACGTTCGCTTATTCCAACGTTTCTAAATCAATATGACTTCAATCAGTTATATTATCAAGATAATATTTCCAAACAAGTTTATAGAAGCTAACATGTGTTATAACATGTGAGTTATTATCGTAGTAAATAAAGGTTTATAATTCAAATAAAACCGTAGTCTTCAACAATATATATATAGTTATATATTTCATTATTGGTTAAAATATAGAAACCTAATATTTAGGCTTATTGTAAAAATGAATATATTAAACTCATTTAAACCAAAATGTTTAACAAAGTACGACATAATAATCAATATAACTTGTTATCAATAGTTTATAAAAAATATTTTATTATTTATAAAACACAAGTTAATATGAGAAAATAGAACATTTATGCATATCACAAAACAAATATATTAACTTGCGTCATGTCTAACATTATTCGGTTACTTCAAACGTTTAATAAAGTTTGACTCGTACTCTATATAACTCGTATATCTAATGTCACTTCAAGCTTATAACCCGTAATATCCGATACTAATTATAATTCACGTGTTAGTTCTTAGTGTTTATCATCCCATATTACAAATAACATGCCCATTACTTGCTAGTCTAACCTCGTTCACCTCGACAGATTTAATCCAGTATCGACATATATAATTAATTTGATATAAGATCAAGTTGTTAAATTTACCAATTCCTTAACGGTTGATATTGATATATGATTAGCTTGGTACATGTTTCCCACTAGTCCATTATCTAAACCATTTGCCAGATTACTAATTCCGATATCCCGCTGTAATGATAATCTATGATTTAATAGTATTTTTCCATCATCACTCTATTAGTACCAAGCAAGCTCGAGAACCAAAGAAACCCATTAGAATCAACATAACTAATTCGAGTTCAACTCGAGACAACCTATTATTTTTATAAACATTTTAGTTTTATGTCGTCTTAGTATAGTATTGAGTTAATTTGTTGTCCTTTCACCAAAACACATAAGTTAATATTAGTTTATTCAATGTCACCCAACCCGACCACAATCACCACAAAGGGTCATTAAACCCGACCCAACTGTTCCGACCCGACCCGACTGGGTCAACCACTGAGTTGACTCAGTAACCAAATGCAATATCAACATCCTGAACATTTTGAGACCAAGAGAAATCAAGCTATCAAATCCAAATTGTGACCACGACTACAAACTGAGGTTAAACTCCTCAATACCCCATTCGTACTAACCAATCCAAACTTATCGAGCCAATCAAACCCACGAAACAAATGACCACCGAAATGACTCTTCATACCACACGAACACAGTTTCATAATTGTTTTACATGTTTAACTCATTTTCCAGTTTTGTTGTCCCATGACTTGTTATCACATCCCATTTTATTAGTCAATCTCACGTTTACAATCCACGAAAATAAACACCACGACACATATATAAAAAAAATATAACGTTATATATAAAAACGGGTTGTGTTGGGTGTTACCGTGAGAGAGAAATGACGAAGGGAGGTCATTGTTGGTGTCGTATACGAGTATGACTCGTACCTAACCAAGCTAGAGCCTTAACAAACATTTAATCCTCAAAGAAACCAAAATTCCGAATCTAACTTTTAAGATGCAGAGCGCGTTATTCGGATTCGTGGCGTGTGGGTTACAAAAATGTAACCACAATCACCCGATCTATCATTTAGAAGGGGCGGTGTAATTATTGGTGGTCGCCGAAAGTTGGCCGGAAAAAGTGACGGCGCCGGAACCCTAGGTGAGGGTGGCCGGATTTTCTTAGAGTGAGAAAGGAAATTGTGTGTGTTTTTTGTAGTGAGAGAAAGGGTGAGGTAAAAATAAGAGAAGTGGGAGGAGTGGGTGTATTTATAGTCCTAGGAGGTACTAAGTTTGTAAAATGAAACTACAAGGGTCGGTTAAGTAACTTATCACAAGGGCCCTAAGTGAAACTTTATAAAAATTTCGATATCTTTTATTCGGGGCTCGTTTTGACTAGAGAACGATGGATTCATGACCTGAGAGTTACGTCATTGTTTTTAAAATATTAATTCCAATAAAAACGATATAAAATACGACTCATGTCTCAAATTAAATCAAACGATCGCTCAAATCGACGTTTCTCCAATTACGACGCATCGAGAAATTTACGAGTTGTCACAGCCTCACCTCCTTAAAAGGAATCGCGTTTTCGCGATTCAATTCAAGTCAGTTTAGAAGGGGTGAGTGTAAAAGCACGAGGGCTTATCTTCACGTTCTCTACGTGAATCAAGGATCTTACTGCAAGTTTCTATGAACTTCGAAGACAAAGAGGCAACTCTACTAAAGTTGCTACATTTCATCGTCTATGGTTTCGATAGGTCAACGAAGTTTAAGCGTCCAAAGACTAGGATTTCATAAAGAGATAACGATTTTCTCAACGGTGAGTCATTTCCTCCTATTACACACGAAGTGTTGGGAACTCTCTCTACTGAGTGTCGATGGTAGCTTAAGGCTCTGAGCTACAAATCTCAATCTAGAAAAGATTTTCCAAAGGATTGATATAGCGGGATTAAGTTTTCACGTTTACTACTCACTTCACATAATTTCATGGTGGATCCGTAAGCTTAATTCTAGGTTATCTCGGAGGGTTCAAGAGATTTACATTGTTTATGTCTCCAAATAGTTTGGGAGTAACTTACATATCCATCTCAACTTAGAACGGTTTCCTTGGTATCTTATTTAATAGGTTCAGAGTTGGTAGGTTGGGTATTTCAATTTCTACCCAACAATCAGGATCGGCACTTACGACCATAAAGAATCTCTTTCGGTGTCTTAGAGGTACCAAAGTGATAGGTACTAAAGTAATGTAAGGTGTCTATCCCATCCTTTTCCAAACTTGATAGGCACGCTACGTGTTCTAATAGAGTTCGAATGGTTTCTCTACTTCAGCCATTAGTCTGGAGATGGTACACTGCAAGCATATCCAGATCGGTTTTCTCGGCTCTAGGAAGTGATAGATGAAAAATGGGTGTGTGGCGATTGCCATAATCCGAAAAGGATAGAAATCAGCATTTCCTAAAGCACATGGTTTCCTTTACGTGTGGAGAAGTCCATTTGTATGACTTAGTTTTTTGATCACACTTTTTCCTTAAAGAGTATCGGAGTGAGTTGAAGGTTGAGGAGTAGGTATTCTCTCACCTCCTTAAAAGAAGGTAGGGAGCTAAAGTTCAAAAGTGAGGTCTAGCTTATTGGAGCAAGTTACTTTACCGGAGGGAGAGGATTGGGTACTACCTCACCTCCTTAAAAGAGGATAGCTAGGTTCTCTAGTGTTTCTATAACTATATGAAAAGAGACGAGCATTGTCGTCCATACTTTCCATCTTACTGATTGGCGGAAGGTGAACAGGTTAGGTAGGGCTACCAGTAACTACTCATGTAAAGGTGCGGAATTCCACTTCTCAGGTTTCGTCTACGGTGTAGCTTATCGTTCGGTTAAGAGGTCCAAAAAGGTTAGCATATGCTTCTCGAAGGATGAGAGAAAGATTATGTGATTGTCCTAGAGAACGTGGTTCCGGTTTCTCCTTAGGATTTCAAGGTTTCTACTGAGTACGGAATCCCTACTAGATGAGAAGTCCAGAAAATTCAGAGTATGTCTCTTCTAGAAGTGTTGATTACTACCATCAATCGGTCGGTTGACTTAGCATGATATCTAGGTTAGAGACGAAAGTACGACTCCTTAAGGGAGAGTATTGGTTACTAACCACAGTCTGTCGATTGACTCATTGGTACCCTTAACCCTTAACGCAAAAGGTTTTCAAGGTTCAACTCCAAAATCATAATCTCCAAAAGAAGTTCAACTACCAATCGATATCCAAATTATTTCCTACATACGAGTGAACGTCAACGGCTCTAAGTAGGTATGCTATAGAATTTCTCATCTATGGTGTGTAAGGTACCATATTGATAAAATAGGGTAGGTATTACCATTATTGGTGGTGTGACGTAGCAGTCTATTGTTAACAAACAATGTTGAGGGTTCAAATGTTACTAGAGTCAATCATCGACGAAACAATATCTAAGGATAATCCTTGGTGAACAACTTCACTTAAAACAAGTCGTTAGATCATTATCGATAGGGGTTCCTACATAGAGGATAAGGTACGACATCAACAGCACGTAAGGTACTACCTTAACTGAGAGCTGTTGGCGAAGCACCGTCGACCACAATATTATCGGTTTAGGAAATGAGCAACGTCGACTAGATGAAGTCGTTAAAATAAACATCGAGTGAATGGTAAGGTTTCAGAATTTTTCTTAACAATCGGTTCAAGACTAGGCTTGAGGTATACGTGTCGATAACAGGGTTACCAACGAAACGAGGCTATATGCCAAATTCACGGTGTTACTACTGAAACGATGTGGAATGATAATTCTCAACAAGATTACTATCGAAATACGGTGGAATGATAATTCCAATACGGTTACTATCGCCATGTGACCGGATGACGTTTCGAAATCGAATACCGATTAAAGGTCGAAAGATGATTTTAACAAAGTTATCAACGAAACGGAGCCGAATAATAATTCGAGGCCAAATGATGACTCGAAGTCAATTGACGAGTTAAAACTCGGAACGAGATCAAAATCTCAAATTCAAAAACCCAAAGACCAAAATCCAAAACCGAATCCAAAATAGTCAAGACCAATTCCAAAAATAGCCTAAAATAATTTCAAATGCTCGAATAAGATCAACGAGGCTTATGTCGATAAGCAACTCGGATGCAAACAGTGCCAATCGGGTCTCACCCGACTTATGGTGAACTACGCTCAGGTGTTACAAACAAGAATTTCACAAAAACGAAGACGTATAGTGATGCCAAGAGTGTTACGATTCAAGAGGTGTTACGATGCCAGTGTGAGTGAGGGCTTTCGTGATGTTTAGCGAGTGTGAGTGTGCGAGTCCACCTTAAGTTTATCATTCTTAAAACCAATCTCAAATCCAAACACAATTTTATTATAACAATTCCCAGTATTTGCAAAATTTACCTCTGAGACGGACATAGGTGATCAGTCCATGTCCTGCTATCTCGGGCTGAATATAGGTGATCAGTCTATATTCAATAGAGGTTCGATAAATGTTTATTAAGCAAGGCACAACCAATTATTATAACCAATTCTCAATATATATATTTCCAACTTCAATGTTATATGCCCAAAATGTATTCATTCCCTCATCTCAAAAATATCTCGTTGTTCCATTTAGTTATTAGCGTTAGGTATCATCGTGTGTGTGTGTGTGTGGTATCGACTCGACAAGCACCATGAATGCACTCAAATAACCACAATGCGACTCATAATGACACAATGAGACGTCTAAACGATAAACTTCATAGTTTAATAAGTTTCGGAATAAATAGTTAGATCTTATCGAATTCGTCAACTCGATAAACTCAACCATTTATTCATGTCGATTATTATCCCAAAACCAAACACATCCTAACGAGTCATAAGGATAATTCACCCATTAATAACGTTATCCTACGTACATAGCGGGATCCTATTAGGTTCGTCAACTGGTGAGAGTAGCTTTTAATGTTTCGGGAACAAGGTGATTAACATTCTCTATTGGACTGTTAGGGTGAGAAGTGAGTGAACGATCATTATAAAGGAGATTTTCAATTTCTCCTAGGTTGGCTTTGAAATCAAAGAGATCATCATCACTTTCTGATGAAAGTGGAATGAAATCGGAGAAAGTCTCAAAATGATCATTTGAACACTCAAGAGGGGAAAGAGGATCACACATATGCTCAAAAGTTCCCTGTGACTCTCTCGGGATTGGGACAAGGTTCTCAACACTAGACTTTATGAATTCGTCCGATTCCTTTTTAGGAATAGTGTCAAGATGCTCGTCCCCCATGTTCAGAGAGTGAGTGGGAGCTTCGGGTGTGATAGCAGTTGCTTGAGAATGAATCTCAACTGCTGGAATATCCACTGATGAATTTGATGAATCTTCAAGTGTATCCTCATCATCACTGTCATCAGGAATAAAACGAAATTGAGAGCTAGATCTGGCTGCTTTTTCTTTTGCAATTAATTCCTTAATAGACTTTTCAAAAGCAATTTGGGAATTTATTTTAACAGCCTGCTCTTCAGCTAGCAATTCTTCCATGGATTTCTCATGTGAATTTTGAATGACGGGACATTGCGGGAGTGGAGATTTGTCAAAACCGGAAGGTTGACATTGATAATCATCATGAGGACCTCCACAATATACACAAGAAAAACTGGGAACATTATGAAATGCTGTCTTACTCAACTCCTCAGTTCTTTTCACTGACTCCAGAAGCTCTAGATAAGTGTCTTGTTGGGTTTGCTGAGGAGTTTGAGTCATTTGGCACTGTGGAGGTTGGTCGTGATATGGATAGTCGTAATTGTTACAAGGAAATGGATTCCCTGTTTGACAATCAGAGCTGGAATGGGGACCTCCACAATTCTCACAACAGTGAAACTGTTGAGCCTGGATTGGTGAATCATATGGATATTGGTCATAGCCAAAGTTCTGAGCATCACTGGAAAATTGTTCATAGACAAACGTGTTTCCGGGTTGACACTCAAATCCTTGGTGAGGACCTCCACAAAATTCACAGCAGTATTGTTGATTATATGAAGATAAGTCGGGCTGTGGTGGGTAATTGGAAAAATTTGAGGGGTCGTTAAATGAGTTCGTATTAGGATCATAATCAAATGAATTCCTCGAACCACAAAACAAACAACTCCCGTTCCGAATATCATTACCACACTGTACACACGTACACCAGCGACATGGTGAACCAGAAAGAGGCTCACCACAACCGACACAAGGAATAAACGATTCTATTTGAGAGTTATGAGAAGGAATCAGTTCATTCAAAGAATCAACAAAACCAACATGGTGATCTGAATGACTATTTAGACTCAAAGAACATTTGGAAAAATCCGGAGGTGGGACAAGTGGGGTGCTCTGAGAGCTAGCAATTTTCACCACTTCCGTTATGGTCTCCGGTTTTGGTTCTTGAGAAACGTGAAGATTAGGCAAGTCATTCTTGCTAGACACCGGTTTAAATTCTGCATGTTTGCTTTTAACCGTAAATCGTGAAAGTGTAGGATCAATTTTAGACGGCTTAGGAGCAATCGAGGGTTTAGATCTTTGGATAACCGTAGGTTGGACGTATTTAGCACCTCCATTATCAAAGGAAAGTACCTTGTCCTTTGTCACCCCGGTTTCTCGTTCTATTTCCCTACGCAGAATCAATGGATCATCACGAACAACACGAATTCTTGACATTTGTGATAAAATAGGAAGTTTTTCAACTTCGTTCCAGATTTCGTCGTAGTCGAGAGATTCCATGAGAATAGAAGAAGTTTAGAATCAAATGGATAGAGGGCAAAGGGATAAAGAATCAAAAAGGGTAAGAGGGTAAAGATGAATATTTTTGGATTTTTGAAAAATATGCCATAAAAACAAAGAATGAAAATATTTTTGGTGTTATCAACACTTTAGGAAAAGTGTTAATGAACTTTTTGATTTTGATTAACTTTACAAAAAAAAACTGTTTACAAAAAGGGTGGTATATGTGCAAGTACGGGTCTGGAAATGCTTAAAACACGCTTACAACCTCCCCGGCAGCGGCGCCAAAATTTGATTTGTGCAAAACCGTCAAGTCTAAACAGACTTAAAACAGCTTAAACACAAATGCAATTAAGATCAGAGGAATATAGGGAATTCCTGGGTCGTTAAGTCCCACGGAGGATGAATTGGTGTTAAACAACTTCAGATGATAGAATGATCACTAAGGATAGTGATCAATAAGGGTATTGATGGAAAATTATACCTAAAGAAAAGATTTACAAATTACAGCGACTTAAATGCAAATTAAAAAGATTAAAAAGTTAAAATCTATTAAATAAACGCTATCACTATTTTTATAGATCGATGAACGTTTATTTTATAAAACAAAATAACTTAAATAAACTATTTTAATCAAAACGTAAACTTAAATTACTTAAAAACGTTATTTAAAACGGAAACGAGCGTTATTTACGAAAATGGCGCTGGAGCGCAAAATAAAACGTAAATTTTAAGAAATAAAAGGCCTAAGAGTATAAAACTAATTTTCTTACGTACTATTTGATAAAAGAAAATTTTAGGAAAAAGAATTATATTTTTCTGATTATTATTTTATTTATTATGATTTAAAAACTAATTTAAACAAATTAAATAATTAAAAATACTAAACTGCTTTAGAAAAATGCGAGAAAATCACAGAAACTACTTTGATTATCACTGGTCCTAGGAAAAATAAGAAAGCTAGGTGTTGCTTTTGAAAATAAGCACGAAATAAGCCAAGAATGGCTTATAAGCAAAACTGCCCAAGTCCCCTTATATATTAAGTGTTGCAAGGTTTGACAAGAAAGACCCAAGGGCGCTTATGGCATACAGGTACCCACTATCACCCATATAAGGGAGAGGTCTCAGGTTCGACCCCTGCCTCTCCCTTTTTGCACATTCATTTTATTTTTGAATTTTTTCTTTACAAACTTATTAAACACATGAAAATAAGCATATTTCTCAACTGTGATTTTTTATGAAAATGAGCCAATAAGCTGTTTGAGCTTGAAAAGCTTAACAGTTGGCTAGAAAATGAAATAAGCACAAGGTTATGCCTAATTGACTTATGAGCTAGAAAATGAGCAAAGTAAATTGGAAATAAGAAAAGGAACTTATAATAAGCTGATAAGACTACTGAGAAAGCACTTTAATTGTAAATAAGCACTGCATAAGCCAAATAAGCACTAGTGAACTGAATTGCACAGGACACTCTTGTTTTTACTAGGCAAGTATAAGCTTAATTTTAAGCACTTAGATAAGCTATATAACAAAAACAAAAACTGGAATAAGCAAGATGACCTGCTCAATTTTTCAAAAAGCTAAAGTACTCATGGTTTGGTTCACTAGATAGCTTTTGGTGAGCTTTTGAAAAATTGGAAAAACCACTGAGTAAAATCTTAGTGTACTGATAAAAAATGGGACAAACTAAATCCTTATTGCAGCCCTATCTAATAAGCCAGATAATGAAAAGCTAAACTTGGGTCATCAATTTGGCTAGGTTGGCTTTCCAAAAAGTTAAAATACATAAGTTAAAGCTCATTAATAAGCTCTCTGTGAGCTTTTGAAAGAGCTAGTAAAAACTGACTACTCAGTTTACTTATATGAAATGAGTCAAACAAAAAGCACTGAGCAGTCCTATCAAATAAGCTAAAAGATGGAAAATAAGCATTGGAACTTTAAATTAGCCAGATGGGCTTCTATAATAAACAAATTTCACAAGCTAATCTTTTCTAAATGGCTAGTTATGAGCTTGTGAAATTGAACTCATGAAACTGTGCACAGGGGAGAATTTGACTATTTAAGTAAATAACTATGTTGACTTTTATGAGATTTAAATGCAATTCTAAGACTGATTTAGTTGTAATAAGCTACAATGAGACTATTTTAAGCTAAATAAACAACTTTTAAACCAACTTGTATGATCATGCAGTCTAGAAATCAACAGATAATGAATAAGCAATGATCAAAAGCTTATTTTGACTTTTATGGTATTTAGGTGCAAACAAAGGTCTGAAATGAGTTAACTATACCTAAACAAACTTAGACTAACTGTTTTTAACTTGTAAACCAACTTCTGACACAGAAAAATAAGCAAATCCAAACATCACCTTAAAAGGCAGTTATAAAGCTTAATATGCTAAAACAAACTTTTAAACTGAAAAATCTATTAATTAACTTATAATTACTATATTTAAACAGATTTAAGCTAATATTAACTAGATTATAACACCTATACTAATAAATGCAAAATATGAGAAATTAGCTTACAAATGGTATTCAGCTGAAAACAGATAATAAAGACCAAGTATCCACCCTAATAGCTTACCACTAAGCTTCTAAACCAGGGCAATCCATGAGCAACCCTGCTCCAAGCTGTGATCACCATCTCCATTGTTTTTTTATATTTTTAACTAATTTTTCTTTATTTTTCTTGTTTTTCTGTTTTGTTGAATAAAACTGGAATTTAAAGGTTTCTAAAAGCTTATAAGCTTTGTCAAGAGCTTATAGGAGCTTAAGAAGCAAGAATAACAACTAATAACAACCTTTGAGATTTTTGGGAATTTGAACATAGAAATAGGCAAAAGCTGAATTCGTAAACAATAACTGAAATTGAAACTGAAAGTAACTTTCATTAACCATAAAACATAATACAACTTGAAATTAAAACTGAATTTAAAGGTTTACAACAGAAAATAAAAGTTTACACTATGAAATGGTCTAAAAACAGTCGACAACACTATCTCTGCCTTCTTTTCCCATTTATATTGATCCATTTTAGTCTTTGTCGACATCTGAGATAATCCCACTTGATTTTGAGCCATTGGATCTTCAAAATTGTACATATGTCATTTTGGCGCCAAAAGGTGTTAAGGCAGGTTTAGTGCATTTATGGGTTTTGTTGGATGTGGAGGTGGAAAGGGTGATGGTGATGGGTAGGGTTGATGTGGAAAGGTGGGGGTAAGGTGGAAAATTGGGGATGAAAACCACTGGTTTTGGTTTTCAGTTGGGGAAGAGACGGGTGAACAGTGTAGGTGGTATTAGGCGGGTTTTTATTTTAAAACTGGTATTGGGTTTGGGCTTGGTTAGGTTGGGCCAGGATAATGGACTTGGGTAATATTTAGGTCCGTTTGGTTTTATGCTACACAAGGACCATTCATGTAATTTAGCCAAAGTTGAAGGGTTGAATCTGTCCATTTCCCAAAGTTCTTACAAGGACCATTCCTGCCAAATGAGATTAATACAAGGACCAAGGATGATTATTTTCCATTTTTTAAACCTTAAGGACCTATTATGTAATTTTCTGAAACTTGAAGGGTTAAACTTGTAATTTTCCAAAAGTTTACTATAAGGACCAATTTTGTCATTTATGAATAGTACAAGGTTTATTTTTGATAAATTTCACTTTTTAAATTAACCAAGGACTATATTTGACACTTTTCAAACTTGAGGGACTAAAGTTGTCATTTTGTGATTTTTAAACTTTGAAGGGTTTATTTTGACAACTTTTGAATCTCATGGACCTTAAATGACATTTTACAAGTTTTTGAATTACCAGGGACCAGATTTGACAACTTTTGTAACATGGGGGACTAAAACTGCCAATTATGCAAACTTGATACGTTTTTCATCTGATTTTGATGTTTTTGCATTTAAAACATATAAAACACTTGTTTGTGATATTTTTATCATTTTGATGTGTTTCTGAGTGTTTTCAGATGTTTTTGGTATTCTAACAGTATAAAAATGATGAGTATTTAGACACTCATCATCAACCTAATAAGTCTGTTATCCACGTGGATCGACGCTATTAATGTTAGGTCATCCGTAACCCATGCACAACACATAAATGACATTAAATATTCGTAATAACACCCTTCGATAAACGTACCCTCAAAGCATTAAATGACTCCTTTATTACAAAACATTTCTATTTTCAAACGTTGGTTCCCCTCTTAAAATGTTGGATAACAAGGCGAGCCTTGTTATCGAATGCTTAGTACAAAACCTTTTATCATTCATATAGTCTAGTATGATTTACTAGTGTGTGTGTGTGTATATATATATATATATATATATATATATATATATATATATATACACACACACAATTCGATACAAATCTCAATATAAATTCATTCATCTCACTTATAAATTTCAATAAAAATGTCAATACAAATTTCAATGAAAATTTCAATATAAATTTCGATAAAAACTTCAATATAAATTTTGATAAAACTTCAATATAAATTTCGATAAAAACTCCAATATAAATTTCGAGTCGTTATTCGGTTCGAGTTCCCAAGTCCGAGTCATGACTCTCGGCTTTTACAAAAATCCTATTACCCAAATAAATACTAAAGACCACGTTACAGCGTTGTCAGGGTAGTCGAGACTAGAAAGTCAAGTAGCGCAAAGTTGACATATATATCATTAAGTCAAAAATAAACAATTTTCACAATTCTAATTAATCTTTCAAACAATCTCATACCAATCTCGCCATCTAAATAGACAATCAAACGTACCCAATACCATTAAACACTTCCAATCGACTCTTTCAATTTCCCAAACACAACCGATTAACGGGCATCAAATCTAACGTTTGCCAATAACTTACCAATTACCCAAAACACCACAATTAATTTGATATTCAATTAAGGCTGTTAATCGAAATGTCATTCAATTCCAAAAATCTGATTCATACCAATGATTCAATGTTAACCAAATAATCACACGTTAGTTCAATTTATCATCTGACAACACTTACTGGTTTCACATATCCTTATAACACTAACGGACATGAATCCATTATTAATAATCAAAACCGATTACCACTTGTTTGACAATTTTAAAGAATAAAACAACGGTTTACAAAAGTTTCAACTCAAAATTGTGACACAAGACCATACACCAATCGACATCATAAAAATCATTATAATCCATCATCTAGTTATTATCAAGGGCACATAAACATGATAAGATGCCAAACACGTAAACATGACACACACACGATACCAACACACCAGTTTACATGCTTTATTAGCTTTAACGCGTTTTAGACTCGTGTTCATCAAAACTTAACTGTGGAACTCACGTTCACGAGACAAAAGGCCTCGTTTGTGGCTCTCTGACTTAGTTATAATAGTACCGTTTCCTTTATATTCCCAAATCATTTCCACGACCACTACTAATGTGCAAGTTTTAAATCAAGTGGTGAGATTACGCCAGGAAATTGCATAACCCTGATATTTTGAGAGTATCCGCATTATTGATAAATAATGTTGAATTATTGGTTATCACATTATGTGTTCATCTGTTCACTTTAATCTTCTTTTTTTGGGTAAAGGGAAGTAATCCTGCACCCTGGTAAATATATTAACCAAAGAAATGTTTAAGTACAATGTATATGAGTGAGATCCCATATATCAGCCCGTTACATAGGCATAGAGCTTACATAACAAGATACTTCCAATTATCTAAACAAGAAACAAAACACTACTCAAATGATAACATATGACACAACGAAATTATTTTCTAGGACCTTGAAACGTTGTGCCATACATGGCATTAAAGGCATCCAAATTCCCAGGAAGATCACGAACCTGTTTCGCATAGTCCTCGAAGTCATATTCATCATACTCATCTTCATACCCTTGGCCACCACCAAATATATTAGCAGACTCATCAAATGGGTTAGCAACAACCTCATCTTCAGAATCAGACACCTCAATCTCTCCCACTTTAGAAAAAGGGTTAACTCTCTTAGTAGAAGAGGTAGACGGAATAGGTTGACCATCATCATCCACAAGAGTAGCTTTCCCAGCAATAAGTAGTTCTTCAAGCTTACCAATTTTCTCAACTATAGGAGTAGAACCAACATCCATTGTTCCCATTGAATCACTCACAAGAGGTACATGTGATGTAGAACCAGTCATATTTAACACATCCTCATTAACCTCCATTGTACGACCCT
Organism: Chrysanthemum seticuspe; assembly: GCA_019973895.1. NCBI lineage: Eukaryota > Viridiplantae > Streptophyta > Magnoliopsida > Asterales > Asteraceae > Chrysanthemum > Chrysanthemum seticuspe. The sequence goes on from BPTQ01000001.1 coordinate 71,617,633, forward strand.
TATCCACATCTGCTTCCTTAGCACAACCAGTAGAATCCCCAATCATCGCCTCCTCAGTATTAGAATCAACCACAGGACTTTGAGTGCCCGTGTCCTCATGCACCTCAAGAGTCCCAAAAGAGTTAGAAGTAGTAACAGGAGTACCTGTAGCATTAACAGTAGCAACGTCCGGCGTCTTCTTCTTTGGGATATAAACCTGCTTCCTAGGAGCAAATTTAGGACCCTTACCCATATTAATACCACTAGACAACTTCGGACCTTGGGGTTTGGCTTTCCGATTCTGCACCACCTTAAAACCATCATCATTCACAACCAAGGTCGAGGTGTGAGCATCAGCATGATGCTCCTTAGGAGACTTAGGACAACAAGCATTATCATGCCCAAACACTTTACATTCCATGCAATGTGGAGGTTTCCATTCATGTTCACTTTAATCTTCCAAATACATTCCAATAGATCCCACGTATTGGTGTATATTCATACAAAGTTTTCTCTTTATTGTTTTGGGATATACCCAAGGCAACTACTTAATATAAGTTAAGTGTTATAGATTTAAGGTTTGGGACTCCACACTCTGTGAAAGGTATAGCGCGTGCGAAAGCATGAGGACATGCTTTCTGTACGTGTATAAGCATGAGGACATGCTTATAAGGCGTGCATAAGCATATAGAAATGCTTATGGGGTATGCGTAAGCATGAGGACATGCTTACTGTGTGTGTATAAGCATGTGAAATGCTTATAGTGAACTACTCAAACAGGCAGACTTAAATCGTCTACTAACAGGGCACACGCTCAATCAAGCGTTCAATCAAACCGTTCATCAAATCAGCCCTAAGCATCTCATCAATCATCTTATCAATCAATTCGTCTAATGTGTTCTCAATCATCCATATCCCATATCAAATCAATCGAGTTCAAAATTCCAAAATCGTAATCTACCGTTTACTCAAATCAAATTCCGTAATATCTCGATAATCAAATCTCATTTACCCAAAATCAATAATCATATCTCCAAATCATAATGTTTTCAATATCCGTTCACAATATCCCCAACAGATCATCTCATAATTCAAATCGTAGTTCATACCATAATCAATTAAGAAACTTCGGCTTCGCAAGTGGGCGTGCGTCGGTCGAGGATCAATTTTCTCAAAAAGTGGTTATAGTTTAGGGTTTATAAAATACCTAATTCTCTATAACCTTGAGCTCTGATACCAATCTGTAACACCCCCAAATCTCGGTACAGCTGAAGACTTAATCAAGTTTTCGGGGCGTTACTATTGGATTGGTATCGCACACTAGTATAGCAAAAAGATAGTCATTTATCATTCAAAGCCAATCCCAAAATTTGTTATTCAAAACATTTAGTTCAAAAGTGTAAATATTAGGCCCAAAACATAATTTAATAAGATAGGTCCCCAAAGTTTATCAGAGTCAGAAATGATCCTTGCACCCCGCCTTCTTGCCAAGCTTCCACCGATCACGTATTCCAAACACCTCTCAAATTCCTGAGAAATCATGCTAAAAGGTCAGCTTACGCTGGTGAGTTCATAGGTTTAAGTTCAACAAAATCATAGTGGACATGTAAGAGTTGATTTGCTATGCAAGACCTACGATCGATAAATACCGTTTCACACCGATCCTACCCGGATCACCATACATAACACATGTCCCGCATCTAGGGACTACTCGGGCCCATCGACTCTAGTCCAGCACTGTCGTGGCAAAATCTAGAACAATTGCCAACCCCGGACTAGGTCGAGGTAGAAGTCTATTCTTAGTTAGGCACGGTTAAACCTACACTAATGCAACGACTACCGCACATCTATCTAAACAGTCAAGCATATAAGCAAATCCAAATAGTTTTAACGGTCCAAAAACAACAGCATGATTCTTACCCCAAAATAGTTCAAAACGTAGTTAAAACGTACATAAAAGTGGGGCTATGAAACTCACCTTAGCCACAACAATGCACGAATAAACACTACCAGAAGATAACAGGTAATCACGGCACAACAATGCACTATTCACTATTGACACGACTGGCATCTAAAGTTAATCTCCATGGCATCCAAAAGATTGTACGACTAGTACAATAGAATAGTTGTGACGCAACCTAATGCGTATACGATATTCTTAGAATACACCTCATACGATAAAAAAATCAATAGAAAGTAATGTGTTGTATTTTTCGTGGATCATTCATGTCGATAATTTCAAACGTACATTATCGTTCCCAGAAGTTCATAATTAATATCTCAAAAGTTCAGTTTTAACGTTTCGTGTGGTGGCAAGAAACATAGACGCGACGTACAACTCACGCGAAAGAAGAGAAGACATCGACCAAATCAAGACATACAGACCATAACTCACGCCAAAAGGAATAGACATTGACATAGTCAAGAAATACTTGACAATACTCAAGCTAGTCAAAGACTAGGAAATGATGACGACTATTTACGACACATAAATAGGTTATCTTTCGATAATTTCCCCAAAATCCCAAGTGTACATGTTCCATGCTAAAGACAAGTTTCCATTTATTGCTCAATTCCTAAAGGTATCTCAATCGTTATTCGTAATCATACAAGTTTACCCGAAATTACTTCATATAAGGTAGAGTAAATAGTGTACTATAAATGACACGTTCGCTTATTCCAACGTTTCCAAATCAATACGAATTCAATCAGTTATATTATCAAGATAATATTTCCAAACAAGTTTATAGAAGCTAACATGTGTTATAACATGTGAGTTATTATCGTAGTAAATAAAGGTTTATAATTCAAATAAAACCGTAGTCGTCAACAATATATATATAGTTATATATTTCCTTATTGGTTAAAATATAGAAACCTAATATTTAGGCTTATTGTAAAAATGAATATATTAAACTCATTTAAACCAAAATGTTTAACAAAGTACGACATAATAATCAATATAACTTGTTATCAATAGTTTATAAAAGATATTTTATTATTTATAAAACACAAGTTATTAACGTAGATAATATGGGTTGTTAACCAAATAAAACCATATTTGTTGACAATCAAAACATCTCGTCATTAGTTAATATGAGAAAATAGAACATTTATCCATATCACAAAAAAAAAATATATTAACTTGCGTCATGTCTAACATCATTCGGTTACTTCAAACGTTTAATAAAGTTTGACTCGTACTCTATATAACTCGTATATCTAATGTCACTTCAAGCTTATAACCCGTAATATTCGATACTAATTATAATTCACGTGTTAGTTCTTAGTGTTTATCATCCCATATTACAAATAACATGCCCATTACTTGCTAGTCTAACCTCGTTCATCTCGATAGATTTAATTCGGTATTGACATATATAATTAATTTGATATAAGATCAAGTTGTTAAATTTACCGTTTCCTTAACAGTTGATATTGATATATGATTAGCTTGGTACGTGTTTCCCACTAGTCCATTATCTAAACCATTTGTCAGATTACTAATTCCGATATCCCGTTGTAATGATAATCTATGATTTAATAGTATTTTTCCATCATCACTCTATTAGTACCAAGCAAGCTCGAGAACCAAAGCAACCCATTAGAATCAACATAACTAATTCGAGTTCAACTCGAGACAACCTATTATTTTTATAAACATTTTAGTTTTATGTCGTCTTAGTATAGTATTGAGTTAATTTGTTGTACTTTCACCAAAACACATAAGTTAATATTAGTTTATTCAATGCCACCCAACCCGACCACAATCACCACAAAGGGTCATTAAACCCGACCCAACTGTTCCGACCCGACCCGACTGGGTCAACCACTGAGTTGACTCAGTAACCAAATGCAATATCAACATCCTGAACATTTTGAGACCAAGAGAAATCAAGCTATCAAATCCAAATTGTGACCACGACTACAAACTGAGGTTAAACTCCTCAATACCCCATTCGTACTAACCAATCCAAACTTATCGAGCCAATCAAACCCACGAAACAAATGACCACCGAAATGACTCTTCATACCACACGAACACAGTTTCATAATTGTTTTACATGTTTAACTCATTTTCCAGTTTTGTTGTCCCATGACTTGTTATCACATCCCATTTTATTAGTCAATCTCACGTTTACAATCCATGAAAATAAACACCACGACACATATATAAAAAAAATATAACCTTATATATAAAAACGGGTTGTGTTGGGTGTTACCGTGAGAGAGAAATGACGAAGGGAGGTCGTTGTTGGTGTCGTGTACGAGTACGACTCGTACCTAACCAAGCTAGAGCCTTAACAAACGTTTAATCCTCAAAGAAACCAAAAATCCGAATCTAACTTTTAAGATGCAGAGCGCGTTATTTGGATTCGTGGCGTGTGGGTTACAAAAACGTAACCACAATCACCCGATCTATCATTTAGAAGGGGCGGTGTAATTATTGGTGGTCGCCGGAAGTTGGCCGGAAAAAGTGATGTCGCCGGAACCCTAGGTGAGGGTGGCCGGATTTTCTTAGAGAGAGAAAGGAAATTGTGTGTGTGTTTTGTAGTGAGAGAAAGGGTGAGGTAAAATGAGAGAAGTGGGAGGAGTGGGTGTATTTATAGTCCTAGGAGTAAGGTTGTAAAATGAAACTACAAGGGGCGGTTAGGTAACTTATCACAAAGGCCCTAAGTGAAACTTTATTAAACTTTCGATATCTTTTATTCGGGGCTCGTTTTGACTAGAGAAAGATGGATTCATGACCCGAGAGTTACGTCATTGTTTTTAAAATATTAATTCCAATAAAAACGATATAAAATACGACTCGTGTCTCAAATTAAATCAAACGATCGCTCACATCGACGTTTGTCCAATTACGACGCATCGAGAAATTTACGAGTTGTCACATCTTAATTCTTACTTTTTAGTTTCTTACCCACTGATGATGATATATTTTTAGACTTTAATTTTTCGACGACGTCAATGCTTATAACTTTTGTTTGCTTTATTTTACCAGTTCGTCAGAGCCAATTTGTTGCATGATCTACTGATCCGGCATCGTTATCTTGTTTCTCATCCTCGCACTTCCTGCTAAGTTTCTTGCTCTCTTACTTATTGCATTGCATATATTAATACATTTGTGGTGTGTTGTTTTCATTTATATGAATTATGTCTTCAAGAATTAGAAATTTGAAAGCGGAAATGAAAAACGTAAAAAAAAGAAAAGATCCGAAGAACTAAAACTATCCCAAAAAGGTAACATTCATAAATATTTTCTGAAAGGGAAAACGGCTGATAAAAAACAAAGCTTTAATAGTGATTATGATAATCAAAATATGAACAATGATAACCAAAATGCTTATGTTGAGACTGATTATGGTGAGGTTAGTGGTGATGGTGTTAGCCTTAATAGTTTTTATTAGAAGTGATGGTCATTCACGATTAAGAACTTTGTAACGTGTGTTAGATATCGTGCTAGAATAGTCAACGGGCTCGTGGATTGGACTAAGCTAAATGGGTATTAGTTTAGTTAAGCTTGCCCTTATATCCAACCCAACCCATGTCCAAGCCCACGAAGCCCATAGAAAGCCTTTTAGGGCATCTTGTATTTAGAGTATAAATACCCCTCAAATGGTCATTTGAGGGGTGTGCTTGAGTGTGTGCGCTTGAGTGTGTGTGCTTGAGTGTGTGTGTGTGTGTGTGTGTTTTCTTTCAAGTAATACAACTTATTGTTTTCATCTTTTCTCTACTAACATACACGGTTCATATCTTAAGTCACCATCTTTCTCATCCTTATTTCTATGCTTTGTTTGTGTTTGTGTTTAACGTGTTATACGCATAACGTGATATACGTGTTGGGTTTGTGATAAGGTTGATAAAAGTAAGGTCTTACAATTGGTATCAATCGCCTAACAATGGTTTAGGAGTGTTTTGGTTGACGTTTTTTTTAACGTGTTACGCGTAGTGTTCGTTCTCAAAGATTCACGCATAAAACTTTTATTTTTGCACTTAAATCTTCAAGATTCTTATGGTCTAAGGTTTATATAGTGTTAAAGATTCTAGTTTTGGCAAAAAGTTCGAAGCTTTACGTGTTTTAAATCGTTTTTAAACTCGTTTTGATTTCGTTGTTCATTTCTACGCGTAAGCATAAAAAGCACTTTGGGTGAAAAAGGTCAAAAGATTTGTGTTATTGGAGTGTTTTTAAGGCTGTTTGTGCAAGCGAAATTGTTTGAATCGTTGGAAATTTTTTACGCGTAGGTCAAAACCTTAGTTTTACGCGTAAGAAAGTCAAAACCTTTTTCTACGCATAACTTCCTACGCATAACTTTTTGGCTAAGAATCTTCGAGCATCAAAGGTTACTCAGTGCTTCCCTCACTTGGATAAGTGTGTGAAACACTTCGACTTGTGGATATCTTTTACGCTGTGACAGTGTAAAGGATTTTTGGTTCTAAACCTAAGTTTACGCATAAGCATAAACGCCTACGCGTAACAATCTACGCATAAGTTCCACTTACGCATAAGATTTCTACGCCTAAAGCATTTTTGTTTACGCCTAAGCCTTAAGTTTACGCGTAAGATACTGTTTACGCTTAAAGAATCCTACGCATAAGCATTTCTACGCTTAAGTACTGGTTTACGAGTAAGATTTTGAGCAAAACTTCAAACGACTATAACTTTTGAACCGTAACTCCGTTTTCAGCGATCTACCCATCAAAACGACCATAAGAACGAGGAGAATAGACTGCCGAATTAACTAAACCTTCAAGTCCTAAAAACGCTCCGAACAGAAGTTATTGAGGTTTTTAAGTTTTTAGAGCAAATTTTTCACTACAACAACCGAGCTTAATCTTCATCAAACACAACTCTTTTATCGTTGAATCGATCCTACATCAACTTTATCATAACATACCTTCATCAATGGCAAATCAACAAGACATTCATGCAGCCGGTGCCGAAAACCGTCCTCCTATGTTGGAAAAAGGTGGTTATCTTCAATGGACAAGTCGAATGCTTCGTTACATCAAGACAAAACCTAATGGAAAATTGATGATCAAATCCATTCAGGATGGACCCTTCATACCTCGACAAGTCTAAGACCCTGGAAATGCTGATGCAACACCTCTCGTCCCACCATTTTTTCGTCTTCAAAAAGAATCGGAATACTCTGAAGAGGATCAGAAGCAAGTCGAAGAAGATGACATGGCAATTCATATTGTACAACTGGGTTTACCAAGAGGCATCTTTGCTGCTGTAGACAGTTGTGAAACTGCTTTCGATATGTGGGAACGTGTTAGACGGCTTTGTCATGGAACAGAAATTGGTCAACAAGACACAGAGAACAAGTTGCTAACTGCTTGGGAAAAGTTTACATCTACTCCAGGAGAATCCATTGAATCCTACTATGGAAGGTTCTGCACTTTAATGAATGAGCTGATCAGAAACAAGTTGACACCCAGAACTATCGTGAGTAACATCAAGTTCTTGAACAATCTACCAGAAGAATGGGGACGATATGTCACTATTATCAACAAAACAAAAGACTTACATCAAGTGAACTTTGATCAACTCAACGATTTTCTGAAACAAAACCAAAATGAAGTGAATGAAGTCATGCAAGAAAGATTAGCAAAGAATCATGATCCATTGGCACTCATTGCAAAGACTCAAACTCCAGTGAATACACAACAACAAGCTTCATCATCTTCCACTAACAACAACTTGCAGCAATACATCCCTCAACAACAGAACTATCCACCTGAACAACAACATTACCAGGAACAAGGAATCACTGATCTTGAAATGGAACCAGAAGAAGCTTTGTCACAAGCATTTGCATTCTTGGGTAAAGCATTCAGAGGTCGCTATTCCACACCAACTAACAACAACCAAAGGATTTCATCAAACACTCGCAACAGGCAAATTGCACAGCCGGGTGTGAATATGGGTCATCAAGGACAAATGGTTGGAGTTATTGGGAATCAACAGGGATATGCTACTGGATTTCGCATGGGTAATCAGGCGGTTCCAAATCAGGGTAATCAGTTGGGTCAGAATGTTGGAAATAGAGCAGTGGCTAATCAGAATGGGAATGTTGCAGCTCCAGTCGTTGGGAATTATGGAAATGTGAATCAGGGTAATCAGGTTAAGTGTTATAACTGTCAAGGATTGGGTCACATGGCAAGGAATTGTCCAAGTAAGCCAAAAAAGAAGGATCTTGCGTATCTTCAGAAAGCTATCATGTTGGTACAAAAGGAACAATATGGACTTCAATTGAGTGCTGAGGAACATGACTTCATGGCTATTATGGATGATTTGGAAGACCTCGAGGAACTCAATGCAAACTGTATCTTCATGGCAAATCTTCAGGAGACTAAGTACGACACTGATTCTGACGCACCTCCTGTCTATGACGCCAATGCAGTATCTGAGGTACCAATCACTGATCCATGCTATAACAATGTCATATTTGATGTGTTTACTCATGACGAACAGCATTCTGTGACATCAGCACCTCCTTATGATACATACCTGGACAATCCGAGTTGTAGCAATACCAACTCTGAGACTCCAGATGTGGATCCTAGTGGAGACTGTATGGCACAAAATACTAAGACTGATGAGGAAACACGTGCTTATTTTGAATCATTAATCAATAACTGTGGCATTGAAATCGAAAAAGTCAAAAAGGTCAATCACGAAGTTAAGGCCGTGAATGCTAAATATACCGTTGAGCTTGAGAGTTACAAGGAGAACGCAAAAGCCTTTGAATTTCACAAAAACAAAGAATCAGAATTAGAAATTGGTTATCGAAATTTGGTTTCTAAAGAACAACTTTTGCAAATCAAGTATAACACACTTGATGTGAATTTGAACTTAAAAATTAAATCTTTAAACAAGGAAATTTCTGATTTAAATAACCAACTTTCTAAACAAAAAGAAATATTTTCTAATCTTGAAAAAGAGAAGAAGCAGTTGATTACTGATTTTTCAAAACGAGAAGATTCTCTTCTTGATGAAATTCTTGATAAAAATGAAAAAAATCCAAACTTTGGAAAATTTGCTTCTTAAAACGGGTCATTCTGCTCAAACAATCAAGATGCTTTCTAATCAAATAAATCCGCGTTTTCATACTAATAATAGAATGGCACTTGGTAACGACCCTTCTTCGTTCCTCAAGAAAGCTCAGAAATCTCAGAATGTGTTAAACAATGGAAATGTTTTACATGAACCCATTATTGTTCGTGATTCTCCTGAAACGTTAGAACTATGCGAGGAGAGTAGATCCAAAATGAAACAAAAACATCCGGAAATCAAACCAATTGATTATAACAAATGGAACAAAATTAACGGAATTACTTTTGTTAATCAAAAAGAAAAGTCAAAGTTTTCCATCACACCAAGTGTTTCAAACAAAGAGTCAACACCTATTTTAAAATCTGTTTCAAAACCAGTTGTTGTCTCAAATTCTCTTTCGAACATTGAACAAATGTCTTCAAACAATCCTTTTAACACAAGTGATGCGAGAAGTATTCTAGAAAATGTGAAAACTAGAATTGTGGATCTTCAAGACACTGTTAAAACTAAAACCAATATTACAACAAACATCTGGTTTAATAGTTTTGATAATGAAAATAAAAAGTATTTTGAAACTCAAATTGACCCTCAGCTGAATGCCATCAGTGCAAGGGTAATTCATTTTGAACAAGCCTTTTTGAAAGAAACAGCTGACTTTGTCAAGGACCATAAATCCCTGGTAAAGCAAGCTAATGACTGTGTTGAACAAATCAAAGTTTTGGAAAATTTAAATGATTCTCTCTTCGAAGATGTTCTGACTACTGATATTATGTCCATCATTTTACAAACATATTCTATTGAAGATCATGAAAGACTCCAGTCTGAGACCTCCAAAATTGTTTCAAAATATGAAAAAGCACTTGAGAAACTTGAAAAAGAAAATGTCTCATATTTTAAACAACTTGATCGAAAAACTGAGGAATGCAAGTATGACAAATTGTCATATGAGCGTGCCTACAATGACATGAAAGCGAAAAATGATCTTTTGAGGGCTCAGCTGGAATGTCAAAAAGGAAAGACAGTGGATACTAAGCTTACAAAACCATTGACTGCGGAGAAAGCAAATGTTCCCAAACCGGTTTTAAAACCAAAAATGTCTGTTTCTATGCCTCCTCCAAAAGTCAATGAGAAAAATGATTTATCAAAACCAGTCACTCCACCTGCCTTGCCTAAACAAAATGTTGATAAAGGAAAAGCGGTTATTGAGAAACCAAAAGTGTTAGCTCCTGGCCTTTTTAAGATGAGTACCACTAATGTGTCTGCCTCCACATCTAAAACATATGGAACAAACGACATAAGTTTAGAAAAGCACTCTAAAGAGACTAAGAAAGCCGAAACCACTTCTCTAGATAAGATTGTGAAACCTAATGAGTGTGCCTTACCTTCTACAGGACTAGGAAGCACCTCTAGGAGCAGCAGACTAAAGCCTAAGAGCAATACAAGGAACAATAAAGTCTCGCTTGCCTCTAAGAGTAGTAGCTTGAATAAAGAGAAGAAAGTAGAAGAGCACCCTAGGAGTTTAACGCTTTGTAATAAGAAAGACATTTCATCTGAATGTAATGAACCTATGAAACTTGCTAAGTCTAATGAATGTGTTGAATCTCTTTGTTTAACTTGCAAGAAATCTTTAACTAATGTTCATGATGATTGTGTTTCTAAGAATGAGATTGTTAAGCATGTTAAGAAGAATGTTCCCAAAAGAAGTTATGCTAAACGAATAGGAAGACTAGTTGCGAGACTTAGGCTTTACACTACTGATAGGGAGCATAATGTTTACTTTAGGGATGACATTTGGAAACCCACGGGTAGAACTTTCACACTCCAGAATGGTAGAATGAGTGATGAACCTGTCTTACCAATAGATAAATTCTATGAGTGTGATCAGGATTTTACCTCTAACCCAAAGGAACCAAAATCAAAACGGTTTCCAAAATATTCTTCTTCTGTTATTGGGAGGTTATCGAAATATGTCTTTGGATCGTCGACTCAGGTTGCTCCAAGCACATGACCGGTAATCTGAAGCTGCTGATCAATTTCGTCTGGCAATTCATGGGAACCGTATGTTTCGGAAATGATCATGTAGAAGCTATCATGGGTCATGGAGATCTACCTTTTGGAAATTATTTGATCACTCAGGTTTACTATGTCGAAGGGTTGGGACATAATTTGTTTTCAGTCGGGCAGTTCTGTGATGCAGATTTAGAGGTTGCTTTTAGGAAAAATGCTTGCTTCGTTAGAAACTTGGATGACACTGATCTCTTAACTGGGAATCGTGATACAAACTTGTATGCTATCGACATCAATCAAATGGCCTCTTCATCACCAATATGTCTTATGACACGAGCATCTGGAACACAGTCCTGGTTGTGGCATAGAAGGTTATCCCATCTCAATTTCGACACCATCAACAATCTTGCCAAAGACAACATCGTCAACGGACTTCCAAAGTTCAAATACACCAAGGATCACTTATGTCCATCATGCGAACAAGGAAAAAGCAAAAGAGCAACATATAAACCCAAAACCGTACCTAGTTCGGAAGCAAAGTTGCATATGTTGCACATGGACTTATGTGGCCCAATAAGAGTTGAAAGCATTAACGGGAAAAAGTATATTCTTGTTATCGTTGATGCCTATTCAAGATATACATGGGTTAGGTTTTTGAGATCAAAAGACGAAGCACCAGGCATCATCATCACCTTCCTGAAACGTATTCAAGTACTTCTTCAAACTCCAGTAAGAGTTGTAAGAACAGACAACGGCACAGAATTTACAAATCAGGAGTTAAGAGCTTATTTTGAAGATGTTGGAATAACTCATCAGACATCAGTTGTTAGAACTTCACAGCAGAATGGGGTAGTGGAAAGAAGAAATTGTACTCTTGTGGAAGCTGCTCGCATAATGCTAATTTATTCTAGTGCACCGTTATTTCTATGGGCTGATGATGTTGCCACTGCTTGTTTCACTCAGAACCGATCCTTAATCCATCCTAGATTCAATAAAACCCCGTATGAGCTTGTGAACAACAGAAAACCTGATATCTCTTACTTGCACGTGTTTGGCGCTTTGTGCTATCTGACGAACGACAGAGAAGATCTAGGTAAATTGAAAGCTAAAGGTGATATTGGAATCTTCATTGGATATTCAGATAACTCGAGGGCATTCAGAGTGTATAACAGAAGAACTAGGAGGATCATGGAGACGATGAATGTGAAATTTGATGAACTTTCACAAATGGCTTCTGAGAGACTCGCTCTAGAACCCGCACTAAACCCGCATACTTCTGGATACATCAGTTCAGAACTCGTACCTCAAAGAGCTCAATCAACTTCGTTTGATAATCCTAAAGAACAAGAATGGGAGAATTTCTTCGAGTTAATGTTTGATGAATACTATGGTGGAACTTCGACAAATGCATCAAACCATCATTCCGCTGCACCTGCTCAAAATCATCATCCTCCACCACCAACAGAATATGCATCTACAACGGTCGAAACCAATGCACCAACTCCATCTACATCATCTACATCTACTCAAGTTCTTACACCCGTTCTACCAGCAGTTGATGAGAAAAACCAAAACCAAAACGATGCAACGTTAGATGAAGACTTATTTCAAAACCCGTTTGCTATGGAATCAGCTGAATCTTCCTCAAGCTTACGAGAACCATCTCACTCGCATACGTATAACCAACGGTATCCTTCTACTCTGAAGTGGACAAAAGACCACCCAATTGAACAAGTTATTGGTGAACCTTCAAGGCCAATTCAGACGAGACGCCAACTTGCCACCGATTGCGACTTGTGCATTTACCTTTGCTCAATTAGCAATATAGAGCCAAAGAACATTCGCGAGGCAATGGCAGAACCCGCATGGATAGAAGCGATGCAGGAGGAACTTCTCCAATACCGTCTTCATGAATCTTGGGAAATGGTTCCAAGACCCATTGACGTTCGCGTCATTGATCTCAAATGGTTATGGAAGAACAAAAGGGATGAAGAAATGACTGTCATTCGTAACAAAGCTCGTATTGTGGCCAAAGGATACAGACAAGAGGAAGGAATAGACTTTGAAGAGTCATTCGCGCCGGTAGCTAGACTAGAAGCAGTCAGGATATTCTTAGCCTATGCAGCTCACAAAAACATCACAGTTTATCAGATGGACATTAAGACCGCGTTCTTGAATGGAACTCTGAAAGAAGAAGTGTACGTGAGTCAGCCAGAAGGCTTCATCGACTTGGAACATCCAGACTACTTCTACAAACTCAAAAAGGCAATCTATGGTTTGAAACAAGCTCCGAGAGCGTGGTATGACGAACTGTCCTCTTTCCTTATCCTAAACAATTTCACCAAAGGAACAGTTGATCCTAGCTTGTTTACACAAAAATGCAAAAATGACATTTTGATTGTTCAGATTTACGTGGACGACATCATTTTTGGGTCCACTAATCCGAATCTTTCAAAACATTTTGAAAATCTCATGAAAAGTAAATTTGAAATGTCCATGATGGGGGAACTAAAATTCTTTCTTGGTTTACAAATACATCAGTCCCCTCGTGGAATTTTTATAAATCAAGCTAAATACACAACTGAGATTTTGAAAAATCATGGTATGGATAATTGTGATTCGGTCGGAACACCAATGGTAACTTCACCAAAAATTAGAGCCGATTTGTTTGGGAAACCTATTGATCCGAAGAAATATCAGAGCATGATTGGTTCTCTCATGTACCTCACTGCTAGTCGACCAGATATTCATTTTGTTGTTTGCTTATTAGCACGGTTTCAGGCAAAGCCTACCGAACTGCACCTCAAAGAGGTTAAACGGATCTTTCGGTACCTGAAGACATCCATTCACATGGGACTTTGGTATCTGAAGGAATCCGGATTTGATCTAATTGCCTTTTCAGATGCGGACCACGCAGGGGATCAAGTTACAGCAAAAAGTACATCCGGAGGAGCACAATTTTTGGGTGAAAAGTTAGTCAGATGGTCTTCAAAGAAACACGATTGCACTGCACTTTCAACCGCTGAAGCTGAGTATGTGTCTCTATATGCGTGTTGTGCTCAAGTTCTATGGATGAGAACACAACTCACAGATTATGGCTTTACTTTCGATAAATACCTATGTATTGTGACTCGAAAAGTGCCATAGCCATATCATGCAATCCTGTTCATCACTCAAAGACTAAGCATATCAGAGTACGCTATCACTTCATAAAAGAACACGTAGAAGAAGGTACTGTTGAATTATTCTTCGTAAAGACTGATTACCAACTCGCCGATCTATTAACTAAAGCCCTTCCAAAAGAAAGGTTTGACTATTTAGTTCGACGAATTGGAATGCGAAGCCTAACCCCTGAGGAGTTAGAACGTCTTCTCGAATCTTCTTGAAAATGATTTTCCAACAAGCTTCGCTGTAAATATTTTTGAAAAACAAAATACAAAATTTGAAAAACCAACAAAAGCAAAATATAAAAATATAAAACTTTCAAAAATACAAAAACAATAGAAAATTCAAAATCCAAAAATATTCTTCTCACGACATGTCTCTTGTGTAATCGATATTCTGTACGTTTCTAGAAATGTCATTCAACAATGATACGGGCATGTACAGATGCTTGAGTGAGAGTTCTTTAAATGTTTTCTAAAACATGTCGTTTCTCAAAAATTTCTTCAAAGATGGTTTTCGTATACTTGAGTACGAAACCCGGACAAAAATGATGACTTTTGATTATTTTCAAATCAAAACTCGTGTTTTTAAAGAAAAATCAAGTGTACGCTTCAGTGCACTACATTTAAAATGGTGAGAAATCATCATCATCTTGAGCACCTTTTCAAGATTGTTCAAAAAATTTTTCAAAATATTTTGTGCTCAAGATAACTCCCTCTAAAACCCTTTAATTGATTATGCTTTATTAAAGGGGGAGTATAAAACAAAATGTTCCAAGTTCATGCTTAAATCAAATCCGTTTGTCTCCCCAAAAGATTCTAAACTGTTGTTTAATCCGTTGATATCAAAAATATCACGTATATGCTATTTTTGAGGGGGAGGAGACGTGATTAAAATGTGATCAAAAATGTTTAATGATCGTTGTTTGAATCTCAAAATGAGCTCGACTCAGTTGAAACCAATGAATTGACGAGGAATCATGTACCATCTCGAGAAACTTTCTATGGACTTGACCAGGACGGGTAATAATTTCAAGCTAGTTCTCTAGTGATGTAAATGTGTCTCGAATCGGTCTTGTTCATTTAAAGTCGATCAATTCAAAAAGTGCGAACTCTACCCTCTATGTGCAGATTTCTGTCAAAACTTATAAGTACATGTGAAGGGGGAGTGTTTCTGAAAATATAAAACTCTCGAAGTGTCTCAAACATGTTTTCTATCATAAACACTCTGAGAGATTTTCAAAAAAAATGGTTTTATGGCAACAATAGGACAGTCATGGAGTTATAAGATGACTAAGAATAGGAAATTCGTCCTATGATCCGCCAGAGCCGGAGGGATCTACCCAAGGACACCACCAATAGTTAGTACTAGAAGTCCTTAGGTATGATTGAAAAAAAGGAGTAATGTGATAAAGGAGAAAGAAGGGGTTGAAGAATAAAAAAGAAATGTAATGTAAAAGGGTGAAAAGAAATAGCCCTCCATAATCAACCTTAGGGCAGAAACCGGGTTCAATTCATATGCTACTGGTTGTCACTTAGTTGACACTGGTATTGAAGACAAAGACGTCATGGACCCAGTGACGCACTGCACTAAACCTTCTAGCCACTCAATTCCTCTCAAAAGGGATTTGTTTCATTCTCACTGGGAACCCTACATAATCTATCGACTTTCTCTTAGAGATCGTTGGTATTGAAGAAGGAGACCCTCTCCCTAGTCTCCGCTCAGGAAAACCAAAAATGCACTATTGAGTCTAGAGCCACGAGATTCATCAAAAGATCTCATAGGAACACTTGACATGACATCGCTTGTTATTCATCAATAAGGACACAAGTGATATATTCTAGAGTCCTACGCAGATCTTAGCAATCTGCCAGAACATTTATGAGAAGTTTCACATCTGTGATCTTCGGTGATTGAATGGAAACTCCTGCCAGGGTCAACATCAAGTAGCCCTGACAGCAGGTCACTTCGGTAACTCCCCGTGGATTACGCTTAGTGTGTCTCAAACGGTCTACAGTCGTAAGGTGATGCTTCGGTGTACCTCAGCGACTCATCTGAACTGTAGGTGTATTTCGGTACATCGCGTTATCTCACTTGTGGGACTCCAGTTCAGGAACGGCCTCTGTGAGAATTAGAGACGTGTTTTCACACTATGCTGTTAACACCCTCAAAATTCAAACTTGTAAGTGCCGGAATCCGCTTATTACTAACCTATTTTTATGTTTTCTTCTTATGGAAGCTCCGGAGCGGATTGATCGTGCAGATTCTCCACATGCTCATACCAACAACACATGATAGTTCTCATCAAAATCAAAGGCTACTCAAAGTTAAAGATGATTCTTCGTCAATGTCAAAGAATCTACAAAGTTTAAAGACTCGAGAACCACATCATTGGTAACCAAAAGACAAATAGAAGTGTGAGCATGGTGGAGAAAGACGTGGAGACACCATACCAACGAAGTTGACAACGGCATACAACCACATTATCTGATCACAAAGCATGAAGGAACAAAGAATCAAGACTATTCGATATCTACGCACAAAGTTCAAGCTCGAGAAAAGTAAAGACCAAATCAAGTGGAGCATCTTTTGAATGACCACCCCTTAGGGGAGATTGTTAGCCTTAATAGTTTTTATTAGAAGTGATGGTCATTCACGATTAGGAACTTTGTAACGTGTGTTAGATATCGTGCTAGAATAGTCAACGGGCTCGTGGATTGGACTGAGCTAAATGGGTATTAGTTTTGTTAAGCTTGCCCTTATATCCAACCCAACTCATGTCCAAGCCCACGAAGCCCATAGAAAGCCTTTTAGGGCATCTTGTATTTAGAGTATAAATACCCCTCAAATGGTCATTTGAGGGGTGTGCTTGAGTGTGTGTGTGTGTGTTTTCTTTCAAGTAATACAACTTATTGTTTTCATCTTTTCTCTACTAACATACACGGTTCATATCTTAAGTCACCATCTTTCTCATCCTTATTTCTACACTTTGTTTGTGTTTGTGTTTAACGTGTTATACGCATAACGTGATATACGTGTTGGGTTTGTGATAAGGTTGATAAAAGTAAGGTCCTACAGATGGGCATATAAATAATCAAGGCGTGGATGCCGAGAACAGTGGTTCAACTGTTAAGGGTGATAATTGTGATATTGGTGGTTATGAGAATATAGATGATGAGGGTGTGGATTGTGATAATAATGGTGATATGCTTGATATATACGATCCAAGAAATTGGAATACCCTTGATTCTAAATTGAAAGAACTCTTATTAATTAATGGTCCGAAAAGAGACATGTCTTTCAAAAAAGGCCCCAAAGTTAAATATCAGAGACGATTTGTTGCTTCATTATTCACTAAAGTTTTACCAAATGGAGAAACGTGTGATAGGAGTTGGCTTGTCTATTCGAAAGAGCTTGACAAAGTATTTTGTTTTTGTTATAAGTTATTTAGAAAAGGAAATCCGAGAGGGCTATTAGTAAGTGAGGGATTCTGTGATTGGCAACATGTTAACATATGACTAAAAGAACATGAAACAAGTGTGGGACATATTAGGAATATGCTTGAATGGAATGACTTGTGCCTAACTCTAAAAAGTAATCATACTATTGACAAAGTAGCCCAAGAATATTATTAACTATTCCCGTCACCGTTGCTTCAGCTGAAAGAAGCTTTTCTAAATTGAAGTTGATAAAAAATTATTTACGTTCTACAATGTCGCAGGAAAGGCTTAACGGACTAGCAATGATATCAATTGAGCAAGACATGTTGAGCACAATTGACTACAAAGATTTGATTGACGAATTTGCATCAAAAAATGCTAGGAGAATGGCGTTGTTTACATGATTAGTTCTAATTGTATTCGTTAAATAGATTTTTGAACTTTTTTGTTTTGGGAACCTTATTTTTGTATTTCGCACCGGAAAAATTGTATATGTTTACAAGATTGTTGAACTTTTGTTTTTGGGGCCTCATTTTTGTAATTTTGCACCGGGCCTCCACAAACGTAGAGACTGCACTGATTGGCAGATTGAATGGCTTATCGGGATTATTCGGAAGGTTTGTTCTGATGATGTTGTTTCATTAACTAGGTATGAGCTTCATTGTGCAGTTGGTGTGCAATGATTTATTTCTAAAGGTATGTCATGATCTGCATTCCGTAGTGGTTTACGGGTTTATGTTTCTTATTACAGGTGGAGAAACTTCAGTTGGAATTGGATCACAATGCCGGTTTAAGGGAGGTGTTGGAAACTCGAGTAGCTAAGGCTCATGTCTCCCATAGAGATAATGGGGTTAAAAATAAGGTAAAGTGCAATGACTGCAAAGGTATCTTATTTCTACATTTTCAATTCCTGTAGTCTAACGGAATGACTGTTGATACAAAAGTTGGACGTTCCTGATTTGGAGCTCCGGTTCTCGTACCAATTGAGAATTGCTGCTTGAGACCTGCGCACTAAGAGACAAGAAACACCGTTAGGCTTACCGTGGGATTGTCTCCCACGATTATCCTCCGGCGTGAGAGTGAGTAATCGGTTTAGGGTTTAAGGAGTTTTAGGGTTATGAGATCGTACCTTAAACGAGGGATATGATTCCCCTTATATACGCACGGAATCCTTGTTGGTTCCGTGTTCCCCAACCTTCGGCGTATCCCGCCAAAGTCGGTTGGGAATGATTATCTTCTTATTTTAGAAGATATCATATATCTAATCCATAAATAGATTTGGGCTTGGGCTTTCGTGAGCCCAAACCGTTATTGAAAATGGCCCAGGTCGTACCGGGCTTGTTAGTATTGGGTTGTAGTCGGGTTTATGACCCGATACCAGACTATACGTCATCATGTCCCCCCAGTCTAGTATGCGCAGTGCGTAACTGCGGATGCTAGACTAATGACCGTAGTCCAAAAAACAAGTAACGTACGAAACGTATCCAAGAAACCATACACCTACCCGTAGGTGCAATGTATCTAGACATCCAAGTGAATAGGTAATGCCTCGTTAATCGGGGGAAAGTTACTGCCCCGTTGTCACATCAAGCCATCTCAACCACACAATGAAGACTAGTGGAATCCACGTGTCGCCAATCATGTGGGAGAGAAGAAGTATATAACTTGGCGATTCATTTTCACCGAATTTCTCACAGTAAAAAACACCATCCGCCATTTCTAAAGCATTTCAAGAGTCGTTATCCCAAAAGTAACCAACCACAGAGGTAATCGCGCGTGCGATATAGCAAAAAAGTATAACATCATGGTTAAACAGTTGTCTGACTTTACCTCCGACCTTAATTT
>BPTQ01000001.1:71643937-71774916 GCA_019973895.1 Chrysanthemum seticuspe
CTCGATACCTTTAGGCCGTACGACGGATAAACTTCTTCTAAAACCTCTACTATCTTCGACTATTTTTCCTCTACCGTGTCTTCTACGTCCGGTACGTTCTTGTTTAAGTCCTGAACCAATAAAGGGTCTCGGTACCACTGCGCAGAGGTAGGTCCCCAGTCAATTGTTTCCGCCAGTCCCACCTACCGTGGGTTTACTGTAGTTTCAACTGTAAGGTCTCATGCTACCATTTGATCTAGGACTACTCAAACAGCTCACCGACGCTTGCCATCTTGCCCAAAAACTGATATTCGTCTGGTGCCTCCTTTTGTTCCAATTCTAACAACGGGAATTCGAAGCATTCATACGTAGTTGGACCACCAGCTTATGGACAAACTTTGATCTTCTTCAAATAGGCAGCATGCCGGATTTCCATAGCTCTGATAACCAAATGATAGCAACGAGCCTCTTGATTGGATCATGATACTTGAGTCAATAGCTTCGTTGGGCAGAGTCTCTAAGCCAAACTCTCGATACAGGCACACCACGAGAATTTGAATTAGTCGTCCAAGATCACCTTCTAATTGTCTGCCTGAAATTAGAATAGCAAGGAACAAGAATATCCTCCAAGTACAAAGAATAATTTTTTTAGGAAAAATCAAAAAAACCCTCTTTCATTCCCCTTTTCCAGTACATATTTGAGAAAGAAAATAACTACCAAAATAAAACTACCCACGTTTCCTACACTCGGGGAATTCTCAAACAACTACTTTGACTTCTTCAAATAAAGGAAAAGAAATAACAATCTAAGATGCATGTGGAACAAAACGTGGGTTAGAAACTGATGTCATCAGTCAAGTCTTCAGCTGGGCCAAAGTGACCCATTTCTGATTTGGGTTGGGATCTGCTGAGCTTGGGCTGTGGGTCGGTGCGTTCCTATCAATATCATTTTGTTACGGCGAAGTAGTCTCATTTTTTACGACTCACCAGCCTCCATCAAATGATATACCAACTCAATTCTAACAATAAGTAATTGAACACTTATTAACACTGCATTTACATGTCCTGACACGCAAACTACAAAGACGATGCAGTAGAATCTTTTGTTCCGTCTACGTATTCACGTGCCCCAAGCTTGTTTGCCCTGAAATCATGATCAAACAAATAAAAAGATATAAGCCTCTATTTTTGGCCAGGTCTTGGGCCAACATAACTTGACTTGAGGAAGTGTTTATAGTTAACCATTTGAGGTTCTGTGAGTGTGATGAAATATATGCAATATAACAGTAAAGTGTATGGACAAAAAGTACTGCAACAATCTTGTATATTGATAGTGAATTGTTATATATTTTCTTACTGCAGAAAACATATATATACATTTCTAAACGACACAATTATCCTATTTGACAGTTATTACCAACCACTGTGTCTTTTTGGTAAGTAACTGTCAACAAACTTAACTGCCTAAATATAACTGTTTTGCATAAGGGTCGTTTGGGTTGACACTTTTGACCCATATGCATACTTAAGAATCTGACCCATACATACAATAATAATACATGAACTTTGTCTTAAACAAATACTAAGTACTAAACTATAATACTTTGATCTAAATAATTAAAGGGTCAACATCTATAACTCTCTAGTTACCGCATAAGACTGCATCAACGTACTAGTGGTGTTGATTAATACTAGAAATGGACTCACTTAGAAGTATAGGTTGCAATTTCCCGTTTAGTTTCCCTGGTGCATCGCGGATGAAGATTGTATAGAAGTTTAGTTGAGCCTTCAACTACGTACTTGTAAAGGTAGCTTCAAAACTTCCCCACAAATGAGGCATCTCAATCACTAATAAAACAAAACTGAACATTAGTAACCATATCAAGGTCAATTCAAACAAGTTCATTACTTAGCAAGAAACTATAGAAGAGAATCTTTAGATACGTACCAGCTGAAACTCAAGAAACACAGGTGGTTGCTTGCCAAATTAGACTCTCTACTTTATAAACCGCTGACCATATTTGTACTTGGTTAACTATGTATGCTGCGTCAGCACTGCCTCATTCAAAATAGTACAAACTCTCTTTCTCTTTGCCTTTAGTCAGTTCTAGAAATAGAAAACATCTTAGTATATTGAATCATTCATATATATTATATAATATAACTTTAGGAAGTGTTGATTTGAGTTCAGTCAAGTCTAGAAAATTCTGTAAAAGCACCATAGAGCAACCAAAATTCTCTCCTTTGATCTTAAAAATGGATGAATATATGGATTATGTTCTATGGAATGGATTTGTAGTACTAATTTCAAGTTGAAAATGAGATGTGAGTTTGTTTAGAAACGCATGATTTCAGATCAAATACTGTCCGAATTTATAAATTTCAAGGAACATAAACAGAACATTTGATGAAAAAACCACATCCACTTCATTTAATAAACTAAACAAATAATTATCATTTCTTTTGGAAATTGGAAAATAAACTGTTGTAATTAACAGAAGAAGAAAAAAAAAGTTAATTGTTACTTATAAATTATACGGAGTAACAAAAAAAAAGTGAATAAGTTACTTTAAAAATATAGTACTGTAAAATAAAAGAAGTCAAAGGGCATAAAGAGACGACATACCTTCATTTATGTTTGTGATTCAAAGTCTATTTTGATGCAGGGGATATGTGAGATTTGGGGCCAGTGGGAGCCTCCTCTACTGCATCTTTCTTTCAGATCTGGACAACTCCTTATATCGAGACTCAAAAGTGAATGCAACAATGTTTCTGGCAGATCTTTCACCTTTCGGCAATTGTGAATGTCGAGATGTTGGAGGGAGGTGAGGTGCTGGAGCCCCTTTGAAACTGTTTCCAAATTGTGAAAACTTTCAATGCCAAGTTGAGTAAGAGATGAAGGAAGATGAAGATGAGACAACTGACTCCAATTAGTCGCTTTTTCTGTTACACCGATTAAGGTTAGGTCAACTAGTGTGGATGGAAACTTCTGTTGGGCCCATTCTGAGATGGGCTTCTTCAACCGCCCAATATAAAGCCTACGCAAGTTGGGAGGCCAAAGCCCAGCTGTTGGAACATCCATACTTGGACAATTGCTTATTTCCAAATCAGTTAACGAGGTGAGACTGTGCAATTGGAGGTCTGCACTTGGACAATTGCTTATTCTCAATGTCGTGAGGTGAATGAAGTTACCCACAAAATCAATGATCGATGCCACATCTGGATGATCTTCTATCCATACTCTTTCAAGCATTGGCATGCTTTTGCTGTTGATAAGTAACCTATTCTTCTCCCCTCTTTCTCCTAACTCCTTTACCAATAGTTTCGTAAACCAACTAATTTCAAGTGACTTGAGCTTCTGCCCTCCTCCCATTGAGAAGAAGGAGACACATGTAATTAAATCACACCATAAGATTCTCAGCTGCTCAATGTCGTTTGGACAACTCAAATGCTTTAAATTTTCACAACCCATTACCACTAATGACCTAAGAGATGTTAGGAGGTTGCTCCTATAATTGTACTCCTCATCTTTCTCTCCTAAACTCACGAACTTTTTACATTCCCATACATCCAACTTCCTTAAATTCACAAGAGCCTTACTACTTGCCTCTGCTTCTTTTGATTCCCATAGATATCTTATTTCATCACACTTTCTGACTTCCAGTTCTTCAAATGCCTTAAGATCCAATATAACACCTCTCCACATCTCATTAGTAAGCCCTGAAATAGATTCTATTTCCAGCTTGGTGATTGATGGAGCTACATGAACCAGACTTCTCAACACACCATTCCTGCATTTTTCTATTTTTAGAACCCTTAGTGATGGTAGTGTTCCAACTGAGACTTCAACCAAATTAGGGCAACATCTTACAGAGAGCTCTTGAAGGCATGGAAACACAGAATCTCCTTCAAATGAGAATTCAACCAAATCAGGACAACCTTGTATATAGAGCGCTTTCAGGCGTGGAAACACAGAATCTCCAACCCAACTTCTACTATTGGTTGACCATACCTCCCACCTCGACATATCTCGGAAACTTAGAGTTTCAAGTGAAGAAAATGCAAGGCCAATACCAAAAAACTCTGAACCAACAACTTTTACATCACCCATGTCTTGAATAGATAACTCCTTAAGTGACTGTAGTTGCCCGAGTGGTGGTAGATATGTACACTTTTTGCAGCCACGTATAGACACATGAGCCAACAGACGAAACGAGGGATCCCCAACCCATTTTGGAAACTCGAAACCTAGATAGTTAACAATGTCTAACCTCTTCAAACAATTATTGTATGGCTTCAATGCACCAAGGACATCTTTCTCAGTTGTGTCCTTTCGGGAAGCATCTGATTCGTCACTCCATTTCACCTCGAACTCAGTAATCCTCTTTTGTGATAAGTCTGCTTCTCGTGCTTCCGTTGCATATTTTACTTTTTCCAGACCCTCAATGGAAACTTCCCCATGAAGATTCTTTACATTTTTAAGTTGGGTTATTGAAAAGTCATTTTCTCCTCCAATAATGATTTTTGAAAGAGTTTGTAGGCTTTTCAAGTCACCAATCCCTAAAGGCATGTTTTCTAACTGTGGAGTACCTCTAATGTCCAAAAGCCTCAAATTCTTTAACTTTAAGAAGCTGTTAGGCAACTTAGTTAATTTGTAACACCAAGAAATGATCAAGGTTTCTAAGTTATAGAGATAACAGACACTTTCAGGTAAATGTTTGATATTAGTTGCAGATAAATTAAGATACCGCAAGTGCTTCAAACTACCAATAGACTCTGACACCTCACTTATCACATAACCACTCAAATTGATAACCCTTAACAATGCTAACTGGGGAAGTAAGTCAACTAGAACCTTATTCGACAAGTTGTAAGTTGGCCACCAACGGTTTGCCCCGATAGACAAGAATGTTCTCAAACAATTAGCTTCTTTGAACACCATAAACTTCTTGTAAGGTTCATATGTCTCACAGACAAATGACATATGACGGAGCTTTTCCAAAGCCAGTTTCCTAACATCCTTTCCCATCTCTTTCTCTAACCTGAAAAAGAATTCCCCAGCAACTGATGTGGCCAAATCATGCATCAGGTCATGCATAACAAACAGCGACTCGTCATCAGGCGCGTGCTGAAGAAATGACCGTGACAGCAACTCTTCAAAGTAGACATGACCTAAGCGTTCTTTGGTTGATTTGCTTGGGTCTGATTGGTGCAAAAATCCTTCTGCCATCCATAGTAAAACCAAATCATCCTTCTTAAATGCGTAGTCCTTTGGGAACAAAGAGCAATATGCAAACAACTGCTTCAAAGATGCAGGGAGTTCATGGTAGCTTAGCTTAAGAGCCGGAATAACACCTCCCTCTTCTAAGCTCCATATCTCATTATCCACCATTTCCTTCCATCCTACTTCATCTTTTTCTTTTCTCCTTAATAGCCTTCCAAGTGCTACTAAAGCCAAAGGCAAGCCTTTACATTTTCCCACAATGTCTTCACCATGCGCTTTAAGTGTTGGATGCAAATCGAAGTTATTTGCATCCAATGCATTTTGACAAAATAAAGACACGGCATCAATATGGGAGAGACATTGCAATTGGTTTAGTTGACTGCAACCCAACTCTTTGAGCAATTCACCCTTTCGAGTTGTTATGATAACTTTACTTCCACGAGCACATACACTAAATGGATGCACTAAGGTTTCCCAATCCTTATAGTTCTCGGTCCATACATCATCTAATACCAGTAAAAACTGTTTTTCCCTAAGTTTATTGCTAAGAGCTTCTTGAAGCAAATTAAAATTTTCAAATTTCTTATCTTCCCCGCCCACAGATTGAAAAATACTTATACTTATTTGGAAACTATCCCACTCATCAGACACGCAAACCCATGCCTTAAGCTCAAAGTGAGAGTTCACTTGTTTATCGCTATACAAAATTTTAGCTAGAGTTGTTTTGCCTACCCCGCCCATACCAACTATGGGCATGATGCTAAAGTTATCACTATTACGTGGTTCATCAACTAACAGCTTAAGAACCAATGCATCCTTATCACTTTGCCGGCCAACAATCCTAGATGGGTTTACCAAAGAGGTCTCTAAAACTCTATTTTTATCTTTTGACCTATCATTCCTCGCTTCTAATCCTCCATTCTTCACCGTCAAACCTATAGCTGTTTTTTCGTTTTCTAGATCTTGTAACCGGATGTTAATATTATCTAACCTGTGATGTGTTCTAGCACATAGTGAGAAATTCGTGTAACAAGATGAAATGAGCTTTCGTACCTTGCTTGTAAAACCCTAAAATTCGTGAACGTGCGAAATGACCGTTATACCCCTCGGGTTAATATTGGTGATATACGTAAAGGCCGTTAACCTCGCCATTAAAAAGTTTAACACTAAATTTATAATAGATTACAATGATGACAAATCATATATTTACATTTACAAATGAATATCACATAATATATACAAGTTACCAACACTTTTAATTAAAATGTAACTTAGGTAAATAAGGTAAATTGATTTGGTCTTAATCATATCTTCTCCCCTCCCCCTAATTTCGGTCCATGATACACCATAATTCCCCATTAAACGCCCAACATCCTTTCCCCAATTACCTTCCCTAATTTTGGCCGAGTTTCCCTCCCCATCCATCCCACAAATCACGTTTTAATTTACCTACTCTTTACTCATTCTAAAGCAAAAACTAAAACCCTGTTTCTTCTAAGCAAAAAAATGACGGCAAGGCTTCTTCCTCCTTCCATTCGATCGAAAGCAAGCAAGCACAAGGAGGCTGGTGAAAGGGGCATTGATCGTGGGTTACAAGGCTCGAAGGGTGGCTGTTTGGTGTCGGCTTTGTTGTGAGTTATGCCTCCGTCAGTCCATGTTTCTCCTCTCTTCATTTCGACTACAAGGTGATCAGGAGGCTGTCGTGGGGTTGTCAAGGCTGCTGAGCGTGGGTTCCTGGCCCTAATGATTGGTTCCTGGTCGTGGTTCCTAGGTCGAAAGTTGGCTGCGTTGGTGGACCTTGTCGAGGGTTTGGTTGCTTTGTCGTGGGATCACTTCCCTTGATTCCTTCGTCTCTTGTTTCACCTCATTCACGCTACAAAGGGTATTGCATCACGTCCCTTTTTAATCCTTTTCTTGTATGTTTTTCATGTCGTGTGAAAACGATTTTCCTTCGAATTTCATGTTCACGTTTAAAAGCTTCACATAAAATGATAAGCTTGGTTGCACGAAAACATGTATAAGTATACGTAAATATCAACATGAAATCATTGTAAAAGACCATTTATATATTACTGTTTTGAAACTCTTTTGACATGCGCATTTGAGAAAATGTAAAATATAAAAGCTTAAAACTATGAAGATTATGACATACGTATATGGGTTATGTGAAGGCTAAAGTTTTGGTTTGTCTCTAGCATGTATAGTTGTTAACGCATGCATGAAGTTCATGCAAGTTACCACATAAGAAAAAGGGGAATAAGGGCTTATGGATTCTTTCTGTTGTCGTGGGGTTCTCCATGCAATGTCTTGATATACAAATTTCTTTTACAATCACATGATAATAAAAGTGATGCATGAAATCATAAACTAAGGATACCTGATATATCAAATCGACTAGACCATGAATCGACTTATATGATGACCGTGATTATGAACCCATTCGACCTACACCTTGTACGACCATATGCACGTTTCTTTTAAATGATATAGAGCTAAATTAAATAAGTAAAACGTTTACATCTTGTTTATTCGAATCGACAATAAGATTGGTTACGAGTCCCGTTTGTTTTTTTTGATGTGTCGAATGGATTTTAAAATGGGATGAAGGTGTCTCGACCTATAATGAAATCACACAAAGGGTTGTATAATCTTGTAATAATCGGGCTTAAATGGTCTAAAAACGTAATGGGTAATCGAGATATAAAACTAGAGTTTTCATGTGTTATACGATTTAAAAAAAAAGTTAAAACGGTTAGTCTTGTAATTAATAAAACTTGAAGGTTTAATTTTTCATATGGTAAAGACATTGGCTAAAAGGGTAAAATGAGTAAACTTTCTATATTACCTGCCTAATGTAGAAAGCTACTAAAAGTGGAAACCTGCTAAAAATGGAAAGCCGTCTAAAATGAGTAATCCGACTTTAATAAGCGTTATCAAATTCATATAGGTTCCGGACGGCGGGATTGATTCATCGTGTGATCGTACTTTCCTACTTTGCTTGCTTCGAATGAGGTACAGATATTCTGACCTTACCTCTTAAGGTTTCTCGTGATTCTTATACATTTTTCGATATTAGCTTGAACTGTTATGCTTTACTCTAAGCCTCATGATTAGGGCTTCCTTATGACCTTGCTATGCTCCCTTTGATATGAAACTTATATGAACCTTTGATATGAAACTCCGATATGAAACTTTGATATGAACTTTGATATGAAACTCTGATGTGAACCTTGATATGAAACTTCGATATGAACCCTGATGTGAAACTTTGATATGAACTCTGATGTGAACTTTGATATGAACCCTTATGATACGAATATGCTTTGACCCTTCAGTTTGATACCCGAGCCAAATATGTGTTCCTAGTCATGAAGGTAACATGACCGTGTCATTGATGCACCAATGGCATGACTCCAGTGTGTACGAGTGATGATACACACCGTCCCCCATTATGATATGATATGATTATGAGCTCACTATATGTATATGATTTGGCCACTATGATATGTTTCGGGGGGGCGTATGGATGCATCCTAGATATGATATGTTTCGAGGGATTTGATCTGTTTGATAGATATATATGGTGAATGATGTCGGGTGCAATCCGCGTCTTCACAATTCTGGGAGCTAGCTACTCCATTTGTTACTGAGGTCTCCCATCCTATTATGTATGATATTCCGAGGTCACCCCTCTGAATACAATGGCTACTTATGATATGATATGATATGATATGTTTCCGGGCTCGGGTAGATTTCTGATAACCCTTACACTTTTGATATACCTATATTGTACCTTCTACATTCCCCAACGCACCATATTCTGTGTACCCTTATATGACTCACTCGACTACCAAGATATATATATTCCATTGCTTTGATCTGTCACACTCTCATTCCGTTAATTCCGATTATCGTTCCATTCACGTACCGGGTTATTATATGTTATTGGATTTGATTATGATATTCATGTTTATATGATACTGATTACTCTGTATGATATGTATGTATGCGATATAAGATTTACCTGTTGTCATCTGATGATATGCTATCTTACTGTTATGTGATCCTTTGATTTGTCTAGCAACCGTGCTTGTGTGAAATCGATTGTTGATCTGTTTATCTTTTGTACCTCGTTCAATTAATCTCGTGGACTATGACTATCCGTGGTGTCCTTATCTGCTTGTTGTTGACCTGCCATGTTTGCATTTCTGTTTATGCTACGGTTTGATTGGGTAAATGGTTCAACTTATGAAGTCTAGCTTGTTAACTTGTTTAATTGCCCTGCTATGTATTTAATTCATTTAATTATAGTGTTCATACTGTATTCCTACTTGTTACGTGTGACTGCCATGTTTTGACTACCGCTATGATACTGATTATGTCTTCAACTAAGGGTTTTGACCTGTGTGAATTGCCATGCTCACTTATTAATTAATTGCTTCCGCTTTCCTGTAGACATCTATTTGGCTTGTATGTCTCCTGATTTCCTGAATTGATTGTATGACATATATGTTGTGTGGATGCTACGCCTGCTATACTTGCTTATGTTTCAGTCTTGTATGCCTGGTTTGTATGTGCTTGTATGCTTGTCTTGATGCTTTGCTTGGCTTCGTTCTCCTTGTTTTATGTGCTTGGATATCTGTATAATTGTGTTCTGCAGGATCCTCATTGACTCATTGTCCTCATTTCGCTGCGACTTTGTTATCCGTTTCCTTTGTTTCATTTCGCATTTCAGATTTTATTTAGCTTTCGTTTTGTTATATCTGTTCACTGGGCTTTTTAAGCTAAGCCGCATTTATTTCCTGCGGCAGGTTTTAGGTTTGAAGATGGGCTTTGATGGGTTGAGAGTTGGATTATCTGAGTGGACCAACCATAGTTACCTTATTATCTTGGACTTATTTTGATGGGCTTTTGTTTGGAGATTTTCTTTTCATTTTGGATATTGTATTTCCTTGTCAGTCAACTGTTCATATGATTTGATACTTCATTTTAAGGTTTTCTTTTAGCAAAGATTTTTATTGTATGTTCTGATATGACACCAAAATCTGACACTTCTACCCTTGTCGGGTTGGGGTGTTACAATTATGGTATCAGAGACAGGTTTCGTCTTGTTGACCTTAGGATTGACCTGTGAGGATTGGGTAGACAATAGGCTTCCGTCTGTTCAGATATATTCCGATTCCTTTTGATTGTCGTTCAGTTTTGACTTCGATAATCTTTTGTCTTCACTGTTTTGCTCTTCTTCTCTTCGCATTTGATTTTATTATTTTGTCTTCGCACATCCGTTTGTCGATCGTTAGATGGAGACTAACCGTGGAGCCGAAGACGATGGTGCCGAACCTGCGTTGCTGCAACAGTCTCTGAGCTGGAGAGGTTCGTGAAGCAGAAGCCACACCCGATTGCCGTGCTGTTGGAGACATTAGGATGCTGCTGGAGGAAGCTGGATGGATCAACCAAAGACGCAAAAGACGGAGACAAGATTCAACCGGTGTCTGAGATGTTTCATCTACTTCATGTGATCTGGGTGCGACTTGTGTTACTCAGATTCGTTTGTCATGCGTTTTGAGGCGGTTTGATATTTTGTTAAGTGATTTTGATCAGTATTGCTTTTCTTTGATTCGTTCAGAACTCGGTTTGAATCGTGAAGTTTTATCGTTTAGCATATTGGTGATATCTCAGCTTTTCCTTTGAATCGTCAGTAATGAGTCATGAGGAAACGTTTTATGCAAGTTGGTGGCCTTCTTCTTTGGTGATATGGTAAGTTGTTTGATGTAGTATATGTTGTATGTATGTGATCTGGCCTGTTTTGGTATGTTACTTGTTATCTGTATGTTATATGTTTTGATGTGATATTGGTTATGTGGTTTGTCATGACCCGAGGTTGAATATGATGACAATAAGGACTTGTCATGTGATGCAAGTATTATGACGCCTGATCAACGTGATAATACTGAGATCATATGATTTGAACTTATTGAAATCATACGACATCTTGGGAAATGCCTGGGATTGGTACGTGAATGGAATATGACTTGTATCCGTTATTTGTCACTCCTCATGTTCGATTGGAATTCTGTACCACTTTATGAGATTCTCACCGACATCCGTTACGTGTAAGATTTGTACGCTTTGGAACTGATACGGTTATGATCTGTATAAGACTATGGATTGCTACGTCTGCCTTAAAACTTGTACGTCTCTGTGTACCTCTGCGACTTCAATTTTCGAGGACGAAAATTTTCTTTTAGAGGGGAAGAGTTGTAAAACCCTAAAATTCGTGAACGTGCGAAATGACCGTTATACCCCTCGGGTTAATATTGGTGATATACGTAAAGGCCGTTAACCTCGCCATTAAAAAGTTTAACACTAAATTTATAATAGATTACAATGATGACAAATCATATATTTACATTTACAAATGAATATCACATAATATATACAAGTTACCAACACTTTAAATTAAAATGTAACTTAGGTAAATAAGGTAAATTGATTTGGTCTTAATCATATCTTCTCCCCTCCCCCTAATTTCGGTCCATGATACACCATAATTCCCCATTAAACGCCCAACATCCTTTCCCCAATTACCTTCCCTAATTTTGGCCGAGTTTCCCTCCCCATCCATCCCACAAATCACGTTTTAATTTACCTACCCTTTACTCATTCTAAAGCAAAAACTAAAACCCTATTTCTTCTAAGCAAAAAAATGACGGCAAGGCTTCTTCCTCCTTCCATTCGATCGAAAGCAAGCAAGCACAAGGAGGCTGGTGAAAGGGGCATTGATCGTGGGTTACAAGGCTCGAAGGGTGGCTGTTTGGTGTCGGCTTTGTTGTGAGTTATGCCTCCGTCAGTCCATGTTTCTCCTCTCTTCATTTCGACTACAAGGTGATTAGGAGGCTGTCGTGGGGTTGTCAAGGCTGCTGAGCGTGGGTTCCTGGCCCTAATGATTGGTTCCTGGTCGTGGTTCCTAGGTCGAAAGTTGGCTGCGTTGGTGGACCTTGTCGAGGGTTTGGTTGCTTTTTCGTGGGATCACTTCCCTTGATTCCTTCGTCTCTTGTTTCACCTCATTCACGCTACAAAGGGTATTGCATCACGTCCCTTTTTAATCCTTTTCTTGTATGTTTTTCATGTCGTGTGAAAACGATTTTCCTTCGAATTTCATGTTCACGTTTAAAAGCTTCACATAAAATGATAAGCTTGGTTGCCGAAAACATGTATACGTATACGTAAATATCAACATGAAATCATTGTAAAAGACCATTTATATATTACTGTTTTGAAACTCTTTTGACATGCGCATTTGAGAAAATGTAAAATATAAAAGCTTAAAACTATGAAGATTATGACATACGTATATGGGTGATGTGAAGGCTAAAGTTTTGGTTTGTCTCTGGCGTGTATAGTTGTTAACGCATGCATGAAGTTCATGCAAGTTACCACATAAGAAAAGGGGAATAAGGGCTTATGGATTCTTTCTGTTGTCGTGGGGTTCTCCATGCAATGTCTTGATATACAAATTTCTTTTACAATCACATGATAATAAAAGTGATGCATGAAATCATAAACTAAGGATACCCGATATATCAAATCGACTAGACCATGAATCGACTTATATGATGACCGTGATTATGAACCCATTCGACCTACACCTTGTACGACCATATGCACGTTTCTTTTAAATGATATAGAGATAAATTAAATAAGTAAAACGTTTACATCTTGTTTATTCGAATCGACAATAAGATTGGTTACGAGTCCCGTTTGTTTTTTTTGATGTGTCGAATGGATTTTAAAATGGGATGAAGGTGTCTCGACCTATAATGAAATCACACAAAGGGTTGTATAATCTTGTAATAATCGGGCTTAAATGGTCTAAAAACGTAATGGGTAATCGAGATATAAAACTAGAGTTTTCATGTGTTATACGATTTAAAAAAAAAAAGTTAAAACGGTTAGTCTTGTAATTAATAAAACTTGAAGGTTTAATTGTTGATATGGTAAAGACATTGGCTAAAAGGGTAAAATGAGTAAACTTTCTATATTACCTGCCTAACGTAGAAAGCTACTAAAAGTGGAAACCTGCTAAAAATGGAAAGCCGTCTAAAATAAGTAATCCGACTTTAATAAGCGTTATCAAATTCATATAGGTTCCGGAAGGCGGGATTGATTCATCGTGTGATCGTACTTTCCTATTTTGCTTGCTTCGAATGAGGTACATATATTCTGACCTTACCTCTTAAGGTTTCTCGTGATTCTTATACATCTTTCGATATTAGCTTGAACTGTTATGCTTTACTCTAAGCCTCATGATTAGGGCTTCCTTATGACCTTGCTATGCTCCCTTTGATATGAAACTTATATGAACCTTTGATATGAAACTCCGATATGAAACTTTGATATGAACTTTGATATGAAACTCTGATGTGAACCTTGATATGAAACTTCGATATGAACCCTGATGTGAAACTTTGATATGAACTCTGATGTGAACTTTGATAT
Source organism: Chrysanthemum seticuspe (assembly GCA_019973895.1). Lineage (NCBI taxonomy): Eukaryota > Viridiplantae > Streptophyta > Magnoliopsida > Asterales > Asteraceae > Chrysanthemum > Chrysanthemum seticuspe. Next base: position 71,657,640 of record BPTQ01000001.1, read on the forward strand.
GAACCCTTATGATACGAATATGCTTTGACCCTTCAGTTTGATACCCGAGCCAAATATGTGTTCCTAGTCATGAAGGTAACATGACCGTGTCATTGATGCACCAATGGCATGACTCCAGTGTGTACGAGTGATGATACACACCGTCCCCCATTATGATATGATATGATTATGAGCTCACTATATGTATATGATTTGGCCACTATGATATGTTTCGGGGGGCGTATGGATGCATCCTAGATATGATATGTTTCGAGGGATTTGATCTGTTTGATAGATATATATGGTGAATGATGTCGGGTGCAATCCGCGTCTTCACAATTCTGAGAGCTAGCTACTCCATTTGTTACTGAGGTCTCCCCTCCTATTATGTATGGTATTCCGAGGTCACCCCTCCGAATACAATGGCTACTTATGATATGATATGATATGATATGTTTCCGGGCTCGGGTAGATTTCTGATAACCCTTACACTTTTGATATACCTATATTGTACCTTCTACATTCCCTAACGCACCATATTCTGTGTACCCTTATATGACTCACTCTACTACCAAGATATATATATTCCATTGCTTTGATCTGTCACACTCTCATTCCGTTAATTCCGATTATTGTTCCATTCACGTACCGGGTTATTATATGTTATTGGATTTGATTATGATATTCATGTTTATATGATACTGATTACTCTGTATGATATGTATGTATGCGATATAAGATTTACCTGTTGTCATCTGATGATATGCTATCTTACTGTTATGTGATCCTTTGATTTGTCTAGTAACCGTGCTTGTGTGAAATCGATTGTTGATCTGTTTATCTTTTGTACCTCGTTCAATTAATCTCGTGGACTATGACTATCCGTGGTGTCCTTATCTGCTTGTTGTTGACCTGCCATGTTTGCATTTCTGTTTATGCTACGGTTTGATTGGGTAAATGGTTCAACTTATGAAGTCTAGCTTGTTAACTTGTTTAATTGCCCTGCTATGTATTTAATTCATTTAATTATAGTGTTCATACTGTATTCCTACTTGTTACGTGTGACTGCCATGTTTTGACTACCGCTATGATACTGATTATGTCTTCAACTAAGGGTTTTCACCTGTGTGAATTGCCATGCTCACTTATTAATTAATTGCTTTCGCTTTCCTGTAGACATCTGTTTGGCTTGTATGTCTCCTGATTTCCTGAATTGATTGTATGACATATATGTTGTGTGGATGCTACGCCTGCTATACTTGCTTATGTTTCAGTCTTGTATGCTTGGTTTGTATGTGCTTGTATGCTTGTCTTGATGCTTTGCTTGGCTTCGTTCTCCTTGTTTTATGTGCTTGGATATCTGTATAATTGTGTTCTGCAGGATCCTCATTGACTCATTGTCCTCATTTCGCTGCGACTTTGTTATCCGTTTCCTTTGTTTCATTTCGCATTTCAGATTTTATTTAGCTTTCGTTTTGTTATATCTGTTCACTGGGCTTTTTAAGCTCAGCCGCATTTCTTTCCTGCGGCAGGTTTTAGGTTTGAAGATGGGCTTTGATGGGCTGAGAGTTGGATTATCTGAGTGGACCAACCATAGTTACCTTATTATCTTGGACTTATTTTGATGGGCTTTTGTTTGGAGATTTTCTTTTCATTTTGGATATTGTATTTCCTTGTCAGTCAACTGTTCATATGATTTGATACTTCATTTTAAGGTTTTCGTTTAGCAAAGAATTTTATTGTATGTTCTGATATGACACCAAAATGTGACACTTCTACCCTTGTCGGGTTGGGGTGTTACATTGCTAGTGTTGGCTCCTGAATTCTTGACAAACTCAGGATGCATAGCATCGGTTGCCAAATCGTCTAGAATGTCGTCAATGTCATAAGCCAAATGTTTGAGATTATTAAGCCAATTTTGAACAAGAACTTCTTTTATTTCCTTGTCAGAAGCATCAACAAGGAGAGCTTGGATACGGGACAATGTCTTCTCCAAGCTCTTCAGCTCGGAACGAATTCCTTGGACCCGACCAACTTGCTTCACAGCTTCATCGGCCAGCTTCTTAAAAACAGCTTCAATCAGGGTTGAAACAATGACTTCAGCCATAGTTTAATGATTAATAATGGGTGAATATGTAGGGGGGTTGATGTATCTGTATAAATGGTAAGGAAGGTTGTGATTATGTGAATGAAATTGGTGCAATTGTAACAAGGACTTTAGCAACTATTTATAACGAGCTCAGCCTTGTTATGGTCAGCTTTTTTACATTATTCTTTTGCGCCTTGTAGCTGGCTACTGATATTAAAAACCCACTAGACACATTTAAAAAAAAGCAAGTAAGGTAGCACGTCTTTACATACAACCGTTTACTTCTAATCTGTCTGACAAGGTCAGCTTTTTTATAATATTCTTTTGCACCTTGTAGTTGGCTACTTATATTAAAAAACCGGCCACTAGACACATTTAAAAATAGGAAGTAAGGTAGCATGTCTTTACATACAACTGTTACTTCCAATTTGCCTAACATCAATTATAAAAGGAATTTATCGGTGACGGATGATGATGGTAGTAGGTGATGATTTTAACTAGAGTGAAAAGTTGTGGATAAAAGGTCAGTTAGCCTTGGTGTGGAGCTAAGAAGTTTGATCAGTCCCGGTGAATGAGGAAAAGAGAGGTTCATTGATTTTTGAGTAAATTACACTGTTCGTCCTTGTGGTTTGCGTTGACCGCAGGGTTTCGTCATTTGACCAAAAAAGTTGCACCGTCCGTCCTTAAGTGTGAAACGTTATGCACCGTTCGTCCCTTGACCAAAAAACGTTAAGTTTGACCGTTAAAAACCCATCATGTGACTTGCACATGAGGGTAAATTCATCATTTCAACACCATAAGGACGAACGGTGTAGTTTATGTAGATAAGACCACACACAAACACACATACAAACACAACCATTCATCATCCTCACTACTTTTCTCTCTCTCCCTCTCTTGAAAACCCTAGCCGACCAGAAAAACACACCACCGCCGCTCCACCGCCGGCACCCACCTCTCACCGCCTACTCCAAAAGACTCCCTACCACTCCCTCTTTTTGATCTACTACATCATGCGCCCCAAAACCACCCCACCCTCGTTTCTTTTATTATTATTTTATAAGAATCCAAACCAAACGCACCCTAAATGATCTGAAGCTAACAAGCTCACACCCCTCGGTGTGTTTTACTTGAACTAACACTAGTAAACACAAACCAATGCCAATCCACCAACCCATCACGACAAACACCCCCTGCCATAAAATCACCACCAAACCACCACGACATCACCACCAACCCACTACCACCGAATAACCAAACCACCAACCCATCACCACAAACTTATAAAATTTTAACAATAACATCAAGACATAACCAGACCCGAAGCAAGAAGGATCCAACACCATTTTCAGATTATTTTTAACCACGAAAACTACACCATACGCTATATTCGGTTTTAAAAAAAAAGAAAATAACGGAAGCTAGATGTGGTGTTTTGACATACCAAGACTGACGAAAAAAAATGAAAGTAGAGACCCCGAGATGAGGAGATGACTACGATCCCAAAACATGAACAAAATTCACGATCTACAAACCTATAGTGACCCACGTCACTCTAACCCACAACAACCACGAACCCAAAAGTAACCCTAGTCGAGTCTTTCACCCAAAACCGATCCAAACACAACTCTACCTTGATCTCCTTGCGTCTGAGCAATGGCAACAACAGTGGTTACTTGGCCGGATCTTGACCGGAAGGAGAGAGTGCGGCGGCAGCAGTTGTTTATGGTGGAGATGAGGCATCAAAGAGTGGTGGAGAGTGGTCGAATGGTGGTGGCCGGCCAGATGAGGGTGGCGGCTGCTGGGTGAGAGGCGGAGGAGGAAGGCACAAGGCTGCTAGGGTTTTATTTTTATTTTTTTTGATAAATGAGAAGAAAGTTATTATATAGGTAAAAGATATACAAAACTGAAATGACAAGTTGGGAAAATATGGGGGTGACGGTGTGAAATATAACACATGGACCACAATGAAATGACATTTTTACCCTCATGTGCAAGTCACATGAGGGGTTTTTAACGGTCAAACTTAACGTTTTTTGGTCAAGGGACGAACGGTGCATAACGTTTCACACTTAAGGACGGACGGTGCAACTTTTTTGGTCAAAGGAGGAAACCCTGCGGTCAACACGCAAACCACAAGGACGAACGGTGTAATTTACTCTTGATTTTAAAAGGATGTGATAGAATCACATAGGTTGCAGAGAATTTTCTCATTTTTTGTTTTCTTGAAAGTGAAGGTTTTTCTTTTTTTTTTTTTTTCTCACTATACGAAAGAGTTAATAATTTAAGAAACTTGTTTAGATAGTGGTACATTTATCATTTTCAAGTGATAGAGAAAAGTTGAGAAAGTTAAATTTGACTTTTAAGATTTTTAGTTAAAATTTGAAAAACGAGTTTTATAAACTAAACGGATTTCCTGTATTTTCATTTTTATTTGAAAATTTTCTTGAAAAAAATGAGGTAATTCTCTCCAATTAAACACATCCATAATTTTGAGGTTTTGATTTGTGTCAATTGAAAACATAATTCTTAGTAATTATTATAGAGTAGTTATAGAGCAGTGCTATTTACACCTAAAACACATGTTAAAATATATGTCTAATTCATAAATCATGTGACAAGTCTATTATTTTTTTTTCTCTATAAATTTTCATCAATCATTTTTTCAAATCAATCAATCAAATCATTAGGTTTACAAATAGACATGACTATTAGTCACAATATTCATTTTTATAGTTATAAATATATTTTTTTAACTTGTGTCATGGTATCATATTGGTTATGAAGTGTTAAATGAACATGATTATTTCTATATTTAACAATTTTAAACTTGGCAAATCATTCATCTTTTAGTTACATTACTAGATTAGGGTGGAAATGTATATCTTGCTTATGGGATAACCTTGGAAGTAGTAGCTCGTGTATGTGGTGATATACAATAAGTTTTAAAATTGAAGTACATTTTGTAAAAACAACAAAAGAATGTTAGCTACACAACACACTCTTTCCTTCCCGAAAAAGTGTGCACATATAAATTTTCTTAAATTTATAATATGTAATAAATGTAGATTAAAGGAATTACTTTTATTATGGTTCTTTGCTTAACTTTTATTTATTTTTATTATGGTTTTTTCGCTTAAGTTTTAGTAGTGTTTATTTTTATGCCCTCAAAAATAATTATATTTTTACACTTGAAACCTTTATCCATCAAGGATATATTGCATAAGTTAAAAACTTGCTAAGCCTTCACTTAAATCCAAGGTTTTCAGGATCGGGATCATACCTAAGATCGTTCTCGGCTTCACAAGATCGTAATCGTATGATAGGATCGGGATCGTAAGATCTTATGAAAGTGTATATATTTTTGTATAAGGGTTGTAGTTTTATACTTCTATATATTTTTATATAATATTTTATATGTAAACGAATCTAAATATCTAATAGAAGAAAAATTATATGTTCAAGTACCGTAATAGTAGAAAATTAGATATATTGCAATTCATACTTGCACAAAGTTACTACATATGTGCACCTACTTCATGTTTCAATCGCTAAATGAACGATTTAGATACAAAAGATACTAATATGTGCACCTGCATTTGAAAGCAACACACCAAATCAAAGAAGAAGTTGAAAAAACAAAATAAAGAACTTAAGAAAAATCTAGAATATAGCAAAGAAGAAATTAGTTATCATATCAAAGAAGATCAGATTTGGTACCAGTAGATGAAACGATGCAAAACACTACAACAATCGCCGCTTTCGCAGGCGAAATTTCAGGGCTTTCCCCGGGGACATGTCACCGGCAAAAGTTCCCCGGGGATACCTTCTCAGGAATACTTTTCCCGGGGATTGTCTACCACTTTTACCGAGGACACGTGGGTCCCGCAGCCGATTGTCTCCGGTCAAACATGTCCGACGTGGCACGTTGTTTTGCCGGGGACACGTCCCCGGGGGAAGAGTGTAACCACTGTTGAGGTAAACTATTTCGCCGGGGACATGTCATCGGGTAAAGTCGTAAATTAAATATGCTTTTGAACTTTCCCCGGGGACATGTCCCCGGGGAAGGTTGTAACCACTGTTGAGGTAAACTATTTCTCCGGGGACATGTCACCGGGTAAAGTCGTAAATTAAATATGCTTCTGAACTTTCCCCGGGGACATGTCCCCGTGGAAGCCTGTAACCACTGTTGAGGTAAACTATTTCGCCGGGGACATGTCACCGGGTAAAGTCGTAAACTAAAATATGCTTTTGAACTTTCCCCGGGGACATGTCCCCGGCAAAACAAGCTGACCCACTATGCAGAATATTGCTGCAAAATGGGTAATTTCCATATTTTTTCCGAAAAAATTTTCGGAAAAAATCTACGACCTGTTATCATAATATGCCAATCCACAACCTGTTTTACCAATGTCACAACCTGTTTTAATATGCCAATCATAACACAATTTCGCTAAACATAATATCATATATACAACATAGTTATCCTTTTCCAAAATCGCCAAAACGGTTCCTAAACCGTTAACGCATGATCATCTACAAAACTATCCAAAACTACCTATCCGCAAATGGTCCAAAAGTATAACAGTATATATCAACAAGATAATTATAATAAATAAATAAACAAACAAATAAACACATTTAACCACTCGATAACAATTTCATTCAAATAAATAAGTGTTGTTCTACAAATTACAATTCGAGATTAATCTTCCACATCATCAACATTATTAGTATTGTCATTTTCATCATCTTCATTCTCGTGGCCATCATCATCATCAGATGCTAAATCATGAGGAACGTGATCATCAAAATCAATATCATCTTCGTCTTCCACAATAGTGATAATTGGTGGTGGTGCCTCAACTTCCGCTGGTTGAACATCTATATTTATAATGTTATAATCCAACTGATCCAACTCAACAGAGAGTGTGATATGTGATGAGTTGTTGTCATGTACAACATCCTGGTTGTCTTCTACCACAATGATATCCGGGTTCCAAATCTTTCGATGATAAGAATCTTGGATAGCCTTCCAATTACCACGTTTACCCGGGAAATCAAGGTAAAAGACTTGTGTTGCTTGCGTTGTAAGAATGAATGGTTCGTTTTGAAATGATACACGATCGGTCATAATTTGCGTAATGTTGTTTCTATAGGTACAACATTTTAGGCGATTAGTGTTATTAGTGTCGAACCATTTGACTTTGAACAACACAACATTGAATGAAATATATGAAAACTCGAGAATCTCTTCAAGCTGGCCATAATGCATTCCTCCATCAGGGTTAGGAGTTGAAATTCCGCTGTTTTGAGTTGAACGACGTAAATCACGGTCGTGTACAGTAAACTTCACACCGTTGACTACGCAAGAGTTGACTGAGACTGCAGTACATGATGGTCCACAAGCCAAAGCGAATAACTCGGCGGTACAAACTAGGTCCTTATATACTTTTAATTCACGAATCTATGAAAAAATTAAGAATAGATAGATATAAGTAATAGTCGTTATTTATACAGGGTAATACATACAATAAGTCTACCTTCATCTCAAACCAGCGAGGAAACCCTTCTTCCAAGTCTCTGCCAGGAAATGCCCTGTAAATGTTCATGATATTAAAATAAGTCGTCGAATAACAACTTACGTGAAACAAATTTTGAAATAAAACGCGTACCTCTTGTACGCATTCATGACTGTTGTGTAGTACGTACCATACTACTTGCTTCATTGTGTCTGCTTTAAACCGAACTAATGATTGTTTACCATTCTTTTTGCAGACTGATCGAAACACCTCAAATCGACTTGTTGGCCTTGGACCATCCTCATTCCGGTCAGGACGATTAAATCTCGTCTCAACACCCCGAAAATAATGCGAACAGAAAGTTAATGCTTCATCAGCAATATAACCCTCCGCTATTGAACCTTCAGGCTTGGCTTTAATTCTGACATAATTTTTGAGCTTTTTCATGTATCTTTCAAATGGATACATCCACCTCATGTAAACAGGACCGCCTTCAATAGCCTCTTCCGGTAGATGAATAACCAAGTGAATCATAATGTCTAAAAAAGCTAGAGGATATATTTGCTCGAAACTGCACAAAATATTAATCAGTTGATCTCTAGCTTTCAACATGTCATCCACTATAAAAGTTCGAGCGCATATTTGTTTGAAGAATGAACAAAGCTCGATTATTGGTGTTGCGGTGGTTTGGTCCTTCAAGTAATTTTGAAGTCCGGCAGGAAGCAACCGTTGAATCATTATGTGACAGTCATGAGCCTTCAAGCCTGTTATGTTGCTATCGTTGTCGGTAACTTTATGCTTGAAGTTAGATCCAAACCCATCAGGTAGTTTAACACCTTTGATGAATTAAGAAAAAAAAAATCATGATGTTAGAATAAGTTGTCGAAATGAATACGCGAATTAATTCGAACAAAGAAATTTTCAAATAAAACGCGTACCTTTAATGAATTGACAAAAAAGTTTTCTTTCTTCGGTTGTGAAAGAGTACATAGGATGAGGCTTAGAGCACTTCCCGTTTCCTTTTTTGACGAGCCACAAGTCAGTACGAATATTCAAATTTTGTAAGTCTTGTCTTGCCTTGTTGGTGTCTTTTGATTTGTCATTCATTAACAAAGTACCCAACACACTCTCACACACATTTTTTTCGATATGCATGACATCTAAATTGTGTTTTAGTGTAAGAAAAGACCAATACTCTAGCTCGTAGAAAACATATTTTTTTGTCCAATTCAATTCGCGATCTTGATCACGTTTTTTTTTTGGCGCCCCCATATATTGGATGTTTCCTCGGGACACGTTTAGGCAATCTTCTTAGTTGATCCAAGATGTCATCACTGGTAAATTTTCTAGGAGGGTCTATATTATCTACCTCGTATAGAATGCCCTTCTGTTCTTCCGACATTTATTGGTCATGCTTAAGAATCTTCTGTGACCAACATAAGCGGTTTTGTTTAACACGCGCATAGCTGGAGTGTCTACATTACATGTCGGACATGCCATGTAACCTTGCCCACTCCACCCAGACAAACTACTTCGAGCGGGAAAGTCATTGATAGTCCATAAAAGCGCTGCTTTCATACAGAATTCGGTGCGTGTAACAGCATCCTTAGTCCTGACTCCATCTTTCCATAAAGTCTTTAGGTCATCAATCAAAGGCCTCAGGTAAATATCAATATCCTTCCCTGGTGATTTGGGGCTCGGAATTAACAGTGTCAACATAAGAGAAGTCTCTCTCATACATATCCAGGGAGGCGTATTGTATGTGGTTAATATGACCGGCCACATGTTGTATGACTGACTAAGGTTGCCGTACGGATTGAAACCATCAGCATCCAACCCTAACCAGACGTTTCTTTTTTCTTTAGCAAATTCCTTCGAATACTTGATGTCAAATTTCTTCCATGCTTGACCATCAACCGGGTGTTGCATCTTACCGTTCTCCGTAGACTGCCCAGACGCATGCCAAGTCATATGTTTTGCAGTGTGTTTAGACTTGTACAAACGTTGTAGTCTAGGAATGACAAGTCTGCAAATCTTCGTTACCCGCCCCCCGATATAAAAATCAATCATTTACACAAGCATGTATCGATTCATATCCTAACCCGATAGTTTTAAATGTCTTCTTTATTTCATAGTATGACGATGGCATCTTGTATCCTAGAACGGGCGAGAAAACTTCCTTGAATAAAGTTAGGAACTCATTAAATGTGGTGTCACTCACTTTACCTTTGACCTTGATGTGCGTAATCTTTGCCATAAATTCTAATGAAGACATCCACTCACAGGCTGGGTATAGTTTTTCGTTGGCAGTGGCAAGTAACTCCTCATACTCATTACATTAAGGAATTGCGTCGTTACTTGTCTCGCCATATTTCCTTGAGTTGGATCATCTGGTTCGTTATTCGGACCAATATCATGAAGGAACTCAGCCATGTCACTCATCCCAGGGTGTCTTGTGTTGTGTACGGTTGTTCGGCCATCCGGCTCACCATGATTATACCATTTCGTGTAACTACGGTCCCAGCCATTTGTGTGTATGTGGTCAAACAAAAATTCGTGCTTTATCCAGTTTACGTTTAAACAAAGAGCACAGGGACGTTTTATATTCCCATCAATATTCACCAAGGACTTGCAATGCTTGCAGAAAGCTCTAAGACCAACTAAGAATTCTCTACTGGTACGTGCTAGTGAGACCCAACTTTAATCAATTGGCATAACTGCGTTTTAATGAAGCAACAAATAATTATATAGACTTAAAATGTTCACCTAATCCAACTATGGAAGGCAATCCTAACCCACTCTTTGAATGTTTCGTCTCATATATGAATGCGTATAATTGAATTTACTATTTGAGAAAATTCCGGCAGCATTTCCCCTCAACTCCCCAAATATGTGCATTAAAGACATATTCGTAGGAGTAAAGGGGAAACAATGTCAAAATTTTCACAAATAGTAAATCAATTATACGCATTCATATCCTAAATGAGACAAAACATTCAAAAAGCAGCCCCAAACAGGGGACTTTCCGAAATTAATTTCTAATAAATTAATTTCGGAAGGGTTTTCTATAGGATGATTAACTTCGGACGGGGACTTTCCGAAATTAATCACTAAAGTCCTAAAATCATTTAAAACAGTTCACGAGTATTAACAACAAAAATTAACAAAGTTAGACAAAAAACATACCGATTGTGGTCTTCTGCTTTTTCGGGTTTGTCCAAAGCTTAACCTGCGTATTTTAAATAGTTTAGGGTTTTAGGTAATGAGAACTATCCAAGCATCGGGTATCAAAAAGACCCTTTAAACCATTAGGGTTGAATTGGTCATTTTAACAATTAGGGTAGGAGGGTAGGATGGTGGATTTTGGGACCTAAACCAAGATCTTGGCAGGGTGTTGGGGGTCCACCCCTTTTCATGTGCAATAACACTTTAACTAGGTTAATGAGATCATGTTGTGTTGATCTGCTTGTGATACAAAAGATTTGATCGTGTTTGCGTACGACTATTTGAACAGTGTGTATATGGTTGAGGGTTCCTGAAAACAAAGGAATGATGTTTAGCGTGTCTAGTTAAAGTGCTATTACACCATTTCCCGACAATATTTCATTCTGTTTCTTACAATGATCTTCCAAAAAAACTCACCAAATTCTCTCTTATATTATCAAACAACAAAAATGAACTTAGCGGCGGTGACACGTGGCTTCTCTAATGGTTTACGGCGAGGAGGTACACGGTTTCTTGGTCCAGTAGATACAGGAAAGTGTACAGCCTATTTCTTGTTACGGTTTGTAATGGTTACCTGATGATGAGAGTTGAATCTTAAAGGGTAGAAAGGCGGTGCAAAATGGTTTAGCCCTGCTTTGAGAGTTCATAACTGTGTGCGTGTTTTTAGTGTATGTTTTTTGGTGAGAAACTCCATGTGTGTGTGAGAGAGAGAGGGGTCGGAGATTATAAGAAGATAGATGAAAGGGTTTGTAATTGTTGGGTTTTAGGTTCCTTGGATTTGATGAGACAAAATAAATACAAGAATGAAACATCAAGGGCTTAAAGAGAAAGAGAAGAAATCTACAAAAAGATGGAAGGACTTGCTTGCAAAAGAAGATTTATTATTTAGTCCCTAGTAGAGATTTGTAAACCCTAATCCTCTAGTATATAAAGAGGACATGGGGTGTAGGTTTTATATACAAGTCTTCCAATGTAGACGTCTAATAAAGGTGTGTGTGTGTAACCTAGATGTGTTTCTATAAACGTCTAGGGTTAGTGTTTGTTTTGTATATCCCTAAGATCTGAGATGGCTTAGATCCCTGTTACAGTTAGGTAACACGTTATATTCTGATCAATATATAATTGGGGAGATAATGATGAAAACCTTGTGTCAATAACATAGTTGTTTGTTCTATTCCGCTGTGCATGATTGTTTGTCTATGTTATTGTTAAACCCTAAGGCTCAAAACGATCTCAAGGAGTTCTATCAAACTCCACAATTGGTATCAGAGCTTGGGGAGCTCGTTACCTAGGGATTCACAAGGTTTTATTGGTCGAAGAATGGCGAAAAGAAGAAAAAATTCGAAACTGAAATTTTTCGTATATGTTTCTGCAGCACTGTTTTGTAACGATCATAACTTTTTCGTTAACCGTTGGATCGGGCTGAAATTTTCGGTGGACGTTCTCTATATATTCATCTAACTTTTCACCGAAGGAATTTTCGATCTGAGCTTCCAGTAAAAAGTTATACTATGTCGAAGTTGGCTGCAGAGGAGGTATTTAATATTCGAATTTTAGGGTTTCTTCTTCATTATTTTTGTTGTGCTTTGTTGCTGCTATTAATGATCATCATATTCGTTATTCCCTATGTTTTGTATTCATGGGATGATCATTATATATTCCTAAACGAAGTGATATCTGGGGTTAACAAGGTATTTTTAAGTTGTTGTTATGAAGATGTTGAGAAGCTGCTGTTGCGTTTTCAATCTATACTGCTACATGCTTGTTTCCACGGATAGTGTTTCTCGTAACCACTGACAAGCTTCTCATAACCACTGCTAGTTATATCGTAACCACTGATAGCTTTACTTGTAACCACTGATGGGCTTCTCGAAAGGTAACCACTGCTAGTATTATCTCGTGTCCACTACTAGGCATATCGGATACTACTGCTACTTTTGTTTCTATTGCTGCTACGTATGGTTATGTTACCAGTTTGTACAGATGTGTTGACCTGTTTGTATTGATCATTATCACAATACTACTAATGATTTGTGCTGCTCAAAAGTTTTTTATATGAACGTATGCATGAGGTGGGACTGAAATCGAATAATGCTGCTGGTTATTTGAAATTCTCGTATAAGGGATTGTCAAAATTATGTGGTACTTCTTTATGATTGGTGGTTTATATTAGTGGGACGGTGGTGTTATCTTTTTCACAAAATAATAAGTTTTCATTGGTCAAGTTAGTGGATTTTGTGAACATTAAATCTGCTACATGTAATATTAATTGAAGATTCGTTTTGTGGACCAATGATCACATCTTATGTTAACGTGAGTTTGTGGTAAAGATATGGAAAATTTGGTATTTGAATGACATTATTTTATTGTCATCAGTGACAATATTTTATTGTCAAGAGCTTTTACGGTCAAGAGATTTTATGTGGATTTTACTGATGATGACGTTAATTGAGGGGAAGCTGTACATGTTTTGGTACTGAGATTTTTTGTGACACACACAAGGAGTTTGGTTATTTGTTCTTAAAGGATTTAAAAAGCTCGTATTTGGTTTATTGGATTAGTTGATTACGAAGAAAGTTGATTATCACTAATTTGATGTTGTAGTTGAGTTTCACAGGGTTGTGTTCTTATCATATCTCAAAGTGGGTGTTACACTTTGGAGGTAACTTGTTCGTGCTTCAATGATTGTGACGAAGAATTGACAAACACTTAAAGGAGTGACGTTATTGTGCTCAGTGATTATTGTCAAGAGATTGCGGTCTCCTTATACATTGGTTAGTATACGTTCAGAGTCACGTGGATAAACAAGACATAAGATGCAAGTTTGGGTAATTTTACTTCTTCATCAAGTTCGTTATATTTGGTTTTCTTCACAAGTGATCATTACATGGAGCTTACAGATTTGAAGAATCATTTAATGTTCATGCACTACTCAAGGGGAAGTTTCTACTGCTTAAATTCTCTATTTGTTGATAACAAAAAGGGGAAGATATATTGGAGTGCGATGGCATGGATTAAGGGGAAGACAAAGGAAGACAAGATTTGTTTCATTTAGGGAGATGTTTACATCTCAACTTCTGCTACTTCGTCTAGGGAAGTTCGTACATGACCTTGTTTGTTTTGTCATCATCAAATAGGGGAAGATTGTTGGGTTTTAGGTTCCTTGGATTTGATGAGACAAAATAAATACAAGAATGAAACATCAAGGGCTTAAAGAGAAAGAGAAGAAATCTACAAAAAGATGGAAGGACTTGCTTGCAAAAGAAGATTTATTATTTAGTCCCTAGTAGAGATTTGTAAACCCTAATCCTCTAGTATATAAAGAGGACATGGGGTGTAGGTTTTATATACAAGTCTTCCAATGTAGACGTCTAATAAAGGTGTGTGTGTGTAACCTAGATGTGTTTCTATAAACGTCTAGGGTTAGTGTTTGTTTTGTATATCCCTAAGATCTGAGATGGCTTAGATCCCTGTTACAGTTAGGTAACACGTTATATTCTGATCAATATATAATTGGGGAGATAATGATGAAAACCTTGTGTCAATAACATAGTTGTTTGTTCTATTCCGCTGTGCATGATTGTTTGTCTATGTTATTGTTAAACCCTAAGGCTCAAAACGATCTCAAGGAGTTCTATCAAACTCCACAGTAATGATAGTGATGGCGAGTGAAGTGGAGTTAATGAGGCACCCTCACAAACCCTTTCATATCTCTCGCCACCATTATATCTCTATCATTACACACCATTTCATACCTCTTCTTATCATCTCTGGCCCCTCTCTCTCACACAAACTCATGGAGTTTCTCACCAAAAAACAAATACTAAAAACACACAATAAAAACACTCTCAAACCAAGCTAAACCCTTTTGCACCACCTTTCTACCCTTCAAGATTCAACCCTCATCATCAGGTAACCATAACAAACCGTAACAAGAAATGGGCTGTACACTTTCCTGTATCTTGTGGACCAAGAAACCGTGTACCTCCTCGCCGTAAACCATCAGTGAAGCCACGTGTCACCGCTGCTAAGTTCATTTTTGTTGTTTGATAATATAAGAGAGAATTTGGTGAGTTTTTTGGAAGAACATTGTAAAAAACAGAATGAAATGTTGTCGGGAAATCTTTTGTAATAGCACTTTAACTAGACACACTAACATCATTCATTTGTTTTCAGCAACCCTCAACCCTAGACACATTGTTCAAAAAGTCTTAAGCAAACATGATCAAATCTTGTGTATCACAAGCAGATGAAACAACATGATCTCATTAACATAGTTAAAGTGCTATTGCACATGAAAGGGGGTGGACCCCAACACCTTACCAAGATCTTGGTTTAGGTCCCAAAATCTACCATCCTACTCTCCTACCCTAATTATTAAAATGACCAATTCAACCCTAATGGTTTAAAGGGTCTTTTTGATACCCGATGCTTGGATAGTTCTCATTACCTAAAACCCTAAACTATTTAAAATACGCAGGTTAAGTATCTTACCTTTTGTTCTCGGCTGTGGTCGCGGCTTGCACTCTAGACTGATAGTAGACACTATATTCCTACAAAAACTTGGTCCTAACAAAATATTAGCAACTGAAAATATTAATCATTTGCGCAGCCAAATATTACCAAGAAAATTGGTCCTAACAAAAACTCTTTATTCGCACTTTTTTATGTATGTCAAATTTATATTAAAAGAAAACCATAATACGAAAAAAATACATATATGGAGTAAGATGGAGCAGCTGCTGAGTTTGGTGGTTTTTTTTTTCAAATCGGTATAACATAAACAAAAACCCATGAAGCATTACAACTATATAGTAGTGTTATAACATAAACAAAAACCCATGAAGCATTAAATTAGTAAAAACTAATTAAAGATACCCACTTAAGATGAAGGAGGCGGCTCGGTGATGTAGTGGTGGTGGAGGCGGCTCGGTGATGTAGTGGTGGTGGAGGTGGTGCGTTGATGGAGGTGCTGCTATGAAATATGGAGGATGTGGAGCAGCTGCAGCTGCTAGCATGAGTTGTGGTTTTTTTATGTCATTTGTGAAATCAGATCTTGGCAAATAATTGAGGTGTTTTTTACGGTTAGTTTTCGCCTGGGACATGTCCTCGGAGAAACATTGGTTTGTCTTCTAGCAAGACTTTTGTCGGGGACAGGTCCTCGGGGAAGTTTATGGCGGGACACGTCATAGGCTGGCTAATAATTGAGGTGTTTTTTATGGTTAGTTTCGCCGGGGACATGTCCTCGGAAAAACATTGGTTTGTATTCTAGCTAGACTTTTGCCAGGGACAGGTCCTCGGGGAAGGTTATGGTGGGATAAAGTAAAAAGGTGGGAGGGAAAATAAAAAAATCACGAAAAGTGTTGCCGAGGACATGTCCCCGGTAAAAGGTGTTTTCACTAAAATTATTGAAAAAAATCTTTATTATCATTGTCAATAACTAAAATTAATAACACATCAATTGTGAACTACCATTGTTCATTCTTTTTAGCTTCTTGGTGAACTACCACTGTTGTTACCTTGGACGCTATGAATGCCCTCTGTATAGGTGCTATGGTATACATAACATGTTTAACGACCGAGTATAGGTGCTATGGTATACGTATCATGTTAAACGACCGACTATAGGTGCTATGGTATACGTATCATGTTAAACGACCGAGTATAGGTGCTATCGTATACGTATCATGTTTAACGACCGACTATAGGTGTTATGGTATACGTATCACGTTTAACGACCGAGTATAGGTGCTATGGTATACGTATCATGTTTAACGACCGACTATAGGTGCTATGGTATACGTATCATGTTAAACGACCGACTATAGGTGCTATGGTATACGTATCATGTTAAACGACCGAGTATAGGTGCTATCGTATACGTATCATGTTTAACGACCGACTATAGGT
The DNA here is from genome assembly GCA_019973895.1 of Chrysanthemum seticuspe. Taxonomy (NCBI): domain Eukaryota; kingdom Viridiplantae; phylum Streptophyta; class Magnoliopsida; order Asterales; family Asteraceae; genus Chrysanthemum; species Chrysanthemum seticuspe. The sequence continues at coordinate 71,674,365 of BPTQ01000001.1, forward strand.
GCTATGGTATACGTATCATGTTTAACGACCGAGTATAGGTGCTATGGTATACGTATCATGTTTAACGACCGAGTATAGGTGCTATGGTATACGTATCATGTTTAACGACCGAGTATAGGTGCTATGGTATACGTATCATGTTTAACGACCGACTATAGGTGCTATGTTATACGTATCATGTTAAACGACCGAGTATAGGTGCTATGGTATACGTATCATGTTTAACGACCGACTATAGGTGCTATGGTATACGTATCATGTTTAACGACCGAGTATAGGTGCTATGGTATACGTATCATGTTTAACGACCTAGTATAGGTGCTATGGTATACGTATCATGTTAAACGACCAAGTATAGGTGCTATGGTATACGTATCATGTTTAACGACCGACTATAGGAGCTATGGTATACGTATCATGTTAAACGACCGACTATAGGTGCTATGGTATACGTACCATGTTAAATGACCGAGTATAGGTGCTATCGTATACGTATCATGTTTAATGACCGACTATAGGTGCTATGCTATACGTATCATGTTTAACGACCGAGTATAGGGGCTATGGTATTCGTATCATGTTTAACGACCGACTATAGGTGCTATGGTATACGTATCATGTTAAACGACCGACTATAGGTGCTATGGTATACGTATCATGTTAAACGACCGAGTATAGGTGCTATCGTATACGTATCATGTTTAACGACCGACTATAGGTGCTATGGTATACGTATCATGTTTAACGACCGAGTATAGGTGCTATGGTATACGTATCATGTTTAACGACCGAGTATAGGTGCTATGGTATACGTATCATGTTTAACGACCGAGTATAGGTGCTATGTTATACGTATCATGTTTAACGACCGAGTATAGGTGCTATGTTATACGTATCATGTTAAACGACCGAGTATAGGTGCTATGGTATACGTATCATGTTTAACGACCGACTATAGGTGCTATGGTATACGTATCATGTTAAAATATCGACAATAAAGTGAAATTTTTTAAAATATAATTTTTGCCGGGGACATGTCCTTGGAAAAAGGTTTGGCGGGAATTTTCCCGCGAACAATTAACATGCTTCTGACTTTGGTCAAATTTTGATAAAAGTTGAAAATACTTTTGGCGGGGACACGTCCCCGCCAAAACTTTGCGTTGAATTTTGACTATCCGGCCAAAGTTTAATAAAAAGCAATCTTACTTTCGCCGGGGACATGTCCCCGCAGAAAGTATGCGTTGAATTTTCCATAACAAGTCAGCGAATTCATGTGCCACGTCAGATTCAATTTTGTCGTTTAGTGACTTTCGCCGGGGACTTTGTGTCCCCGGCGAAAGTCTCCTCGCCCGTCCATCCGATTGTTGTAGTGAAAGGAATTAGCCAATTAGGTGTATTCTTTTTTCTATCTTAATAATGAAGAATGATCAATGGATAACCGAATGGTTGGATTTGAAGAATTCTTAATCATTTGGGCTTTAAGACATGGGCTTATACTTAATAAGTTAATATAGGAAAACAAAGCTTAAAAAAATTGGTTAATAATAGGATCGGCTCGTAACCAATCCTTCAATCCTAGTCGCGATCCTACGATCCTGATACGATCCTACTTAATTTATAAGTTAATATAGCAAAAAATACCTCAAAAAATAGGTTAATAATAGGATCGGATCTTAACCGATCCAACGATCCTAGTTGCGATCCTACGATTCTGATACGATCCTACTTAAATTATGCTATTATTACGTCGCTGATCGTTTTTTGTGTGAAGGGTCGTAGGATCATACGATCATACGATCATAACCACGATCCTGACAACCTTTCTTAAATCAATCATATGACATAATGTCAGTGACTTGTACAATACAACTCATAAAACCGGCCATCCTCATAATATATTAAACAGTTTTCCTAACTGAAAAATAAAGGTTTTTTCTTTTAAATTCAAATTTTGTTAATTATTCTTATTTTATATAACATACTTTTAAATTTTTTCTATTGTGTTTATCTTGTGATATTTTACCCCTATTTGTTAACAAAAATATTTATAAATCTTTTATATAATAAAAAAACTATCATTACGAAGAAATTTTACCAAAACAATCTTATTGAAAAAATTAGAAGGACCAATCAGGTTACTTTATTTTGACACTTGACAAAATCGAGTAATGTGATTAGCCAATAAAAATCAAAAATTGAAGCTCAATTTGGTCATACTATTAAATTTTCGTATATTTTATAAAATGTGCTAAAAATACATATGTGTCAATTTTTTAAAAACAAAAACCTAAAAATGATACGATAATTAATAACTTTAGTTGTTAATTTTTAAATAAACTATACTTATCATTTTTTTTTTGTTATTTTTATAAATTTAATAAATACGTCATATACTTTATATTTTATATAAAAACAATATGCTGTTGTTTTTTTTATAAATATTACTATTAGTATATATTAAACTAATTTATATGTACGGAATTATAAATATGAAAAAAAGAATTATTGTGACATGTAAATGAATACACGAGATTGTAGATATACAAACAAGTCATATTATTACTCTTTATGAGATTAAGTAAGGATATCCGAAATAAAGTATTATTTTTTAACTATCCGAACTCAATAAGACTCATTTATTCCTCTTTATAAGTTTAACCAGCGCAATAGTTTAAAAATCGGCTTGAATTATTAATAACAGAAATATAAATATTAAAATGGAGGTACGACCTCACTCATTACTGTGAGATGAGAATAATAGACTAGATTCTACATATTACAATTACACATATTTTTTCAAGGTCATTATGTGTTATTAAACACACATAATGTCTAGAACATGATATAAATAGTTAAATTTAAAGAAGATTAACCTAAACACCATGACAGTTAAAAAAAAGTCCAATCCTTCGTGCAAAAAAAATCTAGGAAACATTTGTATCGCTGTTAACACCTAATTGAACAATTATGTACAAACTCGTGCATGCACGAGTATTATACATATATAAGCGTTAAAAATTTAATATAGTTTTATAAAAAAAATCTTAAACATTAAAATATCATGAATTTATGAACTATCAGAATAGTTAATTTCAAAACAAAGTTATTGAAATATTATTAAATGTTATACTTGTCCAAATCTCATGCGTGCACGGGTTCTAAACTAGTGAAAGGGTAAAATGGTTACAAAATGGGCTACTTGCACGAAAATGTAGCTACTTTTTTTAGGCAAACAGTGAAAATGTAGCTTACTTGTTACTTTTATAGTTTTGTGTAGCCATCTATATTTTTTTCTTATGTATGTACATACTTTTGAACTCGATCTTTTTTGGTGTATCATGTGACCAGTTGTATGTACTATTTGACCATTTTAACATTCAATTTGTACACTCCTATTTAACCAGGGGAGGGGTATATCGGCCTAGTAATACACGCAACTGGTCACACAATACACCAAATTGATGAAATTCAAAAGTATGCTACATCGATCTAGAAAAATAATAGATGGCTACACAGAACTATAAAAAATAGCAAGTAAGCTACATTTTCATGCAATTAGCCCGTTATGAAATACACGCAATAGACGAAATTCAAAAGTATGATTTATACGATAGGAAAAAATAAAGACAACTACACAACAAAGCAAAATGTGGCAAGTTAGTTACATTTTCGTGTCATTTTAAAACTCATTATTCTTAATGCGCTTTGGATATTCTCATTTTACATAACGTAACTTGTTTGTAAAAGGTTATTTGATCATTTCACACAACTTCATCTTCTTCATTAAGTTATTTTCCCAATTTTGTTTTTCTTTATAAGAAACATGCCACATGGACGATTCAAAGAGCAACGATGGTTAACGTTTCGAAAATATTGATACACAACAACACTGGTACGACGGTTAACGATTCAACAATGATAGTTATGGCCGGATCCAAATTTCAGAAGACAACAATGGAGATGAAGGCGATTATAGGATCCGTTTTTTGTCCGCTGTATAAAGGGTGTTATGGCCGATATGTCACTGTCGCATGTTGGAGGTGTTGTCCCGGAACAGGGTAAGATAATCAAAGGCATCAACAATACCACTATGAGGTTACCTGACATCACTTGGAATCGTGTGATAACTTTTCAAAGTAAACTATTAGACCCTAATGCCTGGGTTATACGAATATCTACTTGGGATAAGACCAAATGTAGTTATAGAATTAGGCACAATTCAATAACCCTTTTGCTTAGAAGTGTTAATTGTTTTCTGTGTGTTTTTTCATGGATAATCATATATCTTATTTATAGGAGATTACTCTTAGCTAGTCAAATGGAATTATGAGAATTAATTGGCCCATTAATCGCCACATAATTATCCCCATTATAGTTGTTAGTGGTTACATGACCAATTAAACGTGGTCATTAAGCAGTTGAAACTGCCATTTAGCAGTACTTACATAGCACTAGCAGTACTTTCATAATACTAGCAGTACTTTCCACTAGCAGTACTTTCTACTAGTAGTACTTTCCACAGCAGTACTTTATAATACTAGCAGTACTTTCCACTAGCAGTACTTTCAACTAGCAGTACTTTCCACTAAAAGAGTTAGGGTGTTCAGGAACCTTATGGGTGTACACTCCGTACCTCCTGACCCATTACCAGGTGTGAACTAATCCCACAAGTGTACTAAATTTTCCAACAATCCTCCCCAAATTTAGTTCACTTCCTTTGCATGATAAACAAACATTAAACAAAACCTGTGCTTAAACGAAAATATCATGAGGATTGAATTTCCATCTTAGTACATTACACGTTCAAATATTCGAGAATCAGGGTGGTCTAAGAATTGAACCCTTCAACCCATTTGAATACCTGAAGATAAAATACACACAAGTTTTCAAACACTTAAAGCTCCTGACACTATACAAGCCATGTGTCCATATCCAAATTCATAAATGTTGTAAAAGCTAAAGTCCAAAAGCTTCCTGAAGCGGCAAAACTTCAACATTTACATAGGTGGTTCCTCTTTATTCATGCTCCTTCCAAGCACTTTTTTAAAGAAAATTAACCATTAAGAAGTAAATACTTCATCCTCCTTTCAGCAGGTTCTGAGCACAACCTTGGGATGTAAATAAAACATGTGCTCCAGTCCACTAAATGTTCAGCTTTCCACATTGAACTCAGCTCCCAAGTTTTCTTAGGAGGGAGTTGGGTGTCCTAACATTCAGTGACTAAGTTGGACTTAAACCCATCCCTTTAGTAGACTTTATAACCAAGTCTCTAGCCAGACCCTTCGTCATGTGATTAGCTAAATTTTGTTGAGATCTAACAAACTCTATAGATACCACCCCATTCATGATAAGCTCACGAATCATGCTATGTCTGACACCTAAGTGTCTAGACTTACCATTGTACATCTGGCTATAAGCCTTAGCCAATCTAGCTACACTATCACAACGGATAGAAATAGGTGCTATAGGTTTAGGCCACAATGGAATCTCAAGAAGCAAGTTTTTCAACCATTCAGCTTCTTTACCAGCAGCTGCTAAAGCCACAAATTCATATTTCATTACTGAATTGGTGATGCAAGTTTGCTTCTTGGATGCCCAAGAAATTGCACCTCCACCAAGTAGGAATACCCAACCACTAGTAGACGAATTGTCTTCAGTGTTACTGATCCAACTTGCATCAGTGTATCCTTCCAACACTGATGGGTAACCAGTATACGAGAGACTATAATCCATAGTTCTCTTCAAATACTTCAGTACCCTCTGAACTGCTTGCCAGTGACGAGCACTAGGATTACTAGTATACCTGCTTAATTTTCCCACTGCAAAACCAATATCACGTCTTGTACAAGTCATCGCATACATCAAGCAGCCAATTACCCTAGAATACTCAAGTTGAGATACAGCCTTGCCATTATTAGGCATTAGTTTCTCACAAGTATCCATAGGTGTACTCACTGGAGTACAATCAAAGTAATTGAATTTCCTCAACACCTTCTCAATATAATGAGACTGAGAGATAGAAATTCTTTTACTTTCATGTTTAATCCTTATACCAAAGATAACATCAGCCTCCCCCATGTCCTTCATGGAGAACCTTGATGACAAAAATTCCTTTGTCAGGTCAACCTGATTTTGGTTAGTGCCAAAGATCAACATGTCATCAACATATAGACAAATGATGACTCCTTTACCAGATTCATCAAATTTGCTATATACACATTTGTCAGCTTGGTTAAGAACATAACCACTAGACAAAACCACATCATCAAATTTTTGATGCCATTGCTTAGGTGCCTGCTTAAGTCCATAAAGAGACTTAATCAGTTTACACATCTTGTTTTCATTGCCAGGCAAGATGAAGCCCTAAGGTTGGTTCATATAAACCTCCTCATCCAATTCACCATTCAAGAAAGCTGTCTTCACATCCATCTGATGAATAATCAGATTCTGAATTGATGCCAAAGCAATCATCAATCTAATGGTACTGATACGAGCCACTGGGGCATAAGTATCAAAATAGTCAATTCCTGACTTTTGTTTAAAGCCCTGAATGACTAGTCTAGCCTTGAACTTTTCAATAGTTCCATCTACTTTCATTTTCCTTTTGAAAATCCATTTGCAACCCAAAGGTTTGCAACCTGGTGGTAGATCAACCAACACCCAAGTGTTGTTGCCTAAGATGGAATCTATCTCATCATTGATTGCTTCTTTCCAGAAAGCAATATCCTGGGACTTCATTGCTTCTTCAAATGTCTTGGGATCATCCTCAACAATGAAGCAATAGGATTATTGGTCAGAGAGCTCATCCCTTGTTCCTTCAACTAAGTATAGTTGAAACTCAGGTCCAACTGACTTTGGAGTCCTGACCCTTTTGCTCTTTCTAAGCATAGGTTCAGGTTGTTGAACCACAACCTCATCAGAGACCTCTGATGGTTCTTCATCAGGGACCTCTGATACACTAGTGTCTTGAGTTCCATTAGGAATCCTCAGACTTGGTCTAGGGACTGATGAGAATTTATTCTCATCAAAGTTTGCATCCCTTGATTCAATTATGGAGTTAATTGAAACTGATTCATTAGGTTCAATAACATAGAACCTAAAAGCCTTTGAATGCTCAGCATATCCAACAAAGATGCAGTCAATGACTCTTTCACCCAAAGTTTTCAGCTTTGGATCAGGGAGTCTTACAACAGCCCTACAACCCCAAACCCTGAGATAGTTCAGGTTGGGTTTCCTTTTAGTCCAGAGTTCATAAGGGGTAACCTTGTTCCTTTTGTTGGGAACCCTATTTAATAAATAGCAAGCTGTTAACATAGCTTCACCCCAGAACCCTTGACTCAGTCCTGAATAGGACAACATGGAATTAACCATCTCCTTCAGCACCCTGTTTTTCCTTTCAGAAATACCATTTTACTGAGGAATATAGGGAGCAGTCGTTTCATGGATAATACCAATAGACTGAAAATACAAATTATCCATGTACTCACCTCCCCTATCAGTCCTTAATCTTTTGATCAAAGACCCAAGTTGTAATTCAACTACAGTTTTAAACACTTTGAATTTATCTAATGCTTCATCCTTAGTATGTAAAAGATAGACATAACAAAACCTAGAAGCATCATCAATAAATGTCACAAAGTACTTCTTATTCCCCAAAGAAGGAGTGGCATGCAAATCACACAGGTCACTGTGTATTAGCTCCAAGAGCTTAGTCTCCCGATTAACACTCTGAAAAGGTTTCTTGGTTATCTTGGTCAACATGCAAGTTTTACACTTTTCAGTGTCCATGTCAAATGCTGGGATTAACCCATCCTTAGACATATCTTGCATCCTTTTATAGTGTACATGGCCAAGTCTAGCATGCCAAAGGGTAGAGTCAGTCAGGTCAGTGGTGGTCACAAAGGCTGAATTAACACTATCAGGGACAATATTAAGCCTGAACATTTGGTTACACAAATAGCCAAAACCAATAAAAACACCACATTTAGACAAGACAAATTTATCAGATTCAATAACTTGTTTATATCCATGATTATTCAAAACACTACTTGAAACCAAGTTTTTCCTTATATCAGGAACATGAATAACATTAAACAAAGTTACAATCTTTCCAGAACTAAACCTAAGGTCTACACAACCACGACCATGCACCAAGGCTGTTGACTCATTTCCCATGTGAAGAATAGAACCATCATTCAGTGACTCATAAGTTTTGAACCAGCTTCTATCTTTGCACACATGGACTGTTGCACCAGAGTCAACCCACCACGCAACATCATCATCCTGCACATAATAAGATTCAGATACATATGTAACATAATAAATCTGAAAAGACTTATTAAACATATTATGTCCTTTCGGTGAGTTGGTTGAACCACCACTCCCTGAACCATTAGTGCCTGATCCATTGGTTTTACCACCAACTTTAACACCCTTGCAGTCCCTTTTAATGTGACCAGTTTTGCCACATTTCCAACAAGTAGGTGTGGCCTTCTTGTTAGGATCTGCCCTTGTGTTGTCATGATATTTGCGTTTGCCTTTGTTGTCATTGTACCTGGTGGGGTTGTTATGCTCTACCATATTGACAACAGATGCACCAGCAGCATTGCTACTCTTTGGCTTGTCATTATCCTGCACCTTGAGATATTCCTCAATGCGCAGATGACTGCCCAACTCAACCAGAGTTAATTCCTCCTTCTTATGTTTCAAGGTATGCTTGAAATCTTTCCAAGAAGGGGGAAGTTTGTCAATGACACAAGAGACTGAAATAGACTCATCCATGTGCATATTGTGCTGTGTAAACCTTCCAAGTATTCCAAGAAGTTCATTGTATTGTTCCATAACTGGTCTTGAATCAGTCATTTTGTAATTTGTGAAATTACTAACAAGGAACTTCTTACTTGATGCATCCTCAGCCATATATTTGGCATCCAAGGAATCTCACAGTTCTTTGGAAGATTCAATGTTCTGATAAATGTCAAATAGAGAATCAGACATACCATTGAGAATTAGACCTCTGCAAATGTAGTTATCATTCTCCCATTTGCTCATCCTCCTGTTCTGCTCAACAGTAGCATCATCCCCATCATCAGGAATATGAGTGGTTAGCACATACACCACACTCATGCTTGACAGCAGGAAGTGCATCTTCTTTTGCCACCTCCTAAAGTCCACCCCTTCAAACTTATCAAGCTTGGCAAATTTTGAAGCCATGTGTTTCATTGCAGCAGCAACCATTGATTATCACAAATAGTTTACTTTGATTGTTGGAGGTGTTGTCCTAGAACAGGGTAAGATAATCAAAGGCAGCAACAATACCACTATGTGGTTACCGGATATCACTTGGAATCGTGTGATCACTTTCCAAAGTAAACTATTCGACCCTAATGCCTGGGTTATACGAATATCTACTTGGGATAAGACCAAATGTAGTTATAGAATTAGGCACAATTCAATAACCCTTTTGCTTAGAAGTGTTAATTGTTTTATGTGTGTTTTTTCATGCATAATCAGATATCCTATTTATAGGAGATTACTCTTAGCTAGTCAAATGGAATTATGAGAATTAATCGACCCATTAATCGCCTCATAATTATCCCCATTATAGCTGTTAGTGGTTACATGACCAATTAAACGTGGTCATTAAGCAGTTGAAACTACCATTTAGCAGTACTTACATAGCACTAGCAGTACTTTCATAATACTAGCAGTACTTTCCACTAGCAGTACTTTCCACTAGCAGTACTTTATAATACTAGCAGTACTTTCCACTAGCAGTACTTTATAATACTAGCAGTACTTTCCACTAGCATTACTTTATAATACTAGCAGTACTTTCCACTAGCAGTACTTTATAATACTAGCAGTACTTTCCACTAGCAGTACTTTCAACTAGCAGTACTTTCCACTAAAAGAGTCAGGGTGTTCAGGGACCTTATGGGTGTACACTTCGTACCTCCTGACCCATTACCAGGTGTGAACTAATCCCACAAGTGTACTAAATTTTCCAACATCGCATGTGTAGGCCTAATAATTGTGAAAGAGATAATGGGTGTTTGACCGACTCATATAAGAGTGAGAGTTTAGTAAGGTTGATAAATGATGAAAGTTTAGTAAGGTTGATAAATGAGATATGGTGGAGGCGCTGATGGCTAAAAGCGTTGATGTTGATGGTTGGAAGTGGTATTGGTTGATTGGTGACTATCTCAAGTGATGGTGGTGTTGGTTGTCAAAAATGGTGTTGATGGATGGTGTAGAAGATACATGCATTTAAGTCTTTTCAATAAAAAAAGCTCATATCAATCAATTCTAGGTAGAATAAGAATAAGCAAAAATGATAAAGCCCATATATACATAAAAAAAATTGCACATACAAATTAACGCTATTATATAACATCGCCGCTATACGTGGGTAATCGTTGACTATTATTTAAATAGAAAATTAGATCTTGACTTACGGGCGGAGGGAATCCAATGAAAAACGCGTAAATATCTAATAAATAATTCAAATGTAGATGATCTCCTATTAATATTATGGTTTAAAATGAAATTGTAACCACGTTTTCTGATCCGGAATAAAAGGAAAATTCTGCAGTTGACTAGAGAAAATGATAAAACAATGGTAAATTTTATATGGATCCAATATATATACGTCATTTCCCTCAACATTCAAAGCCTCACTCTTCGGCATCTTGTTCGTTCCATGTCAAGCTTTGTCATCACTACCCACAACTGTTTGCTCCCTCCTCTCTGGGTTGTGGATTTCCACTTTACATGACTACTTGTTGACATCCGTGTTACTCCTAATTGCCTAACTACATAATAATGAAATTAAGCATCATAGTTCCGAAAATTCAACGTCCAAAATGTTACATCATTTTTAACTGCAATATATATGCATTGCTAAATCTCTCACTAAAAGTGAAACACCTCCTGTCCGGATGAAAATGCATTTTTGGCCCCGGTGTCATCATGTAGACCAGTAACAGTTTTTGCAAAAGATTGGTATGCATATAAAATTTTAGAATACAATATTCGAACTACTCTGAAATTAGCTGTTAAACACTGCTTAAATAAATCAATTAATCACAGACGTATACCTACAAGTTAAGAAAGTCAACTGATTAAGACACATCCTCACCATTCAGAAAGAATCTCAACACATGGTTTGCATATATGTAAAATTATTTGTTAAAGGGTGCATGTGCGTGGTCATTGAAGAAATGAAGCAGTTAGTCAGTTTTAAACAATGTATTTGTTATCAAGCTTACTATTGACTTTTATTCTTTTCTTGTTTCCTATTACCTAAATTTAATGTTCACCGGCTTAACCATTGCATATGCCATGTATTAAAAATCATACCTCCAAACCCATTTCTAAGTTTGACCCTAACCTCAGATTATAGTTGACAAAATAGTTGGGTCGAGCGGTTAGGTAATGGGTCAAAATGGAGTCGAGTTGGGTTAGGTAGCGGGAGACATATTTATGATCTCTTCTGTAGCAATTTTGTATAGTCCTTTCAGTTATTATGTGTTTATAAGAAATTATTTGAAGTCTTAAATTCGTTTGAGTTACATTCATGAGTATACATGTATCTTTGAAGATTAAGAAGGTGGGTATCGGGGCTCGTTATGATGCACATGCTTTAATTGATTTATATACCTGATGTCGTCCTAATTAGTTGAGAACATACTTGGTAAGATCGTTATATTCTATTATCGAATTTAAAGCTACTTCGGACTTCCTGATATCATTGTGCTTATCATAAACAAGGATTAAACATCACATTGTAGTTTCTTTTTCAGAAAGAATGTTAGACCACTATAAAAGTAGTCAAAACACTCAGCATAGAGTTATCAAAATTTGCAGGTCGTGTCACCGTGTCGGGTTCACTCTTTTATCCAATTTTTTAAATTTTGTAATTATTAATGTTTCAATCATGACTAGAAATCATATTAAAAGATATTTATTTGAAAATTTTTAACTGCAGGGTACGTGGGTTGGTCCCTCTTCATATAGGTAAAGCTAAAATCGACACCTCTGTCAATTAGTAAAGTTTTTAAGATTTATAGTACAATGATTAGAAAACAATTATACTCTGCGATTGTAAATTATTTTGGGTTAATGGTCTAAAAAATACATAAACTTTCCACATTTTACTATTGTGACAATAAACTTTTAATTTTCCTATTAAAACCAAAAACTTTCTTAATTACCCTTATTCTAACCAAACTTGACACGTGGCACGCTTAATCCTTTTATAACCCGATTAATCCAACTTTTCTCGTTTCAGCATTGTGGGGGGCCTTTTTTGCCAATATTTGAAACACAAAAACATCTGCCACACACAAACACACAAATCACAGATAACCAAATCACAAAAACAAGCTTGCTAACTTTTCTCATTAATCCAAATAACCAAATCACAAAAACAACACATCAAAAATCCCAGACCTCGATCTAATCCAAACACACAATCAAAAAATCCGCCACACACAAACAAAAACCCAGATTCATCACGACTTCCATATGATGTTGTCAATCAATAACCAAAAGCAAATCCGACATCTTCGACGAATATCATCAATGCCAATCAAACCCTAATTACAACCGAATAACTAGCATGCTTGAACCAGTCCCTAAACCTAAGGTAAGGTAGTTACAGCCGCGAATGGAGATGATGGCTAGTTTCAGTTAAGACAAAACAAAAGGGGGAGGGTTTGGCTGATAAGATAGAGTACGGGTTTGAATCTGGATTTGGTGTTTGGGAGTTAAGTGTTAAAAAGGATTACGGTGGTTAAGTGGGTTTCAGAGGAGTGTTGGCTGGTTAATGATTGAGGTCACTGATGTTGTGTAAAATTTTAAGGTAAAAGAATACTGGTGGTCTGATGATTAGAGCCTAAAGATTACAACTCAGGGAGTGTGCTGGTTAAAAGTCAGGGTATGAAAAGGAGCAAAAGTTGTTAGGTTTCAGGGTGTCGTTGTTGCAACATCAGGGGATGATGAAGCTCAGTGGAGTGAATCAGAGATACGGGTTAGTGATATCGCCATGAGAGCAAAACAACCCTGAATGTTGTTCATGTATCTAAACATAGAGTGCCTGAAACCACAGAGTCACTGAACCCATGAAGATTCTGAAACCAACATCATCTGTGATTCTCAACATCACTGAACTCATGGAGATCCAAATAACCATAGAGTGCCTCAGTGCCTGAAACCAAGATTGTATTTACTTTAAGTAGTTTCGAATATTGGCAGAAAAGGCCCCCCACAATGCTAAAACGAGAAAAGTTGGATTAATTGGGTTATAAAAGGATTAAGTGTGCCACGTGTCAAGTTTGGTTAGAATAAGGGTAATTAAGAAAGTTTTTGGTTTTATGATAAGGTTTTAAAAGGTACCATTTTGAGGGGTCGTTTAAGTCCTTATTTGATCACTTTTGTATTCGTTATTGCTTAATATCGTTCCTTTTCACTTTTTAGGTCTCTTGAAGGCAAAATGCTGGAATGGCACTTATTTGGACGAAAAGGCGCGAATATATGAAGAAAATGGCCAAAGTCAAAATCGAGACATTCACAGTTGCTGAAAATAGAAGGCGACGGCGTCAGGTGCTAAATGGCGAAGCCGTCCCAAAATTATTGTGACGGTCCAGAACCCAAAACTCGTATTTTCAAGTGACGACGTCCAGTTGTAAAAGAGTAGGCCGTCGCTACTCAGACGGCCTAGATGCAATCCAGACGACGTCAGAAGCTGAAGAGGACGGCGTCACGGACTTAAGGTGACGCCGTCGCAAGGTTAACGTGGCCAAGACAAAACCCTAATGACGGCGACACGACGGCGTCACGAAACATAAGGTGACGCAGTCGCATATGTAATCTTATATATAGAATCCGAATTTTTTAGTCTTTGGTGGAGAGTCTTTTGGAGTAAAAACCTAAAACCGAACCTAAGGTGTCTTGTACAGTATTTTAGGGTTTTAAACCATATCTTACATCATGATAAGTCTTTACTTCATTAATTCAATTATGTCTTTGATTATTTGTGTGTATGCTTGCATGTTCTCCATGTCCGGCTAATTTATTTGTGTGTTTGCTTAGGAAGTATGAAACTTAATTATTGAATATTGATTGGTTGTTTCTTATCTTAGTTGATTAATGATCTAGTAATGCGATAGGTCATTCGTTGTGTACTTAATGCTTGATTCATCTTTGTGAACCTTAGAATATAATTACCTGAGTAGTTGTAGGCTAAACCATCCAAAGAGCGCCTTAGAGTAGGAGTTTATCATCCCTAGTGGGTTTGTAGACGAGACCCTTTCGTAAGTTCAAAGAGTTAGGGAGAAACGCATACCCTACAACTTTAGACACACAACGCAACTAAGAATAAGACGTGACAATTCAACCACCAATAGGAGATAATTAAGGAGTAATACAAACTAAGTAAACACATCTTTAAACTATCATACGAGCACACTTTAATTAGACATAGACTCCCACAACCTTAGTTTAGATAATTAGATAATAGTAGAGTAATCGGTAGAAATACCAACCCCCCCAAATCCTAATACCGAGATTCGTACCTTTCCCTTTCATAAAACATAAAAAGATAAAAAATAATCTTCCTCAACCTTAACCTTAGCGTAGTAACTCCTTACTAGCATTCATATTCCCCTAGAGAACGATATCAATACCCGTGGCTTACCCTAATTACTACACTACAACGATTAGGTTCACTGCCTAGGGTGTTATAAAACTTGCTCGAAGAAAAGGAAGTTTCCTTGACCCCGAACGACGCGTGTAGCGTTATCAAGTTTTTGGCGCCGTTGCCGGGGAATAGAATAGCTAGTTAGTAGTCCACCTCGTTTAGGTTCTTTGCTTGATTCCTATCAAGTAAATTTTTTCTCATTTTTTAGCTTCCTCTTAGTCTATCCCCCTTCTTCGTGACCTTTTGTTCGTAACCTCATCACTTTTCATCATGGAAGGTGATAACCCACTACCATTCATCAACCTACCACCAAATGACCCGCCAAGAGCCCGTACTCTTGGTGAATACTCGAGACCAAGCCACCTAGGCTATAGGAACACCATTGAGCTTCCCGACCAAGCCCAAACTACGGCCCTGCGATCCGACACCATCCGGTTGGTGCAAAACGAATGTGCATTCCATGGACTTCGTTCCGAAGATCCAAATCAGCATCTGAGGGATTTCCTCAAAATCGTCGATTCCATCGACCTTGATGCTACTACTCGGGAGACCACGCGCCTGCGTCTCTTCCAATTCTCTCTACGGGACCAAGCTAGTAATTGGCTTGAGCGACTTCCCGCCGGCTCCATCTCAAGTTGGGATGATCTTACTTCTCGCTTCCTTGCTCAATTTTTCCCACCGGGGAGAACCACTAAGCTTAGGAATGACATCTTGATGTTCCAACAACGTCAAGGTGAATCTCTCTACGAAGCATGGACCCGATTCAAGGACTTACTTCATAAAGTCCCTCATCACGGCATTGATCTTTGGCTCCAAGTCCAAATCTTTTATGATCATGTCAACTTCCCCACTAAGCGATCCATTGACCAAGCGGCCGGTGGAAAACTTAGTGATCTCACCACAGAAGAATCATGGGAAATAATAGAGGACCTCGCCCTCTATGACAACGAAAGTTGGGATGACCCCCGTGAGCTGCCCAAAACCGTTAAGGCAATCTCCTTACCTCCTTCCGACCGTAGGATGATCGAACTTGAAGATCAAGTTAGATTCCTCATGAGTTCCTACAAAAATCCTAAGTCTTCACGACAAGTGAATCAAATCACTCTACCTTGTGAGTTGTGCAGTGGTCCCCATGACACTCGTGATTGCACAAGGCTCTCCGAACAAGCTTTTGCGGACTACGCCTCCATACGTACCGACGGAGCGGGAGAGAAGTGGTACACTTTCAAACCCGAACAAAACAACTTAGGAAACTCATACAACCCCTCATGGAGAAATCACCCTAACCTTAAGTGGAACCAAAACTCAAGCACACCCCAAAGCTCATCTAGTTCACCTACTAGGGTCAACTCTTTTAATACCGGGAACCCCACTAATCTTGAGGCAATTGCATCTAGATTTTTGTCATCCCAAGAAACTCGATTGAATAAGCTTGAAGCCGATTTTAAGCAAAAACAAAGCGAGATGACAACCAAGCTTGATGCCCTCTTAAAAGCCTTCAATGAGCGGGAAGTTGGAGCACTCCCAAGTGATACCATAAAGAACCCAAAAGTGAATTCGATTGCATCGACTTCATGTTCTAGTTCACCATGGGAGAGTGCACATCCATGCCCATCCCACCCAACGGTTCACTCGGTAAATGCTATCAAAAAGGGTTCCAAGCCATCCAAGAGATACCAAGGCCCGGCACCTTTGGTAAAGCCTACTCTTGAGAAACCCGTCAGCCAAGAATCCAAACCTAGTTTAGAGGAGGAGTACAAGGAACTCCATCAAGAAAAACCGATTCTTGAAGTCTTAGCTCATGCACCTTACTATAATGCTTTAAAAGAAAAATATGAGTTAGAACTTAGGCTTGGAAAACATGGGTCCGCTTTTGTGCGAAACAACTTACCTAAGAAGCTAGACGATCCCGGGCTATTTACTCTTCCGTGTAGACTTGGAACTTCCAAACCACTCGATGCTCTAGCCGATTTAGGATCATGCATCAATCTTGTTCCGTTGTCCCTTCATAGAAGCCTTAACTTAGGTAAAATTGAACCAACGGAAACCATCTTAGGTCTAGCGGACGGTAGTATAGCACGTCCGGTAGGAATAATAAAGGACATGGTAGTACATGTAGGAGAGTTGACTCTTTTGGCCGACTTCCATGTGCTAGACATGAATAAGGACCCGACATGCCCATTACTAGTTGGAAGAGGATTTTTAGCTACCGCTAGTGCCATCATCGATTGTAAGATGTCCAAAATAGTGGTAGGGGAGGGGAGTGCTAGATCCGTTTACGATGTTAAAAAGCATACATACTACAAGGATGAGGAAGTCCCACAAGAGATAGGGTTGGATAGAGAGCCTTCTAGATATGGACCTTGGATTGATAAGAACATCATAGGCCCCCAAAGACCTTTTTACCTAGATAAAGCCTTCGCTAGTGCAGCAACTTTCCAAGAAAAAGAAATGGCTAGGGATATAGAAGTGAACCCGTTCGAGGACGCCTTAGTATTTAGGAAGATGACCGAGTTCCTAGGAAGCTTGCCCGTTAACCTTGTCATGAATAAGTGGAAAGTTGAGAAATCTGAACACAAGTGGGATTGGAATAGACCGCCTAGTGATGGTAATGGAGTGTGGCACATTAGGATACAAATCTATGATCCCGATGGTGAGATGTTTGAAAAGGCATATTTAACCGAACGTACTACTAGGAACTTGAATGATAAGTTTGATCCTTACGACATTGTTGAGGATAGACTTACGTATATCGGTACGTAGGAGCACGACTATGAGTCTAGCTACAAGACTCTTAAATAAAGAAAAGCGCTTCGTGGGAGGCAACCCATGCTTAATTGTTTGCTTGTTAGTGTCATATATCTTTTATTAATTGTTTATCCTCATGTTTAAATTTGTAAAAATGCTTTATTTTGTTTTTAACCTCGTCTTAATTGCATATAAAGGTATTTTACATAAAGGATAAGTGTAGGGAGGATTACACACGTTTTCAAAAGAAACGTAAACATGAGAATAACAATTAACTAAAAGATATTTATGTTTGTTTGTTCGAGTCAAATGCTTGTATCGAGTCATAATGGATGTTTTGCAGAAATTTTTCCAGATTCTAAAGATGTAAATTTTCCAGAATTTTTTCCAGAAAATCGCAGACCAGTTTTTGTCAGGATAACCTGACGGCGTCAGGATTGCAACCTGACGGCGTCAGGAAGGAGTAAAAACATCAGATTACTTTTTTCTCGTTTTCTGAGCTACTTATAAATTTTTGGAATTTTCCAGGTCTTAATTTTCTTAGAAATTCTGTAAACATCCATTCCACAAGCATTATATCCTAGTTTAAATCGAGTCTTATATATATTATTACCGCCGATTTTACGCGAAGGTTTCGTTTGTTTTCTTCAAGTGTGCAGGTTTAGTTTGTCAAGAAGAAGTTACATAAGATTGGAAGGAGCTTTTCACGCAATAATTCTTCTTGAAAAGGATTTAACCACCACTTTACACGGATCCTACCGAGCTAATCAGGGGAGTATTAGTTTCTTTCGTTTTTAATTACCTTCTTTTATCATAACTTTGATACTTTCGGGGAACATTGGGGACAATGTTCAGTTTAAGTGTAGGGAGGGAAAATAAAACGGGAACTTTGAAACTATGCTTATCCTTGACTATTTGCTTTGTCCAATTGTGATTGTGTAATAAACCATGAGAAATGTCGGTTAGGGTAATTTTGGCACCAAATTTAAAATTTTTTATGACATATAGGAGTGGGCCATTAGTCTTAACAAAAGCGTCTCACGGATAGGAAGTTGCATGACTAGCACAAAAACCCTTTACCACCCAAATTCCACCAAAATGTGAGGATCGCCCTTAGATTAGTAGGAATTAAAGCATTCATCTTCAATGCTTAGAGTGTGAACCGGTAGTATATTAGATTCTAGAACTTGTTTTGTGATGCATTCCGAGATCGCAAGTGAGGCTACACTTGTGTAGTTAGGAATAACTAAATGATAAGAGGCATTAGGATAACCCTTGTTTGATACCTGTAATATAATTACTTCTTCCATATCGGTTGAGTAATTCCCCCACACCCTTTGCGTTGTACTCATCTTTAGTACACGATACCCCTAGTTAACCCCTCAGAGCCTATCCTTTTCGCGGTTCTCGTGATGTTTCGGTTTTTCCGGAATATCAATGAAGAGCATTGTTTACACCCCACCCCCAAATATACACCCAAATCGCCTTAGCCTACCCCTTATGCACTCACTTTTAGTGCAAATGTTTGTTATCACCCTAAACCCTTAGTTCAATTATCTAGTTGCTTGCATAAGTTGCTAAGTCGAGTCATATCCTTTGTATACAGTTTTGGGACGATTGGGATTCATGGGAAAAGTTAAAGTTTATGAAATGACGGGAAGGGAACGTTAAAATTCAAATTCCCTTTGTTTGCGTAATAATGTACCCCAAGTGTTTTGATCTTTTCAAATCGGGTCAAATTAGTGTTAGAGTAATAAAAACTCAAGTGTAGGGATATGCCTATAAATCCCTAGTATTTTGATGTTATCGTAGAGGATGGTAGAGTAAAAGTGTATGAAAAAAAAAAAAAAAAAAAAATCGAAAAAAAAATAGAAAAAGAGAAAAGAAAAAAAATAGTGTGAAAAAAAAAAAAAAAAAAAAACAAACAAACATACGGGCTACCATCCTACATCTATCCTTTAAATTTATGTTTGTTTATTTCAGTTATCTAGAGTTTAGAGTGTCGAGTCTTGGCTTAGCAACGCCATTCTTCATATGCTTGTAACATAGAGATTTTTGACTTACCACCACTAAATAGCCTATCCCACCAAACCCTTGTTTCCCTACCGTAAGCCTAACATTACAACCCTTTAAAAGACCTCTTTGATAGTCTTTCCTAGGTGCTTACGCCAAAGCGATGGAGGTTTGATCTATTCTCAAGCCTATGGTAATCTATGTACTAGGACCGGTTAATGAATGTTTATCTTCCATTTCCTATTTGTTATATTTCATATATACACCCGAGAGAGATGTGAGTATCCAAACACCCCATGTGAGGTGCTAGTATGTAATTTCCGTGCTTGTTATGACTTTTGCGGGGCTTATATGTGTTGTGGACCGTTTTGAATTAATGCTTCATGACCCCTAACTTATAAATTAATTGGCTAAAAGCACATTTGCTTGAGGACAAGCAAATAACAAGTGTAGGGATATTTGATAAGGTTTTAAAAGGTACCATTTTGAGGGGTCGTTTAAGTCCTTATTTGATCACTTTTGTATCCGTTATTGCTTAATATCGTTCCTTTTCACTTTTTAGGTCTCTTGAAGGCAAAATGCTGGAATGGCACTTATTTGGACGAAAAGGCGCGAATATATGAAGAAAATGGCCAAAGTCAAAATCGAGACATTCACAGTTGCTGAAAATAGAAGGCGACGGCGTCAGGTGCTAAATGGCGACGCCGTCCCAAAATTATTGTGACGGTCCAGAACCCAAAACTCGTATTTTCAAGTGACGACGTCCAGTTGTAAAAGAGTAGGCCGTCGCTACTCAGACGGCCTAGATGCAATCCAGACGACGTCAGAAGCTGAAGAGGACGGCGTCACGGACTTAAGGTGACGCCGTCGCAAGGTTAACGTGGCCAAGACGAAACCCTAATGACGGCGACACGACGGCGTCACGAAACATAAGGTGACGTCGTCGCATATGTAATCTTATATATAGAATCCGAATTTTTCAGTCTTTGGTGGAGAGTCTTTTGGAGTAAAAACCTAAAACCGAACCTAAGGTGTCTTGTACAGTATTTTAGGGTTTTAAACCCTATCTTACATCAAGATAAGTCTTTACTTCATTAATTCAATTATGTCTTTGATTATTTGTGTGTATGCTTGCATGTTCTCCATGTCCGGCTAATTTATTTGTGTGTTTGCTTAGGAAGTATGAAACTTAATTATTGAATATTGATTGGTTGTTTCTTATCTTAGTTGATTAATGATCTAGTAATGCGATAGGTCATTCGTTGTGTACTTAATGCTTGATTCATCTTTGTGAAACTTAGAATATAATTACCTGAGTAGTTGTAGGCTAAACCATCCAAAGAGCGCCTTAGAGTAGGAGTTTATCATCCCTATTGGGTTTGTAGACAAGACCATTTGGTAAGTTCAAAGAGTTAGGGAGAAACGCATACCCTACAACTTTAGACACACAACGCAACTAAGAATAAGACGTGACAATTCAACCACCAATAGGAGATAATTAAGGAGTAATACAAACTAAGTAAACACATCTTTAAACTATCATACGAGCACACTTTAATTAGACATAGACTCCCACAACCTTAGTTTAGATAATTAGATAATAGTAGAGTAATCGGTAGAAATACCAACCCCCCAAATCCAATACCCGAGATTCGTACCTTTCCCTTTCATAAAACATAAAAAGATAAAAAAAATAATCTTCCTCAACCTTAACCTTAGCGTAGTAACTCCTTACTAGCATTCCTATTCCCCTAGAGAACGATATCAATACACGTGGCTTACCCTAATTACTACACTACAACGATTAGGTTCACTGCCTAGGGTGTTATAAAACTTGCTCGAAGAAAAGGAAGTTTCCTTGACCCCGAACGACGCGTGTAGCGTTATCATTTTAATAGGAAAATTAAAAGTTTATTGTCACAATAGTAAATTGTGGAAAGTTCATGTATTTTTTGGACCATTAACCCAATTATTTTCTATAGTAGTTTAATTTTCAATCCAACAACTATCCCGTTTTTACTTGACAGTGATTTATATGGTTCAAAGATCCTGATACCAACAACTGAAGAAGACAGTTTACGATATTTGGCATTGTAACATTGGAAGCCTGTATATTACTGGATTTGATCACTACAAGCAAAAGGACATTTAGTGACAACAAAATTTATTGTGACAACATAAGAGCAAGGGGTGTCGTGGGTTGCCCACTTCTCTTCATTTGGGCCCCACGTGTGTCACATCACCTCCACATCACTCTAACACACTCACTTAAAAATACCCCCAATCACAACTAACTCAAACCTCTTCATTTGTGCCCCACCCACCCACTTAAAAACACAAACACAAACACAAAAGAAACACATTAACAGAAAATCATTTGTGTTGTTCCTCTTCGTTTCAGTGGTGAACATCCCAACGGCGGCCCAACTTGGTGTGGTGGCGAGGGCCAACGAAAAGTGGCGAGCCCTCCACGTCGGAAATGGCGAGAAACGAAATCCCCACACCCCTTGCTCTAATGGTCGTTGAGATGGGCCCTACCATTTTCACCAATTTTCAACACCAGATTCTAGTCAAAGCAAAAGTAGGGTCTACAGAAATTGGTGATGACAATATCGTCACCAAATTTTTAACTTTTTAAAAATACATTTTAAAAATAATAAATAATGATTTTTTCTTTGATAAAAAAATATCGTGACGACAAGGTCGTCACCAATTTATAATCTAAATTTAATTATATTTATGTATTTAAAAATACTTTTTAAAAATATTAACTAATGATTTTTTAAGTCAAGTTTTTTGATAAATATATGTCATGACGACAATCTCGTCACCAAATTATTAACAAATTTAATTATGTTCCTCATTATAAATAGTTTCTAAAAAACTAAGTTTAGTGACAACTAAGTCGTCACCAAATTGTTATCCGAATTTATTTATTTTTATTTTATTAAAAATACCTTTTAAAACTCATAAATAAATGTTTATAAATTGTTTTTTTCATTAAATCAGTTTGGTGACAACAAAGTCGTCACAAAATGTTTATCATTTTTAAAAAATAATAATACAAAGAAGTAAAATCGAGCATAACTCGACGACACTATATCATCAGTGAAACCCGTTAAAAAATCTTTGATAATTATAGTCAAATTTGACTTTTTCCACCAAATGTTATAATAATTTCCCTGAGGACATGTCCTCGGGATAATTATACTCAAATTTGACCTTTTTTCACCAAATATTATACACTAAATTTTTTGGCGGTGAAGTTTCCCACTAAATTTTTCCCGAGAACATGTCCTCGGTGATACTTATTAATTGTTTTATAGTTAATTAAGCAATGTACATTGAATAGGCATTGTGTTAACTTCAATAAAAATAAACAGTAGAAATTACCAACAAATAAGTAAAATCGAGTATCATTCGTCTATTGTTATTGCACCGTTATGCAGTGTTGCCTCAAGTATCGTTATCTTACCATTTTTGGCTTATACATAAAATTCATCTTATTCATCACATATCAGCAAAAGCTTAAAGGTATTTTTTTTTTTTAATTTTTGTTAATTGTTT
Organism: Chrysanthemum seticuspe; assembly: GCA_019973895.1. Classification (NCBI taxonomy): domain Eukaryota; kingdom Viridiplantae; phylum Streptophyta; class Magnoliopsida; order Asterales; family Asteraceae; genus Chrysanthemum; species Chrysanthemum seticuspe. The sequence goes on from BPTQ01000001.1 coordinate 71,697,394, forward strand.
TTTTTTTTTTTTTTTTTTTTTTTTTTTTTTTGGTTAACTTGTTTTGTTTAATTAAAGCTTGTTAATCTTTGTTTGTATGTTGTGTTTGTGTTGGTTAGCATCACTGCCGCCCGTGCCAGACCACCGTGAACCACCACAGTTGCCTGACCACTCTCTTCCTCTCTTCTTTGAATATTTGTTTGAAGGTATGTTTTTTCTTTTATTTTTTGTTTCTAAATTTGATTTGTTTAATTTTCTTTTGTTAATCTTGATTTCTTTTTTATTGTGTTTGAGTTGATTAGATGGCACCACAGTGAACCACCGCCGTCAGTAGCTCCACTACCGCAGCAGCAGCCCCATAGCCGGTATATATATATATATATATATATTTTTCTCGTGTTAATGTGTTTTGCAACGATAATGTCGGCGTCAAAAGTCTTTATTAATTAATTTGGTTAACTTAAGTTTGGTTGTTTAATTTAGTTTTTTTTTATGTGTTTGTGTTTGGTTAGTCAGGACAGCCGGGTCGAGTGACGATCGCTTTTCATCTCTTTCTCTTTTCCTCTGTTTCAGCCGTGAACTAGGTATACAATTTAACTACTTTGATGCGTTCTTTTAAGTAGTACGATTGAATATTTAATCTAATGAAGTTGAGGAGTTAAGATAGTGATCATGTAGAGATAGTGGCTATGGTGAGATGAGTTGTTGTGATGAACTGTGTTTTGGACCACTGTCTTTAAAAATATGTTTAGATTCATGAACTTATTGCTTTCGATGATCCCTGTATGATTAAATAGATACTTTATTCCAGATCTATAAACCCATCAGCGGTAAAGTAGTAACTCATGGGGTGAATATTTTGTTGCATTGATTATGTCAAATACTTAGTTACCTGAACTTAAGCTACTAATGTCGTACCTTTGCGTTAGTGAGTGAAGGGAGTTTTGTTCTAGCTAGCATACTAGCATCACCATCCATAGAAGAACGCTAAGTTATGGTTTAGTTTTTATGTTGAATAATATTTTTTTTACAGTTTTGCTTACTTATAATGACATTGATTATAAATTTATAACACATATTATAATCTTTAGCAAATAAAATTTCCAAGACCTGTTTATATATTAGGACTCAGGAAACACGGTTAGGTGCTCTAATACGGATTTAGTAATTTAGGTCGTGCATTTGATATTTTCAGCAATTCTCACCAACGCCCAGTTTTATATATTTATGCCCCTATGTATGCAGTATTGTAAGGATTAAAGCTCATAGGTTCTGAGTGGCAATTTCATAACATTCTTCATTTTGGTGTTGCTGAGTTGGTTATCCGTTGTTACATTTGTGTAAGTAAAATGAAGGCTTGCTATTTTGCGTATTCTGAATCTTTATACACTACAACAATCGCCGCTTTCGCAGGCGAAATTTCAGGGCTTTCCCCGGGGACATGTCCCCTGCGAAACCTTTCTCCGGGGACATGTTACCGGCAAAAGTTCCCCGGTGATACCTTCTCGGTAATACTTTTCCCGGGGACTGTATACCACTTTTACCGGGGACACGTGGGCCCTGCAGCCGATTGTCTCCGGTCAAACATGTCCGACGTGGCACGTGGTTTTGCCGGGGACACGTCCCCGGGGAAGAGTGTAACCACTGTTGTAGTAAACTATTTCGCCGGGGACATGTCACCGGGTAAAGTCGTAAATTAAATATGCTTTTGAACTTTCCCCGGGGACATGTCCCCGGGGAAGAGTGTAACCACTATTGAGGTAAACTATTTCGCCGGGGACATGTCACCGGGTAAAGTCGTACATTAAATATGCTTTTGAACTTTCCCCGGGGACATGTCCCCGGGGAAGAGTGTAACCACTGTTGAGGTAAACTATTTCGCCGGGGACATGTCACCGGGTAAAAGTCATAAATTAAAATATGCTTTTGAACTTTCCCCGGGGACATGTCCCCGGCAAAACAAGCTGACCCACTATGCAGAATATTGCTGCAAAACAGGTAATTTCCAGATTTTTTCCGAAAAAAATCTACAACCTGTTATCATAATATGCCAATCCACAACCTGTTTTAATATGCCAATCATAACACAAATTCGCTAAACATAATATCATATATACAACATAGTTATCCTTTTCCAAAATCGCCAAAACGGTTCCTAACCGTTAACGCATGATCATCTACAAAACTATCCAAAACTACCTATCCGCAAATGGTCCAAAAGTATAACAGTATATATCAGCAAGATAATTATAATAAATAAATAAATAAATCAATAAATAAATAAACAAACAAATAAACACATTTAACCACTCGATAACAATTTCATTCAAATAATTAAGTGTTGTTCTACAAATACAATTCGAGATTAATCTTCCACATCATCAACATAAAATTCAACATTATTAGTATTTTCATCTTCATCATCTTCATTCTCGTGGCCATCATCATCATCAGATGCTAAATCATTAGGAACGTGATCATCAAAATCAATATCATCTTCGTCTTCCACAATAGTGATAATTGGTGGTGGTGCCTCAACTTCCGCTGGTTGAACATCTATATTTATAATGTTATAATCCAGCTGATCCAACTCAGCAGAAAGTGTGATATGTGATGAGTTGTTGTCATGTACAACATCCTGGTTGTCTTCTACCACAATGATATCCGGGTTCCAAATCTTTCGATGATAATAATCTTGGACGGCCTTCCAATTACCACGTTTACCCGGGAAATCAAGGTAAAAGACTTGTGTTGCTTGCGTTGCAAGAATGAATGGTTCGTTTTGAAATGATACACGATCGGTCATAATTTGCGTAATGTTGTTTCTATAGGTACAACATTTTAGGCGATTAGTGTTATTAGTGTCGAACCATTTGACTTTGAACAACACAACATTGAATGAAATATATGAAAACTCGAGAATCTCTTCAAGCTGGCCATAACGCATTCCTCCATCAGGGTTAGGAGTTGAAATTCTGTTGTTTTGAGTTGAACGACGTAAATCACGGTCGTGTACAGTAAACTTCACACCGTTGACTACGCAAGAGTTGACTGAGACTGCAGTACATGATGGTCCACAAGCCAAAGCGAATAACTCGGCGGTACAAACTAGGTCCTTCTGTACTTTTAATTCACGAATCTATGAAAAAGTTAAGAATAGATAGATATGAGTAATAGTCGTTATTTATACAGGGTAATACATACAATAAGTCTACCTTCATCTCAAACCAGCGAGGAAACCCTTCTTCCAAGTCTCTGCCAGGAAATGCCCTGTAAATGTTCATGATATTAGAATAAGTCGTCGAATAACAACTTACGTGAAACAAATTTTGAAATAAAATGCGTACCTCTTGTACGCGTTCATGTACGGGTCGATTTCATGACTGTTGTGTAGTACGTACCATACTACTTGCTTCATTGTGTCTGCTTTAAACCGAACTAATGATTGTTTACCATTCTTTTTGCAGACTGATCGAAACACCTCAAATCGACTTGTTGGCCTTGGACTGTCCTCATTCCGGTCAGGACGATTAAATCTCGTCTCAACACCCCGAAAATAATGCGAATAGAAAGTTAATGCTTCATCAGCAATATAACCCTCCGCTATTGAACCTTCAGGCTTGGTTTTATTTCTGACATAATTTTTGAGCTTTTTCATGTATCTTTCAAATGGATATATCCACCTCATGTAAACAGGACCGCCTTCAATAGCCTCTTCCGGTAGATGAATAACCAAGTGAATCATAATGTCAAAAAAAGCTGGAGGATATATTTGCTCGAAACTGCACAAAATATTGATCAGTTGATCTCTAGCTTTCAACATGTCATCCACCATCAAAGTTCGAGCGCATATTTGTTTGAAGAATGAACAAAGCTCGATTATTGGTGTTGCGGTGGTTTGGTCCTTCAAGTAATTTTGAAGTCCAGCAGGAAGCAACCGTTGCATCATTATGTGACAGTCATGAGCCTTCAAGCCTGTTATGTTGCTATCGTTGTCGGTAACTTTATGCTTGAAGTTAGATCCAAACCCATCAGGTAGTTTAACACCTTTGATGAATTAAGAAAAAAAATCATGATGTTAGAATAAGTTGTCAAAATGAATACGCGAATTAATTCGAACAAAGAAATTTTTGAATAAAACGCGTACCTTTAATGAATTTACAAAAAAGTTTTCTTTCTTCGGTTGTGAAAGAGTACGTAGGATGAGGCTTAGAGCACTTCCCATTTCCTTTGTTGATGAGCCACAAGTCAGTACGAATATTCAAATTTTGTAAGTCTTGTCTTGCCTTGTTTGTGTCTTTTGATTTGTCATTCATTAACAAAGTACCCAACACACTCTCACACACATTTTTTTCGATATGCATGACATCTAAATTGTGTTTTAGTGTAAGAAAAGACCAATACTCTAGCTCGTAGAAACATATTTTTTTGTCCAATTCAATTCGCGATCTTGATCACGTTTTTTTTTCGCACCCCCATATCTTGGAGGTTTCCCCGGGACACGTTTAGGCAATCTTCTTAGTTGATCCAAGATGTCATCACTGGTAAATTTTCTAGGAGGGTCTATATTATCTACCTCTGTATAGAATGCCCTTCTGTTCTTCCGCCATTCATTGGTCATGCTTAAGAATCTTCTGTGAACAACATAAGCGATTTTGTTTAACACGCGCATAGCTGGAGTGTCTACATTACATGTCGGACATGCCATGTAACCTTGCCCACTCCACCCAGACAAACTACTTTGAGCGGGAAAGTCATTGATAGTCCATAAAAGCGCTGCTTTCATACAGAATCCGGTGCCTGTAACAGCATCCTTAGTCATGACTCCATCTTTCCATAAAGTCTTTAGGTCATCAATCAAAGGCCTCAGGTAAATATCAATATCCTTCCCTGGTGATTTTGGGCCCGAAATTAACAATGTCAACATAAGAGAAGTCTCTCTCATACATATCCAGGGAGGCGTATTGTATGTGGTTAATATGACCGGCCACATGCTGTATGACTGACTAAGGTTGCCGTACGGATTGAAACCATCAGCAGCCAACCCTAACCGGACGTTTCTTTTTTCTTTAGCAAATTCCTTCGAATACTTGATGTCAAATTTCTTCCATGCTTGACCATCAACCGGGTGTTGCATCTTACCGTTCTCCGTAGACTGCCCAGATGCATGCCAAGTCATATGTTTTGCAGTGTGTTTAGACTTGTACAAACGTTCTAGTCTAGGAATGATAGGAAAGTAACGCAACACCTTGTTAGGAACTTTCTTCCCCAGTGTGTTCTTTTCTTTCCATCTACTAACGCCGCAGATCGGACAAGTCTGCAAATCTTCGTTACCCGCACCCCGATATAAAAAGCAATCGTTTACACAAGCATGTATCGATTCATATCCTAACCCGATAGTTTTAAATGTCTTCTTTATTTCATAGTATGACGATGGCATCTTGTATCCTAGAACGGGCGGGAAAACTTCTTTGAATAAAGTTAGGAACTCATTAAATGAGGTGTCACTCACTTTACCTTTGACCTTGATGTGCGTAATCTTTTCCATAAAGTCTAATGAAGACATCCACTCACAGGCTGGGTATAGTTTTTCGTTGGCAGTGGCAAGTAACTCCTCATACTCATTACGTTGAGGAATTGCGTCGTTACTTGTCTCGCCAATATTTCCTTGAGTTGGATCATCTGGTTCGTTATTCAGAACAATATCATGAAGGAACTCAGCCATGTCACTCATCCCAGGGTGTCTTGTGTTGTGTACGGTTGTTCGGCCATCCGGCTCACCATGATTATATCCAGTTTACGTTTAAACAAAGAGCACGGGGACATTTTATATTCCCATCAATATTCACCAAGGACTTGCGATGCTTGCAGAAAGCTCTAAGACCAACTAAGAATTCTCTACTGGTACGTGCTAGTGAGACCCAACTTTAATCAATTGGCATAACTGCGTTTTAATGAAGCAACAAATAATTATATAGACTTAAAATGTTCACCTAATCCAACTATGGAAGGCAATCCTAACCCACTCTTTGAATGTTTCGTCTCATATATGAATGCGTATAATTGAATTTACTATTTGAGAAAATTCCGGCAGCATTTCCCCTCAACTCCCCAAATATGTGCATTAAAGACATATTCGTAGGAGTAAAGGGGAAACAATGTCAAAATTTTCACAAATAGTAAATCAATTATACGCATTCATATCCTAAATGAGACAAAACATTCAAAAAGCAGCCCCAAACAGGGGACTTTCCGAAATTAATTTCTAATAAATTAATTTCGAACGGGTTTTCTATAGGATGATTAACTTCGGACGGGGACTTTCCGAAATTAATCACTAAAGTCCTAAAATCATTTACAACAGTTCACGAGTATTAACAACAAAAATTAACAAAGTTAGACAAAAAACATACCGATTGTGGTCTTGGCTCTCGTGTTCGCCAGGTGGTTTTGTCAGTTAACTTCCGATATCTTCTGCTTTTTCGGGTTTGTCCAATGCTTAACCTGCGTATTTTAAATAGTTTAGGGTTTTAGGTAATGAGAACTATCCAAGCATCGGGTATCAAAAAGACCCTTTAAACCATTAGGGTTGAATTGGTCATTTTAACAATTAGGGTAGGAGAGTAGGATGGTGGATTTTGGGACCTAAACCAAGATCTTGGCAGGGTGTTGAGGGTCCACCCCCTTTCATGTGTAATAGCACTTTAACTAGGTTAATGAGATCATGTTGTGTTGATCTGCTTGTGATACAAAAGATTTGATCATGTTTGCTTAAGACTTTTTGAACAATGTGTCTAGGGTTGAGGGTTGCTGAAAACAAATGAATGATGTTAGTGTGTCTAGTTAAAGTGCTATTACAAAAGATTTTCCGATAACATTTCATTCTGTTTCTTACAATGTTCTTCCAAAAAACTCACCAAATTCTCTCTTATATTATCAAACAACAAAAATGAAGTTAGCAGCGGTGACATGTGGCTTCTCCGATGGTTTACGGCGAGGAGGTACACGGTTTCTTGGTCCACAAGATACATGAAAGTGTACAGCCCATTTCTTGTTACGGTTTGTTATGGTTACCTGATGATGAGGGTTGAATCTTGAAGGGTAAAAAGGTGGTGCAAAAGGGTTTAGCTTGGTTTGAGAGTGTTTTTATTGTGTGTTTTTAGTATGTGTTTTTTGGTGAGAAACTCCATGAGTTAGTGTGAGAGAGAGGGGTCAGAGATGATAAGAAGAGGTATGAAATGGTGTGTAATGATAGAGATATAATGGTGGCGAGAGATATGAAAGGGTTTGTGAGGGTGCCTCATTAACTCCACTTCACTCGCCATCACTATCATTACAAACCCTTTCATCTATCTTCTTATAATCTCCGACCCCTCTCTCTCTCACACACACATGGAGATTCTCACCAAAAAACACACACTAAAAACACGCACACAGTTATGAACTCTCAAAGCAGGGCTAAACCATTTTGCACCACCTTTCTACCCTTCAAGATTCAACTCTCATCATCAGGTAAGCATTACAAACCGTAACAAGAAATAGGCTGTACACTTTCCTGTATCTACTGGACCAAGAAACCGTGTACCTCCTCGCCGTAAACCATCAGAGAAGCCACGTGTCACCGCCGCTAAGTTCATTTTTGTTGTTTGATAATATAAGAGAGAATTTGGTGAGTTTTTTGGAAGAACATTGTAAGAAACAGAATGAAATGTTATCGGAAAATCTTTTGTAATAGCACTTTAACTAGACACACTAACATCATTCATTTGTTTTCAGCAACCCTCAACCCTAGACACATTGTTCAAAAAGTCTTAAGCAAACATGATCAAATCTTTTGTATCACAAGCAGATGAAACAACATGATCTCATTAACATAGTTAAAGTGCTATTGCACATGAAAGGGGGTGGACCCCAACACCTTGCCAAGATCTTGGTTTAGGTCCCAAAATCCACCAGCCTACTCTCCTACCCTAATTGTTAAAATGACCAATTCAACCCTAATGGTTTAAAGGGTCTTTTTGATACCCGATGCTTGGATAGTTCTCATTACCTAAAACCCTAAACTATTTAAAATACGCATGTTAAGTATCTTACCTTTTTTTCTCGGCTGTGGTCGCGGCTTGCGTGAGTTGTGTTTTTTTTATGTCATTTGTGAAAGCAGATCTTGGCTAATAATAGAGGTGTTTTTTACGGTTACTTTTGCCGGGGACACGTCCTCGGAGAAACATTGGTTTGTCTTCTAGCAAGACTATTGCCGGAGACACGTCCTCGGGGAAGTTTATGGCGGGACACGTCATAGGCTGGCTAATAATTGAGGTGTTTTTTACGGCTAGTTTCGCCGGGGACATGTCCTCGGAAAAACATTGGTTTGTCTTCTAGAAAGACTTTTGCCGGGGATAGGTCCTCGGGGAAGGTTATGGCGGGATAAAGTAAAAAGGTGGGAGGGAAAATAAAAAAATCGCGAAAAGTTTTGCCGGGGACATGTCCCCGGTAAAAGATGTTTTCACTAAAATTATTGAAAAAAATCTTTATTATCATTGTCAATAACTAAAATTAATAACACATCAATTGTGAACTACCATTGTTCATTCTTTTTAGCTTCTTGGTGAACTACCATTGTTGTTACCTTGGACGCCATGAATGCCCTCTGTATAGGTGCTATGGTATACGTATCATGTTTAACGATCGACTATAGGTGCTATGGTATACGTATCATGTTAAACAACCGACTATAGGTGCTATGGTATACATATCATGTTAAACGACCGAGTATAGGTGCTATCGTATACGTATCATGTTTAACGACCGACTATAGGTGCTATGGTATACGTATCATGTTTAACGACCGAGTATATGTGCTATGGTATACGTATCATGTTAAACGACCGAGTATAGGTGCTATGGTATACGTATCATGTTAAACGACCGAGTATAGGTGCTATGGTATACGTATCATGTTTAACGGCCGACTATAGGTGCTATGGTATACGTATCATGTTAAACGACCGACTATAGGTGCTATGGTATACGTATCATGTTAAACGACCGAGTATAGGTGCTATGGTATACGTATCATGTTAAACGACCGACTATAGGTGCTATGGTATACGTATCATGTTAAACGACCGAGAGTATAGGTGATATGGTATACGTATCATGTTAAACGACCGAGTATAGGTGCTATGGTATACGTATCATGTTAAACGACCGAGTATAGGTGCTATGGTATACGTATCATGTTTAACGACTGACTATAGGTGCTATTGTATACGTATCATGTTAAACGACCGACTATAGGTGCTATGGTATACGTATCATTTTAAACGACCGAGTATAGGTGCTATCGTATACGTATCATGTTTAACGACCGACTATAGGTGCTATGGTATACGTATCATGTTTAACGACCGAGTATAGGTGCTATGGTATACGTATCATGTTTAACGACCGAGTATAGGTGCTATGGTATACGTATCAAGTTTAACGATCGAGTATAGGTGCTATGTTATACGTATCATGTTAAACGACCGAGTATAGGTGCTATGGTATACGTATCATGTTTAACGACCGACTATAGGTGCTATGGTATACGTATCATGTTAAACGACCGAATATAGGTGCTATGGTATACGTATTGTTGGATATTAGTTATCACATACACATCAAACCATAACAACAAGGTGGCGTATAAGTGGAATTCTAGAGAGAGAAAGTTAGAGGTTTAGGGAACTTAGTAAGAGAAAGTGAAAGATATTATTATAAGCTCCAACTCTCTACCTTGGGAGGTAGAGAGTATTTATAGTCTTACATAAATCGCCACACATCGGGCTGTGGATCAGGCATACGGTGGGTAAAGACCCGTCCGTCCTCCACGGTGTTACTTAACTAAATACTACTTAACATAAAATAACTACGACTACGAGCTTTCTAATGATTACATATACTTGAGGTGACCGACTCTTTAATACCGGGAATTTCTAATTCCTAACAATCTCCCCCTAAGGGAGGTCACCTCAATCATGTACCAAAAATACATTGAATACAACCAGATAATACATTAACAATTGATCTTGCATTCTTGATGTAGTCCTTTGCTCCTAAGCTCGTAGTCATTGATTCTTCACATTGCATGTTTGGTTACTTCAAGTGGAGGTCTTTTACTGATCCACGTGATAATAATTTTGAGCCATCTTTTGAGATCATCAGCTATCAACAATCTCTGACACATCCTTTGTGGTGTTGGTATTATGTGATGTAGTGACTTTAGGACCGACATGCTCACATTCTGGATCATGATGTCTTCTCATCAGAGTAGCGGAAGCATTTGTTGAATCATGACATTGGCAGCAGCATAGCAGAAGCTTGGAGTGAAAATATCAGAGTCATTGATGCACTAATCATGATTTCTTTGAGTTGAATGTGTTAAGTGAGCATGCGGCTGTGGATTGACCGCTTCATTCTGATCAGCTGCAAACGTCGGGTGTACTTGCATACAACAGTTAGCAATAAATCGTACGAAAGTGTCTTTGATCACTTTCGTTGAATTGAGGTACACGGCCCACGGTTCCCCGTTGATCAGTACATGTACTGCCTGTGATCAGGTATAATTCCGAAGAATTTCCTTGACAGGGTTTCGCAGCTGTTCTAGCTGTTCTCAAACCGGAACGTCTCAAAGAAGACAACACGGAGTGAGTGAACCAGCGAATTTTAAGTCCACTGATTGATAAAAAGATATTTGAAAAGCAATCGTGTATTGCTCAATAGAAATTGTTTTTGCAATACAACGAAGGTTTTATTGAAAATCAATTATCAATCATAAAAACACCTTTTGGTTTGAAAAATTAGTACACGGTCGATGTGCTAAAGAAAAGATTTTTTAAGCACAAAGACCGGTTTTTCAAAGGTATCCGTCAATCCATATCCTGAACCAGGATTGATTCAAGAAATTGAATCTCCCCATTGTTTCTATTCAGTTGTCACATGATTGATCTATATAATAGATCTCACATGCCACCTACCAGGAGCTTGTTTGATGTTGGCTCCAGAAGGCTTTCCATCTTCATTGTGAATATGTATACACATCACTCAGATGTTCTGGCAATACCACAAAGATAATGCGTAGGACTCAAGATATAATCTCTCTTTCCACATTGTGTGAAACAGAGAGTCTTCATTGAAAGTGTCCTAATGAGATTTATTGATGATCTCGTGGCTCTAGACTCAATTTGTGCTTATTTGGATCCTGTGCCGGAGACTAGGGAGAGGGTCTCCTTCTTCAATATCAACCATCTCTAAGAGAAAGTCGATAGATAATGTCGGTTCCCCGTGAGAATGAAACAAGTCCTTTTAAGAGGAACTTGAGTGGTTTGGAAAGGTGAAGTGCAGTGCGTCACTGGGTCCATGACGTCTTGTCTTCAATACCGATGTTACCATCAGTAGTATATGAAGTGAACCCGGTTTCTGCCTTAAGGTTGAATAAATGGAGGGCTATTTGTTTTCACCCTTTTCTCATTCAATTCTTTTTAATTCTTCAACCCCTTCAGTGCTTACCGAGACTTCATAGCTAGAACCTTGTTGGGTTTATTCCAGTACTAGCTCAGTCTTAGTCCGCACTCTTCCCATATCTCATTTTTCTCCTTTTATCATCATACCTAAGGACTTCTACACTAACTAGTGGATTGTCCCTGGGTAGATCCCTCCGGTTCTGGCGGATCATGGGAACCAATACCTAACCTTATCATCCTTATATCACCGTACATAAAGTAAAGTTGGTCGGTCTATTTGGTATTGTTCATCTGCCATTGGATCCAATTGAAAACCATTTGAAAATCAATTCAGATACTTGTGATATATTATCAAAGTATTTTGTACCTGAATTGTTTTTGATATTTTTAGAACGAGAACTCCCCCTCAATATGTGCATCAAGTATTTGAAAAATGTTTTGCACACGGAGGCAAGAGAAAGAATTAACTTCTTTGATTACCATTTTCTAAAAGATATCAACATCACTTCCCACATCAAATCAAGTAGATATAGTATTTCCGGGAAGGATGAGGTTTCCATAAATTCGCTCCCCCTCAATATGTGCCTCGAGGTTTGAAAAGAGTTTTGCACATACTAGAGAGACCTTGCACATTGAGATAAGTTTATCACATTTCAAATCATAGGTTTAAGATAGATGCTCCCCCTCAACATGTGCATTGAAAAATTGAAATCGTTTGTCACATGTGGGCAGGATAGCATGTACATCCTTATAAAACCATTTACCGAATTATCAGTTTAAATCCAATTTAAATCACACATTCTCCCCCGATCACAATTATCAAATCATTTGAGATTTGTGATCTCTTATAGATTTAAATTGATTTTGAAAGATTTTTAAGGAGAATTGTGACTCGATTGTGAAAGCGTTTGAACTGATAAGGATCGGATTTTGAGACTTTAAACTCCATTGATAAAACATGCATGTATATCTTTTGAAAACAATTTAATGCCAAATAACTTTTTAATTTAATTGAAATCATTCTCCCCCTCAATCAATGACATAGGTTGTTGATTGAGAGATAGAGATTTTGACATATAAGTCCTGATGATTATCAAAAATAGAGACCGAGTTATTTGTCAAAGCATTTGGTTTTCAGCAGATAAATGTTTATAGAATCAGAGCATGGAATTTTGAAAGCATGATAAAACATAGCTCTGTTCTTTCTTTTAAAACCGGGTTATTGCCTGAAGATGACAATAAACCATCGTTTCTCTTTCTCCCAAATTTTTATTTTTTTTATTTTTTTTTTATTTTTATTTTTTTTTATAAAAATTCGAACAACATCTAAAGACCCGTGTCATTCTTTGAATGACAACATCAAGACCGTAGATATTATCGAATCGAGAGAAACAAGACAAAATGACAATATTTTTTGAAGATTTTTCGAATTTTTCAAATTTTTATGGATTTTGAAAGTTTTATATTTTTCTATTTGATTTTTGAAGGTTTTATATTTTTCTATTTTCTTTTTGTTGGTTTTATATTTTTGTATTTTGTTTTCAGATAAATATATACAAGGATAGAGTAGATGATATAGTTAAAGAGGATGATGAAACGAGTACCGAGATAAGGATATCGAGCAGCATGTCGTAGAAGATAGAATTCGTCATCTCTTAAACATCCACCACCAAAGCTTCCAAGGGCTCTTGAATTGAAAGAAATAGAACCATCTGAAAGTGAGACTTTGGCAACTTCCCCCCAAACCGAAAAATCCTTTAGCTGAGCAGATTTGACGCTCTATTTCAAGCTTGCCTTAGCCAGGTGCACAGAAAAGCACACCATTACCATAAATCCCGTTGCTCCATTTAAGAACGATAATCGAGGATCTCCATTCGGGGTTATATCATCCAATAGAACATCAGCAACGTTTCATCCCACACATAAATAATCTTCTCAAATTTCTTTTCCACTGAGGTCCGAAGCAATCCATTCCAAAAAGGTGTCAAGAGAACAATTCCCCCAAGTAGTTGAATTGATGCAGTCCGTCTCTTAGTATAATGCTCAAGAACTCTCCCGAATACACTTCATGAGGGGAATGAAGAACACCTTCCCATGTTCACATTTTTCTTCCGAGATGAACGTGTATGAAGCTCAAGAACCCGAAGTACACCAATATCCAAGAACTCTCCCGAATACACATCAAGAGGGTAATGTAGAACACCTCCCCTATGTTCACATCTTTCGTCCCTGATGAATGTGTATGAAGCTCAAGTATCCGAAGTATACCAATACACAAGGAATGAATAACTGATAACATTGAAGAAGCAGGCCAAGTCACTGATTATCTCTGCGGGTGACAATCTCTACGGATGTCAACACCGGAATAAGTGATTATATCTCTGAATCACTGATTAAGCACTCAAGTGAAACAGCTGAGCATCCCCAATGTACACATTCTCTCTCCCCTGATCATTGCGATACCATCGAAATCACCACATACTAGTGTACCTCTTTTATCTTCAGAAACTTTCTCTAACATCACTTCCCCACGTAGATGAAATACTAACACAAAAAGCCTTGATGAGTAAAACCTTGAGTTTCTCTGCGGTCATGACAATTGTTTTCCCGGGATATCTTCAATCAATTAGAAGTATTAAGCTCATCAAGTTTACTCGCCATGAGTCAAACCTTGAGTTTCTCTGCGGTACTAACATTTGTCTTCCCGGGATGTCTTCAGTTACTTAGAAGAATTAAGTTCATCAAGTTTACTCGCTTTGTGTTTATATGCGAGTCTCCTTTCTCCTTGCTGGTATTGACACTTCAGAATCAGCAACTCTTTGTAAGTCCGTATACTAGAAATATTTTGAGAAGAACATCATTAGCTCAGATGTATCTGTGAGAATCAACTTGCTGAAGAATAACGTGAGCAAGTCTAATTAGGGATTAAATTTGGCATTTCAATCTCCCCCAATTAGTGCTCTCCCCTAAACTGACAATCTGTTTGATAAATGCCCATAATAAGAAGAAGTCTTTTGATAATCACATGCAACTCGTCTTTTAGTCTTCTAACATATAGCAGAAAATGTAGAACCGACTGTAGACTCGACCTTCTTCAAGATTGTCCAGTTGGGGAATAGAAAGTCAACATCTTCAACTCACCAAAAACAAGAACATCAGCAAAAAGCATCCCAATCAACTTACATCTTGCACATCCCCTTAACTAGAATCCCTCCCAATCAAACAAGAACAGAAAGATGTTCATCAAGGAAATCAGCAATCAGGCCGCAACGAACACACAAGATGGTAACACCAAACTACCAATCACATCAAACAAGAACAGATAGATTGTTCGGAATTATCATGTTGATGTATACGTGAAGCATTAACCGGAAGCACTTTGTCGATAAACTCATCAATCCGAGTGAAGATGTCAACCACCGGCTCATAGAAGAAACTCCATGTAAAGATGATCCGATAAGAAGAAGCTCGGTTCTTACATGAGTTAGGAGCCGTTTGACCATATATTCTCAAATAATAATCAACCATGCCGTAATTTCACACTTCTTCTCCCCCTCAAGAATTGCATACGGAGTTGCCATTCTTGATTAAATAAGTGAAAATCATCCGAATGTTCTATTCACACTTCTCTCCCGCAAAATAAGCACATGATGTCGCCATCTTCATTATAATCGAGCAAGTGGAATGAGAAAACAATCAGTGATAGCCCGGTTCACTTGATGACTGAAGCGCATGGAAAAAGTATGAAGCATGTTGATGAGAATGGTCATAAATGAGAAGATTTCTCTTCTTCAGAAGATAAAGCGCACTGACACGTACACTTTTCTTTTCTTTGAGGAACGAGGCCTGAACTAATGTGAACAGACGTCATTGTTAAGAGCCCAGTCATATGTTAAGAGCCGCCCGAATCCAAGTACCAAGGGACGATTTGTACGACCTGCTTTGGACAACAGACAAAGACAGAGAATTGGAAACATTGGATCCCCACGTGCTGATGGGTTCCTTTTGGTTAGCACAAATAGTCTTTGAATCAGCAGAAACCCTAGATGCAATGGCATTAACCCTAGGAGCTGAACTAGTAGAGGCATCAGACTTAGTCAAATGACATTTTGTGCTTAATGGGATTATTCTACCAGTTGGCTTCCAAACCTTAACAGGCACTATTCTCGGCATAGTGGATCTAGTTAAAGAGCAAGGTTTGCCATTCGTGAACATTCGACCTGTTGGCTTCCACTGAAATCCTACATTGGTAAAAACCTTCCCTGTAGGTTTCCAGGATTGCTTAATCTGTTTTGCTTTCCAAACTTTCTTAACTGGGGTATGATTCTTAGATCTCAGAAATAACACATCACATTTATCATGATTACCAGAAAATAAACATTTTTTACATGTTTTGCAGACAGCATAAGGCCTCGAATTAATTTCAGTAAGCTTAGAGCTAATACTAGAACTAACACGATTCTTTTTGTTCAAATCAAACTTCTTGTCCCTATGGTGTTCTTTTACTTCCTTATCATGATCACTTTTAGTTTGCGTAATCCTATCCTTCTTTGCATTGCTTCTAGGTTTTGACCCGCTAACTTTAGTGTCAATCTTAACATCTATAGAAGTAACGATGGGAACATTACATGGCTTCACTACTTTCTGCATTCCTGGTCTAGAAGTGCTGGGATCTGAAATTCTAGGAGGCACATCAAAGGTTGTTTGCTTGAATTTCGACATGGAACAAGGCATATCAAGGGTCACATGCTTGGCTTTAGGCATAGAACAAGGCACAACTATTCTATCTCGCCTATTGTTAGATTTCGGACTTGTGACAATTACATACTCTAAGAGTTCCTGAGATCGTTTGGCATCCATGCAGGCATAGGCTATAGTACTATCAAAAGGTTTTTCTAATCTTTCATCTTCAACAATCTCACGGAGACCCTTCAAACTTTCCTTAAGGTATGAGAGGTATGCTTTATGTGCAAGTTCATTATTCCTAATGGGTGGAGGAATATATAACATATCGATAGCATATTTATCACAATCAGAAACCTTAGGAACAGAGTATTTGCAATTGGGGATTGGCAACTTTCCTTTCACCTCATGCTTCAGATTCTCAATATCGTTAAGTAAAGAAGTTATCTTTTCAATTTGTTTATCATGATTAACTTTAAATGAATCACATAACTCTTTGTTTTGATCATTAACCTTTGAAATTTCAGCTTTAAAACAATCATTTTCCTTTTGCAAGTTATCAATTTTGTTTTGAAGTTGGAAATTCTGAGAATCTAAAGGTGGAGGCATATGGGAACCAGTCACATCCTTCTTTTCACCTTTCAGTTGTGAAATTTGGGCTTTCAATCTTTTGATCGTGTGGCAATGAGCTCGAATTTGTTCATCACGTTTGCTAATTTCAAAAACTGCATCAAACTCAGGAGCATTTTCTTTGATATTTGAGGTTTTAACATTTTCTTTGAGATGTTGATGTTTTAATTGCAAAGCAAGATGTTCAACTTCTAATTTAGAATAATGTTTGACCAAGTTATCATGATCATCCTGTTCTATTTTCTCATGCAATTTTAAATTTGTTGTTTCAAGCTCAATGACACGATCATGGGAGACTTTCAGAGCAACAGATAATTCATGAAATTGAGAATCATTAATGGAACAATTTGTAGCAGTGAAAAACACATCTTGAGCAATACATTCAGAAATCAGATTCTCATTCAGTGTATGCAAGTTCTTCCTTTCAATCTCACTATATTTTAATTCTCTCTCATAGTCACTAACCTCAACAATCATTGCATCAAATTCCTTTTCCATTTCTTTAATATCAGAATGTGTCCCCTTTTTAAGACTCTCAAATTGATCTTTTAGTTGTTTAAAGAAAGGCATGACCTCAGTTAAATAGCATTCTTTAGTTTGCTCAAAACCCCTTTCCCCTTCAGTTATACCAGTGGGTGTGATCCTTTTCTTACAAGTTTTCTCAAAATCAACAAATAGTTGAAAGATAACATATTGACTGATTAAGGTCTTGCTTTTAGTGGCAATTGTTCTAGGAACAAGATGCATTGGTGTATTCGGAGGATACACAGTCGCTCTAGGCATTTTCCTAAGGGGAGGGTTCGTTACAACAAGATTCTCTGCTTTTTGCTTATCTAAATCCTTTTTCCAGAACACTTGTTCAGGGGTTAATAGAGTCTGAGGCTTAAACTTGTTCAAGGAGATCCAATTTTCTTTAGTGTAATTATGGGGTTTAATCGTTATGTTATTCTTTTTACACTCAGGATCTTCTAACTTCTTATTCATTTTCTCCCTAGTGACTTCATCAGATCTCTTATCTTCCTCAGTGCACTCAACGCAACTAGGTTTCTGCCTAGGCTTAAGGATTTCATTACCATCATAAAGCACCTTATGAGCATTTCTAGCCTTTTTAATTACCTCTGGATTTGGTTCCTCAACAAGGGGAATGCTATGCTTATCGCTTAAGACTCGATGCTTAGTGATCATGTGAGCAGTTTGAATGGTATTCCCTTGTACGTACAACTTATTTTCAAGCTTGTTTTTCAAATTTTTTAGATTGGAAAAATCATTCAAAAGTTTTGATTCCTTAGCCTTGAATTCTTGCTTAAGCATTTTAACATTTTCTTGAAGTTCGTGTTTTTGCTTAGCAGTTTTGGAAAGCTTTTCTTGTAAGGAGTTTAACTCTTGTTTTAATACTTCTTCTCTAAAATTACTTTTTCTAATAATTGTACACATTTGGATATCCATCTCCTGCTCACGAGTGGTAAGTTCAAACTTAGCACGTTGTTCGTATATGGCAACTTGATCCTTATAGGTATTGAGTTCAGTGGTCAAGGAATCATCAGGCACAAATGCAGTGTACTCATGCAATTCATAATCATCATTTTGAGAAGAAGATGCATACCTAGGTACAGCAGAAACTTTCATGCAACTTTCCTCTGCATTAACGTGCACAGGTTGTGGCCGGTGCATCTCTATCTTGGGTACATCCGAAGCTTCCATGGAGCGTTCCTTTGCATTATCTTGCACGGGTTGTGACTGGTTCACCTCTCTCTCTTGTGAACATGAGCATGAAGATTCAATTTTAGCATTGTCCGACTCATCATTATTTGTTTTCTCTAACATTCTGCATTCAGCAACACCCGATTCTTCCACAGATACATTACCCAACTTATCACAACAATCTCTCAACTGCACCTGACACTCATTCACTTTTTCATCCTTTTGTGCAGTTTCCTCAATGTACTTTTTCACATTATCCATGAGTTGGATAAATGTCTCAATGAATTCCTGAATTTCCATTCCAGTATGTTTTTTGAAGGAAATTCCAGTCAAGTGTTGATCGTAATCTGCTGAATATTCCCCATTGATGAATGGCTGAAATTGTTTGTAGATTACTTGAAGAGCTGCACTGGAACCATCTTTTTGACCTTCTTCATTGGTAAGTTGCAGCTTTAAATGCTCTAAGTTCAACAGCAAGCTTCTTGTCAATGTAGGTAAGTCCTGGCGGAAAAGAGCACTACATGTTCGATCCCCAGCTATGGATAACAACTGTATGAGGTGCAGATGAAGTAGTTGATAGGGCTCAATGCTGCATTCCATTTGCATGGCATTCTGTAGCAGGTGCAATTCATTCTCATTGTACTCAGAATATGAAGATCTCACATCCTCGTTGTTTAATTCAAACATCTTTAATCGTTCAGTGTAGCATCCATTATCATTATTATCCACAGCATCATACAATTTAAGCACTTCTGAAATCACTGGGTCAGTAGAGTAAGACATGATGTGGTAGAATGCACGGGATTTTACAAGTCTATGATTTAAACCGAGAAATAGAATCTTTCGCGGGATTTTACTAAAATCAAGACTAAACCGTTAAGCAATGACGAATGGAATGATAGACAATTGTGTGTTAGGACATATGATTGTATGTAGGATTAGCAGAGATGTTGCTTGGTTGTGAATCGGATTGGTTTATGCCCGTTTTTCCTGAGAAATTTAGGTCTAAAAACTTAAAAACCTCAATAACTTCTGTTAGGAGCGGATTTAGACCTCGAAGATTGACCCAAGTTCATTCGGCGTGACATTCTCCTCGTTCTCACGGTCGTTTTGATGGGTAGAACGCTGAAAACGGAGTTACGGTTCAAAAGTTATGGCCGTTTGAAGTTTTGACGGGAAAAATCAACCAAGTCGCTACGAATTCTTGAACCAAGTCGCTAACAACTAATTCGCTATACCACCAAGTCGCTAAAGTCCCAAGTCGCTAAGTAAAAGGTAAGTCGCTAAGTAGTAACTCGCTAAGCCTCAAGTCGCTAGCAAAATTTTGGCAGCAATTCGCTACTCAAGTCGCTAAAGATACAAGTCGCTAAAGAGCAACTCGCTACAGACCAAGTCGCTACCACCAAGCCGCTACCCGTAGTGGAGAGTCCACTACTTGTACTGTAACTCGCTAGATCTAAGTCGCTAGGTCTAAAACTGTAACTCGCTACAAATTTGTAAAGCAAGTCGCTACGAAGAAAGTAATCCGTGAGTTAAGTCGCTAGCAAGAAAAAACCACATAAACATCACTTTTCAATCCAAAAACAACCCAACCAAGATGATTTAAGCTTACCAAATGAAAACCTACACACTTGTGATGATTCTAAACATAAAAGTACTAACAAAATCAAAACTTTAACACGAGAAATCAACCAAATGATGCAAAAACCACTAAACTTTTTCAAACTCAAAAACCACCTAAAAACCACTAGAAATCCAAAGATGTGCAAGATATGATTTAACAATGGCTCTTGATACCAATTGTTGGATATTAGTTATCACATACACATCAAACCATAACAACAAGGTGGCGTATAAGTGGAATTCTAGAGAGAGAAAGTTAGAGGTTTAGGGAACTTAGTGAGAGAAAGTGAAAGATATTATTATAAGCTCCAACTCTCTACCTTGGGAGGTAGAGAGTATTTATAGTCTTACATAAATCGCCACACATCGGGCTGTGGATCAGGCATACAGTGGGTAAAGACCCGTCCGTCCTCCACGGTGTTACTTAAATAAATACTACTTAACATAAAATAACTACGACTACGAGCTTTCTAATGATTACATATACTTGAGGTGACCGACTCTTTAATACCGGGAATTTCTAATTCCTAACACGTATCATGTTAAACGACCGAGTATAGGTGCTATCGTATACGTATCATGTTTAACGACCGACTATAGGTGCTATGGTATACGTATCATGTTTAACGACCGAGTATATGTGCTATGGTATACGTATCATGTTTAACGACCGAGTATAGGTGCTATGTTATACGTATCATGTTAAACGACCGAGTATAGGTGCTATGGTATACGTATCATGTTAGAATATCGACAATAAAGTGAATTTTTTTAAAATATAATTTTTGCCGGGGACATGTCCCCGGAAAAAGGTTTGGCGGGAATTTTCCCGCGAACAATTAACATGCTTCTGACTTTGGTCAACTTTTGATAATACTTTTGGCGGGGACACGTCCCCGCCAAAACTTTGTGTTGAATTTTGACTATCCGGTCAAAGGTTAATAAAAAGCAATCTTACTTTCTCCGGGGACATGTCTCCGCGGAAAGTATGCGTTGAATTTTTCGTAACAAGTCAGCGAATTCATGTGCCACGTCAGATTCAATTTTGTCGTTTAGTAACTTTCGTCGGGGACTTTGTGTCCCCAGCGAAAGTCTCCTCGCCCGTCCATCCGATTGTTGTAGTGATATATTTCAAAAAATAGCGGTGACAAAACACGGAAGCTTTGTTGGGTAATGGGGAATTGCAGAAATCTGTATTTCGTGCGCTAGGGGTGAAACTTCTTCTGTTGAAAATTAACATAATATAGTAAAAATAACTTACCAGAACTAGCAGTTCACTAGTAGGTCTGACCACATTAAGCACCTCAGGACCCTTCTCAAACCCAAACAAAACCTTCCCGAGGAGTTTAGTACTGGCATCAATATGCATTCTGTGAGTCATTGCTTCAGCAAACTGTTTCCGAGATTCAGTCTTTCTATCAGATCCTTCTGGTGCCTTTTGATACTGTCAACAAAAGATGTTCAATAAGTATATACGATTTTTTAAACAAAAGGGTCTGAGTTGGGCTGTGAACTAAAACACTTTGGCGTTAAGTTTGGACCTGTTTGCAGCATACATAAAGAGTACATGAACATCATTAGATTGCTTCTTTTGATTGTGAAATTGTATCAGATTTTGTTAAATATAATATGCCACCAAACTCAACCTTTTAAAAAATTACCACATTGGGTTAGTAAATAAAAAAATTACCACACATTTTTTAAGAGCTGATAATGATATTGTGAATATGCTGATAATGATGTTGTTCTTGTTTTTCGAGATAAAGTTTATTTGCATCCTGATAAGGTATAAGCTTAATGTAATGTCCTTTTGTTTGCACGTGTTTGATGATTAAGTGGTGTCTGGCGTTATGTTTTGAACGTGATTATCTGATTGTTGTGTTTTAGCATGTATGTATAATACTATAATTATTTAGGGGTAAATAATATGTTTAGGAGTGTATGCAACAGAACTCGAAACTGATTATGCCAAACACTCGGTCGCTCAGGTTTTAGAAAGAAGCACAGGCTGAGCGCCTTGAATGAATAAGAAATTGACAGCAGAGATAATTGAACAAATGATGTCATATATATATTCAAAAAACAAAAACCATATCAAAATACCATTTCTTATGTTTGCCAAACACCCCCTTAATATTGTTAATTGTTTATGACGCATATATTAATTATTTCGATGTTGATTAGTGATGATTGAAGTGGAAGAATAGTGATGCTTCTCTTTTGAGGCATGATAATTAGATCTCTACAATATGCGTTTGGTTAGTTATGATATTGTGAACATGCTTTTGGTTAGTAATATGGTGATTGCTTTTGGTTAATTCTTTGCATATGCTTATTTATTACATCACTACAACGCAGTTATGACAATTGATAAGAGTTGGAGTAATGACTCCAATCGTAATTCCGATGCATTTTTAACTAGTCTTTGGGCATTCAAGGAGAATTGTAAGCAATTTGTGGACCCCATCTCCCGATTAACCTGTATTCGTTGTGTGCATTGTAATAATTAATGGTCCTCTATAATTATATGAGTTGTGTCTATTTCATAAAATAAGTTTTGGTCATGATATAACAATTATCATATATGATTCATTTCCCACCTTAGCTAAAA
The DNA here is from genome assembly GCA_019973895.1 of Chrysanthemum seticuspe. Classification (NCBI taxonomy): domain Eukaryota; kingdom Viridiplantae; phylum Streptophyta; class Magnoliopsida; order Asterales; family Asteraceae; genus Chrysanthemum; species Chrysanthemum seticuspe. Next base: position 71,720,125 of record BPTQ01000001.1, read on the forward strand.
CCTTGCATGGTAGATCATACAATGGGATTCGGTATCATGCAATGCATACTACAGTGGTCAGATAAGTTCCCAAAATTAGAGTTCAAGTAGAATAGGAGCTCATATTGATATGTATACTACAGTGATGTTTTTTCTACATCTGCCAACACAGAAGTGGGGTGATCAACAACTCAATAAGGTGCTTTGCATTTATGTGGGTATCTAGATAATTTGTTGACTTGTTCTTGGTTAATTGCCAATGTATATTTTGTTGTTTCACCAATCTAAAATCTCATTGCCTTAGATGTTCATGCCAATTACGATCGTGAAGTTGTGTAAAATTTAACGCTAATTTCAGAACATAAATTTAGTTATTATTTTCCTCTGTTTTGAATTAGTTGAGAGGTGGTGCGCAAGAAGTCTGAACAAATTTTTTGATAAAAAATGGTTGTTTGCAACCACCAATCAGGTTCATATGAACCATATATATACCTAATAGCGAAAAATTATGAATACACATGCAAATGTATTTGTTATATTTGCTGTTTTCAGATGCCATTGTACCTATTAAATACAATTTCCCTGGTAGTAATAAAGGTAGACGTTAGTCAGTCTTGTTGGACAAAAAAAGGTAGGAAAATTGAGAGAAGATTATACCCAATTGTACAAAAAGAGATTTTTATTTATGGAGCAAACACAAGAAGCCATGATCATTGAATGACAAACAATAATCTTAGAGGAAGTCTGGCAAATAGCAATACTTAAGATTTAGTTACATTTTGGTGAAACGGAGAAAATTATATATATCAAATTTAATAGCTAGGTGAAAATCCCAAGGACGTTTCCTTTTAGAACAGAGAGTAAGCAAAACAAATCACCAAACTAAAACAAACAAACAAATATTCAAACTGCTAGCAGAAAAACTATTAAACAGCAACAGCAAACCAATCAAATAACTTGAACTTGATGCATCAAACAACTGTCTTCACTTTTTTGGCCATATCATTTGTTAAGGCGAAGTAGTCTCATCTTTCACGACTCACTAGCCTCCATCCAAACGATAAACCAACTCAATTCCATCAACGAACTGCCAATCAAAACACCATGAGCATACAATGACCTCTTTCAATTCCATCAACGAACTACATCATGATATTCAATTGTGTCTCTTTTGGAATATGCTTTGTTAAACATCTATGAGCATACTTGTGTTACTGCATTCTAAAAGGATGATATCAAGACATTCCGTGAGCTTAACTTTTTGATCTTGGATTCCCGGTTAGGCACTATCAAGTAATTTGAACACTTATTAACACTCCATTTTACAGGTCCTGACACGCAAACTACAAAAACGATGCAGTAGAATCTTTTGTTCCATGTACGTATTCGCGTGCCCCAAGCTTTTTTGCCCTGAAATCATGATCAAACAAATAAAAAGATATAAGCCCCTATAACTCTCAAATAATCCAGTTAGCGCATGAGACTACATGCAAGTACTAGTGGTGTTGATTAGTACCAGAAATGGACTCACTTAGAAGCATAGTTGAGCCTTCAACTACGTACTTGTAAAGGTAGCTTAAAACTTCCCCATGAATCAATCATCTCAATCACTAATAAAACAAAACTGAACATTAGTAACCATATCAAGGTCAATCCAAACAAATTCATTAGTTAGCAAGAAACTATTGATATGGGGTACATGGAAGTAAATAGAATCGTTAGATACATACCAGCTCAAACTCATGAAACACATAGTTGCTTGCCATATTAGACTGTGTATGCTGCGACAGCAATGCCTCATTCAAAATAGCACAAACTCTCTTTCTCTCTGAATTTAGTCAGTTCCTGAAACAGAAATTAAAACATCTTAGTATATTGAATCATTCGTATATAAAATTGTATTCAAATGGAAGTTTACTATGAAAATGAGATGTTAATTTGTTTAGAAACGCATTATTTCAAATCAAATAGTGTCTGAATATATAAAATTCAAGGAGCGTAAACTACATTTGATGAACTAAACAAATAATCATCATTTATTTTGGAAATTGGAAAGTAAACTGTTGTAATTAACTGAAGAAAAAAAAGTTAATTAGTTATTTATAAAATATCTTTAATAAAAGAATTCAAAAGGCATAAAGAGACGACATACCTTGATATTTGTAATGTCGATTTTTGTTGGTCGATTTTTGGGATATGGGAGATTTGGGACCAGTAGGAGCCTCCTCTACTGCATCTTTCTTTCAGATCTGGACAACTTATTATATCGAGACTCAAAAGTGAAGGCAAAAATGTTTCTGGCAGATCTTTCAGCTTTGGGCAATTGTGAATGACGAGATGTTGGAGGGAGGTGAGGTGCTGGAGCCCCGTTGAAATTGTTTCCATATTCACAAAACAACTTATGCAAAGTCGAGTAAGAGATGAAGGAAAATCAAATTTAGACAACCGACTCCAACTAGTCGCTTCTTCTGCTACACCGAATAAGGTTAGGTCAACTAGTGTGGATGGAAACTTCTGTGAGCCCCATTCTGAGATGGGCTTCTTCAACGGCCCAATTAATAGCCTACGCAAGTTGGGAGGCCAAAGCCCATCTGTTGGAACATCCATACTTGGACAATCCCTTATTACCAAATCAGTTAACGAGATGAGAGACTGCAATTGGAGGTCTGGAAATGATGACCACGCCTTACTTTTACAATATGATATTTCCAAAGTGGTTAACGAGGCTAGACGCAATTGGAGGTTTGCAAATAATGAATCATCCGTAGTCTCACAATCAATTATTCTCAATTTCGTGAGGTGAATGAAGTTACCCTCAAAATCAATGATCGATGCCACATTTGGATGATCATTAATCCATACAGTTTCAAGCAGTGGCATGCTTTTGCTGTTGATAAGTAACCTATTCCTCTCTCCTCCTTCTCCCATCTCCTTTACCAATATTTTCGAACAATCACTAATTTCAACTGACTTGAGCTTCTGCCCCCCTCCCATTGAGAAGAAGGAGACACATGTAACTGAATCACACCAAGAGATTTTTAACCTCTCAATGTTGTTTGGACAACTCAAATGCTTGAAATTTTCACAACCCCGTACCTCTAACGACCTAAGAGATGTTAGGAGATTGCTCCCATAATTGTACTCCTCCTCATCTTTCTCCCCTAAACTCACCAAATTTTTACAATGATCTACTTTCAACTTCCTTAAATTCACAAGAACCTTACTACTTGCCTCTGCTTCTTTTGATTCCCACAAATATCTAATTTCATCACAGCTTCCGACTAACAAATCTTCAACTACCTTAAGATCCAATATAACACCTCTCCACACCTCATTAGTAAGCCCTGAAATAGATCCTATTCTCAACAGGGTGACTGATGGAGCTGCATGAACCAGACTTCTCAACACACCGTTCCTGCATTTTTCTATATTTAAAACCCTTAGTGAAGGTAGCGCTTGAACCGAGACTTCAACCAAATTAGGACAACCTTCTATATTGAGCTCTTTCAGGCGTGGTAACACAGAATCTCCAACCCAACTTCTACTACTGTTTGACCAAACCTCCCACCCTGACATACCTCGGAAACTTAGAGTTTCAAGTGAAGGAAATGCAAGGCCAGTACCGAAAAAATCTGAACCAACAACTTTTACATTACCCATGCCTCGAATAGATAACTCCGTAAGTGACTGTAGTTGCCCGAGTGGTGGTAGAGATGTACACTTTCTGCAGCCACTTATAGACACACGAGCCAACAGACGAAACGAGGGATCCCCAACCCATTTTGGAAACTCTAAACCCAGATAGTTAACAATGCCTAACCTCTTCAAACAATCATTATATGGCTTTAATGCATCAAGGACTTCGTTTTCAGTTGTGTCCTTTCGGGAAGCATCTGATACGTCACTCCATTCCACCTCGAACTCAGTAAGCCTCTTTTGTGATAAGTCTGCTTCTCGTGCTTCCATTGCGTATTTTACTTTTTCCAGGCCTTCAATGGAAACTTTCCCATGAAGATTCCCGAAATTTTTAAGTTGGGTTATCGAAAAGTCATTTTCTCCTCCAATAATGATTTTTGAAAGAGTTTGTAGGCTTTTCAGCTCACCAATCCCTAAAGGCATATCCTTTAACTTTGGAGTACCTCTAATGTCCAAATGCCTTAGATTCTTTAACTTTAAGAAGCTGTTAGGCAACTTGGTTAATTCAAAACACCAAAAAACGATCAATGTCTCTAAGTTATAGAGATCACAGACACTTTCAGGTAAATGTTTGATACTAGTTCTAGATAAATTAAGATACCGTAAGTGCTTCAAACTACCAATAGACTCTGGTACCTCACTTATCCCATAACCACTCAAACTTATTACCCTTATCATTGGTAGGTGAGGAAGTAAGTCAACTAGAACCTTATTCGACAAGTAGTTAGTTTGCCACCTATTTTGTGCCCTGACAGACAAGAATGTTCTCAAACAGTTAGCTTCTTTGAACACCATAAACTTCTTGTAAGGTTCATATTCCTCGCAGACAAATGACATATGCCGGAGCTTTTCCAAAGCCAGTTTCCTAACATCCTCTCCCATCTCTTTCTCAAACCTGAAAAAGAATTCCCCAGCAACTGATGTGGCCAAATCATGCATCAGGTCATGCATAACAAACAGCGACGCGTCATCAGGCGCGTGTTGAAAAAATGACCGTGACAACAACTCTTCAAAGTAGCCATGGCCTAAGCGTTCTTTGGTTAATTTGCTTGGACCTGATTGGTGCAAAAATCCTTCTGCCATCCACAGTAGAACCAAATCATCCTTTACAAACAAGAAGTCCTTGGGGAACAAGGAGCAATATGCAAACAACTGCTTCAAAGATGCAGGGAGTTCATGGTAGCTTAGCTTAAGAGCTGGAATAATTCCACCTCCCTCCTCTAAGCTCCATATCTCACTATCCACCATATCCTTCCATCCTTGTTCATCACCTTTTCTCCTTAATAACCTTCCAAGTGCTGTTAAAGCCAAAGGCAAGCCTTTACATTTTCGCACAATGTCTTCACCATGTGCTTTGAGTGTTGGATGCAAATTGAAGTTATTTGCATCCAATGCATGTTGACAAAATAAAGACACAGCATCATCATGGGAGAGACATTGCAATTGGTTTGGTTCACAGCAGCCCAACTCTTTGAGCAATTGGTCCTTTCGAGTTGTTATGATAACTTTACTTCCACGAGCACATACACTAAATGGACGCACAAAGGTTTCCCAATCCTTATAGTTCTCGGTCCATATATCATCTAAAACCAGTAAAAACTGTTTTTCCCTAAGTTTATTAGCAAGAGCTTCTTGAAGCAAATTTAAATTTTCAAATTTCTTATCTTCTCCGCTTACAGATTGAAAAATACTATTACTTATTTGTAAACTATCCCACTCATCTGACACACATTCCCATGCCTTAACTTCAAAGTGAGAATCCACTTGTTTATCGTTATACAAAATTCTAGCTAGAGTTGTTTTGCCTACCCCACCCATACCAACTATGGGCACGATGCTAAATTTTTTGTTACGTGGATCATCGCCTAAGAGCTTGTCAATCAATTTATCCTTATCACCTTGTCGACCAACAATAATACTAGATTCATCTACCACAGAGGTCTCTAAAACTCTATTTTTATCTTTTGACCTATTATTCCCAACTTCTATTCCTCCATTCTTCACCGTCAAACCTAAAGTTGTCTTTTCCTTTTCTAGCTCTTGTAACTTGTTATTAATATTATCTAACTTGTGATATGTTCTAGCACATAGTGAGAAATTTGTGTAACAAGATGAAATGAGCTTTCTTACCTTGCTAGTGCTGGCTCCTGAATTCTTGACGAACTCAGGATGCATAGCATCGGTTGCCAAATCGTCTAGAATATCATCTATGTCGTAGGCCAAATGTTTGAGATCATTGAGCCAGTTTCGAACAAGAGCTTCTTTTATTTCCTTTCCAGAGGCATCAACAAGGAGAGCTTGGATAAGGGATAGTGTCTTCTCCAAGCTCTTCAGCTCGGAACGAATTCCTTGGACCCGGCCAACTTGCTTCACAGCTTCATCGGCCAGCTTCTGAAAAAGAGCATCAATAAGGGTAGAAACTATGACTTCTGCCATTGTGAGTAGTAATTGGGTAAAGTGGGAGCTTTTTGTATGTGAATAACTGAGAGGAATGTGGTAATGTGAATGAAATTGGTGCAACTGAAACACGAAATTCAGCTACTTTTTATAGCGATTTGAGCCTCTGTTATGGTCACCTTTCTAAGATAAACAATAGACGTCTAGAAAATGCATGATGGGTGGGGGTGTTCACTTTTTATTATTTTATCAAACTAATTTTGCAGACTTAATCTTTTACTTTGCACAATATTCAACAAAAGTAGGAGGTGAAATTCCTTGTTAATTCCTACCCTTTTACTTTAGTTGAAAATACATAAACTAAAGATTCTACAAATTATTATGTCCCCTGCTCGATTTGATTTCGTTCACACACATTTTGTAACGAATTATTAAGGGTGTTTGTTTAAGGTTATGGAGATCTTATTGATTACTGTATTTTGTTTTCGGTGCACGTCTCACGAACTATTTTACAATTTTCAGCTTGTATAAGTTTATCATGTCATATACTAAGCTTATATAAGCCGAAAATTTTCAAATTAAGTTATAAAAAGCAAGCTTATGCACTACTACATAAAAGCCTTTTAAGACCTGTTCACAGACTCCTCAAGACCGGTTTTTTATGGGGTCTCTAAGTGGGGGGCTCTCCATGCGAAACTCAAATAGAGACGGTTTAAAAACAGGTCTCGATATGACGAATATAGACTGGTTTTCCATCCTAAAACCGGTCTCTATATTATCTTTAGAAATTAAAAAAAAAAAAAAAGTAACGCTGTTTGGAATTGCTTATTGTAACTGCTACAAAGGGACTGATTTGAGATTGTTTACAGAAAATGCAGCCCACGTAGAGATTATTTGGTATTGCTTATTAAAGTGGCTAATAAAGGCTATTTGGGATTGTTTATCAGCAATCCCAAACATCGCTTATAGGCAACTTTAATAAGAAATCTCAAACACTCCCTTTATAAGCTCAAGTTTCTGCAAGCGATCCCAAAAGATTTCCTTTTATTAGCAATTATGATAAGCAATTCAAAACAGCTCCGTAATCATCTTCAATAAACAAAGCAATACATAAACACTCAAGTTTTATTACATGTCATAGTATGTTAGTAAAAGTATAACCTTAAATCGGGAAACTTTAGCTTCTACATTTACGTCCTGCATATATAAAGGAAGCAAAGAAACATGCACTTATCACTTTGTTTAAAGCATTTTGGTTTATGAACTTAACTTGAAGCTAAAGAACGAATGTTTACAAGTCTCATACGAAAACAATAAGTAGATAAACAATTGAGTATGCAATCCCAATTCCTAATACGACAAGTTCATACCAAAGTATCCCCCAAGAGCTCACCACATGTTCTCAAGAGCTCACCACATTTATTTTTATTGACAACAATTCATACGTTTGCCCCCTTTATCTTAGTCGGCTTTTATACCCTTATTTAGTTCTTACTATTAACATAGATGCATTTGGTTAATGCACTTGTATTACTATAAGTCAAACTTGAATCTATAGTCTCTTTCTTAAAGCAGAATGCTTTAAAATTGCATGCCATACACAATGGATAGTATTCTATGTATAGTTGTCACAATCCAGGGGTGTTTGGCATAAAAAGTAATTAAATGCTTATTGCGTTCTCAAGTACTCGATCATAGCCGCTTCTAATGTTTGGTTACACTGAAACTGGTCAAATAATTGTAATTTCAGATAATCAGTTTTTTATAGTAGCGCTACATGTAAATCTTAAATGATCACGAAACCCACAACTTGAAACAACAAAATCAAATCCAAAAGCCGAACCATCTCAGCTAATGTAAAGAAAAAGAAAAAGAACCATAAAAACAAACTAAAGCATTTTATCAAATACCTTCCTATCAAGTTTAAACCACCCTTTCTAACTAACTCTAATTAGCTGACATAACCTCTATTTCTTATGAGACAAACACTAAGTTAACTTCTACCAATATAATCCCAAATTCAATAAATCAATTAATTAATATTAAGCAGGAAGTAAAAAACAAACAAATCAAATTTTAAAATAAAATATATAATTATAACAAATTACAGATTTACTTCAAGTTTTACGCACCTTTGATATTAATACTTCAATAAACAAGAGTGATGGGCAGTGGCACAAGTTTATGATGACCAGTGGCTGTGGTAGAATGTGTGGGAGTGAGTGCTAGAGAAGAGATGAACTCATGAAAGTGTAGCTATAGTGTTAGTTTGAAATTCATTGAAATTTTTTGAAACAAATAAGTGGGCAAAAAGTCCCGCTCATATTTTTTGGAGAATTAGACCGACCTTTTGCTGAAGACAGGTCTGCCTTTAATTAATATATAAAAACCGGGTTTCAAAGTTAGTACCGGTCTATATTAAGTTTTTTATAGACGTGTTCTCAGTTTCAAATCCGGTCTGTATTTGTTATTTACATTAAAACCGGGTTTTTTCATTTAAACGGGTCTTGATACTTTGTGGCGGGTTAAAAACATTTTTTTAGACCGTTTTTTCTTGTAAAGGGTCTTGATAAAGGGGTCTCAAAACCCAATTGTGTAGTAGTGATGAGACATAAGCCGAGAACCGCACAGGTCCGCAATATAAACAAACACCCCTTTAGTAATATACAATGTTTATATATATAATATAGAGGCGGCAAAATGTGCGCAAAAACAAAAAAATGAACTAAATTGGGCAAAATTTAAAAGGTTTGGGAACATTTAGCCTTCTTTTTTTTTTTGAAATGGTCACATATAGGCTATAGCCCATTGAAAACTTAAATTTGCACTAACGAGCACATTTTTTTTTTCTCAATCGGAGAACATTACACTACTACACAAAAAATTCATTAGGTACGGTTTTTAAAGCCTTTTGGTACGGTTTTAAAACCGTACCTAATACTAGCGTACCAAAAAATAAAATCGGCTTTGGTGCGGTTTCAAAACCGTAGCAGAAAATGATTATTTGGTGCGGTTTTAATTCTATCCGTACCAAATGTCTTCAATAAAGTGCATATTAAATCTTTCTTTTTTGGTACGGTTTCTTAAAAAACCGCACCAAAAATATGCTTTTTCAAAAAAAAAATAAAATAAACCATTTTCTAAAACCTGTATCCAAACACTACTATAATAAACCCGTATCCAAACACTACCATAATACTTTCCGCAGCAGACCCGACAATGCAACATACACTAAAACATATAAAAGTGTTATCCATTACAAAAGTGTTATCATCTTTTAAACGTCATCATCACCAAAATATAAAAGTGCTATCCATTACAATCGTAAAACGTTATCATCACTAAAACATAAAACGTGGACTACTGAGGAGCCATTGTTTTTAAAAGAGTACGTACAACATCCCTATAAAACTCGTTCAGTACTAGATAAGCTACTTCGTCGATCTCCAGCGGTTGTAAACGGCGTGTATCCTTCCAAAGCTATAAATACAAATATAGATATATATTAGTCATATTTTTTTCGCAATAAAAACCAACAAAAATCAGTCCAAATTGCATGTAACATGTTAGTTCAAGTAACCATATTGCCTATAACATGTTAGTTCAACCCATTTGACACGACCCGCTGCAACAGCAGCCGACCCGCTGCAACAACAGCCGAACCGCTGCAATTCCAGCCGACCCTCTATTACATATTACTAATAGCAAAGTATAATACAAGTAGCTACTCAATTCAGTCCAAATTTAATATAACATGATATACTAGCATCTTATTCAGTCCAAATTGCATATAAAAAATCAGTCACCGGTTGTTACTTTCTTTGTGTGCGAGCATATAAGAAAATGCATCAAAGATGGGAGGTTTATATAGTATGAAATGGTTAACATCATAGAAGCGTATTGCATTATGTAGCGATACCAGTTGTAGCGACATCTAATTAGACCATGTGTATAACTTTAACCGTTAAACTGATATTTAACTGGGGTGGATATAAATTATGAAGGATGTCCTATATTTGTTAGATAGATACTAGTGATGTTTATGTTAGCTAATAAAGTCCTATAGGCGCTGCCCATACTAGTTTTAGTAAATGTTATATATCTACAAAAAAAAGTTTTAGTAAAAAATGTTATAACATGAAGAATCTACTTATAAATTTACTAGTAAAAAAGTTTTAGTAAAAAATTATAAATTTAACTTATAATTTCATATAAGGATCTACTTATAACTTCTAGATGCACATGTTATATATACACAAATAAACATATTAACTACATACATACATACATATATAAGTTTAGAACTAACAACATAAAGATAAATAATGTTACAAATAACAAAAAAAGTTTATAAACTCACCTTATGATGCGACTTTTCTAAAATGAGGTGAAAGCTCTAATTTGGATACATGATGAAGAAGTTTGTACCTATACAAATATCAAAAATATATTAGTTAAGCATAAAAAAAAATTATAATGAGTAAAAGGAAATAAAAATATAACTATTACCTTTTTTGTAGTTTTGTGAGTTTTAAGTTAAATTTATTGTGGTTGTTGATGGAGTGTTTAATTTTTGAAAGATTTGATTTGAGGGGAGGATGAATATGAGTAAATGTGGTGTATTGAATGAAAGTGTGTGGGTGTTGGGAGATATGGGTGCAGGTTTCGTTGAGGAGGTAGGTATTTTGAAATTGTTTTTTGGTGCGGTTTTAAAAACATTATTTGGTGCGGTTTTAAAAATAACTGTACCAAATAACAAAGGAAATTTTAAAACCGCACCAAATCTTAAAACCGCACCAAACGGATTTTTTGATACGGTTTTCATGTAACCGTACCTAAAGAGCATACCAAAAAATACTTTGTGTAGTAGTGTTACGATCGTTTTTAAAGAAAAAATTATTTATATAATACATTTAAGTTTTTAAATATAAATAAAATATTACGTTTAATGAATTTATTTCGTCGTTTTACGTCTTTAATTAAGCGATTTGTATAGCATATGCCCTTTTGGCCCGTGCCCGTTTAGCCCGTGCCCATTCTATCCCGTGCCCGTTTTAGCCCGTACCTAAAGAGCGTACCAAAAAATACTTTGTGTAGTAGTGTTACGATCGTTTTTAAAGAAAAAATTATTTATATAATACATTTAAGTTTTTAAATATAAATAAAATATTACGTTTAATGAATTTATTTCGTCGTTTTACGTCTTTAATTAAGCGATTTGTATAGCATATGCCCGTTTGGCCCGTGCCCGTTTAGCCCGTGCCCATTATATCCCGTGCCCGTTTTAGCCCGTGCCTGTGCCCGCCCAGCCCGCCCGTTATGCAACCTCTAATATAATGATAGTAATTACATGTCCAATCACAAATGAGATAATAACCTTTTCGATCAATTTATATATTTGTAAAGTTATAAGATCAAGTGATTTTCACATTGTGAAACTATAAGTTATTCTTCAGAATTAGTTGGTTTAGAAGATAAAAGTATTGTGAGTATATATCCAACTTCTTGTCTATCTGAACCTCGTCTTCTACATTGTCCTTGAAGAGGTAAATGCTGGCGAATATCAAATTCTTGTAAAAGTAGAGGTATGTTGCAAAACAAAACAACTAAAAGCTAACACAAGAGGTTTCTAGGCAGCCATCATAGGCTGATAGCAACTTAGCAAGTCAATGAATTCCCCTGGTCTTTTTTATATTTGATAAAATAACTGAATGATTTATTTGATTGCTAGTGGAGTCGTTATTTTACATTACCTTTTATTCTTAGTGCGATTTTGATAACTTTTTTCTTTTACTCGTGACTTTGTCAATGTCTATGATGGTATGAGTTACACGACTTACAAAAATTTTAATAGCTAGTCAGGTTGGTTATTATTTTGCAAATATATATCGAAAACAGAAACACACCCCAAACATAAACACCTTAATATCAAGCTAGCAAGCATAGATAGTAACAAGTAAGTAATTCAATGAGAGTATACCCTTCCAGTATTAATGTGGTCGCCATTGCAAACGGCCAAACGCCACGTTATTTGCTTGCCCCAAAAAATCATGAACATAAAAATACCCAAAATAAGTTCCACCACCTGGCGGCAGCTGCACTTGTACCTTACCTACCCTCATCACGTAACCATTATTACCCAATAGCGAAGGCACACAAACCCTTCCCACTACAAAAAATAAGCCATTTGGTGACATGTTTAGCGACTCGGGAAATTATGTCGCAAATCTGCGACCCTAGTAGTGACATGTTTAGTGACTTACACGTCTTCTAAGTCAACAAAAAAGTCGCAAAAAATACGATGTCACCAATCAAGTCATTGAACGTGTCGCTAGTTTGTGACATATAAAAAGTACATCGCCACTAGTGTCGCAACAATTATGACTTCTTGCAACATGTTGTTAACTATGTCTCTAATTTCGTGACCCTTTTGAAGAAGTCGCTAAACGTGCCGCTAGTTTGTGACATATAAAAAGTACATCGCCATTAGTGTCGCAACAATTGCGACTTCTTGCAACATGTTGTTAACTATGTCTCTAATTTCGTGACGTCTTTAAAGAAGTCGCTAAACGTGCCACTAGCTTATGACATTCTAAAACCCATCGATACTAGTGACGAATAATTATGAATTCTTGTAACATGTCAATAACCATGTCTCTAATTTTGTGACTCCCCAAAGCAAGTCGCTATTAACATCGCTAAGTACGACCTCGCTAATTTTGAAATAGTTTCACTCCTTAATCTCATTGTCATTTACATGAAAACTTAACTTGTGACAGGAATGTGAGTTTACATGGAAGATTTCGATCCTTTACCAACACCTCATGTGAGGTTACATGGAGCCGCATCGGATGCAGGTAGCCGTCCACTTGCTAAACTAACTGATCTAGTTGCGATTCGACATAACTACATTGCTATAATTGAGTTGCCAAGAGTGCAATGTGGCTATTGTAAGTCTTATTTTGGTCTTAAGTAGATATAACTGGTTCCATTTGATTCATAAACCAATGAGATATAATTTTTTTTGAAGTCTATAGTGCTAATTAAATAACTTTTTATATTTACCATTTATAAATAAATAAAAATAAAACAAACTCATCTCAAATAGATCCCGGGTATAAAAAACCCACTCCATTCACCAATTCCCCCAATCTCAAATAGATCCCGGGTATAATAAACTCATCTCAATCATCTCACAATTACTCCGTCATAACCTCACAGTTACTCCGCCATCATCTCATAATTACTCTGTCATCGTCTCACGGTTACTCCGCCATTATCAGTTTACCTCCAGCGTCAGGATTTTTTACCTCACCGTTTTTTTATCAGTTTACCTCAGGCATACATACTTCACCATTTTTGATTGTTTAATCATACGTTTTGTAGATTGATTACAAGCTGAGTCGTACATATATGAGTTTAATTTGCATTTGAGATGAATGTAGTGTTTTGTTGTGTGTATGATTATGAATTGAATCTCACAGTTATGATTGAGCCGTTCAATTATGTGTTTTATAGATTTTGGTGTTATGATTTGATTATTGACCGTGTGTATTTACTGCGTGTAATAATTTTGTGATACGTGATGGTGTTAAAGGAGCAAAATTGTTTTCTTTATCGTTGATATTATTGTTATAATATGGTTTGTGGTGTATCAGACCGTTAGGTGTGAAGTTAGTTTGTGCGATTATTTTCGGACATAAGGAGCTGTTAATGAAGTACTATTTAGATAGTTTGCTGCAGATTTTGTTGCTTTAGTAAGGTGTTATTTTATTAGTTTGATTGTGCATTGTTGATTTTGATTTTGATAATTTGATTTGTGATGTATGGGACTGTTATCAGTGGGAATATAGTGCGTGTGATTGTTTTAGGCAACGATATGTTAATATTACTGATACAAATATGGTCAATTTGTTTGTCTTAATCTGTTGTTATTTAACCTTGGTATCGATATGGGATGAAGTAAGCCTGGTATGATATTTTAAATAGCTCTAGTTGTTCCTGTAGATAAGCGGAACACCAAATGAATTAGAACCCGGCAACAATGCTGAACAATGAGAACCAACTGATTAATTCATATCCAATTTTATTTGTTCTTTATATGTTGAAGATTAGTTTTTTGTAAACGTGTTTGTATATTATATAACTGAAGCTCGATGTTGATTGAAGATAGACTTAAATCGGTAAATCTATCATTATATATTGAAATCATGCTAATGATCTTTGAAATTGAAGGGGGGTTGTGATGCTGTTTTGTTGATCAAGTCAATTAAAGAAGCTGTTGTCTGATTCAAATTGCGATGTCTCGAATTTGTTTTAATTGTTTGATTGGTATCAAGATTTACAAATCAAGCCGATTTGTTAAATTTTGGATTTAATCCTGCTTTGCGAGTAAGATGAGGTGATAGTGATGTTATTTCATTAAATAAGGCTTCCAGGTTGAATATGAATTTTCTTGATGGGCGACGAAGTCTAGTTATAAAAATGAAATTTATAGTGGTTCTGCTTGTTTGTTCAGTTTGAGTTGTTTTTCTAGAATGGTGGCAATAGTTTTTAAATTTCATGTTTACTTTGTTAGTAGTATGCAACTAATCATTGATGCACATTTTCTTGATATTGATGCACATTTTCTTGAAGTACTCATATGGCTGCTGTTGAAGACATAGATGATACTAATATGCAGGTGGGTGATGAGCAGTTGAGCAATGAAATCGTCATAAGAGTTCAGGGAAAAGTGCAAGTTTAAAATACTTAAGTTCTTTAAATGTATTTCCATGCATATGACTTACGATGAATCCTTCCATTTTGTAGTTTTATTCATTCTCGTATCATGATGCATAGCATCATAGGCATTTGGAAAGTGCGGTTCAGAGGAGCATGGGATTCGTGGACTAGTGTTCCACGAGAAGATAGGAACGTTTGGTTTGACGCTTTCAAGGTACGAAAAACTGAACATTAAATGGGCTGAACGGGTCAAACAGGTTGAAGTCACCCAACTTGTACTTTTAATGCATATAACCTAGCCAGATCAATACTAAATTAACCTGTTTAGATCCGAACCATGTATACAATTGCCATCAAAATATTAACTCTAAGAGAATATTTTACAATTGAGATATTAACTCTGTAAAAGGTGGAAATTGCCAGGAGTTTTTGCAAAATCTAAGAGAGGGGCAGTTGCTCGCCAAGCTAATAAAAGATTACATACTGGTGGTTTGGTCTCGAACGTTGAGCACATAATGCGACTGGTAAAAATTAATTGCTTCATCTGCTACTTGGTTATATTGGAGATGGACTTATGTGTAAAAATGTTTCATCTTGTATAGGAAAAGGTACTGAAATGTGATCCGAGTGCAGCTCAAGTCTTTGAGAGAACCCATAAGAGGAAGGGAAACATGGGTAAGTTATCACTGACTGTTTGCTTTTTCTCACCAGGTACTTTTTCTTTTATTGGTAAAATCTATTTTCTGTAACTTATCGGGTACTTACTCTTTGCACTAAATTGTAAAAGCGTTGTGTGCATCTACATTTAGACTAAGTTGTATTTGGTTATGTCTTCTATGTAGGAACGATATAATGAGAAATATGGTGTAGATGACGCTCTTGATGTTCAGTCGGGTAACATGTCCAACACATATCGAAGATGGGCAGATCATGTTGGCTTGAAGAATGGGAGTTATTACGGTTTTAGATCTGGGGTTGATGGACTCATGCTCCATGGTAATAATGATGATGAAGATCTCAATACCGCATATAATGAGGACTTTGTTCGCGTTCAAGAAATGGAGAGAGCAACACGAAGTTGATCAAGATGCCATAAGAGTGGAGTTGGACAGCTTAAAACGTGCACAAGAAGCAGAGTCAATAAAAATAGATGAGCTTCTGGAATCTCAACCATCATATGAGCGAAACATTAAAAAATTTGTTTCTCAAGAAGTGTCAAAGGCTGTTTGCTCAAGAAGTGTCGAAGGCAGTTTCTCAAGAGGTCGGAAAGATTGTTGCCCAAGAAATTGGAAAGTCTAATTGCCATCTTCTAGAAGCCCTTCAAAAACGTTCTTGATAAATGTTTGGTAGACATTTAAAACTCTCTTGAATAAGCTGTTTAACATACTTAAAATGTTAACTAGTTGATATGCTGGATGTTTGAGCTTCTTAGTATACTTGAGAGAGAACATTTCATACTTCTAGAACATGTTTATGATGTTTTATTTGATATGGTAAATCATATTCGGGATCTTCGAATGATCTTGTTATATATAATAAATAACAAATGCGATACCAATAGCAGGTCTGTAGCTAACATTAGCGACTCAAATAGTGATGTGATGTTTCCAATTATAGCGACATGGGTAGGATATCGACAGCGACCCAGGTAACGACTCAAATTGCGACATGTGACACAAATAGCGACCTAACTAAGGACATATAAATAGACGTCTAGCGTCACGTGAAGAGAAGTCGCTACAAGTGTCTCTACAAATAACGACCCAATTAAGGACACATAAAGAGATGTCGCTAGTTAATATAGCGACAAGTGAAAAAAAGTCACTAAAGGTGTCTCTACGTATAGCGACATATCTTTAATGTCACAAAATTTTGCGACTCGTTTACAGCGACTTTTTTTACTATGTCACTTAATGCGTCGCTGTGGTCAAATGTGTCGCTAATGACGTCACTAAACATGTCATTAAAAGGCTGTTTTTTTGTAGTGTCCGTCATCGCATTCAATTTAAACATCATTTCCTCCAAATCCCTTTCATTCTTTAAAGCCTGTTAGGTGATATATTATTAGGCAATGTTGGCCCACTAATTGTTGAATTGTGGGCTTAACATATCAAAAGTATGAGTACAAATCAATTCCCATATATTATTTGGTTGATGAATGATAAGTATAAGAAACTAATACTCTGATATGGCACTTTTGTTTCTCGTGATCTTACAAGGACTATGCTCTTGAGAGGGCACATATGATTAATTGTAATCCTGCTCTCATTGATACTTGAGAGTGCACATATGGTTAACTGTAATCCTACTCAGACTTTCGTTGACACACGGAGTCCAAGCTTGGTCCTAAAGGGTTCAAGTCTCGGATCTCGCAATTGTCGTAGTGTTGGAGGTGGTTAATTTATAGTAGATTACCTTCACACGTCCTAACTTATCTTATGTTGTCAATCAAATTTGTTTATACATGCATAATCCACGGGAATCTCACTTGGCGGCTCTCACACATATTTTACAGTATGCTTAAGAGACATTGGATTTTGATTTACACTGCTTCACTCATTGCATTTTGTAAGGTTTTCTTTTAATGTACAGTAGAGACTAAACTTACAAACAAAATCAATAAGGGGTATTTGGATAAGCTTATTTGTGTTTTATGGTCTGGTACTAGGGCTGAATAATCTAGCTGAAACCAAATGTTTTAATTTATACAAGCTTATTTAGAGTTAATCGATAGAACATATAAATATAAAGCTTATACATTTTTTAAAATAAAACTAATCAGATATCATTATTTGTAAACAAGCATAAGTTAATTAAGAAAGAAAGGGTGTGCCATGATAGCATATGGGAGTTTTATCTCAAATTGCTAAAGTCCATACACCCGAAACAGGCACAAGACAGTCCCATAAAATTTAGAAAACGTCACACTCGGCTTGAAAAGCAAGTTCCTAGGCCTGTTAACAAACAACCCAAGCCTGGATAAACACATCCAGAAAAGGCCAGGCTGGGATCCTACCAAAGGCCGTTATAACAGACAACATGTGTCACCACCTCATTGGCATAGAGGTAGTGCTGCGAACATCATACTGATACATGATATCGTGCATGGATCATTCCAAAGAGCCAAGGATGACATGCCACGTGTCATTCTCGTCTCCTCCTTTAAATGTCCACCACGTGGACCATCCTTAACCATTGGATCGCATACATGGGTGGTACAAAACCTTAAATGAGCTTGTGAGCTTACGTGGCCTCTATGCTTGATGCCACATTTGTAAAACGAGAGGGACTTGTTTTTCACTGAAATGTTTGTTTTCGAGTTGCTAACTCGCGTGAAACCAACGTATCTTTAAGAACACAAGGTATCGTGGATAACAATAACACGTCATTGGTATGCCACATCAGCCACACATCATACACCTCTCAATAACTCCCATAACTAAAACACCATCCCTCATAACACACCACTAACATGTTATTGGGTCACACAAAATACCCCACTAAAAATACCCACTCACTCATAAAAAAAAATAATAATAATGGCTTGAGCCAATAGAATGGCTTAAATACCTTTGCCTCACGAATGACACTAACTAGTGGTTGGTTTGGCTCACAAATGACACGAAAAATGAACCTTTGGCACGTTAAATGCTCCATACCGTGTGCTCTAAAAAGAATCATTTACAACAGCATTAACCAAATCCCATTTTCATCTCATCATTTGGCCAAATTACTGCAGAACTGTCTAAAATCAAAAGCATGAAAACCATGCAAACAATTACGCGCAATAATCATAACAACAAACGTAAACAATTAATTCATTTTTACATTCAAAATTAGTAGCTGCTTACATAAAGTGTTCGACGAAATGCCTGAAAGGGGTGTTGTGTCTTGGACGAATATGATATCGGGGTATTCAAATGTGGGAAGGGTTGAGGAGTCGCGGGTTTTGTTTGAGAGGATGGGGTTGGAAGGTTTGGGAGGTTTGGGAGATTGTGTAGAGGCGTTTGTTTAGGAAAATGAGTGAAGAGGGTGTGGTTCCTGATGTGGCTACTTGGAATGCCATGATTTATGGTTTTGTGCAAAACTGAGAAATGTTTAAAGATGTGGAATTGTTTAGGGATATGTTGGTTGCGGGTGTTAAGCCCAACCCTGGTACCATCACAGGTTTACTCCCTGCATTAGGATCCATGGGGAAAGTAATGATTGGATAATAGTGGGAAGGAAATTCATGGGGTAATCTATAGAACAATTATGTATAACAATGTTTTTGTAGCTAGTGCACTTACTGACATGTACTCTAAATGTGGGTGTGTTAAGCATGCAAGAAACGTGTTTGACACTGTGTCGTCCAAGAATGTTGCTTCGTGGAAATTAATGATTGGATGTTATGGAAAACACGGGATGGTTAATTCCGCTTTTGAACTTTTGGATCAAATGGAAGACGAAAATAACTTTTGGATCAAATGGAAGACGAAAATGTTAAGCCAAATCAAGTTACTTTAACTTGTGTTCTTGCATCTTGTAGTCATGTTGGGATGGTTAAATAAGGTTTGACATTTTTTAAGTCAATGAGAGAAAGTCAACGGGTTGAGATAAGGGAAGAGCATTATGGCTGTGTTATTGATATGCTTTGTCGGTCTGGGAAGATTGAAGTGGCCTATGATTCGGTGCATGAGTTGGATACAGAAGTGACAGATTCCATGGTTGGATCTTTCTTAAATGGTTTTTGTGTCTTATAACAGGCTCTATTTGGCTAAGAGAGTGGCTGCGGCTTTGATGAAAATGAAGACTAAGGTTTGTTACTTTGTCTAATGTTTATGCTGGTGAAGGAGAGTGGGCAAAAGTTGAGATGTTAAGGGAAGTAATGAAGGTACAAGGGGTCCAAAAGCTACCTGGTTTTAGTTCCTTTTCTAATGATATAAAAATTTCGAATCAGATGTGGTGTTTCTTTCCTCCTTTAACCTGTTTGAGATATAGAGTATGTTTGGCACAGAGCGGTGTGAAACTTTTTGGAGCAATGAGCGGTGAGCAATGAGCATTTTGATTTTTACTAGTCGTTTGGCAAAGGAGCGGTGAGCTTTCCTATTTTTTAGGAATGCTCAATTTTCCAATGCTTGTTTAAGAAGCTGTGAGCGGTGAGAAGTGAGCTGCACAGCTACTGCTCACTACTACAGCTCACAACTACTTTTGCCAAACACACCTATAAAAAACACAACTCAAGTCAAAGCATTCCTAAATAAACTGATAGAAATATCCACCTAGTGGCAACCTCTGTGCGATAAATCCAAGCACGTGACTCGGTAGTCCCTGAGAATAGGAGATGGTTGAGTCATAAATACCTTTTGGATCTTGAAACTGTTTAGAATTTATCGAGTTAAATCACATGTTAGTCTCGTGTTTTTCTCTATATTTGATTTTGTTGAGAGAAGCATTAACAAAGTTTGTCAGAGAAAAAGGTTATTACTTATTAACTAACTTGTAATCAGATTCATCATATACACCAAACCTGTAAAAATTATAGTAGCTAAAGAATTATAAAAAAATAAATATGATTTATATTTGGTTGTTGCTTTTATGATTTTCAGGTGTCATTCACATTTAGTTGAGTAGCAATGCATCGACTTCAGCAAGTTATGTATCCTGTTAACAGATGTATGGGAAAATAGGTATATGAGATCAATTGTGGTTATTGCAGTGTAAAAGATATATCATGAATAGAGAAGGAGGGTATATGAAATCAATTGTGGTTATTGCAGTGTAAAAGGTATATCATGAATAGAGAAGAAGAATTACATTTAGCAAGAAAAAAATGTAACAATTTACTAGACGATAATCAAAGAAATGGAAAGAAAAAAGTAACAAGGATTAGAGAAGAATGATTACAAAACATAGAGAACAAAAGTAACAAGGAGCATATAATTTGTATTTGAAGACAGTCAAACCCCTTTGCTATACATATGCCTCGAAATAGGTTCTGAACGCTTGAACAAAAAAAGAAATAGAACATTGCCAGATTAATAAACTCGTAATTCTTGTACTTATGCATACTTGGTGTTGATGCTTTTGATGGCTGGTTAAAATTACATCCTACACAGGAAAGTGATTTTGTAGAGAAGGCCAAATGTCTGATTCCTTGATGAGCAGCCATTGGAGTGTGGTTAAGCAACTATACATCTAAATCATATTGCATCCGGCCACTAACGTGTGATCTTTTATCGTCTAGCTGAAATGGTGTAGCAGTGTTAGATGAGCAAACAACATACACATACATAAAGTGCTGCACTGTGAATCACAGTAACATG
Source organism: Chrysanthemum seticuspe (assembly GCA_019973895.1). Classification (NCBI taxonomy): domain Eukaryota; kingdom Viridiplantae; phylum Streptophyta; class Magnoliopsida; order Asterales; family Asteraceae; genus Chrysanthemum; species Chrysanthemum seticuspe. The sequence goes on from BPTQ01000001.1 coordinate 71,741,226, forward strand.
GGAGAAAGAGATGATTGGGCTGTAGTCACCATGCCTGAAAAAGTAATCCAATAAAGATTGTTTGTTTATAAATATGTACTGAATATATATATTTTTAAATATGTAAGAACAGTAAGGAACTTTAAAATGTTCTAAATGGAAGTGAAGATAGTCATAACGTACCTGCTGTAACTAAGAAACAAATCTAGTAGCTTGCGAAGTTAGACACTTGAAGAAATCCCTTTGTAAATAATTCAACCCAGTCTAGAAAATAAGTAAATATTAGAAAATGTCCAGGTAAATTTTGTAGACTATATATATAATTGTATATGAAAAAAAAAAAAAAAAAAAAAAATCACTGCTGATTATTTAAGAAGATGTACATATGAAGTACATTCGTTGTGCAATTTTCAAGTGGTCTCAGAGTTTCATTTCAAGTCCAAACTGTAAAGTATGAATCCAACTAACTTGATTAAAAAATTAACTGGATATGCAAAAATGATGATCCTTATAATTTCCTGATTATCAAATTATAGCCGTTCCACAAATACATATAATTGTCAATAAGATGAAAAACACACTTCCCATTTGACTTTTAATATATGGTACGTTGTAGAGGTGGCAAAAATTGCGGGTTCGGTCACGGGTCACTTTCACATGATGGGTCTAACGGGTCAAATGGAATTGGGTCGGGTCGGGATGGGTCAACCCACTTTTTTGGAAGCTTTTGAAGAAAAAAAAAAAAACATATGTTATAACTTACAAGTCTCGACTTGAAAAACACCAAATTTAAATGATAAATATACAATCCATTATAGATTTGTAAATTCTAGATAAAAGTTAAAATACCAATTCAGTTCTTTCAGCCATCAAGATATTTACGTTCATATTACAAATTTAATAGTTACTATACGGAGTAAATCTCAATCTTCTTTTTCATTTTTTTATCAGCTAAACATTCTAACAAACTCGTAATCTTCTTTTTATATTGACATGTTAACCAAATTCTCACAAAACCAAATCTAATAATATATTTCGACAAAAAGAAAAAAGGAAAAATAAAACTAACTAAAGCAAAATTAATTATCTAATTAGGCATTAAAGATAAAAGAATTGAATTGGGAGAGAAAGAGGCACACCTTCAATCTATTTGGATGCAGGGGATATGTGAGATTTGTGGCCAGTAGGAGCCTCCTCTACTGCATCTTTCTTTCAGATCTCGACATCCATATATTCTCAATCTCAAAAGTGAAGGCAACAACGTTTCTGGTAGATCTTTAATCTTTGGGCACATCCAAAAATTGAGATGCTGGAGGGAGGTGAGGTGTTGGAGTCCCTCTGAAACTCTTTCCAAATTGTCAAAATCAATTATGGAAAGACGAGTAAGAGATGAAGGAAGATGAAGATGAGACAATTCACTCCAATTAGTCGCTGCTTCTTTTTCACCTAATAAGGTTAGGTCAACTAGTGTGGATGGAAACTTCTGTGGGGCCCATTCTGAGATGGGCTTCTTCAACAACCCAATTTCAAGGACACGCAAGTTGGGAGGCCAAAGCCCAGCTGTTGGAACATCCATACTTGGACAATTCTTAATTACCAAATCAGTTAACGAGGTGACACTCGGCAATTGGAGGTCTGGAAATGATGACCACGCCTTACTTTTACAATTTGATATTTCCAAAGTGGTTAACGAGGTGAGACTCTCCAATTGGAGGTCTGCAAATAATGAATCATCCGTAGTCTCACAACCAATTATTATCAATGTCGTGAGGTGAATGAAGTTACCCACAAAATCAATGATCGATGCCACATTTGGATGATATGATATCGATACATATTCAAGCAGTGGCATGCTTTTGCTGTTGATACGTAACCTATTCCTCTCTCCTCCTTCTCCCATCTCCTTTACCAATAGTTTCCTACACTCACTAATTTCAACTGACTTGAGCTTCTGCCCCCCTCCCATTGAGAAGAAGGAGACACATGTAATTGAATCACACCGAGAGATTTTCAACCTCTCAATGTTGTTTGGACAACTCAAATGCTTGAAATTTTCACAACTCCATACCTCTATTGACCTAAGAGATGTTACGAGGTTGCTCCCATAATTGTACTCCTCCTCATCTTTCTCCCCTAAACTCACCAACTTTTTACAATACTCTACTATCAACTCCCTTAAATTCACGAGAACCTTACAACTTGCCTCTGCTTCTTTTGATTCCCACAAATATCTTATTTCATCACACCTTCTGACTTCCAGTTCTTCAACTGCCTTAAGATCCAATATAACACCTCTCCACACCTCATTAGTAAGCCCTGAAATACAAACTATTTCCAACTTGGTGACTGATGGAGCTACATGAACCAGACTTCTCAACACACCATTCCCACAGTCTTCTATTTTTAGAACCCTTAGTGAAGGTAGTGCTTCAACTGATACTTCAACCAAATTAGGACAAACTTTTATATTGAGCTCTTTCAGGCGTGGAAACACAGAATCTCCAACCCAACTTCTACTATTGTTTGACCATACCTCCCACCCCGACATATCTCGGAAACTTAGAGTTTCAAGTGAAGGAAATGCAAGGCCAGTACCGAAAAAATCTGAACCAACAACTTTTACATCACCCATGTCTTGAATAGATAACTCCGTAAGTGACTGTAGTTGCCCGAGTGGTGGTAGAGATGTACACTTTCTGCAGCCACTTATAGACACACGAGCCAACAGACGAAACGAGGGATCCCCAACCCATTTTGGAAACTCGAAACCCAGATAGTTAACAATGCCTAACCTCTTCAAACAATCATTATATGGCTTCAATGCATTAAGGACGTATATTTCAGTTCCGTCCTTTCGGGAAGCATTTGATACGTCACTCCATTCCACCTTGAACTCAGTAAGCCTCTTTTGTAATAAGTTTGCTTCTCGCGCTTCCGTTGCGTATTTTACTTTTTCCAGGCCCTTAATGGAAACTTTCCCATGAAGATTCTCAAGATTTTTAAGTTGGGTTATCGAAAAGTCATTTTCTCCTCCAATAATGATTTTTGAAAGAGTTTGTAGGCTTTTCCACTCACAAATCCCTAAAGGCATGTCCTTTAGATGTGGAGTACCTCTAATGTCCAAATGCCTCAAATTCTTTAACTTTAAGAAGCTGTTAGGCAACTTGGTTAATTCAGAACACCAAGAAACGATCAAGGTCTCTAAGTTATAGAGATCACAGACACTCTCAGGTAAATGTTTGATAGTAGTTCTAGATAAATTAAGATACCGCAAGTGCTTCAAACTACCAATAGACTCTGGTACCTCACTTATCATATAACCACTCAAATTGATAACCCTTAACAATGGTAACTGGGGAAGTAAGTCAACTAGAACCTTATTCGACAAGTAGTAAGTTGGCCACCTACTGTTTGCCCCGATCGACAAGAATGTTCTCAAACAATTAGCTTCTTTGAACACCATAAACTTCTTGTAGGTTCATATTCCTCACAGACAAATGACATATGACGGAGCTTTTCCAAAGCCAGTTTCCTAACATCTTTTCCCATCTCTTTCTCTAACCTGAAAAAGAATTCCCCAGCTACTGACGTGGCCAAATCATGCATCAGGTCATGCATAACAAACAGCGACTCGTCGTCAGGCGCGTGTTGCAAAAATGACCGTGACAACAACTCTTCAAAGTAGCCATGACCTAAGCTTTCTTTGGTTGATTTGCTTGGATCTGATTGGTGCAAAAATCCTTCTGCCATCCAAAGTAGAACCAAATCCTCCTTTTCAAAAAAGAAGTCCTTTGGGAACAAGGAGCAATATGCAAACAACTGCTTCAAAGATGCAGGGAGTTCATGGTAGCTTAGCTTAAGAGCCGGAATAACACCTCCCTCTTCTAAGCTCCATATCTCACTATCCACCATTTCCTTCCATCCTACTTCATCTTTTTCTTTTCTCCTTAATAGCCTTCCAAGTGCTATTAAAGCCAAAGGCAAGCCTTTACAATTTCCCACAATTTCTTCACCATGTGGTTTGAGTGTTGGATATAAATCGAAGTTATTTGCATCCAATGCATGTTGACAAAATAAAGACACAGCGTCATCATGGGAGAGACATTGCAATTGGTTTAGTTGACTGCAGCCCAACTCTTTGAGCAATTGGTCCTTTCGAGCTGTTATGATAACTTTACTTCCACGAGCACATACACTAAATGGACGTACTAAGGTTTCCCAATCCTTATAGCTCTCGGTCCATACATCATCTAAAACCAGTAAAAACTGTTTTTCCCTAAGTTTATTGGCAAGAGCTTCTTGAAGCAAGTTAAAATTTTCAAATTTCTTATCTTCCCCGCTCACAGATTGAAAAATACTTTTAGTCATTTGGAAACTATCCCACTCATCTGACACACATACCCATGCCTTAACTTCAAAGTGAGAATTCACTTGTTTCTCATTATACAAAATTCTAGCTAGAGTTGTTTTTCCTACCCCGCCCATTCCAACTATGGGCATGATGCTAAAGTTTTTGTTACGTGGATTATCGCCTAAGAGCTTGTCAATCAATTTATCCTTATCACCTTGTCGACCAACAATACTAGATGCATCTACCAAAGAGGTCTCTAAAACTCTATTTTTATCTTTTGACCTATTATTCCTCACTTCTAATCCTCCATTCTTCACCGTCAAACCTATAGCTGTTTTTTTGTTTTCTAGATCTTGTAACCGGAGGTTAATATTATCTAACCTGTGATGTGTTCTAGCACATAGTGAGAAATTTGTGTAACAAGATGAAATGAGCTTTCGTACCTTGCTAGTGCTGGCTCCTGAATTCTTGACGAATTCAGGATGCATAGCATCAGTTGCCAAATCATCTAGAATATCGTCTATGTCATAAGCCAAATGTTTGATATCATTGAGCCAGTTTCGAACAAGAACTTCTTTTATTTCCTTGTCAGAAGCATCAACAAGGAGAGCTTGGATACGGTACAATGTCTTCTCTAAGCTCTTCAGCTCAGAACGAATTCCTTGGACCCGACCAACTTGCTTCACAGCTTCATCGGCCAGCTTCTGAATTAAAACTTCAATGAGGGTAGCAGCAATGACTTCTGCCATTGTTAATAGTAATTGGGTAAAGTGGTAGCTTTTTGTATTTGAATAACTGAGAGGTACGTGATAATGTGAATGAAATTGGTGCAATTGAAACAAGAAATTCAGCTCCTTTTTATAACGATTTGAGCCTCGGTTATGGTCACCTTTTTTCTAATATTTTTTTTTGCACCTTGTTGCCGGCTGCTGATATCTAAATATACTACTTGACACATTTTAACAAGTGTCGATAAGACAAAAATGGATGCGATAATAAACATGTTTAATAGTATACCTCTGTTAGCTGAAATAATCAACATTTCTATACTATCAAAAAACTAAAACAATTTTAAGGCAAATGATCACAAGTAAAAATGTAACCCAACAGAAGAGGTGATAATTTTAAGATTTTTCCAAAGTTTTTTTTGTCGAAATATTTAAAACTAAAAGTACGATCAAACTTGAGGGGACAAAAATAAACACCAAAAAAGTGATTATATGATGTAAAAGTGATAAATTGTAGCAAAATCCAAGTGGATCTCTAATCTAAAAAAAAACTTGACATGATGTTTTGTAAAAGTTATCAAAATAGATGAACATTATTCGAGTTAGAAAAAGAATTATCAAAGAATAAAAAAGAAAGGAAATTACGAAGAAACATGAAAAGAATCTGTAGAATGACGGGGAGATCATCTAAAATCCTGTCTTTTCTTGAGGGTTGTTGGCATCCTTTTTATTTTACAGATATATGCCAAATGAATGAATGATAAATGACAAGATCGAAACAAATAATTGATCTATGTAGAATGTTTGGCCTTATCACAAATTACCTATAGATCAGTGGTTATATAGTAATATGGAACTATGTTAAGTCTAATGGACTTAGTATAGTTTAATGGGCTGCAGCGAAGCTAAATTGATAGATTAAATTAGTAGAATGGAAGGTTAAAGGTTAGGTTTTGAATAGAATAGAAAGTTTGGTTGAAGAAGATGAAGTAAATTTCGGGGAAAAAGGAGTATTTTGCACAAAATTAAAAGTAAAAAGGAGTAAAACGATAGATGGTGCGCGCCACCCTTTGTGCGCTGAAGTTTTTTTGATATATTTTTTTGGACTAAAATTGACATGTGTTGCTTTGTGATTAGTTTATATGTTTGGCGCGCTCCAAAAATGAGCATCGCGCGCCAAATTTGTCAAAAATGTAGTGATTTATGCTTGAGTAGAAATCAGTAAAAAAAGGTTGTACTAGAGCTGTAAACGAACCGGACGAACACGAACGGAGCCTTGTTCATGTTCGTTCGTTTAATTTTAACCGGACAAATAAACAAACATGAATGCTTAAACGGACGATTTTTTTTGTTCATGTTCGTTTATTAAGAGAATGAGTTGTTCAGGTTCGTTTATGTTCGTTCATTAAGACATAAACGAACGCTAAACTAACCTAAACGATCGAACATAAATGAACATAGACAAATTATACACATGATATTGTTTTATAAGTGATTATTTTGCTTAAATAGGCCAATTTTAAAACTATACTATTAAAAGATACTATATACGAACATAAACTAAATAAATGAACATAAACAAACGCATAATCGAACGTTCACGAACATAAATGAACAGACGAGACTTTTGTTCATGTTCGCTCATTTAACTAAACGAACGTAAAATATTGTTCGTGTTCGTTCATTTAATAAATAAACGAACATAAACGAACTTTTTACCGAACGGTTCATGAAATGTTCACTGAACGTTCAGTTCGTTTACAGCCCTAGGTTGTACTATTACTATATTTGTATTTCTTTTTTAATATATTATGAAGTTAGATTGCCGCGCAATAATCCATGCTTTAAATTGGCTTACGAGATGACATTCTTGACCATCTGGATATCAAGGTTATGTGTCATGCATTGACGGATCAAGAATCTTGAGGCATCACCATGTTAAAAAAGTTTTTTCCCAACTTTTCCACAAATTACCCCAAACCTACAAGATATAATGAAGGAATAAGAACTCTCTTGTTTTGGTATAGAAGATCAATGGCTCCTATATAATGTCCAAAAACTATTGTTGGTATGGGTGATGATCTGCAAGCTATAAGTGTTATAGATTTCTTTTAGTTCTGAGATGTATAGCTTTAATTACCTGATTTCGATTCCGCTCATACAACATATACAATGCGGGAAAGGAGGCTCATGGAGGATAACAAGGTGACAACAAAAGTTAAAGAGATGAGTGAGAAGAGCTAGTCGAGCTGCAGTGGCAAAATGTAGCTCTTTTTAGACGTATGTTGGTTGTTTGATTCATGACTTTCTAAGACACAGTCTCATGGATTCGACTTTTGCTGCTGCGTATTCTCCCAAATTATTTGAATGATCATAGGAAAAGACATGAGTATGATTTGAAATTAGCAGACTATAGTTTTAAAGAGTATCTAATGATGTTTGCATTCTAAACCAGTTCTGGACATTATGTCAAACACTTGGAGGGCAAAGGCAGTTCAGCCTATATGTATACCTGACGACACTGTTACACACATCTAGAAGCAATGGCAGACCCAGGTAATATAAACACAGTTGGGTTGAATGCTTATCTCCTAATTAAGGTACAAATAATACTGATACAAAGATGATTTCAGAAAATTGAGGCTTATATAATATAAGCCGAAATCAAATAAGCTCATAAGCCCACATATAAGCTTAAACAAACACCCCCTAATATACCCTCGCAGTTTGAGCAGAGGAGGGTGACGATTAAACTGGCCCGAAATTCAAGAAACAATGCGGTTGGTAGCACTTTGGTTAAAATGTCTGCGTGCGTGCTGATGGCGACAGGGAATATGACGAACCCACACTTCACCTGTTGCGTGGTAGATCATACAATGGGATTCAGTATCATGAAATTAATGTATAATACAGTGATGTTTTCTCTACATCTGCCAACACAGAACTGGGTTGATCAACGTACAACTCAATATAGTGCTTTGAATTTATGTGGCATAACAACTCAGTTTATTGCATCTGTAGATCAAAGGTATCTAGATCATCTGTTGACTGGTACCAGGTTAATTGCCAATGTATATTTTGTTGTTTCACCAATCTAAAATCTCATTGGCTTACATGTTTCATGCCAGTTACGATCGTGAAGTTGGGTAAAATTAAACGCTAATTTCAGAACATAAATTTAGTTGTTATTCTCCTCTGTTTTGAATTAGTTGAGAGGTGCCCAAGAAGGCTGCACAAATTTTGGATTAAAAATGGTTATCCAGCAACGCAATCACCAATCAGGTTCATATGCGCCATATATATACCCAATAGCGAAAAATTGTGAATACACATGCAAATATATTTGTTAAGTTTGCTATTTTCAGATGCCATTGTACCTTTTAAATACAATTTCCCTGGTAGTAATAAAGGTAGACGTGACAAGTCACATTCTTGTTGGACAAAAAAAGGTAGGAACACAAGATTATACCCAATTATACAAAAAGAAATTTGTATTTATGGAGCAAAAACAAGATGCCATGATCATTGAATGACAAACAGTAATCTTAGAGGAAGTCTAGCAACTAGCAATACTTAAGCTTTAGTTTTGGCGAAAAGGAAAAAATTGTATATATCATTTAATAGCTAGCTCAAAATTCCACCAATCAAAAACAAACAAACACATATTCAAACTGCGAGCAGAAAATCTATCAAACAACAACAGCAAATTAAACCAGACTAATAACTTTAACTTGACGCTTCAAACAACTTTGTCTTCACTCTTTTTGCCATATCATTTGTTACGGCGAAGTAGTCTCATCTTTTACGACTCACCAGCCTCCATCAAATGATATACCAACTCAATTCTAACAATAAGTAATTGAACACTTATTAGCACTCCATTTTACATGTCCTGACACGCAAACTACAAAAACGATGCAGTAGAATCTTTTGTTCCGTGTACGTATTCACGTGCCCCAAGCTTGTTTACCCTGAAATCATGATCAAACAAATAAAAAGATATAAGCCTCTATAACTCTCAAATAGTCTAGTTACCGCATAAGACTGCATCCACGTACTAGTGGTGTTGATTAATACTAGAAATGGACTCACTTATAACTATAGGTTACATTCGCCCGTTTAGTTTCCCTGGTACATCACGGATGAAGATTGTATAGAAGTTTAGTTGAGCCTTCAACTACTACTTGTAAAGGTAGCTTCAAAACTTCCCCATAAATCGGGCATCTCAATCACTAATAAAACAAAACTGAACATTAGTAACCATATCAAGGTCAATTCAAACAAGTTCATTACTTAGCAAGAAACTATTGAAGATAATCGTTAGATATGTACCAGCTGAAACTCAAGAAACACAGGTGGTTGCTTGCCAAATTAGACTCTCTACTTTATAAACCACTGACCATATTTTTACTTGGTTGACTATGTATGCTGCGCCAGCAATGCGTCATTCAAAACAGCACGAACTCTCTTTCTCTTTGCCTTTAGTCAGTTCTAGAAATAGAAAACATCTTAGTATATTGAGTCATTCATATATATTATATAATTTAACTTTAGGAAGTGTTAATTTGAGTTCAGTCAAGTCTAGAAAATTCTGTAAAAGCACCATAGAGCAACCAAAATTCTCTCCTTTGTTTAGAAACGCGTGATTTCAGATCAAATACTGTTTGAATTTATAAATTTCAAGGAACATATACAGAACATTTGATGAAAAATCCACATCCACTTCATTTAATGAACTAAACAAATAATCATCATTTCTTTTAGAAATTGGAAAATAAACTGTTGTAATTAACAAAAGGAAAAAAATAATAATAAAAAAAAAGTTAAGTGTTACTTATAATTTATACGGAGTAACAAAAAAAAAAGTGAAGAAGTTAATTAAAAATATAGTAATAAATAAAAGAAGGGCATAAAGAGACACATACCTTCAGTTATGTTCGGATGTAGGGGATATGGGAGATTTGGGGCCAGTAGGAGCCTCCTCTACTGGATCTTTCTTCCAGATCTGGACAATTTCTTATTTCCAAACTCATAAGTGAATGCAACAACTTTACTGGTAGTTCTTTCAAATTTGGGCAGCTCACAATTTCCAAACTTAAAAGTGAAGGCGTCTTTGGTAGATCTTTCAACTTTGGGCAATATTTAATTTGGAGATGTTGGAGGGAGGTGAGGTGTTGGAGTCCCTCTGAAACTCTTTCCAAATTGTCAAAATCTTCAATGCCAAGTCGAGTAAGAGATGAAGGAAGATGAAGATGAGACAACTGACTCCAATTAGTTGCTGCTTCTGTTTCACCGATTAAGGTTAAGTCAACTAGTGAGGTTGGAAACTTCTGTGGGGCCCATTCTGAGATGGGCTTCTTCAACCGCCCAAGTGAAAGGACACGCAAGTTGGGAGGCCAAAGCCCAGCTGTTGGAACATCCATACTTGGACAATCCATTATTACCAAACTAGTTAACGAGGTGAGACTCGGCAAATTGACGGTCTGGAAATGATGACCACGCCTTACTTTTACAATTCATAATTACCAAATTAGTTAACGAGGTGAGACTCTGCAATTGGAGATCTGCAAATAATGAATCATCCATAGTCTCAAAAGAAATTATTCTCAATGTCGTGAGGTGAATGAAGTTACCCACAAAATCAATGATCGATGCCACATTTGGATGATTCCTTATTTCTACATATTCAAGCATTGGCATGCTTTTGCTGTTGATAAGTAACCTATTCCTCTCTCCTCCTTCTCTCATCTCCTTTACCAATAGTTTCGTACACTTACGAATTTTAACTGACTTGAGCTTCTGCCCCCCTCCTATTGAGAAGAAGGAGACACATGTAATTGAATCACACTTGGACAACTCAAATGCTTAAAATTTTCACAGTAAGATACCCCTAACTCCCTAAGAGATGTTAGGAGGTTGCTCCCATAATTGCACTCCTCATCTTTCTCCCCTAAACTCACCAACTTATTACAACTATCTACATACAACTTCCTTAAACTCACAAGAACCTTACTACTCGCCTCTGCTTCTTTTGATTCCCACAAATATCTTATTTCATCACAACTTGTGACATGTAATTCTTCAACTGCCTTGAAATCCAATATAACACCCCTCCACACCTCATCAGTAAGCCTTGAAATAGATTCTATTTCCAACTTGGTGACTGATGGAGCTACATGAACCAGACTTCTCAACACACCATTCCCACATTCTTGCATTTTTAGAACCCTTAGTGAAGGTAGTGCTTCAACTGAGACTTCAACCAAATTAGGACAACGTTCTATATTGAGCTCTTGAAGGCATGGAAACACAGAATCTCCTTCAAATGAGAATTCAAGCAAATTAGGACAAACTTTTAAATTGAGCTCTTTCAGGCGTGGAAACACAGAATCTCCAACCCCACTTCTACTATTGTTTGACCATACCTCCCACCCAGACATATATCGGAAACTTAGAGTTTCAAGTGAAGGAAATGCAAGGCCAGTACCGAAAAAATCTGAACCAACAACTTTTACATTACCCATGTCTTGAATAGATAACTCCGTAAGTGACTGTAGTTGCCCGAGTGGTGGTAGAGATGTACTCTTTATGCAGCCACGTATAGACACACGAGCCAGCTGACGAAACGAGGGATCCCCAACCCATTTTGGAAACTCTAAACCCGGATAGTTAAAAATGCCTAACCTCTTCAAACAATCATTATGTGGCTTTAATGCATCAAGGACATCATTTCCAGTTGTGTCCATTTGGGAAGCATCTGATACATCACTCCATTTCACCTCGAACTCAGTAAGCCTCTTTTGTGACAAGTCGGCTTCTCTTGCTTCCATTGCGTATTTTACTTTTTCCAGGCCCTCAATGGAAACTTTCCCATGAAGATTCTCAAAACTTTTTAGCCGGGTTATCGAAAAGTCATTTTCTCCTCCAATAATGATTTTTGAAAGAGTTTGTAGGCTTTTCAACTCACCAATCCCTAAAGGCATGTCTTTCAAAAGTGGAGTATCTGTAATGTCTAGATGCCTTAGATTCTTTAACTTTAAGAAGCTGTTAGGCAACTTAGTTAATTTAGAACACCAAGAAACAATCAAGGTCTCTAAGTTATAGAGATCACAGACACTTTCAGGTAAATGTTTGATTTTAGTTCCAGATAAATTAAGATACCGCAAGTGCTTCAAACCACCAATAGACTCTGGCACCTCACTTATCTTATAACCACTCAAACTTATTACCCTTATCATTGGTAGTTGGGGAAGTAAGTCAACTAGAACCTTATTCGACAAGTTGTAAGTTGGCCACCTATCTTTTGCCCCGACAGACAAGAATGTTCTCAAACAGTTAGCTTCTTTGAACACCATAAACTTCTTGTAAGGTTCGTATTCCTCACAGACAAATGACATATGCCGGAGCTTTTCCAAAGCCAGTTTCCTAACATCCTCTCCCATCTCTTTCTCTAACCTGAAAAATAATTCCCCAGCAACTGATGTGGCCAAATCGTGCATCAGGTCATGCATAACAAACAGCGACTCGTCATCAGGCACGTGCTGAAGAAATGACCGTGACAGCAACTCTTCAAAGTAGCCATGACCTAAGCGTTCTTTGGTTGATTTGCTTGGGTCTGATTGGTGCAAAAATCCTTCTGCCATCCATAGTAGAACCAAATCCTCCTTCTTAAATGCGTAGTCCTTTGGGAACAAGGAGCAATATGCAAACAACTGCTTCAAAGATGCAGGGAGTTCATGGTAGCTTAGCTTAAGAGCCGGAATAACACCTCCCTCTTCTAAGCTCCATATCTCACTATCCACCATTTCCTTCCATCCTACTTCATCTTTTTCTTTTCTCCTTAATAGCCTTCCAAGTGCTACTAAAGCCAAAGGCAAGCCTTTACATTTTCCCACAATGTCTTCACCATGTGCTTTAAGTGTTGGATGCAAATCGAAGTTATTTGCATCCAATGCATTTTGACAAAATAAAGACACAGCATCATCATGAGAGAGACATTGCAATTGGTTTAGTTGACTGCAACCCAACTCTTTGAGCAATTGGTCCTTTCGAGTTGTTATGATAACTTTACTTCCACGAGCACATACACTAAATGGACGCACTAAGGTTTCCCAATCCTTATAGCTCTTGGTCCATACATCGTCTAAAACCAGTAAAAACTGTTTTTCCCTAAGTTTATTGGCAACAGCTTCTTGAAGCAAATTAAAACTTTCAAATTTCTTATCTTCCCCGCTCACAGATTGAAAAATACTTTTACTTATTTGGAAACTATCCCACTCATCTGACACACATACCCATGCCTTAACTTCAAAGTGAGAATTCACTTGTTTATCGTTATACAAAATTCTAGCTAGAGTTGTTTTGCCTACCCCGCCCATTCCAACTATGGGCACGATGCTAAAGTTTTTGTTACGTGGATCATCGCCTAAGAGCTTGTCAATCAATTTATCCTTATCACCTTGTCGACCAACAATACTAGATGCATCAACCAAAGAAGTCTCTAAAACTCTATTTTTATCTTTTGACCTATTATTCCTCACTTCTAATCCTCCATTCTTCACTGTCAAACCTATAGCTGTTTTTTCGTTTTCTAGATCTTGTAACCGGAGGTTAATATTATCTAACCTGTGATGTGTTCTAGCACATAGTGAGAAATTTGTGTAACAAGATGAAATGAGCTTTCTTACCTTGCTAGTGCTGGCTCCTGAATTCTTGACGAACTCAGGATTCATAGCATCGGTTGCCAAATCGTCTAGAATGTCGTCAATGTCATAAGCCAAATGGTTAAGCTCATTGAGCCACTTTTGAACAGGAACTTCTTTTATTTCCTTGTCAGAAGCATCAACAAGGAGTGCTTGGATACGGGGCAACGTCTTCTCCAAGCTCTTCAGCTCGGAACGAATTCCTTGGACCCGACCAACTTGCTTCACAGCTTCATCTGCCAGCTTCTTAAAAACAGCTTCAATCAGGGTTGAAACAATGACTTCAGCCATAGTTTATGATTAATAATGGGTGAATATATGGGGGGATTGATGTATCTGAATATATGGTTGGGAAGGTTGTGATTATGTGAATGAAATTGGTGCAATTGAAACCAGGACTTTAGCAACTATTTATAACGAGCTCAGCCTTGTTATGGTCAGCTTTTTTACATTATTCTTTTGCACCTTGTAGCTGGCTACTGATATTAAAAAACCACTAGCACATTTAAAAAAAAGGGAAGTAAGGTAGCACGTCTTGCATACAACCATTACTTCTAATTGTTAACTAGGTCAACTTTTTTATAATATATTCTTTTGCACCTTGTAGCTGGCTACTGATATTAAAAAACCACTAGCACATTTAAAAAAAAGGGAAGTAAGGTAGCACGTCTTGCATACAACCATTACTTCTAATTGTTAACTAGGTCAACTTTTTTATAATATATTCTTTTGCACCTTGTAGCTGGCTACTGATATTAAAAAACCACTAGCACATTTAAAAAAAGGAAGTAAGGTAGCACGTCTTTACAAACAACCGTTACTTCTAAATTTTGTCTAAGATTAATAAAAGGAATTTCCCGGTGACGGATGATGATGGTAGCAGGTGACCATTTTAAAGAGTGAAAAGTTGTGGATAAAGGTCGGTTAGTTTTGGGGTGTAGCTAAGAAGTTATAGTCGACTATATGATATAGTTTGAACTTTGATCTGTCCCGTGAATGAGAAAAAGAAAGGATAAATGATTTAAAAAAGGATGTGATAGAATCACATAGGTTGCAGAGAAGTTTTTCTTCTTTAGAAAAGGAATAATAATTTAAAAACTCGTTTAAATAGTTTTACATTTATTATTTTCTAGTGAGAGAGAAAATTAAATTTGACTTTTCAAATTTTAGTTAAAATTTGATAAATGAATTTTTAAAATTAAAGAGTTTTTTGTATTTTTTTTTTTAATTACTTTCACATTACTTTTATAATTAATTTCATATATACTCAAAGTACAAGTATTAAATGTATAATGTACAATTCTTTTAATACATGTTTGGTATATATATGAAATTTTCAACGAAAAAGAAAAGAAATATGAAATTGCCCCCTTCTTTTTTATATGAAAATTTTCTTGAAAAAATAAAGTATTTCGCACCAACTAAACACATCTATAATTTAGAGGTTTTAACTTAGGTCAATTGAAAAACAACCAATTCTTAGTAATAATGAGGAATTAGACCACAACGCGTTGCGACGGAGTCCTTGAAATGCCATATATAATTATCCAGTAATTTCCATCAACCATTACAAAACAATTGAAAAAAATAGAATTTATATAATTTAAGAAACTAAACAAATCGATCAACTTTTCTTAATTGTTTCATAAAAATATATGTACAAACTAAAATACAAATAAAGGTCATGCTCCTATCCATCTTAAATTTATAGTATGCTTCCTATAACCAAGTTTCCAAAACCTTAGACTTACCTGTATCTTTTACGCTGTAGACCAACATTCGCACGAACTTCTTCCTCCTCTTCAGGCCCTACTTGAATGTGGGATAAATTTGCACGAACTTCTTCCTCTTCTTCAGACCCTTCTTAAAAGCCCATTTTCTTTCTTTACTGGCGGAACCATAAAAAATACCAACTGTACAAATTTTCGTTAAGCCATACATTTCCACTTCTTCCATTATATTGTGTGAAAATCACGATCACCCACTTTAATATTTGGGTGAATTTGAATCCGGAGATCAGCGGGAAGTGGCCAAAGAAAGTTTGAAAGATGCATATATTGGTGTGCATAGGTGGAAAACCGTGAAACACGGCTACCATACTCGAGTGTCGGGAAGAACACGTTGATATATCAATGTGGTTTTTCATTCCCAAGGTCCCAACTCCGTGTTTTTCATCTGGTTGCTTCAGCTTTGTGACATCAGATGGATCAAATTTGACCCGGATGACCATTCATCCGATGCCTTCACAAAAAAACATAAAAAATAATCAACTTTTTATTATGAAAAACAAGAAAAACTAACGAACCTGAGGTGATGGAGTGAGACAGAAAAATAGTAATCTTTAAAAACCGGCAACACGCAAAATGGTTCAGTAAGGTTCTCCATTATTATGGGCATACTTGGAAATAGAACCCTATCCCAACAATAATAGAGAACCATTATATTAATTTCTTGCATCCTCCTCATGCAATAGAACATAAATTTAAAATTTGAAATCCCTTGAGAAAATTTGAAAGCCCTTGAATGCCACATAATGCATAACTTGCAGCAAACCATTTGTTAACCAATCAGATGCCTTAGAAATTACTAAATAATTTTCTAAACCACTTATTTTGGACATCCACAGGACAAACACAAAACCTAGAACAATATATCTAATGCCCAAATTATTTCACATTGTGTACACACAACTATTTAGACAACAAAAACAAAAAGCATAGAAAAACAATAAGAATAGCACCTGTACTGCAGGCAACCCATTTCTTGGATGCTTTAGGCCCCAGGATTCAACCATTTTCGGCAACAACAACATCAGTTTCGAGTCGAAAACCTAAATTCAAATATGAGACCAAATCATTAATAGGTATCAGAACTCTAAAGATAATATAATAACCATGTTCTAGAATGAAAAAAAGCATGCTCTATTTTCAAACACATTTTAGGCAACAACACAACAACGTAAAGAATACCTCTACAATGAGCAGTTATGACCAAAAAAGCTATTAGGAAAAACTTATTTTGTAATCTTTCTTAATCAGCATCCATGAATATGCTTAATTTCTTACTTTTAAGGGTTTGATTCGCATTCATAAAGGAAGTGCCACTCGACAATATACGCAACTAATCTGCCAAAGTCAAGATTGCCTTGTCATCAATGCAAAAACAATCAATTACCCTGCCCTGGTAGAGATAATATCAGCATCGGCCAAGACTCTAAGAAACATTTTACTTCTATCATGAAAGTCACGATTCATTTAATAAAGATCAAAATCAATTGTAAATTGTTGATAAACAAATAGATTAAGACATGAACGAGCAAGTACTCCCACTTCATCAAAAGCCACAAAAAAACCTATGCTTTATCATCACAGTCTCTAACATTGGCTTAGGAACACAAATTCTATAGAAAAACTAACGACATATGAGATTTTTCAAAAGCCGAAAAGACATTTAAAGGCCAACGCCAAAGGCTGCATACCTTGGCAATTTTTCTCACGCCAACGATAAATAAAAACCAAATTTGGGCATTACATAAACATACCAAGAAAAAAATCAAACAATAAAAGTAATCAACAACTCTATTTTGACTTTCAGGTATGCCTTAAACTTTTAGCCATCAATACTCGACTTATCATCAAATACTTACACACTCTTTTATAAATCATAATTTTCGAATCAGCTTCCAGCCCCATTTTATTTTAAGACACTAAAGGAGGCAACAACGATCTATTGACAACTATTCGGTAGCTTGCAGTCTTTTTACCCACTTTTCTACCAAGCACATAAAAATATTAACCTCCATAAATAGCATTCACATACTTGTAAATCCGAACGCAACAACATTACACATGCAATATTGGATTAATGAACTGCTTAGACATAAATTCCGGCATAAATACTAACCTGAAATGAGGCCACATGACAAAATTATGGCCATCAAATAAAAAACCATAATTGATGGTTCTATCTCACAGCCACAAACACATGACAGACATTCGAATCAACATTTCTTCCAAATAAACATGGACACAAACATCATACTTATTATTTCACTTCATCTAAAGGCATAATATTTTTGGGAAAAATATCTGTAACATAGCAATACAAATGCCCTAATACATTTCAAACCATAGCATCTTTAATAGTATAATCAACAACCCATACAAAATCGTTCAAGAAGACTTACCACCAAACAAGACAAAACAAATCCGTGTAGCAAAATATTTATCACAGCTAGACACTACCCTAAATAAAGAACATCAATCAGCGATCAAATGCATATTTATAAGTTACCCCGCCAAACATTGTGAACCCGAACTATAAAAAATATCAAAACATTTCAAACTTTGATTGACACAAATTTTTTAGTTAACACTACAGTTTCAAGTACCCTCAAAAAATAATCTACATGCAACTGAATACCAACAATATGCCGCAAATTTTACACCTAACACTACACTTTCAAGAACACCCAAAAAATAATTTTTACTAATAGGTACAAAATTACAATTTCGGACAGAGATGAACCATGTACATGCAACTGAATCTCTGTGAGTAACCTTCCTCTTGTTTAACCCTAAAAATTAGACGACAATACCAAGAACATACCACGAAACACGCAACCTCACACACACAATCACACAATCACTCTATGTCTCACTCTCACACACACACTGTTTTTTAGGTTTATCCGATGAACACGTGTTCTTGAAGAGGTTATATCTAAAACACGTAATTTTCAATTTTCAACATAAGACACGTGTAAACACCAAAACGACGTCGTTTTAGGCCAAAGTTACTCCCAAATATGAAACGGCGTCGTTCAAAGGAAAGCAAAGAATTAAAAAAACAAAATCACGTCATTTTGGAGCCCCTTAAAACGGTGTCGTTTTCCACGGTAAATGTATAATAGATTGATTAACGTGTAGTGCTATTTAGACCTAAAACGCATGCCTAATTTATAAATCATGTGACAAGTATATGATTTATTTTCTCTCTCCAAATCATTTTCCATAATCATAAATGCTTTTCTAACTTGAGTCATGGTATCCTAATGGTTATTATAAACATGATTAGTTTTATGTTTAACAATGTTAAACTTGGCAAATCATTCATCTTTCAATTACATTATTAGATTAGGGTGGAAATGTATTTTTTGCTTATCGGATGACTCGGGAAGTAGTAGCTCATCTATACTACCTATGAATGAAAATGGTCAATGTTGAAATGTTGAAAATAGTCAAATGTGGGAAAATGAAAAACAAATTAAGGAAACTCTAAAACTTAAAACTAATTTGAAAAACTTGTACACAAAGCCATGCATTTTGAAAACATAAATGACTATAACGTATTTCCTTATTTACTTGATGTGATCTCCACACCTTTTTTTTACAAAAATAAAACATATTTGAAACCGCTACAAATTTAGTTGTTGTGGTCTATAAAAACATCCGTAGCCATTTGCTAAATTTATGAGACAAGAATTTATTTTAAAAAATATCTAACAAAAAAAGAAAAACCAATGTTCTTAAAAAAATGTTTCATCGAAATATTAACACAATAAAATGAGATAAAAACTAACATTCTTATTTTATTTGCATCCACATTTTTTTCATCAAACCAAACGTTGATTTTTTTTTTCTTATATTGATTTTTCTTTCATCCACTCTAAAAACGATTTAAAAACAAACCGTTTTAATGTTTTTAAATCAATTTACCAACTAATATTCGAATTTTTGTAAAGGTGTAATATGGAGAAATGGAAAATCAAATTAAGGAAATTCATTAAAGTTTTGTAACAAACAACCAAAGTAATTTGAATAGTAATCTTACTTAAGAAGCTTCTCTCATCTATTTTAAACCTTTATATAACGCTCATAGTTTTTTCTATGCTAATAAGCCTAATATTGTTCTCTACATACGACTAATTGTTTTCTATAATTTTTTTTCTTTTGCAGATTGATATAGAATTCCGGTCTTCATTCCCTTTGCAGAGCAATATGAAGGTATGTTTTAATTGTTGTTATTATGTTGTCATACATATTGTTTCATTATTGGCATTTTACTTTACTTATGCACTTATAATTCTTAAATTTATTAGGATGACCATGTGGATGATTGATCTCATGAGGAAATAAAATGATCAACAAGAGGTGCATTTTTAAGGTTTTCGATGCAGGATTTCTGACCAGGTTTTAATATTTATAATTGTCTAGTTTACCTATGATCCACCTTATGTACTCACGGGCAGTGTACCCGGTCGCGTGTAGTGTAGTAATCGGTAAAACCGAGGTCGTCCCAAGAGCTATGTGAGCGGATTCTATATTAAGTCTAGGTGTCAATTGTTTTAATTGGTTTGTAGGAATGATTAATTAACTAAGAAACAAGAAATATACACGTAAATAAAATAGAGGTTGTGATCAAGGGAGAGAAAGTGTTCTAACCTATTTACTCATCCTATAGTGTAATGTCTATGTTTTATTACTTCCAATTGATTCAAGTGGTGGTTTAAGTCGCTAGGACAACATTTGGTCAATTCGTCCTAACCTATCAACAAAGGCTCCTACCCGACGTCAAAGGTTTACCCCTTGGGTAGTCGAGGATCTAAAGTCACTCATCCCTAACTTCTTAAGTTCACCCAGACGACCGGTGATCATTTGGTCAGTTCACACAAGATAGGAAGGGTTCTTACCCTTCCCAACTCAACCTAACTACTTAGGGTCAGTTGGTCAATTCTCTTAAGCAACTAGATACAACCGCATTTCAAAACTACCGAAGCTAGGGTAACTACCAACGAACTATGCATGCATACACTAGAAACAGTTATACGAAAGCATGAAAACATAAATAATACATTCAAGGAATCATAACTAGGCTAGCACCATAGGTGCTTAGCCGATCATATTAAAAGAAGCAATGAATTCGATGTTTAACATAATGAAAGACATGAATTAATAGTAAAAGATAGAAATGATCGCTAATGCTTATCGATATGGAGTGATTCCTCCATTGGAGATGGCTCCGTATGCTCTGCCTTTGGAACCCTCTTCAGGTTCTCTGACTTTGAGTTGTGAGTGAATGATATAAATGCAGAATTTAGGGCTTTTATTTATAGGCACAATCCTAGTTACGGCGTAACTTGAGTTGAGAGTTACGCCGTAACTTGAGTTGAGAGTTACGCCGTAACTTTAATAATCCTCCAAATGATACTCTCATTAAATAGGCTACGGCGTAACACTTGGGAAAGGTTACGCCGTATCTTCAATACATAACTCTTTTAAGTGGATTATGGCGTAATGCTTGTTGAGGAGTTACGGCATAGTTGATGGAGGCGCGGAATATTTCTTGACCTAGATGATTACGGCGTAACCTTAGTTGGGAGTTACGCCGTAATTGATGTTGAGTAGGCAATCTAAGATAAAAAAAAACTAGCTACGGCATAATGTGAGAGAATAAGTTACGCCGTAGCTTATTCATGAGTAGCACACTATCATAAACCATTAGGAAAATCTCCAAATCCGCTTCTCTTAAGCTCCAATGCTCATAATTTACCTGAAAGTGAAATATAAAAGAATACAAGCGTAAATCCATATAAATGACATAAAATATGAGCATTATCGGGGGAAATTGACACTTAAAATTCAGAAATATTTGATGTTATCAGTTTTGTTTGAAGCTATGTGATGATGCTGAAATAATACAATCAATGATACGATATTTTTAGGTTCATGATGTGTGATATACTTAAATTCAAAAGTCTAAAGCTTTCGAGCACTTTGCAACATCATGTTTATTACTTAGCTTTTAATATGTTTCTATTTTTTGTAGGATGTTCAAAATAAAGTGAAATATTAATCAAGGAAGAAGGATGGCTTTGTTTATAGTTGTTTTAATTCCAAGGGATTGAAATTTTTTGCGTTTGTATCATGATGGTTTGAGATTAATATAACATTTTTGCTCAAGGTTTTAATGCCCAATCAAGGTAAACTGTGAGTATTTCAACAAATTCCAATTTTGGTTGTCATGTATAGTAATTCGCCTTTTACACTGTTTGAATTGCTTTCTCTAATTGCAAGATACGATATTTGTTTGTTGATCTGTAAATTTTCATGGTTTAAATTTATTGCCTTTTTATGATCCATGTTACAGGTTCACCTTACATGTGAAGCAACTCCTACAATCTTTGATTCAAATAGGGGCTGGTACTATAAAGATTGCAATTAATGCCGCAATAGACTACTTGTGAAGCAACTGTTGTTAATCATGGTTTTATTATTACAAATATCTAATAAGCATGTCTACAAGCATTTATTTGTTGCAAACATGGCAAATCAAACAACGATTCATGAATGTTTGCAAAAATTTGAATTGTTACTTATTATCTCAAAATTGATGTAATGTTTTATTTTTCGTTTCACTAAATGTTTTTATACGTTCTTTGATACATGTTAAGAATTTTGGTGCTAGAGTTGAATCATCACATGTTACAACCATTTGCAATTACATTTTGATCTTTTCACGTTCTATTTTGAATGTTATACGAAACACTTACCACAATATCGCATATCGTTAATTGTCTACCACTTGGAACCACTACTGCTAAAAAGTGTTCACATATAAACTTTCCGCCCCTAAAAAGTGTCCACATATAAAATTTCAAACATTTTATAATATGTGTAATAAATATAGATTAAATGTGACAAAAGATAAAAATTTCTTTTGTTGTTTGATTTTATTCTTGAAAGTATTATTATTCTAAAGGGGTAAATATTACTTTTATTAGGGTTTTTACGCTTAACTTTTATTTATTTTTATGCCTCCAAAAATAATTATATCTTTACACTTGAAACTTTTATCTGTCAAGGAAATATTTTTAGTTAAAAGTGAAAACAAATAATCTTTCTTTTCTCTAGATAAGTTAGTTTCTTATCTAATACTTAAAGACTTGCTAAGCCTTCATTTAAAAGAGGTGATATGTATACCACAATAAATGATGTGTACAACATTAAATCACATTAATAATGCACTTGATACAACACCAAATATGCATAGTTGTGGTGTGGATATCACCTTCCGCAATAATATACATAATGGCAATGACTTGGAAAATATAACTTATAAAACCGCCCATCCTCGAAATATTAAACACTACTCCTAACTCAAAAATAAAGTTTTTGTCTTTTAAATACAAATTTTGGTAATGAAAAAAAGTAAAAGCTCAAAAATGATTTGGCAAAAGGCAAAATATGTAACTACCTTGTCACATATTACTTTGTTATATAGACATCTTTGTTTTTCGTATTTTATGCAACATACTTTTAAATTTCGCCTATTTTGTGTATCTTGCGATTATATTACCCTACCCGTTAATAGAAATGTTTATAAATATTTTATATGATAAAAGCATTACCTCATTTCTGAGCAATTTTGCAAAAATAATTTTATTGAAAAAAATAGTTAGACCAATCAGATTACTTTATTTTGGCACTTGACAAAATTCGAGCAATGTGATTGACTAATAAAAGTCAAAATTGAAGCTCAATTTGAACAAACTATTAAATTTTAATCTAATTTATACAATTGCTAAAAACATATGTGTCAATTTTTTGAAAACAAAAACTTAAAAAAAGATGGGGTAATTAATAAAAAAATAGTTGTTAAATTTTAAATAAAGTATACTTATCAGTTTTTATATTTTTTAATAACTTTATAAATTTAATAAATATCCCATATACTTTATAATTTATTAAAAAGAATAGAAATATGTTGTTGTTATTTATAAATACTATTGCTATAAGTATATATTAAACTAATTTTTATGCACGAAATTATAAATATGAAAAGAAAAACACTAGTTATTGTGGCATGTAAATAAATACACCAGATTGTACAATTGATCTTAGCCAAAAGGCCGAGAAAGGTATAATACACGAGATTGTATATATACGAATAACTCATGTTATTACTTTTTTTATGAGATTAAGTAAGGATATAAAATATAACGTTCTTTTTTAACTATCCGCACTCAATAACGACTCATTTATTCCTCTTTGTAAGTTTAACTAGTGCATGAGTTTAAAAATTGGGTTCAATTATTAACAGATATATAAATATTAAAATAAAGGCACGACCTCACACATTATTGTGAGATAAAAATAAATAAACGAGATTCTACATATAATAATAATAATAATGACATATATTTTTCAAGGTCTTTATGTGCTACTAAACACACATAATGTCTTAAACATTATATAAATAGTTATATATAAACAAGATCAACCTAAACACCATGCGAGTTAAACAAAGTCAAATCATTCGTGCAACTAAAATTATACAATAGTAATCGATATTAATACATAATTAAACAATAATGTAAACACCTCGTGAATGCACGGATATTATAACTATATAAGCATTAAAATTCAATATAACTTTAGAGAAAAGTTTTGAAAATTACAAAATCTTAAATTTTCATAATATTTAACTTCAAAACATAGTTATTGAAATATTATTACCTATTATACCATTTGTTCGAATCTCGTGCGTGCATGGGTTCTAAAACTAGTGAAATGGTAAAATGGTTACAAAATGACCGAATTGCACGGAAACGTAGCTTACTTGCCACTTTTTATGTATGTAGCATACTTTTAAATTGGGCTAAAGGCACCATAATGTATCATACTTTTTACTTGCACCTTTTATATGTATCGAACATTTTTTTTTTGCTATTCTAACTTGATTTTATTGTATTTTTGTATACTTTATGACAACTTTGATACATATAGTAGCAAAAAAATGAGGGGAAAAGTACACAAAAAATACAATAAAATCAAGTTTAGTACATAGAATAACAAAAAAAAAATTATCTAATACATATAAAAGGTGTGAGTGACAAGTATGATACATTATGGTGCCATTATCCCTTTTGAATTCCATCTTTTGTTGTATACTTTCACCAGTTATGCGTACTATTTGACCATTTTACCCTTCAATTTACACACTCTCATTTAACGAGGGAGAGGTATATCGCTCAATTAATACACACAACAGATCACACGATACACAATTGATGAAATTCAAAAGTATGCTTACATTGATCTAGAAAAACAATGATGGCTACATGTAACACCCCCAATTTCGTGATATGCAGCGGAATTCAAACTGGGTGTTACTTCATGGCACAACAGTCATAACAATAGAAAACGAACTCTAATGGAGTCATTTTAAAAGATTTATCATTCGATTTATATAAATATCAGAGTTTACAAAAATACATTAAATTGGTTTTCGAATGATAATAAAATTTATAGCCTTCTTGAGTATCTGTGCTCCTCCGTGCCAGCCTCATACAATATGGACCTGAAATACATGCTTAAAACTGTCAACACAAAGGTTGAGTGAAATTCATAGAGTTTAGGAAATCAGTTGAACACATAATGTTTGTGTGGGTTACGTTGTTATACACCCATAATGTTGAAAACAAAACAGTTATTATTGCACTAAGCTCATGATACCGAAAACGTTAACAGCTTGTCAATAGAAATTGATATAATAGTAATAGTTGCCCTAATAGGTAATTTGCCAATAAACCTATAGATCTTCAAATATAGTGCGTTTGTTTGCCTACCCTGTCAACACAAACGGGATTCGTCAATCCCAATAGGCCTATCCACAATATTCACGTTCACTCGCAAGTGATTAATGGTTCATGATAATAGGGACTTAAGATTGGCAATAGTGGTACTTAGTGCAAATAATACATTCAGATAATCATATAGTATGAAAGCAATGTGTTCGATTTAAAATAAAGCATGTATCTCCCCCAAGGATTTGTAAAACAATTAAGTAATAGAAAGTAGGGCTATGAACTCACCTCAGAGCAAATGATACCAAATGTATAATGAGAATGATGGATATGCCGTGAGAACTTCTACGAGCAACCTAGAATAGGATGTTGCGACTTAGGTTTGAAATAATGATGCGAAAGAAATAACAAGCCTACATACGTCTCTATGTTGATCATGATGTAGTACATGGCAGTTGTGTATGTTGTTTATAGAAATCGTACTATCGTTCGGGCCATCATAATTCAGAGGTCATGTAGTAAACGTTCGAGGAGCTATGACACTTTAAATCGTAAATCCAGCAACTCGTCGATACATTTTACTCAAATGAAACCCCTCACATGAAGCTCCCTACTATTGTAGTATTTAGTAGATAAAACATATGTTTTGAGTGGAGATTGTTATATTACTAAGTTTATCATGTTTTTAATAAATATCTAGTTTTCACAAGTTCTCGTCATTTCATAAATATGATCATTTGATAATGTAAGTATACAAAGTTATGTCGTTTGGTTTGTGTTGTTGTTAAGCCTTGAGGCTTTAGCCATGGCCTTGCCGTGGCTTTGGCCTTGACTACCATGGTCTTGAGACTCAGCTTTGACCTTAGTCGTGGCTGTGGTCTTGGCTTATGGCCATTAGGCCTCTTGGTTTGCTTTTAGTTGTGACAAAAGTATAGTCGTGGAACTATATATATAGGGCAGTTTCAGTTTTTGAAAAATAATGGCCTATTTAAGCGTTTTCAAGGTCCAATCTTCTATCCTGTCAAATGAAAACGTCGTTCCGGACAACTTTCGTGTTTTAACTTTTTGATGATTCGGACCAGAAGTACCACTTTCAAAACGGACAAGCTGCTTAACAGCTTGTGTTAGGCAGTTTCGGCGTTTTGGTTTCGCTAACTTCTTTTGGCCGTATCTTTTGACTCGTTTGTCCGTTTCGGGTGATTCAAGTTGCTATGTTTACCTTTTTATCTTGTCTAACATAGTATGTAACTTAAAAAGTCCATATGTGACTTGTTTTAATGGTCTCAAATGTGTAGAATATGACTAGTTTACTAGTTTGTTATTTTTACGACAATATGTGAATTAAAACATGTGATTGAGTATATGTACATCATGAATCAACATAGTAACTATATATAGAGCATGAAATTGTCAAAATTATGAATAATAAACATGAGATGATGGTGGTGATTAGTTGCTTACAACTTTTGGCTTTCAATCAAGAAAGGAGTAACTAGTAAGGATAGGACTTTGATTGAACACTTAGGACCTTGGATTGAGCTAGCTTTCTACACCTTGGCACCCTTGTAATCTTGAAGAGTTGGTAATGAAGTACTAAGTGACTTGAGTGGATCTAAACTCAAGAAGATCACTTAAACTTGCTAGAGATTTGATGTAGTAACTTGATATTTGAAACTTCTTTGCATAAACTTAGAGTTTATAGATCAAATTATGGAAGATATGATTGTTTTATGATATGAACGACCAAGATAAGTGTATGAGGGTTTTTAGGATGTCTTTCACTTGCTATTTATAGGAGGGTAAGTTTGGTTAACCATATATTGGGTTAAATGTTAACCATGGTAAAGTTTAGACACTTGTAATGTTCTAAATGAAGCATGGTTAGGATCAAGCCACCACCAAGGTGACTCACCCCATAT
Organism: Chrysanthemum seticuspe; assembly: GCA_019973895.1. Classification (NCBI taxonomy): domain Eukaryota; kingdom Viridiplantae; phylum Streptophyta; class Magnoliopsida; order Asterales; family Asteraceae; genus Chrysanthemum; species Chrysanthemum seticuspe. Next base: position 71,768,492 of record BPTQ01000001.1, read on the forward strand.
GGGCTGTCACAAAGTGGTGAGTAGGCTTAGATGATAAGTCTTGGTATTATCTTGAGTTTAGAGCATGATTTGGTTCCGTTAAATGCCAACCATAAGTTGTTAAGCCATAAAACGTAAAACCGGGTATCGTAAAAATACGAAACTTGTAGGAATGATGAAACTCATCATTATACTCTATCTAAAAATATAAAATGAGTGATAAGTCTTATTGGGTGCAAAAACGCTGCATAAAGCTGGAAACACGAGTCAAAAACGCGTAAAATGCAATTTATCAGAAAAGAACGAGATTTCAGAGAAATGACCGTGAATTTATTTAAAGTAGACTAAAATTAGTCTATAAGTGATATGAGATGTCAAAATGTGGTTTTCGTTATACGTGGGATAACTTAACAGTATACGTGAAGTCTAAAAGTTACGCGATTTAAGCAAAAATTGTAGAACGTACAAGGTTAATTTCTTTATGGTCAAAGGAGGAGGGAAATATGTTTGACTTTTCCAAAAATGCAAAAGTGTCAAAACATCTTAGAAAACACGGTGCAGGAATGGTTAAGTCTGGGTCTAAGTAGAATCGTTTAAAACGTAAGTTTGGTCTCGTACGGATCAGGGTTTATTTGGTAACATTTAAATGAAATCTTAAAAATTCTCTAATTGATTATGAGTGATCTAAAAATTTATCTGATATGAGGAAAATTATCAGAGTTGATTTTCATTATGCGCCGGATGTTTAAATGGTGTTCCGACCAAAATGAAACTTTAAGACGATGTTTTCTTAAAAACTTTTGCGAAGATGATCTAACGATTGTCAAACTCTCAGGTTATTACTAAAATAATTTAACTTACGAGAATGTGAAATAAAAATTTTACGGGATGAATAGTGAAAGTGAATAGTAACTTTTCAAAAAAAATGAAAAGTAATCCAAAAATGCGGGTTGTTACACTACACATAACTATAAAGGGTAGAACGTAAGCTATATTTTCATGCAATTAAGCCGTTACAAAATACACGCGATCGACAAAATTTAAAAGTATGATGTATAAAATAAGAAAAAATATAAAGATAACTACACAAAAAAGCAAAAAAATTGCAAGTTTATAAAATTTTTCGTGTCCTTTTATAACTCATTATTCTTAACACGCTATGGATATTCTCATTTTACACGATGTAACTTGTTTGTTAAATGTTATTTGATCATTTAATACTACTTATTTTCACAGTTTTGTTTTTCTTTATAAGAAACATGCCACATGGACGATTTGAAATAGCAACGATGGTTAACGATTCGAAAATATTGATATAGAACAACAATGGTGATGGCGGTTAACGATTCGACAATGATAGTTATGACCGGATCCAAATTTCGGAAGACAACAATGGAGATGAAGGCGATTATGGGACCCGAAAAATGCATGTCAAATTCATAAATCTTACGAAGCAACTGCTTCAAGCATTATTGGCGGGTATTTTTTTTATCACCCCTACCAAATTGCCCTTGTCAAGCCACCGGACAATTTTTCCACTCCCAATGCATGCAATCAATGCTAACAAGCATTCCCGGAAAATCATGCCACCCTCATGTCTTTCATAAATACTTTGAATGTCGGACCATGTTGGTTTTCTTAAATACTCCGACATAAACAAAGTAATAATGCACTTGTTAAAATTATCAAGACAATCACGTGAAATATGCTCACCCATTTGCAAATATTCATCAAACGCATCGGGTGCAGTGTCGTACGCCAATTGGCGTATGACAGAGGTACACTTCATAAGAACACTTATACTCATTCGACTCATAGCATCAGGTGATTGGCTAAAGAATTTAAAATGATCTGGAAGAAAATCGAAAGTATAAGATTCGATACCTTCGACTATTTGTAGAAATAGTTTCCGGCTGATTTGAAATATTCTTCAAAAATTCCGGTGCGGATACTTACAACCGTGATTGAAATAGTCGTTACGCAACGTTCTTCGGCAAGCTCACGTTCACAATAGATCGGATTACAGGACAAGCGAGGTTGAGCTGCTGCTTTTTTCAACTGTTGCTGATATTCGTACGCGGCTATCATAAACTCTAAGTCAGTTTATAATACTAAGAGAAAGTATGTGTGGAAGTGGCAAGTTACAATGAAGAAATGGCTTAATATTTATAGGCAAAAACTCTCTACTGTTCCCCGGATCCCACGGATCCCTTACATGAGGGATCCGTCCAGTGTAAACTGGGGGATCCCTAGGACGCTCCTCCTATTTGGGTTATGGGTCATGGATCATGGGTCATGGGTCATGGATATGATCCTTGAGTGCTCTCCAAGGTGCAATGTATCTAGACATTGGGTCATGGGTCTTGTGTCATGATCCATGGATAATATCCAACCATGACTTCATGCATGATGTCATGTAATGGGTTATGGGTTATGAAAACCAACTTATTCAAAACACTTATACTCATTCGACTCATAGCATCAGGTGATTGGCTAAAGAATTTAAAATGATCTGGAAGAAAATCGAAAGTATAAGATTCGATACCTTCGACTATTTGTAGAAATAGTTTCCGGCTGATTTGAAATATTCTTCAAAAATTCCGGTGCGGATACTTACAACCGTGATTGAAATAGTCGTTACGCAACGTTCTTCGGCAAGCTCACGTTCACAATAGATCGGATTACAGGACAAGCGAGGTTGAGCTGCTGCTTTTTTCAACTGTTGTTGATATTCGTACGCGGCTATCATAAACTCTAAGTCAGTTTTGTCATCTACATCGGACAGGTTTTTAGGTGCTTCGTCACTTTGATTCAGAACCAATGTGAATGAACAGGTTTTTTTTTTTTTTTTTTTTTTTTTTTTTTTTTTTTTTTAGAGAGAAAGTATATAATTTTGAGTTTGAGTTGCGGAAGTGTGAAAAAAAGTTGTGTGTTTATTGGGTATTTATAGTGGTGAAAAAAAAATTTAGTCAAAGTAGCCGTTTATAAACGTTGAGGGGGGGTGGGGGTGGGGGGTAAAGTGATTAAAAAAAAAGCCTTTTGAGGGGGGTGGTCCTTTTGAGGGGGGTAAAGTGATTTTATTATTATTTTTAAATTGCTTTTCACCCTTTAAAGCAGCGTTAAAGGTTTAGCGTGGTCCTTTAACGCAACTTTAACGTGGGAGGCTCGTGTCGTTAATGTTGGTTTAACGTCAAATGTGAAGCTTTAACTCACTAAGAGATGAGAGTTTAGTATGGTTAATAAAAGAGATATGGTGGGGGCGCTGATGGCTGGAAGCGTTGATGTTGATGGTTAGAAGTGGTGTTGGTTGATTGGTGACTATCTAAAGTGATGGTGGTGTTGGCTGCCGAAAATGGTGTTGATGGATGGTAGGGATAGCAAAAAAAACCCGAACCTGACGGGGAAACCCGAAACCCGAACTTAATGGGGCGGGTCGGGGCATGCTTATCAAGTTTTGGGGCTGGTTTTGGGGCTTTAACAGGGGTTCTTATCGGGTTTGGGGCGGGGATGGGACACACCATCCCCGCCCCGCCTCGAAACATATACATATACATATACATTTATCTATATACATAAAATATTGAGTTAGTATTTACGTACTAAATATAGTTCTCTAATTTTTTTTAGTTTATTTGATCATAGAAGCTTGTTTTGTGTCATGCTATTCTATAAAATTGTGATTTATTCCAATGATTAATATATTATTAATGGGTTCTCGATTCTTCAAGTTATTCAATAAAATCATATTTTTAATAATGTAAAAATAAGAATAAACCGGGAGCGACACAAGTATGATGGAGTATCGCACTCAAAAAAGACAACCCGATAAGATCCCAGTGAGGAATGGGGCAGGTTTGGGGGAGTATCACGCCCCAACGGGGCGCCCCGATAAGATCTCCAATGGGGATTGGGGAGGGTTTGAGAATGATTTTTGTTATCGGGTTTGGGGATGGGGATGATCGCCCCGCCCCATTGCCATTCCTAATGGATGGTGTAGAAGATACAAAGCATTTAAGTCTTTTCACTAAAAAAAAGCTCATATCAATCAATGCTAGGTAGAATAACAATAAGCAAAAATAGATAAAGCTCATATATACATAAAAAATATTGTACACACAAATTAACGCTATTATACAACATCGCCGCTATTATATAACATCGGCGCTATATGTGGGTAACCGTTCACAGGGGCGGAGGCAATAGGGGGACTAGTGGGTGCTAGGCCTCCTCCAACTAGCCCAATAAGTCCACTATAATATAGCTCAAAAGCCTAATATTTTAAGAATAGGAATAATCGGCCCTACCAATACTACCGATTTGATATTGCGTTTTCTTTTATAAAAGCATTGTAACTGCTGAAGCTTAAGAATTAATAGGAAGACGAGTGTAACAAGTGAATAAACCGATCAAAAAAATTGTTTTTTCTGATAAGGTATTGAATGATTTTATTGATTTATTCTTTCATTAGTGATCACAATACTTATTCACACTTATTTATCATTAACATAAAGTTTGTGTTTTAATATCTTGAATATATATAATTTTTGCAATGTTAGTTCATGAGACAAAGGATTTGAAGATGGTGATACGACGTTGAGGAAAACTTGTTTGGCTAGAGACTTTATTTGGTCAAATGCCCCTAGATATTCTAGGTATTGTTACATCAATAGCCTTCACATATGACACTAGTTTGGCAATCAAGAATCATAAATTAACTACAAAAGAAGTACTGTATTTTCTTTTTTTTTAGCAGCTTAGATGTTCTAGGTATTGTTACATCCATAGCCTTCACATATGACAATTATTTGACAATCAAGAATCATAAATTAACTACGAAAGATGTATTGTATTTTCCCCTTTTTTTATTAGTAGTAAGGAGGCCAAATGCTAATCGCTAAGTTGCTAACGGTCATTGAAATTCTTACCAAGATTGATTAAGGCATTGTATTATTGCAAAACGCATGTTTCTTTAATTTCTTAGACATTTGGCTCTTCGTTTACTTTTCTAGATTTTCATGCTTTGATATGTTAGAATTTTATCGTTATCACTTTAAAATTTTAGATCGTTACTTACGGGCGGAGGGAATCCAACGAAAAACGCGTAAATATCTAATAAATAATTCAAATGTAGATGATCTCCCATTTAATATTATTATTTAAAATGAAATTGTAACCACGTTTTCTTATCCGGAATAAAAGGAAAATTCTGCAGTTGACTAGTGAAAATGATAAAACAATTGTAAATTATATATGGATCCAATATATATACGTCATTTCCCTCAACTGTTTGCTCCATCCTCTTTGGGTTATGGATTTCCACTTTACATGACTACTTGTTGACATCGGTGTTACTCCTAATTGCCAAATTACATAATAATGATAATGGAATTAAGCATCATAATAGTTACGAAAATTCAACGTCTAAAATGTTACATCAAAAGTGAAACACCTCCTGTCTGGATGAAAATGCATTTTCGGCCCCGGTGTCATCAAGTAGACCAGTAACAGTTTTGGACCAAAAATTGGCATGCATATAAAATTTTTGAATACGATTTTCGATCTAATGAAATTAGCTGTTAAACACTGCTTAAATAAATCAATTAATCACAAACACATACCTACAAGCTAAGAAAGTCAACTGATTAAGACACATCCTCACCATTTAGAAAGAATCTCAACACATGGTTTGCATACAGGTAAACTTATTTGTTAAAGGGTGCATGTGCGTGTTCATTGAAGCAGTTGCCCAGTTTTATACTCTGTTATTAAGATTACTATTGACTTTTATTCTTTTCTTGCTTCCTGTTATCTGTATTTAACGTTCACCGACTTAACCATTGCATATGCTATGTATTAAATAGGAAGCTCGTTATACCCATGTGCAAGACGTAAAGATGTTATGCCATGCAAACCATTGTAACTTATTACGTCAAAGGTATTACCCGTTTTGGTTTCTAACAATAAAAAAATACCCACTTTACCTGTTAGATACAAAACATAATCCAAATCGACCCATTAGACGGGTCAGAATTTCCACTTCTAATGTAAACTAATCCATTTGACCACAAAAACCAAATTGCAATCCGATATTATGCACATCGATATAACGCCATGGCAGATAACATGCCTAGTAAATTTGACAAGGTTGATGTTTTTTTAACAAGGTAGAATATTACCTGAAATCGAAATGTTTGAAAGTTTGAGTGTTTTAAAGGTGTAAACAAAGAAATTAACGATAAAAAAAAATCATGCCAAAGTTACTTATAATATTTATGGAATATACGCATATATCAATAAATACTTTTGGAAATAAAATATTAAAAACAAAGATGTAAGAAGCTCAATAATCAAAAGCTATAGTGCATCAATCTTTCAAAAAACACTAAACTTTATTCGAGAGTACAATTACAATATACTAAAAGGCATTTGGGTGAGGGGAACAAAGG
>BPTQ01000001.1:71775773-71825794 GCA_019973895.1 Chrysanthemum seticuspe
GAAAGAACAGAACCGGCTAGCACATGGAGGGGGGGGGTATCCCTAAGCTAAACAGGTTGAGTTCTTATTCACAAACCAAACAAATACTAGTTCTTGGATCGGAAAGTGAAGTTAGGCTATAATCATGCACACATGTTCTCGCTTCCTGTTTATGTGAACACAAACACCCAATAAGAACCACCAGCTGAAAACACCCAGCTAAATATAATTTGGGATTCGATCCCAAAACCCAATAACAAGGAGTAAGTGTAATTGCACACAAAGAACTAAACGATTTTCCATGCGTATAAGAATAAGCCAATTAATGAATGTATATAATAAGGATAATGAAAGCAACGCGCGAAATTTACTAATCATAACAATTACAATAAACAAGTAAACATCATCAAAGCGCGCAACGAAAGTAATAGGAATAATATATGTAAGTAATTAACCGAATAAGAATATGCGTACCTTTTAGCAAATCAAGAAACACACGTTAATGTGAATGAGGAACAATAACCCAAAACCCTAGCTTAGGGTTTAATATAAATCGACCCACAAAAGTCGACCACCAAGAATAACCCACAAACACAAGTGTATTTGTCCTTCGCTCTTGTACACACGTACTAATATCGGATTGAAGTGAAAGGCTAGGTTCTTGATCATAAACAAACCAAACACTTATTCTTGAGTTGGACAAATCGAATCCCTATGGGGGGGGGAGGTACACGATCGGCCAAGACAAGAAAGAGGAAAAGAAGAAGAGAAATTAGGTTTGCAAGTCACCAAGATTAGGTTATAATGAATACAAGGGGTTTGTATATATAGGTAACCAATCTTGGAGAACAAGTTTGTGTGGGTTTGGGTTTGGGAACCCAATCGATCGGCCACAAGGATCCAAGAGGGATTCTAGATCGTTCCCGACTTCTAATTTCATCTTTAGTCCCTTTAGTTTACATTTAACGACCTTTAGCCAAACCTCGTTAAATATTAACTATCGTTAAGTATTTATTTCGTGACAAATAATTAATAATAATAACATTTATATATATATATATATATATTAATTATTTAACATCAATTCTCATACGTAATGTGTGCAATGCCGAAGTCTCGAGTTCGAATCCGGTCATACATATATTTAAATATCCATAAAACCTTTCAGCTCCCACTTGGATATTACTTAATATAGTTATGACATTGGTTTAGTCTAGCCTAACACGCCAATGCCCCCAGATCGAATTGAGTATGGTTTCCTGGAAAAACCATTTAATGATTCATCATTTTTACTTATCCTTTTGCTACTAATACTACATTAACTATGAATATGGATCAAGTCATTTCATAAGTCAATATTCTGTTTCTCGGTATATCTGATTGAACAAGATTACCAAATCATCTGAACGTATTCCAGATTGATCTTGGGTATGGCCATACAAACATCTTGTCAACCCTACGAAGGGCCCAAATATAGTATTATGCTTTGAAATAAATTCAAAGGAACAAATTCTCTTGACTACAAACATAACTCATGAACTTCGTAACACTTCTGAAAATAGCCCTTATAACTACCAGTTACGGATAGCGTTAGACTATCTCACACTAGTGCACTACATTCATAACAGTTATCTGGTATCTTAAGTCTGTGGATAAACATTTCATGATTTACTTAATGACAAAGATCCATAAGTATAATCATGTAAAGTTGGGATCTGTCCTATATTCAATTCATTGAATATCATGTGAATCTGGCATGTCCCACGCATCAATATACTTTAAGTATATTTGACCAAAACTCAGATTTGTCTTAATTCAATGACATTCCCACATCATTGGTCGACAACGGACTATTTAGAATAACATAAGTCATCCACGGATTAAACATGCAAATATAGGATATAATATTAAGAAAATGAAAAATAAACATAAACAACTATTTTATTTCATTAAAATAATATTTGTTCATAACATCCTTTATCCAAATACTAATCACAGATCTGCATGAAACTACTAGCTAAACGAAGTCCTATCCCATCAGCATGGTCAGTAAGTTTTTCTTTTAGCAAAGGCTTCGTAAAGGGATCAGCTAGATTATCATCTGTATGAACTTTGAGTAGATTGATTTCACCTATTTCGACTTGTTCTCGAACATAGTGATATCGAAGAGGAAAATGTCTGGCGCCCTTCATGACTCCAGGCTCATTGGCAAATGTTATTGCAGCAGAGTTGTCACAATACACATTTAAAGGTAATTCGATTGAGGGCATTACTCCGAGTCCCGAAATGAATTTCCTAATCCAAACAGCTTCCATCGCAGCTTCTGAAGCAACTATGTACTCAGCTTCTGTAATAGACATCGCAGTCGTTGTCTGCTTCTTGCTCTTCAAGTCAACTGCTCCTCCATCAATGACAAAGACATATCCCGTTTGAGAATTCTTATCATCTTTATCAGTTTGGAAAGACGCATCGCAAAAACCTGTAACATCAAGTTCTGCATCTGGATTCCCACCATACACTAGAAACATTTCTTTAGTAACCCTTAGATACTTAAGAATGTTCTTAACAGCATGCCAGCGTTTCACACCTGGATTATGTTGATATCGACTGGTGATATTTTGTGCAAACGCCACATCAGTCCTTGTACATCTCACAACATACATGATAGTTCCTACAACCGAAGCATAAGGAACTTTTCTCATGTGTTCCACCTCTTCAGGTGTTGACGCGCATAGTTCACTACTTAAGCCATGTTTAGCTTGCATCGGTAAATATCCCTTCTTGGAATTAAGCATATTGAATCTCTTCAATATTTTATCAATGTAAGTACTTTGGCTTAGTCCAATTAACCGCCTTGATCTATCTTGGTAGATCTTGATTCCTAGAATAAATGCTGCTTCCCCCAAATCCTTTATAGAAAAGCACATCGACATATAAGATAAGGAAAATAACATTACTCCCACTAGCTTTGTGATATACACATGGCTCATCAAGATTTTGAGTGAAACCAAATTTCTTGATTTCTTCATCAAACTTCTTGTTCCATTGCCTTGATGCTTGCTTCAACCCATAAATGGATCTTTGAAGTTTGCATACACGCTTTGGAAATTTTGGATTTACAAACCCTTCAGGCTGCGCCATATAGATGTCCTCATCTAGGCGACCGTTTAAGAAGGCATTTTTGACATCCATTTGCCATATCTCATAGTCATAGTATGCAGCTATGGCTATAAGAATCCTAATAGCTCTAATGTCTGCTACAGGAGAAAATGTCTCCTCGTAGTTTATCCCAAAAGTTTGAGCAAACCCTTGAGCTACAAGACGAGCTTTATAGGTGTGTACATTGCCATCCATGTCAGTCTTTATCTTATAGAGCCACTTACTTCCAACTACCTTAGCATTTGGAGGTAAGTCAACCTCTATCCAGACTTCGTTATCTCTCACGGATTGCATTTCCTCATTCATTGCGACTTGCCATTTATCCTTTTCAGGACTCATCATGGCAGCCTTATAGTTAGCAGGTTCACCAAGATCCCCTAACATATTTTCCTCAGCTTCTACGTTAAGACATAGATGCTCAGGTGCACGCGTAGCCCTTACGGATCTACGAATGGGAACCACTTCCACTTCAGGTGGAACACTCAGACTTTCAGGTTCTACTTGAGGTTGGCTAGTGTTTTCAGAAGGTGTTGTATCTTCTTGATCATCTTCCAGATCATAAACTCTCCCACTGAATTCATGAGATATGAGATCCCTTTCAAGGAAGTCTCCATACCTAGCAACAATTACTTTGTTTTCAGGTGGAAAGTAAAAGTAGTAACCCATAGCTTCCTTTGGGTATCCTACGAAGATACACTTAACAGATCTTTGTTGTAGCTTATCAGCTGAGTCACGTTTAACAAACGCCTCACAACCCTATACCTTTAAGTAAGACAAGTTGGGAGCTTTCCCATACCACACTTCATAAGGAGTCTTTTCAACCTTCTTAGTTGGAACCATATTCAATATGCGAACAACAGTTTCTAAAGCTTAATCCCAAAAGGATAAGGGAAGATTTGTAAGATTAAACATTGATCGCACCATGTCTAACAATGTACAATTTCTTCTCTCAGATACACCATTTTGTTGTGGAGTATATGGAGAAGTGAGTTGCTGAACAATTCCACACTCAGCAAGATAATCTTTAAACTCTTGGCTTAAATATTCACCACCTCTATCGAATCGAAGAGCTTTAATCTTATTTCCTAGTTGCAGTTCTACTTCACTCTTGAAAACCTTAAATGTTTCAAAGACTTCATGTTTATGTTTAAGTAAATAAACATAACCATAACGACTGAAATCATCAGTAAAGGTTAAGAAGTAGCTAGCACCCTTCCTTAACACATGTCTTAGTGGTCCACATACGTCAGTATGTATCACACCAAGAAGATCAGAATCCCTTTCTAAACTATTTGTAAAAGCTTTCTTGGTCATCTTCCCAGGTATGCAAGACTCGCATTTATCAAATGATTCATCATTGATGTCTTGCAAAAGCCGATCGTGTTGCAGCTTTTGCATGCGTTTCTTGCCTATGTGAGCAAGTCTACAATGCCAAAGATATGAAGAATCCAAATCACTTTTGATTCTTTTATTATTGATGCTAAAGACAGAATTATTTTTATCAATCACATTATCATGCAAATCAATTTCAAACACACCATTTACTGGAATAACATTAAAGTAAAAAACACCATTTAAAGAAACCGAAATTCCATGATCAGTATATGTATGAATAAAACCAATATCTTTTAACAAGAAAACAGAAACGACACTCCTAACAATAGAAGGCGCGTAATGACAATCGTTCAAAGACAGTACTAAACCCGAAGGTAAAACTAAATCAAAGTGGCCTATAGCTTCAACGACTGCATGTGCTCCATTACCCACGTGCAGGTATTGTTGTCCATAGGCGAGCTTCCTTGCACCTCTAAGTCCCTGCAATGTATTACAAATGTGAATACCACATCCAGTATCATATACCCAGGAATTTTTTTATGAGGAAAAGCAAATAATTCTATCATCAAAAGAGTACCTAAAGTACTAGCCACAGTGCCAGTATTTTTATACCTCTTAGTACGCAACTCATCAAGGTAGAGCAGACAATTCCTCTTCCAGTATCCTACCTCGGTGCAGTGATGACAAGCCTGATCCTTCTTAGGATTCTCACGCTTTTTGGGAGGGTACTTCTTGGGTTCTTGTTGATAGGACATAACTTGTTTTCCCTTATCAACTTTACCCTTACCTTTCCCTTTCTTGTTCGCTAGCGGCTTATTAGGCTTAGAAATCCTACCCTTTTGGATGGTTAGAACCGTAGGTGTAGGAGCCTTCTTGGGAAAACCTTTCTCGTAGTCAATGAGCATTGCATGTACCTCACTAACTGTCTTCCCCGTGCAATGCATATTGTAATTGCGCATGAAACCATCAAACTCCTTGTTAAGGGATCTGTTGATCAGGCCAATTTGTATGTCATTAGGGTAGACGTAATTGAGTCTCCCGAGCTGGTCCATGTAACCCATCATTTCCAGGCAGTGGGCGCTCACAGGTTTCCCTTCTCCTTGCTTGCAACTGTGTAGGGCATCTATCAAGTCATACAGCTCTACAGTCACAGGCTTCTCAAACAACCGAGTAAGTTCGGTGAGCATGAGGTGAGGGAAGTATTTCTCAAAATGTTTTTGCAAGTTTGGAGCCATACTCCCAAGCATGATGCAGGCGACCTCATTATACCTATCATACTCAGTTTGCCATGCAGCTCATGCTTCAGCAGTAGCATTAGCAGCAAGTTCAGGAGGACAAGGCGTAGTCAAATAATCTAGTATTTTGGCAACCCTCATGACAATTCTGAGTTGCCGATACCAATCATTGAAATTCGCGCTACCAGTCAATTTCTCTCGATCAAACATAGATTTGAACGACGAGGCTAGTGCAGTAGATTCAGCTTGAGTCATTTCTATAGAAAATAAAAGTTCAAAAGTTAGTACTTTCGATAAATAAACATTCAAGAAAATAAAATACCCTTTGGTCAATATTCATATTAACCATAGAATTTTCCTTGAATTTAGGACCCTCATTATCATAGTTTCACCACATCAGTTGATCTGCTAGTGGTGAAAGTATAGAATAGGTAATTGTTGAAAAACAATAATTGACAAACAAGTTTTCAATTCCTAGAAAATATGGGATTTACAATTTTGCCAAAACAATTATTGCAAAACGTAAGCATGTTTTATCCCATCTTATGCCTTAATTTATAGGTCTCACTAACTAACTTAATTAAGTTGTCTAATTTAGAAACTGCAAATTATTAAGCTGAGGTCTCACACAACATAAAGATTCACCTTGTTATCGTAATCTATCTCAAGGTCTCACATAGCTGAATTACAACTTCAAGTGTTTCATATCATTATATGGCATAAACTTAAATTTAAAGGGTACAAATTTTTGACGTGTAATCAAAACTTATATATAAAGAAGCATGCATACAACTTTATAACACAAAATTTTCGAAATAACTTACTTGTATTTTAATTGCTAAGATTAAATTCTACAAAGTTTTAATCGAAGCGTTGAGAAACTTACAACTTTGCACTAAGATTCTTCGTACATAAAATGGTTATACTAGGTAGCTCCAATCGAACGCACAGAGGGGCAGAGGACCAGGTAAGCACTGAAGCACAACCTTAGACATCCTTTCAGTGTGACTGTGCACACTTCTTTAAACCCCCTTTCTAGTTTGTTCTTTTGGGTGAGCCGTTCTAACCATTTAGTACAGTCGCATCAATCGATTAAAAGTTCAAGAATTAATACTTAGAAAAACAAATCAATTTCGCCACTATTTAGTCCATTTAATTTTCTATTCATAGAAAAACCCTTTTTGCTTACTAACATGTCATACAATATAAACAAAAAAGCACTTTAATAAAAATCTAACAAACTCAAATAATATAAACATATAACTAAAACAATTTTAACATATGTAAAACAATTAGCTACATGCATAATTATTTCAATAAATGCTAATAAACAATTCTAGGCGTAAAATAATGCATACATCAACTAGGGCTTTCACCTACAAGGTAGATGAGCCACATGCATCGACAAGTCGATTGCGTAAGCCAAAGTCAATAATATACCAATTAGCACATAACGAATTTTTATTAGTATAATTGAGGTCTTCCCCAATTCAATAATTATCAAATAAATAAACATGTGTATCTCACTTAACAATTAATCAAAAAACAATAATCCATAGCAAAACATGCATGTTCCACCATGGATTCCTCATAACAATTATAACCAAGATACGCATAATACATGACACATAACAATTATTCATTAAAACCACATAAAATATACATGCAATCTTAGGGTATCTACAAGTTTTACAAAATTAAAACCTAATTAAATAAAATTAAGGGTAATCGACCCATAAATAAAAAAATTAGGGTTTCAAATTCAAAACCCTAGAAACCAATAAAAGCATGTAATAATCATAAAGATTCAATTTTTATGTGTTTCGGTAATTAATTACATCATATTAATGGCTCGTGATGCCACTGTTTGGTTTTACTAATCATAACAATTACAATAAACAAGTAAACATCATCAAAGCGCGCAGCGAAAGTAATAGGAATAATATATGTAAGTAATTAACCGAATAAGAATATGTGTACCTTTTAGCAAATCAAGAAACACACGTTAATGTGAATGAGGAACAATAACCCAAAATCCTAGCTTAGGGTTTAATACCAATCGACCCACAAAACTCGACCACCAAGAATAACCCACAAACACAAGTGTATTTGTCCTTCGCTCTTGTACACACATACAAATATCGAATTGAAGTGAAAGACTAGGTTATTGATCACAAACAAACCAAACACTTATTCTTGAGTTGGACAAATCGAATCCCTATGGGGAGGGAGGTACACGATCGGCCAAGACAAAAAAGAGGAAAAGGAGAAGAGAAATTAGGTTTGCAAGTCACCAAGATTAGGTTATAATGAATACAAGGGGTTTGTATATATACGTAACCAATCTTGGAGAACAAGTTTGTGTGGGTTTGGGTTTGGGAACCCAACCGATCGGCCACAAGGATCCAAGAGGGATTCTAGATCCTTCCCGACTTCTAATTTCATCTTTAGTCCCTTTAGTTTACATTTAACGACCGTTAGCCAACACTCGTTAAATATTAACTATCGTTAAGTATTTATTTCGTGAAAAATAATTAATAATAATAACATTTATATATATTAATTATTTAACATCAATTCTCATACGTAATGTGTGCAATCCCGAAGTTTCGAGTTTGAATCCGGTCATACATATATTTAAATATCCATAAAACCTTTCAGTTAGTGATAGCGTATTTTAAAAATGAAACTAGCTCAAACAGAACCTACGACTCCATCACTACTAAATGGAAGAATAGGATTCGTAATAGGGTTGGTAATTATTAAGCTATTATTGATAATGTCAAAAATAACCATGGAAGTGGTGAGAATGATATAGACGACACTTCAAAAGCTCTTAGAGAATACCGTATGATGTACGGTCATGATTTTACCTTGGTGGAGTGTTGGGAAATTTTGAAGGGTCATGATGCTTGGAAGAACTGTGAGATGCCAGCTTTCCAAACGAATAGTCGAAAGAAAACAAAGGGTTCTACAACTACCTCGGGGTCAACCCAAGCTCCTTTGAATGTCCAAGACGTTGATGATTCTGATGATGAGGAAGAGACTAGAGAATCACGACC
The DNA here is from genome assembly GCA_019973895.1 of Chrysanthemum seticuspe. Lineage (NCBI taxonomy): Eukaryota > Viridiplantae > Streptophyta > Magnoliopsida > Asterales > Asteraceae > Chrysanthemum > Chrysanthemum seticuspe. The sequence goes on from BPTQ01000001.1 coordinate 71,784,544, forward strand.
AGTAGGTCGTGACGCAGCAAGGAAGAAATCATCCTCCTCCTCTCGTAGTGATCAACCATCATAATCATTTGTAAAATCGTTAGCCAAAACTTTCTTCAAATTTAAGCCGTCAAAAGGGGAAAAAGGGTAAGACTAAGGAGAGTTTAGAAGATGCGTACATAAGGTTGAGGAAAAAAGAGCCGGAGATGAAAAGAGAGAAACTTGGGCTCTAAAAAAAAACGATGGACCTCATGACGCTATCAAAACGGGAGACCGACATAATCTTCTACAATACCCCAGTCGACCCAAATTTAACCCCACGACAACTAGAAGAATTGATGAAAGTCAAGGAAACAATCAAGGAACGCTACGGTTTAGATTATTAGTTTAAGTATTGTAATGTTTATTTTAATTTAGTATTGTAATGTTTATTTAAATTTTAATGAATTTAAATTTGTTGAAAAAAAAAAAAAGTCGGTCATCGACTGTGGCATCTTGGTCATGTTTGGCCGTCAGAGAGAGAAAGCTGATGTGGCACCTGATGACCTAGACCATGAGTTTGCCCAGCCTTATAGTTTCTTTTTCAGAAAGAATGTTAGACCAGTATAAAAAAGGTACTCAAAACACTCATCATATTAGTGGAAGTATCAAACGTGCAGGTCGTGTCACCGTGCCGGATTCACTCTTTTATCCACTTGTTTAAAATACATAATTATTAATGTATCAAACATGGCTAGAAATCATATTAATAGATATTACATTTAACTGCATCTGGGTTGGTCCATCTTCATACAGGTAAGCTGAAATTGTCACCTCTAATAATTAGCAAGGTTTTTAAGATTGACTACAAAATAATGATACTCTGTGACTGTATTTTCTTTTTCTTTTCTACAGTAGTGTGATTTTTAATATAATAACTATTTTGTTTTTCTGTGACAGTGATTTATATGGTTCAAAGAGCCTGATACCAACAACTCAACAGGACAGTTAACGATGTTTGGCATTGTAACATCGGAAGCTTGTATATTAGTCGATTTGATAATGTGTGTGTATTATGTGATATAACATGTATCGTTGTTGTGTATTGTAAGAATTAATGATCCTCTACTGTTAAATGAGTTACGTAGGTTTTAAAAAATAAGTTTTATTTTTGGTCATGGTACAATGATAATCATATATGATTCATTCAATTCATAAATAAATAGAAAGAAAAAAACTACACCGTAGCTAAAACATTTGCCTGGTAGATCATACAACGAGCCCAGTAGTATGAATTGTATACAGCAGTGATCAGATAAGCTCCATATTTCTAGTTTTTCTAATTGGAAATCCAATTGATGTACATGCTTCATGCCAATTTCGATCTTGAAACTATTGAAATTTTAGGTCTCATTGCATAAAATAGTTTTAGTTAAAATTTTGATTCTGGTGAGAGGTGCCCAAAAAGTCTGAAAAAATAATGGATCATAAGAGGGTTATCCAACGATGTAAACATGTTCATATAATTGTACATTTTTTACTCATTTTCACCTGTGGTAAAGGTAAACGTGTCAAATCACATTCATGTCAGACAAAAAAAGGTAGGAAAGTTGACAGAAGATTATCCCGATTGTACATAATGAAAGTTTTACTTATGGTACAAATGCAAGAGCGATGAATCCATGATCATTTAGCAATGACAGTCAGTCAGGATGTGTTATCTTAAAATTGAAAGAAAACTGCCAAATGTTGGATCAATTTAATGTCTTGGATGCCAAAAGTAAAAAAGCCTGCAAGATTTCTGTGATGGGCCTACAACAAACCAATTAGATAGCAGTTATAGGCATAAACGGTTATTAGGTTTAGGAAATATTGCAACGATTAGTTTCAGATGAAACGTTGTGTTGCTTTCCATCACATCGATTCATCATGTATAAATATGAAGATTCTGTAACATTCAATGTAACCCTTAGTTCTTTATAACAGATCTTATTTAAAGGGTTCAAATCCATCTTCTTTGTTTTCATTTTACTGATTTTATGATGATGTTCTCATGATGTTTTTATGATCAATTCAATCCTGGAAACTCCCACTCAAGACCTGTTAACATTGGTATCAGAGCTATGGGATCAAACAACACCCAAATCATGCTTTACAATCATCATTCAAGATCAAAGATGCACTTTAAAATCTCAAAAGAAAAAGAGCAGCCATGGAAATAATGGATGCCTTTTGAAGGAAGATGTACTCAAGTGCTAGGAAGAAGGCCAAGGGATTTACTTGCCTTGAAGTCACATAATTGATCATGAAGATCAGTGACAACACCAGATTGAAGACATCAAGAAGAAAGCAAGATTCAAGAAGGCATCGAGGAATTACAAAAGATTCACGAAAAAGAAGGTTTTGGCATCTCGACATTAGGGAGGAACTGTTTGATCAATTTAATGTCTTGGATGCCAAAAGTAAAAAACCTGCAAGATTTCTGTGATGGGCCTACAACAAACCCATTAGATAGCAGTTATAGGCAGAAATGGTTATTAGGTTTAGGAAACATTGCAACGATTAGTTTCAGATGAAACTTTGTGTTGCTTTCCATCACATCGATTCATCATGTATAATATGAAGATTCTGTAACATTCAATGTAACCCTTAGTTCTTTATATCAGATCTTATTTAAAGGGTTCAAACCCATCTTCTTTGTTTTCATTTTACTGATTTTATGATGATGTTCTCATGATGTTGTTATGACCAATTCGATCCTGGAAACTCCCACTCAAGACTTGTTAACATTGGTATCATAGAAATGGGATCAAACAACACCCAAATCATGCTTTACAATCATTATTCAAGATCAAAGATGCACTTTAAAATCTTAAAAGAAAAAGAGCAGCCATAGAAATAATGGATGCCTTTTGAAGGAAGATGTACTCAAGTGCTAGGAAGAATGCCAAGGGATTTACTTGCCTTGAAGTCATAGAATTGATCATGAAGATCAGTGACAGTACCAGATTGAAGACATCAAGAAGAAAGCAAGATTCAAGAAGGCATCGAGGAATTACAGAAGATTCACGAAGAAGAAGGTTTTGGCATCTTGACATTAGGGAGGAACTGTTGGATCAATTTAATGTCTTGGATGCCAAAAGTAAAAAAGCCTGCAAGATTTCTATGATGGGCCTACAACAAACCAATTAGATAGCAGTTATAGGCAGAAATGGTTATTAGGTTTAGGAAACATTGCAACGATTAGTTTCAGATGAAACCTTGTGTTGCTTTCCATCACATCGATTCATCATGTATAAATATGAAGATTATGTAACATTCAATGTAACCCTTAGTTCTTTATATCAGATCTTATTTAAAGGGTTCAAACCCATCTTCTTTGTTTTCGTTTTACTGATTTTATGATGATGTTCTCATGATGTTGTTATGATCAATTCGATCCTGGAAACTCCCATTCAAGACTTGTTAACACCAAATATATATCAAGGAAGTCTGCGAAATGGCAATACTTAAATTTAGTTGGAATTTGGTGAAAAGGATAAAATTTATATATCAAATTACATAGCTAAGCTCAAGATTCTGAAGACACTTCCTTTTAGAACAGATAGTAAACAAAACAAATCACCAATCTAAAACAAACAAACAAATATTCAAACTGCGGAAAAACTATCAAACAGCAACAGCAAACCAATCAAATAACTTGAACTTGATGCATCAAACAACTTTGTCTTCACTTTTTGGCCATATCATTTGTTAAGGCGAAGTAGTCTCATCTTTCAAGACTCACTAGCCTCCATCCAAATGACAAACCAACTCAATTCCATCAACGAAATGCCAACCAAAACACCATGAGAATACAATGACCTCTTTCGACTCTCAAAAACTGGCAGGACACTACATAATGATATTCAATCGTGTCTCTTTTGGAATACGCTTTGTTAAACATCTAAGAGAATACTTGTGTTATTGCATTTTAAAAGGATGATATCATAGACATTCCGTGAGCTTAACTTTGTGATATTGGATTCCCGGTTAAGCACAATCAGGTAATTTGAACACTTATTAACACTCCATTTTACATGTCCTGACAAGCAAACTACAAAAACGATGCAGTAGAATCTTTTGTTCCATATACATATTCACGTGACCCAAGCTTGTTTGCCCTGAAATGATGATCAAACAAATAAAATGATATTATCCCCTATAACTCTCAAATAGTCCAGTTACCGCATGAGACTTACTAGTGGTGTTGATTAATACTAGTGGACTCACTTAGAAGCATAGGTTGCATTTTCCCATTTAGTTTCCCTGGTACGTCGCGGATGAAAGATTGTAGAGAAGTTTAGTTGAGCCTTCAACTACGTACTTGTAAAGGTAGCTTCAAAACTTCCCCTTAAATCAGCCATCTCAATCACTAATAAAACAAAACTGAACATTAGTAACCATATCAAGGTCAATTCAAACAAGTTCATTACTTAGCAAGAAACTATTGATATGGTGTACACGTGTGGAAGTGAAGAAAATCGTTAGATACGTCCAGCTGAAACTCAAGAAACACATGTGGTTGCTTGCTATTGCTTGCTAAACTGGACTCTCTACTTTATAAACCGCTAACCATATTTGTACTTCGTTGACTATGTATGCTGCGTCAGCACTGCCTCATTCAAAAGAGCACAAACACTCTTTCTCTTTGACTTTAGTCAGTTCTAGAAATAGAAAACATCTTTGTATATTGAATCATTCATATATAATTTAACCATAGGAAGTGTTAATTTGAGTTCAGTCAAGTCCAAAAAATTCTGTAAAAGCACCATAGAGCAACCAAAACTTTCCTTTGATCTTATAAAAGGATGAACATGTTTTATGGAATGGATTGGTAGTACTAATTTCAAGTTGATGATTCAATCTAGTTAATGTATATTGTCAATATCAATAATTAAGTAAGGTGAACTTAAGAGTATGGTGTATTATTAATGTAATAGTCGACAACTTACCAGGCAAGCTGAAAAATGTATGATACGATGATACAAATCAGATATTATGAAAATGAGATGTGAATTTGTTTAGAAATGCATGATTTCAAATCAAATATTGCCTGAATATATAAAATTCAAGGAACATAAACTACTACGTATAACATCCACCATAAAATACTTATAAAATATACGGAGTAATAAATAAAAGAAGTCAAAGGACATAAAGAGACAACATACCTTCATTTATGTTTGTAATTTCCCGTCAATTTGGAATCTTGGGATATGGGAGATTTGGGGCCAGTAGGAGCCTCTTCTACTGCATCTTTCTTTCAGATCTGGACATCCAGATATTATCAAACTCAAAAGTGAGTGCAACAACTTTACTGGTAGTTCTTTCAAATTTGGGCAGTTCCAAATTTCCAAACGTAAAACTGAAGGCAACAACGTTTTTGGAAGATCTTTCAACTTTGGGCAATTGCTAATTTCGAGATGTTGGAGGGAGGTGAGGTGTTGGAGGCCCTCGGAAACTGTTTCCACATTGTGAAAATTATCAATCCAAAGTCGAGTAAGAGATGAAGGAAGATGAAGATGAGACAGTTGACTCAAATTAGTCGCTGCTTCTGTTTCACCCCATAAGGTTAGGTCAACTAGTGTGGATGAAAACTTCTGTGGGCCCCATTCTGAGAAGGGCTTCTTCAAATTCCCAATTTTAAGTACACGCAAGTTGGGAGGCCAAAGCCCAGCTGTTGGAACATCCATACTTGGACAATTCCTTATTACCAGATAAGTGAGACTACTCTGCAATTGGAGGTCTGGAAATGATGAATCCTCCGTATTCTTACAAGAAACTATTATCAATGTGGTTAGGTGAATGAAGTTACCCCCAAAATCAATGATCGATGCCACATTTGGATAATCTAATATATCTACATCTTCAAGCAGTGGCATGCTTTTGCTGTTGATAAGTAACCTATTCTTCCCTCCTCCTTCTCCCAACTCCTCTTTTAACAATAGTTTCTTACTACCCCAAATGGTAACTGACTTGAGCTTCTGTCCTCCTCCCTTTGAGAAGGAGACACATTCCATTGAATAACAATTATTGATTCCCAACGTCTCAATGTTTTTGGGACAACTCAAATGCTTGAAACTTTCACAATAATATACCTTTAACGACCTAAGAGATGTTAAGAGGTTGCTCCCATATTTGTACTCCTCCTCATCTTTCTCCCCTAAACTCACCAAATTATTACAATTACTTACATACAACTCCCTTAAATTCACGAGAACCTCACTACTTGCCTCTGCTTCTTTTGATTCCCACAAATATCTTATTTCATTGCAACTTGTGACTTGTAATTCTTCAACTGCCTTGAGATCCAATATAACACCCCTCCACACCTCATCACTAAGCCCTGAAATAGATTCTATTTCCAACTTGGTGACTGAAGGAGCTACAGGAACCAGACTTTTCATCAAACAATCGCCACAGTTATTTATTCTCAGACCCCTTAATGAAAGTATTGGTGCTTTAAGTGAGACTTCAACCAAATTAGGACAACCTTCTATGTTGAGATCTTGAAGGCATGGAAACACAGAATCTCCTTCAAATGAGAATTCAACCAAATTTGGACAACGTATAATACACATCTCTTTCAGGCATGGAAACACAGAATCTCCGACCCCACTTCTACTATTGGTTGACCATGCCTCCCACCTTGGCATATTTCGGAAACATAGTCTTTCAAGTGAAGGAAATGCAAGGCCAGTACCAAAAAACTCTGAACCAACAATTTTTAAATCACCCATGTCTTGAATAGATATCTCCTTAAGTGACTGTAGTTGCCCAAGCGGTGGTAGAGATGTACACTTTTTGCAGCCACGTATAGACACATGAGCCAACTGACGAAACGAGGGATCCCCAACCCATTTTGGAAACTCTAAACCCATATAGTTCACAATGCCTAACCTCTTCAAACAATCATTATATGGCTTCAATGCATCAAGGACATCATTTTCAGTTGTGTCCTTTCGGGAAGCATCTAATACGTCACTCCATTCCACCTCGAACTCAGCAAGCCACTTTTGTGATAAGTCTGCTTCTCGTGCTTCCATAGCGTATTTGACTTTTTCCAGGCCCTTAATGGAAACTTTCCCATGAAGATTCTCAAAATTTTTAAGTTGAGTTATCGAAAAGTCATTTTCTCCTCCAATAATGATTTTTGAAAGAGTTTGTAGGCTTTTCAACTTAGCAACACCTAATGGCAAGTCTTTCAAAAGGCGAGTATCTATAATGTCTAGATGCCGCAAGCTTTTAAGCTTTATGAAGTTGTTGGGAAACTTAGTTAAACGAGAACAGCCAAAAAGGATAAGCGTCTCTAAGTTATAAAGATCACAAACAGTTTCCGGTAAATTTGTGATATTAGTTTGAGATAAATTAATATACCGCAAGTGCTTCAAACTACCAATACACTCTGGTACTTCACTAATCTCGTAAGCGCTCAAATTGATAACCCTTAGCAATGGTAACCGGGGAAGTAAGTCAACCAAAATCTTATTCGGCAAGTAGTAAGTTTGCCACCTATCTTTTGCCCCGACAGACAAGAATGTTCTCAAACAGTGAGCTTCTTTGAACACCATAAACTTCTTGTAAGGTTCATAATTCTCACAGACAAATGACATATGACGGAGCTTTTCCAAAGCCAGTTTCCTAACATCCTTTCCCATCTCTTTCTCTAACCTGAAAAAGAATTCCCCAGCAACTGATGTGGCCAAATCATGCGTCAGGTCATGCATAACAAACAACGACTCGTCATCAGGCGCGTGTTGAAAAAATGACCGTGACAACAACTCTTCAAAGTAGCCATGACCTAAGCGTTCTTTGGTTGATTTGCTTGGATCTGAGTGGTGCAAAAATCCTTCTGCCATCCATAATAGAACCAAATCATCCTTTACAAACAAGTAGTCCTTGGGGAACAAGGAACAATATGCAAACAACTGCTTCAAAGATGCAGGGAGTTCATGGTAGCTTAGCTTAAGAGCTGGAATAATCCCACCTCCCTCCTTTAAGCTCCATATCTCACTATCTACCATTTCCTTCCATCCTTCTTCATCCTCTTTTCTCCTTAATAGCCTTCCAAGTGCTATTAAAGCCAAAGGCAAGCCTTTACATTTTCCCACAATGTCTTCACCATGTGCTTTGAGTGTTGGATACAAATCGAAGTTATTTGCATCCAATGCATGTTGACAAAATAAAGACACAGCGTCATCATGGGAGAGACATTGCAAATGGTTTAGTTGACTGCAACCCAACTCTTTGAGCAATTGGTCCTTTCGAGTTGTTATGATAACTTTACTTCCACGAGCACATACACTAAATGGACGCACTAAGGTTTCCCAATCCTTATAGCTCTCGGTCCATACATCATCTAAAACCAGTAAAAACTGTTTTTCGCTAAGTTTTTTGGTAAGAGCTTCTTGAAGCAAATTAAAATTTTCAAATTTCTTATATTCCCCGCTCACAGATTGAAAAATACTTTTACTTATTTGGAAACTATCCCACTCATCAGACACACAAACCCATGCCTTAAGTTCAAATTGAGAATTCACTTGTTTATCGCTATACAAAAGTTTAGCCAGAGTTGTTTTGCCTACCCCGCCCATACCAACTATGGGCACGATGCTAAAGTTTTTGTTACGTGGATCATCGCCTAAGAGCTTGTCAATCAGTTTGACCTTATCACCTTGTCGACCAACAATACTAGATGCATCTACCAAAGAGGTCTCTAAGAATCTATTTTTATCTTTTGGCTTATTATTCCTCACTTCTAATCCTCCATTCTTCACCGTCAAACCAATGGTTGTTTTTTCGTTTTCTAGATCTTGTAACCGGAGGTTAATATTATCTAACTTGTGATGTGTTCTAGCACATAGTGAGAAATTTGTGTAACAAGATGAAATGAGCTTTCGTACCTTGCTAATGCTGGCTCCTGAATTCTTGGCGAACTCAGGATGCATAGCATCGGTTGCCAAATCGTCTAGAATGTCGTCTATGTCGTAAGCCAGATGTTTGAGATCACTGAGCCAGTTTCGAACAAGAACTTCTTTTATTTCCTTGTCTGAAGCATCAACAAGGAGAGCTTGGATACGGTACAATGTCTTCTCCAAGCTCTTCAGCTCAGAACGAATTCCTTGGACCCGACCAACTTGCTTCACAGCTTCATCGGCCAGCTTCTGAATTAAAACTTCAATGAGGGTAGCAGCAATGACTTCTGCCATTGTTAATAGTAATTGGGTAAAGTGGGAGCTCTTTGTATTTGAATAACTGAGAGGTATGTGATAATAATGTGAATGAAACAAGAAATTCAGCTCCTTTTTATAACGATTTGAGCGTCTGGTCACCTTTTTTCTAATATATTTTTTTTGCACCTTGTAGCCGGCTGCTGATATCTAAATATAATACTTGACACATTTTAACAAGTGTCGATAAGACAAAAATAGATGTGATAATAAACAGGTTGAATAGTATACCTTTGTTAGGCCACCACCATTGAAATAATCAACATTTCTATACTATTAAAAAACTAAAACAATTTTAAGGCAAATGATCACAAGTAAAAATGTAACCCAACAAAAGAGGTGATAATTTTAAGAATTTTCCAAAGATTTTTTTGTCGAAATATTTAAAACTAAAAGTACGATCAAACTTGAGGGGACAAAAATAAACACCAAAAAAATGATTATTTGATGTAAAAGTGATAAATTGTAGCAAAATCCAAGTGGATCTCTAATCTAAAAAAAAGACTTGACATGATGTTTTGTAAAAGTTATCAAAATAGATGAACATTATTCGAGTTAGAAAAAGAATAATCAAAAAAATAAAAAGGAAAGGAAATTACGAAGAAACATGAAAAGAATCTGTAGAATGACGGGGATATCATCAAAAATCCTGTCTTTTCTTGAGGGTTGTTGGCATCCTTTTTATTTTACATATATATGCCAAATGAATGAATGATAAATGACAAGATCGAAACAAATAATTGATCTAAGTAGAATGTTTGGCCTTATCACAAATTACCTATAGATCAGTGGTTATATAGTAATATGGAACTATGTTAAGTCTAATGGACTTAGTATAGTTTAATGGGCCTCAGCGAAGCTAAATTGATAGATTAAATTAGTAGAATGGAAGGTTAAAGGTTAGGTTTTGAAAAGAATAGAAAGTTTGGTTGAAGAAGATGAAGTAAATTTTGGCGAAAAAGGAGTATTTTGCGCAAAAGTAAAAGTATAAAGGAGTAAAACGATAGATGGTGCTTGTGCGCTACAAAAAATTGGTTCATTCTCAACACTAAATTTTTACACTTTTTAAAAGTGTGTAAAATTTTATTGGTTTATTAACACTTAATTATGTGTAAAAATTGTTTACATTAATAAGTGTGAAAAAAATTATAAATTCTACATTTATAGTTGTATCAAATAAAAGTTCACACTTTTAAGTGTGAAAAATTATAAGATTATTCACATTTCTAAGTATAGAGGTTATTTGTAACACCAAAATTCTCCACACTTTGAAGAAGTGTGAAGAGTCTTTGGGTCCCCACACTTTGAGGAAGTGTGAAAAATTTGGGTCTACGCCTATAAGTGTGAACATTTCTTAGATTTCTCCACACTTAAAAGTGTAAACTTTTTTTTTGACACAACTAAAAGGGTGAAAAATTTGTTGTTTTACAATTTTTTTTCATATTTATGAATGTAACCAATTTTTACACATTACTAAGTGTTGGTAAATTAATAAAATTTTACACACTTTAGATATGTAGAGAAAAAAAGTGTGTAGATTGAACCAATTTTTTGTAGTGTTGCCACCCTTTGTGCGCTGAAGTTTTTTTGATATATTTTTTTGGACTAAAATTGACACGTGTTGCTTTGTGATTGGTTTATAGGTTTGGTGCGCTGCAAAAATGTGCATCGCGCGCCAAATTTGTCAAAAATGTAGCGATTTATGCTTGAGTAAAAATCAGTAAACAAAGGTTGTACTATTACTATATTTGTATTTCTTTTTTAATATATTATGAAGTTAGATTGCCGCGCAATAATCCATGCTTTAAATTGGCTTACGAGATGACATTCTTGACCATCTGGATATCAAGGTTATGTGTCATGCATTGACGGATCAAGAATCTTGAGGCATCACCATGTTAAAAAAGCTTTTTCCCAACTTTTCCACAAATTACCCCAAACCTACAAGATATAATGAAGGAATAAAAACTCTCTTGTTTTGGTATAGAAGATCAATGGCTCCTATATAATGTCCAAAAACTATTGTTGGTATGGGTGAGATGATCTGCAAGCTATAAGTGTTATAGATTTCTTTTAGTTCTGAGATGTATAGCTTTAATTACTTGATTTCGATTCCGCTCATACAACATATACAATGCGGGATAAGGAAGCTCATGGAGGATAACAAGGTGACAACAAAAGTTAAAGAGATGAGTGAGAAGAGCTAGTAGAGCTGCAGTGGCAAAATGTAGCTCTTTTTAGACGTATGTTGGTTGTTTGATTCATGACTTTCTAAGACACAGTCTCATGGATTCGACTTTTGTTGCTGCGTATTCTCCTAAATTATTTGAAGAGTAAATTGCAAAAATCGTCCTCGTGGTTTAGCCAAATTGCAGATTTCGTCCGTACTGTTCATTAAGTGCAAAAACAGTCCTTATTTGACACTGTTTCGTCCAGTTTTGGTCCCCCGAAACTAACACCGTTAGTTTGTGCTCGTTAATGAACAGTACGGACGAAATCTGCAATTTGGCTAAACCACGAGGACGATTTTTGCAATTTACTCAAATAAAAATCTCAATTTTAATTTTTGGAAAAAGTTGACCCGCATTAACCGAGTTGGCGGATTTAGTCATTTTTTGTTCGATTTATACTCGATTTAGCCGATTTTTTAGACTATGCCAATTTTTACAACACCGAACATCTATATGCAACTATGTCATTCAAGACGAGTGTGTCATTGCAACTATGTCGCCGCGGAGGGATGACTCTCTCTCTCGGGTACTCAGCTAGTCTATACTACTTATAATGGAGGGATGACTCTCTCTCTCTTCTAATTTTTTAAGATTTCCATATATAGATTTTAAGCAAATACAACTACTTAAGCTATATGTATAATTACTTTATGCATAAACACCTACACATATTGATTGGTCAACATTTGTAATTAATGTCGTATTTAAAACACCCATTTGATAAAAAATATAATTTATAAAACACAATGTACAAACTATTTGAAGCACAAATACAACTAAAAAACACTATTCAAGACATACAATTAATACACTATTTAATTTACCCCTTCACTAAAATATACAACAATTTAACCACAATGTACAATCTAATCAAACTACTAAGCCAAACGGATAAAAACGGACAAAAACGTAATTTTTTTCCCGTTTTCATTTTTGTCTATTTTCATCCAAATTTTATCTGTTTATACAAAAAATTGAACAAAAACGTAATTTCTTTCCCATTTATATAAATAAACAACCGTAAGAAAAACGGACAAAACAAACGTAAACGGATAAAAACAAACAAAATCGTAAGAAAAACAGATAAAAAGTAAAAGAAAACAAACAAAAATGGATGAAAACAGATAAAATCGGATGAAAATGGAAAAAAAAATGAAAACGGGAAAAAAATAACGTTTTTATATAAAAATGTTGTTTTATATGAAACGTTTTTATATACATTTTTTTTTAATATTCTTACATAAAAACATTTTTATATAAAAAAACTTTATATAAAAACGTTTTATATAAAAACTTTTTTATAAAATGTTTTTATATAAAACATTTTTATATAAAAAACAGAGTAAATTGCAAAAATCGTCCTCGTGGTTTAGCCAAATTGCAGATTTCGTCCGTACTGTTCATTAACGAGCACAAACTAACGGTGTTAGTTTCGGGGGACCAAAACTGGACGAAACAGTGTCAAATAAGGACTGTTTTTGCACTTAATGAACAGTACGGATGAAATCTGCAATTTGGCTAAACCACGAGGACGATTTTTGCAATTTACTCTTATTTGAATGATCATAGGAAAAGACATGAGTATGATTTGAAATTAGCAGACTATAGTTTTAAAGAGATTGCATTCCAAACTAGTTCTGGACATTATGTCAAACACTTGGAAGGCAAAGTCAGTTCAGCCTAGATGTATACCTGACGACACTGTTACACACATCTAGAAGCAATGGCAGACCCAGGTAATATAAACACAGTTGGGTTGAATGCTTATCTCCTAATTAAGGTACAAATAATACTGATACAAAGATGATTTCAGAAAATTGAGGCTTATATAATATAAGCCGAAATCAAATAAGCTCATAAGCCCACATATAAGCTTAAACAAACACCCCCTAATATACCCTCGCAGTTTGAGCAGAGGAGGGTGACGATTAAACTGGCCTGAAATTCAAGAAACAATGCGGTTGGTAGCACTTTGGTTAAAATGTCTGTGTGCGTGCTGATAGCGACAGGGAATATGACGAACCCACACTTCACCTGTTGCGTGGTAGATCATACAATGGGATTCAGTATCATGAAATTAATGTATAAATATAATACAGTGATGTTTTCTCTACATCTGCCAACACAGAACTGGGTTGATCAACAACGTACAACTCAATATAGTGCTTTGAATTTATGTGGCATAACAACTCCGTTTATTGCATCTGTAGATCAAAGGTATCTAGATCATCTGTTGACTGGTCCCTGGTTAATTGCCAATGTATAGTTTGTTGTTTCACCAATCTAAAATCTCATTGGCTTACATGTTTCATGCCAATTACGATCGTGAAGCTGTGTAAAATCTAACGCTAATTTCAAAACATATATTTAGTTATTTTCCTCTGTTTTGAATTAGTTAAGAGGTGCCCAAAAAGTCTAAACAAATTTTTGGATAAAAAATGGTTATCCAGCAATGCAATCACCAATCAGGTTCATATGCGCCATATATATATACCTAATAGCGAAAAATTATGAATACACATGCAAATGTATTTGTTAAGTTTGCTATTTTCAGATGCCATTGTACCTAAATACAACTTCCCTGGTAGTAATAAAGGTAGACGTGTCAAGTCACATTCTTGTTGGACTTAAAAAGCTAGGAAAATTGACACAAGATTATACCCGATTGTGCAAAAAGAAGTTTTTATTAATGGAGCAAACACAAGATATCATGATCATTGAATGACAAAAAGTAATCTCAGAGGAAGTCTGGCATATGGCAACACTTAAAGTTACATTTTTGGTGATAAGGAGAAAATTATAGATATCAAATTTAATATTCAAACTAAAACAAACAAACAAATATTCAAACTGCTAGCAGAAAATCTATCAAACAGACTGATAACTTGAACTTGATGCTTCAAACAGCTTCATCTTCACTCTTTTTGCCATATCATTTGTTAAGGCAAAGTAGTCTCATCTTTCACGACTCACTAGCCTCCATCCAAATGACAAACCAACTCAATTCCATCAACGAACTGCCAATCAAAACACCATGACCTCTTTCGACTCTGAAATACTGGCAGGACACTACATCATGATATTCAATCGTGTCTCTTTTGGAATATGCTTTGTTAGACATCTTTGAGCATACTTGTGTTATTTCATTTTAAAAGGATGATGTAAAAGACATTCCGTGAGCTTAACTTTTTGATCTTGGATTCCCGGTTAAGCACTATCAAGTAATTTAAACACTTATTAACACTCCATTTTACATGTCCTGACACGCAAACTACAAAGACGATGCAGTAAAATCTTTTGTTCCATGTACGTATTCATGTGCCCCAAGCTTGTTTGCCCTGAAATCATGATCAAACAAATAAAAAGATATAAGCCTCTATAACTCTCAAATAGTCTAGTTACCGCATGAGACTGCATCCACGTACCAGTGGTGTTGATTAATACTAGAAATGGACTCACTTACAAGTATAGGTTGCATTTGCCCGTTTAGTTTCCCTGGTACATCGCGGATGAAGATTGTATAGAAGTTTAGTTGAGCCTTCAACTACGTACTTGTATAGGTAGCTTCAAAACTTCCCCATAAATTGGGCATCTCAATCACTAATAAAACAAAACTGAACATTAGTAACCATATCAAGCCAATTCAAACAAGTTCATTACTTAGCAAGAAACTATTGAAGATAATCGTTAGATACGTACCAGCTGAAATTCAAGAAACACAGGTGGTTGCTTGCCAAATTAGACTCTCTACTTTATAAACCGCTGACCATATTTGTACTTGGTTGACTACGTCAGCAATGCGTCATTCAAAATAGCACGAACTCTCTCTTTCTCTTTGCCTTTAGTCAGTTCTAGAAATAGAAAACATCTTAGTATATTGAATCATTCATACATAATTTAACTTTAGGAAGTGTTAATTTGAGTTCAGTCAAGTCTAGAAAAATCTGTAAAAGCACCATAGAGCACCCAAAATTCTCTCCTTTGATGTTAAAAATGGATGAATATATGGATTATGTTCTATGGAATGGATTTGTAGTACTAATTTCAAGTTGAAAATGAGATGTGAATTTGTTTAGAAACGCATGATTTCGGATCAAATACTGTCTGAATTTATAAATTTGAAGGAACAAAAACAGAACATTTGATGAAAAAGCCACATCCACTTCATTTAGTGAACAAATAATCATCATTTCTTTTGGAAATTGGAAAATAAACTGTTGTAATTAACAGAAAAAAAAAAGTTAATTGTTACTTATAAATTATAAGGAGTAACAAAAAAAAAAAAGTGAATAAGTTACTTAAAAATATAGTAATAAATAAATAAAAGAAGTCAAAGGGCATAAAGAGACGACATACCTTCATTTATGTTTGTAATTCGTAGTCTATTTCGATGCAGGGGATATGGGAAATTTTGGGCCAGTAGGAGCCTCCTCTACTGAATCTTTCTTTCAGATCTGGACAACTGCTTATATGGAGACTCAAAAGTGAGTGCAACAACTTTACTGGTAGGTCTTTCAAATTTGGGCAGCCCACAATTTCCAAACTTAAAAGTGAATGCAACAACGTGTCTGGTATATCTTTTATCTTTGAGCACCATTTAATGTTGAGATGTTGGAGGGAGGTGAGGTGTTGGAGTCCCTCGGAAACTGTTTCCAAATTGTAAAAACGTTCAATCCAAAGTCGAGTAAGAGATGAAGGAAGATGAAGATGAGACAACTGACTCCAATTAGTCGCTTCTTCTGTTTCACCGTGTAAGGTTAGGTCAACTAGTGTGGATGGAAACTTCTGTGGGGCCCATTCTGATATGGGCTTCTTCAATCGCCCAATATAAAGCCTACGCAAGTTGGGAGGCCAAAGCCCAGCTGTTGGAACATCCATACTTGGACAATCGTTTATTTCCAAATCAGTTAATGAGGTGAGACTCTGCAATTGGAGGTCTGCAAATAATGAATCCTCCGTAGTCTTACAATTAGATATTACCAAATTGGTGAGGTGAATGAAGTTACCCCCAAAATTCAATGATCGATGCCACATTTGGATGATTTTTTATCTCTACACTTTCAAGCATTGGCATGCTTTTGCTGTTGATAAGTAACCTATTCCTCTCTCCTCCTTCTCCCATCTCCTTTACCAATAGATTCTTACAATTACTAATTTCAACTGACTTGAGCTTCTGCCCCCCTCCTATTGAGAAGGAGACACATGTAATTGAATCACACCAAGAGATTTCCAACGTCTCAATGTCGTTGGGACAACTCAAATGCTTGAAATTCTCACACGCATGTACCACTAATGACCTAAGAGATGTTAGGAGGTTGCTCCCATAATTGTACTCCTCCTCATCTTTCTCCCCTAAACTCACCAACTTGTCACAATAACCTACAAACAACTTCCTTAAATTCAAGAGTACCTTACTACTTGCCTCTGCTTCTTTTGATTCCCACAAATATCTTATTTCATTACACCTTCTGAATTCCAATTCTTCAACTGCCTTAAGATCCAACATAACACCTTTCCACACCTCATCGGTAAGCCCTGAAATAGATACTATTTCCAACTTGGTGACTAATGGAGCTACATGAACCAGACTTCTCAACACACCATTCCTGCAATTTTCTATTTTTAGAACCCTTAGTGAAGGTAGTGCTTCCACTGAGACTTCAACCAAATTATGACAACCTTCTATATTGAGCTCTTGAAGGCATGGAAACACAGAATCTCCTTCAAATGAGAATTTAACCAAATTAGGACAACCTTCTATATTGAGCTCTTGAAGGCATGGAAACACACAATCTCCTTCAAATGAGAATTCAACCAAATTAGGACAACCTTCTATATTGAGCTCTTTCAGGCGTGGAAACAAAGAATCTCCAACCCCACTTCTGCTATTGTTTGACCATACCTTCCACCCCGACATATCTCGGAAACTTAGAGTTTCAAGTGAAGGAAATGCAGGGCCAGAACCAAAAAACTTCGAACCAACAACCTTTACATCACCCATGTCTTGAATAGATAACTCCTTAAGTGACGGTAGTTGCCCGAGTGGTGGTAGAGATGTACACTTTTTACAGCCACGTATTGACACACGAGCCAACTGACGAAATGAGGGATCCCCAACCCATTTTGGAAACTCTAAACCCAGATAGTTCACAATGCGTAACCTCTTCAAACAATCGTTATATGGCTTCAATGCATCAAGGACATGTATTTCGGTTGTGTCCTTTCGGGAAGCATCTGATATGTCACTCCATTCCACATCGAACTCGGTAAGCCTCTTTTGTGATAAGTCTGCTTCTCGTGCTTCCGTTGCGTATTTTACTTTTTCCAGGCCCTCAATGGAAACTTTCCCATGAAGATGCTCGAAATTTTTAAGTTGGGTTATCGAAAAGTCATTTTCTCCTCCAATAATGATTTTTGAAAGAGTTTGTAGGCTTTTCAACATAGCAACCCCTAGTGGCATGTCTTTTAAAAGTGGAGTATCTGTAGTGTCTAGATGCCTTAGATTCTTTAACTTTAAGAAGCTGTTAGGCAACTTAGTTAATTCAGAACACCGAGAAACGATCAAGGTCTCTAAGTTATAGAGATCACAGACACTTTCAGGTAAATGTTTGATTTTAGTTCCAGATAAATTAAGATACCGCAAGTGCTTCAAACTACCAATAGACTCTGGTACCTCACTTATCTCATAACCACACAAACTTATTACCCTTATCATTGGTAGTTGGGGAAGTAAGTCAGCTAGAACCTTATTCGACAAGTAGTAAAGCCGCCATCTCTCTTTTGCCCTAACAGACAAGAATGTTCTCAAACAGTTAGCTTCTTTGAACACCATAAACTTCTTGTAAGGTTCATATTCCTCACGGACAAATGACATATGACGGAGCTTTTCCAAAGCCAGTTTCCTACCATCCTTTCCCATCTCTTTCTCTAACCTGAAAAAGAATTCCCCAGCAACTGATGTGGCCAAATCATGCAGCAGGTCATGCATAACAAACAGTGACTTGTCATCAGGCGCGTGCTGAAGAAATGACCGTGACAGCAACTCTTCAAAGTAGCCATGACCTAAGCGTTCTTTGGTTGATTTGCTTTGGTCTGATTGGTGCAATAATCCTTCTGCCATCCATAGTAGAACCAAATCCTCCTTCTTAAATGCGTAGTCCTTTGGGAACAAGGAGCAATATGCAAACAACTGCTTCAAAGATGCAGGGAGTTCATGGTAGCTTAGCTTAAGAGCCGGAATAACACCTCCCTCTTCTAAGCTCCATATCTCACTTTCCACCATTTCCTTCCATCCTTCTTCATCCTCTTTTCTCCTTAATAACCTTCCAAGTGCTATTAAAGCCAAAGGCAAGCCATTACATTTTCCCACAATGTTTTCACCATGGGCTTTCAATATTGGATACAAATCGAAGTTATTTGCATCCAATGCATGTTGCCAAAATAAAGACACAGCATCATCACGGGAGAGACATTGCAATTGGTTTAGTTGATTGCAACCCAACTCTTTGAGCAATTGGTCCTTTCGAGTTGTTATGATAACTTTACTTCCATGAGCACATACACTAAATGGACGCACTAAGGTTTCCCAATCATTAAAGCTCTCGGTCCATACATCTTCTAAAACCAGTAAAACTTTCAAATTTCCTATCTTCCCCGCTCACAGATTGAAAAATACTTTTACTTATTTGGAAACTATCCCACTCATCTGACACACATACCCATGCCTTAACTTCAAAGTGAGAATTCACTTGTTTATCGTTATACAAAATTCTAGCTAGAGTTGTTTTGCCTACCCCGCCCATTCCAACTATGGGCACAATGCTCAAGTTTTTGTTACGTGGATCGTCGCCCAAGAGCTTGTCAATCAATTCACCCTTTACACCTTGTCGACCAACAATACTAGATGCATCTACCAAAGATGTCTCTAAAACTCTATTTTTATCTTTTGAACTATTATGCCTCACTTCTAATCCTCCAATCTTCATTGTCAAACCAATAGTTGTTTTTTCGTTTTCTAGATCCTGTAACTGGAGGTTAATATTATCTAACCTGTGATGTGTTCTAGCACATAGTGAGAAATTTGTGTAAGATGAAATGAGCTTTCGTACCTTGCTAGTGCTGGCTCCTGAATTCTTGACGAACTCAGGATGCATAGCATCGGTTGCCAAATCATCTAGAATATCGTCTATGTCGTAAGCCAAATGTTTGAGATCATTGAGCCAGTTTTGAACAAGAACTTCTTTTATTTCCTTGTCAGAAGCATCAACAAGGAGAACTTGGATACGGGACAATGTCTTCTCCAAGCTCTTCAGCTCGGAACGAATTCCTTGGACCCGACCAACTTGATTCAAAGCTTCATCGGCCAGCTTCTGAAAAATAGCTTTAATGAGGGTAGCAGCAATGACTTCTGCCATTGATAATAGTAACTGGGTAAAGTGGGAGCTTTTTGTATCTGAATAGTAACTGAGAGGTATGTGGTAATGTGAATGCAACTGGTGCAATTGTAACAAGAAATTCAGCTACTTTTTATAACGATTTGAGCCTCGTTATGGTCACCTCTTTTCTAATATTTTTTTTGCACCTTGTAGCCGGCTGCTGATATTGAAATACTACTTGACACATTTTAACAAGTTACGATAAGACATAAATAGATGCCATAATAAACACAAAACTAGATGCGATAATAAACAATTTTAATTGTATACCTCCCTTAGCCCACCACCCTTGAAATAATCAATCTATACTATTAAAAAACTATAACAATTTTAAGGAAAAGTTCAATACGAAACAACATTTATCTAAAAAACAAATAAAAAGATCTCAATCATCCATCTTTTTTCCATCCAAAGGTTTAGATTAAAATAAACAAATATACTGAGGGGGCATTTTAGTCATCCCATACTTTCTACGTAACCACCTAAACACACATACTGTACACACACACTCACACTCGTCTATCTCATCTCTCTCTCAGATCCTCATATCCCCAAACCACCCTGCAAATAATTCTTATAATGATTCTCAATCAACTATTTTAGTGCGTATATATAAATTGAAGAATGATTTAGAGAAAAGATGTGATAAACCAGTGGAGGGTTGTGAGGAGGGTTCTAGGAGGTTGTGAAGGAACTGGATTTCGTCTTGTTCGGACCATATACGGGGGTGTTTAGATGTGGGGGTTGGGATTGTTGGGGTATTGCGTTTGATTGGGAGTTTACGAGATGGGGGAATGAGGAGACGGGTGTGGGTTGTTGGATTGGGATTTGGGGATGGGGAGGGTGGTTTGGTGAGTCCATGGTTATGGTTTTGATTAAAGGTGTATGTAAATGTGTCTGTGACTGTGTGTGATGGATGGTGCGTTGGAGTGCGGGGTGAGGAGGGTGGGTGGGTGGCTGATTTGGTCAAGGATGTGTTAGGTGTGGGGGATGGTGGTTTGGTTAGTCTATGGTTGTAAGGATGGGTGTTTTTTTACTGTGGGGTGAGCCGGTGAGGAGTGTTTGACTCTGGATGGCTGGATTTGGTCAAGGTATGGGATGCGATTTGAGTTTGGGATCCTATTATTTGATTTGGAACCACAACGTTTATTATGATAGTTAAAAAAAAGAAAAGAAGATGTTTTCATTCTGTTAAGGGCTTTAGTAATAAAATAGTAACATACTTACATGCAACTATGACTAGTCCCAGCAATGAGCAGCAAGCTCCGTGAGGTGCATGGCTCACGCGCGAGCCTTGTGTTAGTTTTTTGAACATGTTTCGATCATGAATTTGGGATGTAGTTATATAATATATAGTTATGTATTGTATCTAGTCTAGTGATTCTTTTAACGAATACTTTGTGATTCATACAGAATCCCATGGGATTTATACAGGATCCCATGAGATTATACAAAATCCCAAGGGATTATACAGAATCCCATGTGATTTATACAAAATCCCATGAGATTTATACAAATCACAAGTTAATTTTTTACGAATCTCGTGGGATTTTTCTGAACGAAAATTTTGAAAAAAAAAAATCGTCTTTTTACGAATCCCGTGGATTTTTCTGGACGGAAATTTTGAAAAAAAAAGTTCGTCTTTTTACGAATCCCGTGGTATTTTTCTGGACGGAAATTTTGAAAAAAAAGTTCGTCGAAAGTATATAAAAGTGCATATCCATAGAAAGATGATTTAATTCTCGTAGCAATGGTGTATTTTTCGTAGCTTGAAGATTTACCGTTTGCAAAATATGTTATTAAAAAAAATGTGGAAAGTGACTTTTTATATTAAATGAGCTAAAATGCCAATTTTGCCATCTCTTTGTTATTTTTGTCTTCATTTCAGCTATTAGATGAAAGGTGGATGGATGATTGAGATTGACTTATTGTTCTTTAAATGATACATGTTTTGCAAAGATCTCACCTCTTTTAAGCAAATGATCAAGTAGGATCAAACTTCTCTATAGAAAACCGAACAAAAGACAAAATATTTAAAACTAAAAATAGGATCAAACATGAGGGGACAAAAATAAACACCAGAAAATGTGATTATTTGATGTAAAAGTGATCAATTGTAGCAAAAACCAAGTGGATCTCTAATCTAAAAAAACTTGACGTGATGTTTTGTAAAAGTTATCAAAGATGAACATTATTCGAGTTAGAAAAAAGGAATTATCAAAAAAAAAAAAAAAAAAAAAAAAAGTTTGTAGAATGACAGGCATATCATCTAAAATAAGATTTGTTAATGTTTGGTACATCATCTAATTTGTTCCCTAACATCCTTTCCCATATTCTTCTCTAACCTGAAAAAGAATTGTCCAGCAATCATGCGGCCAAATCATGCATCAGTGATCTTATGGCCGTTTGTACCTCCAAGCCCATTTCTAAGTATGACCTGAACCCTCAATTGCACAAAATTTCCAGTACTTCCTGCATACCTCTCCAAACTGGTTGGGTCGATTGGTTGGGTGATGGGTCGAAATGGAGTGGAGTTAGGTTGGGTAGCGGGTGACATATTTATGATTTCGTATGTAGCAATTCTGTATAGTTCTTTCAGTTATTATGTGTTTATACGGAATTATTTGAAGTCTTAAATTTGTTTGAGTTACATATGTGTATACATGTATCTTTGCAAATTAACAAGGTGGGTATCAGGCCTCGTTATGATGCACATGGTATAATTGATTTATATACTTGATGTCGTCCTAATGAGTTGAAAACATACTTGGTAAGATCATTATATATTATCGAATTTAAAGCAACTTCCTGATATCATATCAGTATGCTTATCATAAACAAGGATTAACGTCACATTATAGTTTCTTTTTCGGAAAGAATGTTAGACCAGTATAAAAAAGGTAGTCAAAACACTCATCATATTAGTGGAAGTATCAAACGCGCAGGTCTTGTTACCGTGCCGGATTCACTCTTTTATCCACTTGTTTAAAATACGTAATTATTAATGTATCAAACATGACTAGAAATCATATAAATAGATTTTTATTTTAAAACATTTAACTACAGCTGGGTTGGTCCATCTTCATATAGGTAAGCTGAAATTGTCACCTCTATTAATTAGCAAGGTTTTTAAGATTGACAACAAAATAATTATACTCTGTGAATGTATTTTTTTTTTTCTTTTCTATAGTAGTGTGATTTTTAATATAATAACTATTTTGTTTTTCTGTTACAGTAATTTATATGGTTCAAAGAGCCCGATACCAACAACTCAACAGGACAGTTAACGATGTTTGGCATTGTAACATCGGAAGCTTGTGTATTAGAAGATTTGATAATGTGTGTGTATTATGTGATATAACCTGTATCGTTGGTGTGTATTGTAAGAATTAATGATCCTCTACTGACTACTATTAAATGAGTTATGTATGTTTTAAAAAATAAGTTTTATTTTGGTCATGGTACAATGATAATCATATATGATTCATTCAATTCATAAATAAATAGAAAGAAAAAAAAACTCCACCGTAGCTAAAACGTTTGCCTGGTATATCATACAACGAGCCTAGTAGTATGAATTGTATACAGCAGTGATCAGATAAGTTCCATATTTCTAGTTTGTCTAATTGGAAATCCAATTGACGTACATGCTTCATGCCAATTTCGATCTTGAAACTGTTGAAATTTTAGGTCTCATTGCAGAAAATAGTTTCAGTTATAATTTTGATTCTGTTGAGAGGTGCCCAAAAAGTCTGAAAAAATAATGGATCATAAGAAGGTTATCCAACGATGTAAACAGGTTCATATAATTGTACATTTTTAACTCATTTTCACCTGTGGTAATAAAGGTTCAAACGCAAGAGCCATGAATCCATGATCATCTAGCAATGACAGTCAGTCATGATATTTTATCTTAAAATTGAAAGAAAACTGCCAAATATATATCAAGGAAGTCTGGGAAATGGCAATACTTAAATTTAGTTGGAATTTGGTGAAAAGGATAAAATTTATATATCAAATTACATAGCTAAGCTCAAAATGCTGAAGACACTCCCTTTTAGAACAGAGAGTAAGCAAATCAAATCACCAATCTAAAACAAACAAACAAATATTCAAACTGCTAGCAGAAAAACTATCAAACAGCAACAGCAAACCAATCAAATAACTTGAAATTGATGCATCAAACAACTTTGTCTTCACTTTTTTGGCCGTATCATTTGTTAAGGCGAAGTAGTCTCATCTTTCACGACTCACTAGCCTCCATCCAAATGACAAACCAACTCAATTCCATCAAAGAACTGCCAATCAAAACACCATGAGCATACAATGACCTCTTTCAATTCCATCAACGAACTACATCATGATATTCAATTGTGTCTCTTTTGGAATATGCTTTGTTAAACATCTATGAGCATACTTGTGTTACTGCATTCTAAAAGGATGATATCAAGACATTCCGTGAGCTTAACTTTTTGATCTTGGATTCCCGGTTAGGCACTATCAAGTAATTTGAACACTTATTAACACTCCATTTTACAGGTCCTGACACGCAAACTACAAAAACGATGCAGTAGAATCTTTTGTTCCATGTACGTATTCGCGTGCCCCAAGCTTTTTTGCCCTGAAATCATGATCAAACAAATAAAAAGATATAAGCCCCTATAACTCTCAAATAATCCAGTTAGCGCATGAGACTACATGCAAGTACTAGTGGTATTGATTAGTACTAGAAATGGACTCACTTAGAAGTATAGTTGAGCCTTCAACTACGTACTTGTAAAGGTAGCTTCAAAACTTCCCCATGAATCAGTCATCTCAATCACTAATAAAAAAAAAACTGAACATTAGTAACCATATCAAGGTCAATCCAAACAAGTTCATTACTTAGCAAGAAACTATTGATATGGGGTACATGGAAGTAAATAGAATCGTTAGATACATACCAGCTCAAACTCAAGAAACACATAGTTGCTTGCCAAATTGGACTGTGTATGCTGCGACAGCAATGCCTCATTCAAAATAGCACAAACTCTCTTTCTCTCTGACTTTAGTCAGTTCCTGAAACAGAAAACATCTTAGTATATTGAATCATTCATATATAAAATTGTATTCAAATAGAAGTTTACTATGAAAATGAGATGTTAATTTGTTTAGAAACGCATTATTTCAAATCAAATAGTGTCAGAATATATAAAATTCAAGGAACATAAACTACATTTGATGAACTAAACAAATAATCATCATTTATTTTGGAAATTGGAAAATAAACTGTTATAATTAACTGAAGAAAAAAAAGTTAATTAGTTACTTATAAAATATCTTTAATAAAAGAATTCAAAAGGCATAAAGAGACGGACATACCTTCATTTATATTTGTAGTTTGTAGTCTATTAAGATGCAGGGGATATGGGAGATTGGGGTCCAGTAGGAGCCTCCTCTACTGCATCTTTCTTTCAGATCTGGACATTCCCGTATATCCAAATTCAAGAGTGAAGGCAACAACGTTTCTGGTAGTTCTTTCATCTTTGGGCATTTGTCAATGATGAGATGTTGGAGGGAGGTGAGGTGCTGGAGTCCCTCGGAAACTGTTTCCAACTTATCAAAACCAACAATCCAAAGTCGAGTAAGAGATCGAGGAAGATGAAGATGAGACAATTCACTCCATTTAGTCGCTTCATTTTCACCTAATAAGGTTAGGTCATCTAGTGTGGATGGAAACTTCTGTTGGCCCCATTCTGAGATGGGCTTCTTCAATCCCCCAATTGTAAGATCACGCAAGTTGGGAGGCCAAAGCCCAGTTGTTGGAACATCCATACTTGGACAATTGTTTATGTACAAAGTCGTTAACGAGGTGAGACTCTGCAATTGGAGGTATGCAAATAATGACTCCCCCATACTTTTACAATTTTGTGCAAATAAATTCGTGACGTGAATGAAGTTACCCCCAAATTCAATGATCGATGCCACATTTCCATGATCTTCTATGCATACAGATTCAAGCATTGGCATGCTTTTTCTGTTGATAAGTAACCTATTCTTCTCTCCTCCTTCTCCCAACTCTTCCTTTAACAATAAATGTTTCTGACAGCCTTTAATGGCAACTGACTTGAGCTTCTGTCCTCCTCCCTTTGAGAAGGAGATACATGTAATTGATCTACAATCAAAGACTCTCAACGTCTCAATGCTGTTTGGACAACTCAAATGCTTAAAATTTTCACAATCATATACCTCTAACGCCATAAGAGATGTTAGGAGGTTGCTCCCATAATTGTACTCCTCCTCATCTTTCTCCCCTAAACTCACCACATTTTTACAATTCCGTACTAACAACTTCCTTAAATTCACGAGAACCTTACTTCTTGCCTCTTCTTTTGATTCCCACAAATATCTTATTTCATCACAACTTCTGACTGTCAATTCTTCAACTGCCTTAAGATCCAATATAACACCTCTCCACACCTCATTAGTAAGCCCTGAAATAGATTCTATTCTCAACAGGGTGACTGATGGAGCTACATGAACCAGACTTCTCATCAAACCATTGCCACACTTAATTATTCTCAGACACCTTAATGAAAGTAGTGGTGCTTTAAGTAAGACTTCAACCAAATTAGGACAACCTTCTATATGCAGCTCTTTCAGGCATGGAAACACAGAATCTCCTTCAAAAGAAAATTCAACCAAATTTGGACAACGTATAATACACAGCTCTTTCAGGCATGGAAACACAGAATCTCCGACCCTACTTCTACTATTGGTTGACCATACCTCCCACCCCGCCATCTCTTGGAAACTTAGAGTTTCAATTGAACGAAATGCAAGGCCATTACCAAAAAATTCTGAACCAACAACTTTTACGTTACCCATGTCTTGAAAAGATAGCTCCTTAAGTGACTGTAGTTGCCCGAGTGGTGGTAGAGATGTACACTTTGTACAGCCACTTATAGACACATGAGCCAATTGACGAAATGAGGGATCCCCAACCCATTTTGGAAACTCTAAACCCAGATAGTTCACAATGCCTAACCTCTTCAAACAATCGTTATATGGCTTCAATGCATCAAGGACATCGTTTTCAGTTGTGTCCTTTCGGGAAGCATCTGATACATCACTCCATTCCACCTCGAACTCAGTAAGTCTCCTTTGTGATAAGTCTGCTTCTCGTGCTTCCGTTGCATCTTTTACTTTTTCCAGGCCCTCAATGGAAACTTTCCCATGAAGATGCTCAAAATTTTTAAGTTGGGTTATCGAAAAGTCATTTTCTCCTCCAATAATGATTTTTGAAAGAGTTTGTAGGCTTTTCAACATAGCAACCCCTAGTGGCATGTCTTTTAAAAGTGGAGTATCTGTAATGTCTAGATGCCTTAGATTCTTTAACTTTAAGAAGCTGTTAGGCAACTTGGTTAATTCAGAACACCAAGAAACGATCAAGGTCTCTAAGTTATAGAGATCACAGACACTTTCAGGTAAATGTTTGATTTTAGTTCCAGATAAATTAAGATACCGCAAGTGCTTCAAACTACCAATAGACTCTGGTACCTCACTTATCTCATAATCACTCAAACTTATTACCCTTATCATTGGTAGTTGGGGAAGTAAGTCAACTAGAACCTTATTCGACAAGTAGTTTCGCCAGCTATTTTTTGCCCTGACAGACAAGAATGTTCTCAAACAGTTAGCTTCTTTGAACACCATAAACTTCTTGTAAGGTTCATATTCCTCACAGACAAATGACATATGACGGAGCTTTTCCAAAGCCAGTTTCCTAATAAGATCCTTTCCCAGCTCTTTCTCTAACCTGAAAACGAATTCCCCAGCAACTGATGTGGCTAAATCATGCATCAGGTCATGCATAACAAACAGCGACTCGTCATCAGGCGCATGTTGAAAAAATGACCGTGACAGCAACTCTTCAAAGTAGCCACCACCTAAGCGTTCTTTGGTTGATTTGCTTGCATCTGATTGGTGCAAAAACCCTTCGGCCATCCATAGTAGAACCAAATCATCCTTTTCAAACAAGTAGTCCTTGGGGAACAAGGAGCAATATGCGAACAACTGCTTCAAAGATGCAGGGAGTTCATGGTAGCTTAGTTTAAGAGCTGGAATAATTCCACCTCCCTCTTTTAAGCTCCATATCTCACTATCCACCATTTCCTTCCATCCTTCTTCATCCTCTTTTCTCCTTAATAACCTTCCAAGTGCTACTAAAGCCAAAGGCAAGCCTTTACATTTTCCCACAATGTCTTCACCATGTGCTTTAAGTGTTGGATGCAAATCGAAGTTATTTGCATCCAATGCATTTTGACAAAATAAAGACACAGCATCATCATGGGAGAGACATTGCAATTGGTTTAGTTGACTGCAACCCAACTCTTTGAGCAATTGGCCCTTTCGAGTTGTTATGATAACTTTACTTCCACGAGCACATACACTGAATGGACGCACTAAGGTTTCCCAATCCTTATAGCTCTCTGTCCATACATCATCTAACACTAGTAGAAATTGTTTATCCCTAAGTTTCTCCTGAAGAGCTACTTGAAGCTGATCAAAAGTTTTATATTTCTTATCATCCCATTCCCCACCCACATATTGAAAGATAACTTTACTTATTTGGAAGCTGTCCCACTCATCAGACACACAAACCCATGCCTTGAGTTCAAAATGAGCAACCACTTTTTCTTCGTTATACAAAATTTTAGCTAGAGTCGTTTTGCCTACCCCGCCCATACCAACTATTGGCACAATGCTAAAGTTTTTGTTACGTGGATCATCGCCTAAGAGCTTGTCAATCAATTCATCCTTATCACCTTGTCGACCAACAATACTAGATGCATCTACCAAAGAGGTCTCTAAAACTCTATTTTTATCTTTTGACTTATTATTCCTCACTTCTAATCCTCCATTCTTCACCGTCAAACCTATAGTTGTTTTTTCATTTTCTAGATCTTGTAACCGAAGGTTAATATTATCTAACTTGTGATGTGTTCTAGTACATAGTGAGAAATTTGTGTAACAAGATGAAATGAGCTTTCTTACCATGCTAGTGCTGGCTCCTGAATTCTTGATGAACTCAGGATTCATAGCATCGGTTGCCACATCGTCCAGAATATCGTCTATATCGTACGCCAAATGTTTGAGATCATTGAGCCATTTTTGAACAAGAACATCTTTTATTTCCTTGTCAGAAGCATCAACAAGGAGAGCTTGGATACGGGACAATGTCTTCTCCAAGCTCTTCAGCTCGGAACGAATTCCTTGGACCCGACCAACTTGCTTCACAGCTTCATCGGCCAGCTTCTTAAAAACAGCTTCAATCAGGGTTGAAACAATGACTTCAGCCATAGTTTATAATTAATAATGGGTGAATGTATAGAGGGATTGATGTATCGGAATAAATGGTGGGGAAGGTTGTGATTATGTGAATGAAATTGGTGCAAATGAAACAAGGACTTTAGCAACTATTTATAACGAGCTCAGCCTTGTTATGGTCAGCTTTTTTACAACTATTTAGAAAAGGAAGTAAGGTAGCACGTCTTACATACAACCATTACTTCTAATTTGTTAACAAGGTAAGCTTTTTTATAATATTCTTTTGCACCTTGTAGCTGGCTACTGATATTAAAAAACGACAGACACATTTAAAAAAAAGGAAGTAAGGTAGCACTTCTTTACATACAACCGTTAATTCTAATTTGTCTAACATTAATAAAAGGAATTTCTCGATGACGGATGATGATGGTAGCAGGTGACCATTTTAACTAGAGTGAAAAGTTGTGGATGAAGGTCGGTACGGTTAGTCTTGGTGTGTAGCTAAGAAGTTGTAGCCGACTATAGGGTTTAGGGTTTAGGGTTTAAGGTGGGTTTAGGGTTTAGGGGTTAGGGTTTAGGGTTTGATATAGTTTGATCAGTCCATTAAACGAGAAAAAGAAATAGAGATGATTTGCACACTTCAAAATGTTATTGAGATACTCATATATACAAACAGTTAAAACATATTATTAATACTGTACAAGTATTTAATGCCCAATTAGAATGTGTCAATCATTTTTTAAAGTGTGTAAATTAATTCTTAAAAAGAAAGTTTAAATGATTTAAAAAAAAGATGTGATAGAATCACATAATTTAAAACCTCTTTACATTTATTATTTTCTAGTGAGAGAGAAAGTTACATTTGACTTTTCAGATTTTTAGTTAAAATTTGATAAACAGTTTTTTATATTTCTTTTTTGAATTAATTTCATATATCACTCTACTTTAATAATTAATTTCATATATACTCAAAGTAAAAGTATTGAATCTATAATGTAAAATATTTTTAATACATGTTTAGTATATATGAAACTTTCAACGAAAAAGATGGGAGATATAAAATTGCCCCATTCTTTTTTATATGAAAATTTTCTTGAAAAAATGAAGTATTTTGCACCAACTAAACACATCTATAATTTAGAGGTTTTGACTTGGGTCAATCGAAAACAACCAATTCTTAGTAATAACGAGGAATTAGACCACAACGCGTTGCGACGGAGTCCTTGAAATGCCATATATAATTATCTGATAGTTTCGATCAACCATTACAAAACAATTGAAAAAAATAGAATTTATATAATTTAAGAAACTAAACAAACCGATTAACTTTCCTTAATTGTTTCATAAAAATATATGTACAAACTAAAATACAAATAAAGGTCATGCTCCTATCAATCTTAAATTTATAGCATGCTTCCTATAACCAATTCAAGTTTCCAAAACCTTAGACTTACCTGTATCTTTTACGCCGTTGACCAACATTCGCACGGACTTCTTCCTCCTCTTCAGGCCCTACTTGAATGTGGGATAAATTTGCACGAACTTCTCCCTCTTCTTCAGACCCTTCTTAAAAGCCCATTTTCTTTCTTTACCGGCGGAACCATAAAAAATACCAACTATACAAATTTTCGTTAAGCCATACATTTTCACTTCTTCCATTATATTGTGTGAAAATTAGATATCACCCACTTTAATGTTTGGGCGCATTTGAATCCGGAGATCAGTGGGAAGTGGCCAAAGAAAGTTTGAAAGATGCATATATTGGTGTGCATGGGTGGAAAACCGTGAAACACGGCTACCATACTCGAGTGTCGGGAAGAACACGTTGATATATATATATAAATGTGGTTTTTCATTCCCAAGTCCCAACTCAGTGTTTTTCATCTGGTTGCTTCAACTTTGCGACATCAGATGGATCAAATTTGACCCCAATGGCCATTCATACGATGCCTTCACAAAAAACATAAAAAATAATCAATTTTTTTTAATCAAACCCGTTCTTCCCTTCATGAACTGCTATTATGAAAATTAAGAAAAACTAACGAACCTGAGGTGATGGAGTGAGAGAGAAAAATAATCATCTTTAAAAACCGGTAACATGCAAAATGGTTCAGTAAGGTTCTCCATTATTATGGGCACACTTTGAAATAGAACCCTATCCCAACAATAATAGAGAACCATTAGGCTGCATGCAATAGGTCGATCGAGGAGTCGATCGTTGGGGTAGGGCGATCGATTTCCAGTCGATCACCTTGCTGTGGTTCCAGTCGATCGCGGCAAAAAGAAAAGGAAACGGTCGAGTGGAGGATCGATATCAACAAAGCATTAAACATACAAAATATTCATTTGTAGCCGTTGCAAACTAAAAAAAAAAATCCTACCCTATAAATACACAACATATTTACACACTTAAACTCACAAATCTCATTTCACACATTCTCTATATCCAAACCAAAAAAAAAGAAAAATCATACCCTATATTTACACACTATGAGTTTTAATTCTTACGAGCTATTCATTGACAATTCGTCATCGGATGATGAAAATGAAGTTAGTACCGAGTTTATGATGTTTGCGGAAGAGTGTTGGGAGGCTTTTCAAGCGTCACAAAAACTCTCACGAACCCAAGTTAGTAGGGATCGTATGGGTGCTCATAACCGTTTAGTGGATGCTTACTTCAGCGAGACCCCAAGATACGGTGATATAGCATTCCATGATCGTTTCCGTATGAACCGACGACTATTCACACGAATTGTCCGAGATATAACCGATCATTCACCTTATTTCCAACAAACTCCTAATTGTACAGGCGTACTAGGTATTTCTCCATTGATGAAGTGTACTTTGTCAATCCGTCAATTGGCATACGGAGTCAATGCTGATGCACTAGACGAATACGTGCAAATGGGTGCGTCAACAATTCGTGAGTGTCTCAAAAAATTTTGTGAGGCCATAATGGAGTTATATGGTGCAGAGTATTTGCGAAGGCCGACGGTTAGTGACGTTGACAAACTCTATGCTCATCACTACGAAACTCATGGGTTTCCTGGGATGATAGGTAGCATCGATTGCACAGATTGACCGTGGGCGAATTGCCCACATGCTTTAAAAGCTCAATTTTGTAGGGGTGATCATGGGCAGGATCCTTTCATTTTATTGGAAGCGATCGCGTCCCAAGATTTATGGATTTGGCATGCGTTCTTTGGTGTCGCCGGGATGAATAACGACGTAAATGTTTTACGTGCATCGCCTCTTTTCAATGATCTCAAAACGGGGAGAGCTCCGGATGTGGAATTCGTTGCTAACGGTGTGCCTTATAAACGCGGATATTATCTTGCTGATGGGATATATCCGGAATGATCGGCTATTATGAAGTCCATTAAAAATTCAGGGACGAATGATCACAAACGAATATTGTATAAGACGATGCA
Organism: Chrysanthemum seticuspe; assembly: GCA_019973895.1. NCBI lineage: Eukaryota > Viridiplantae > Streptophyta > Magnoliopsida > Asterales > Asteraceae > Chrysanthemum > Chrysanthemum seticuspe. Next base: position 71,817,180 of record BPTQ01000001.1, read on the forward strand.
CGAAGCAGCAAGAAAAGATGTGGAACGTGCTTTTGGTGTACTAAAGAAGAAGTGGCTAATGATTAAACATCCGGCTAGAGGGTTTGACAAAGAGCGTCTATCGCATATAATGTACACATGCATCATATTACATAATATGATAATTCAGGACGAACAGGCGGCGATATCTCCCGTATTCTTTCCAGCAGAGCAGCACCGTTCTTATGATCCCATAAGGACGCATGTGGAATCGTTGGAAATTACCAGTGTGATATGCGACAAAACAACTCATCTTAGCCTCAAAGCCGATTTGGTTGAAGACATTTGGCATCGTCAAAATCAAAACTAGTTTAGTCGTTGTATTGTCGTAATGTTTTAATTTTATTTGAATTATTATGTAACGTTTTAATTATTCATGAAATTTTATTTTGTGTTAATTTTTATTTTTTATTTTATTTATTTATTTTTTTTAAAAAAAGAAAAAAAAAAAGAAAAAAGAAAAGAAAAGAACTTGGTCGCCCTACTGGGGCACCTAATCGCCTAAAGGTCGCTAGAGAGAGAAAGCTGACATGGCAGTGAAAAGTAGGGGGATTAAATCCCCCTACCGGGGGCAGCCTTATATCAATTTCTTGCATCCTCCTCATGCAATAGTACATCCAATTCACATTTCCTATATACAACACAAAAAAAAAAAAATGTTAATACCCAACTCAGATAATGGAATAAATACAATATAAGCGCATTTGACCTCAGCGTTTTTATCCCTTTTTCGAGCCACCTAATTCAATACTATTCAAGGGAAGAACGTATGCAAGCAACTCGCTGTTAAATTCGATCTATTAAAACCATATTCTAAACTGCACAAAAAGCTGTATGAAACTTTTGAGCTCGCCACACACATACTCAACATATTAAAAAAGCTATTGTAAACACGTTAACATATGAGGCTCTAAAACAATTATTTGTTAAATCACCACTTACCACTACAGTCTTTACACGCCATTTTAAACCTACAATTATGACTACACATTAGACTTCTCAGGATATCAGAAGAAACTTATTTCATATACATTTCCCATTTTTACTAACAAAACTTATTAAATTATCAGTTACCACTACAATCCTCATGTGGCAAATAAAATCAGTATTCATGACTACATGGAGTCTACAGGATACCAGAAATCACTATTTTGTACAACACAAAAATAACGCGCACAAATCATGACACCAGCAATTATAAAGACAATTTATACACAACAAAATAAATTAGCACTAATGACTACACAACAGACATTAAAAGATAGGGTTTAAGCTATTAAATAGTCACGTACTTTCTCAAATGTCCCGATATGGTACGTGTACTAAATTTCGTTTCATAAATAGTCATGTACTTTTAAATTCGTGCTAATATGGTACATGAGTGACTGGCTACCGGTAAAACCGGTTACCAAACTGTGAAATGTTATTTTTTTAGCAAAAATGGTCCCTTGTTGTCTGTTTTTTTTGCAAAATCGGTCCTTTTGCATTTTTTTCAAAATAAGTCCTTGTACATTTTTTTTGCACCGTTAGTCCTATTTTTTCAAATAATAGTTTTCGCTAGTTAGTCTCTCCATTAATAATAGTTTTCGCCATTTTTTACGTTTTTGTCCGTTTTCTTTCGTTTTTTATCCGTTTCCCCACATTTTTTTACGTTTTTCGTCCGTTTTTTATCCGTTTCCCCACGTTTTTTTACGTTTTTGTCCGTTTTGTTTGTTTTTTATGCATTTTCGACACTTTTTTTTACATTTTTATCCGTTTTCATTCGTTTTTTATCCGTTTTGCCTAATTTTTACGTTTTTTGTACGTTTTCATTCCACGTTTTTATATGTTTCGCCCGTTTTTTATGTTATTTGTTTGTTTTTTATCCGTTTTCGTCCGTTTTTTACGTTTTTTTAAAAATTTACGTTTTTTTTAAACTTTAAGTGTTTTTTTTAAAACTTTGTTAAAAATTTAAGTTTTTTTTTTTAAAAAAAACTTTCGTTCGTTTTTTAAAAAAATTTACGTTTTTAAAAATAAAACTTTTTTAAAAACTTAAAAAAAAAAACTTTACGTTATTAAAAAAAAAAAAAAAAAAAAACTTTCTTTCAAATTTACGTTTTTTTTTAACTTTTTTAAAAATTTACGTTTTTTTAAAAAAAAAACTTTCGTTCGTTTTTTAAAAAAATTTACTTTTTTTTTTAAAAAAACTTTACGTTAAAAAAAACCTTTCTTTAAAATTTACGCTTTTTTTAAAAATTTACGTTTTTTTTAAAAAAAAACTTTCGTTCGTTTTTTAAAAAAATTTACGTTTTTTTTTAAAAAAAACTTTTTTTTTAAAAAACTTTAGTTCGTTTAAAAATTTACGTTTTTTAAAATTTAGGTTTTATTTAAACTTTTTTTAAAAATTTACGTTTTTTTTTTATAAAAATTTTACGTTAAAAAAAAAAAAAAAAAAAAAAAAAAAAAAAAAAAAAAAAACTTTCTTTAAAATTTACGTTTTTTTTTTAACTTTTTAAAAAATTTACGTTTTAAAAAAAAAAATCTTTCGTTCGTTTTTTTAAAAAATTGCGTTTTTTTTTAAAAAAAAACTTTTTTAAAAACTTTTTTAAAAAACTTTCTTTATTTAACGAAATTTAGTACACGTACCATATTAGCAGGTCAACCGGTCACTCATGTACCATATTAGCACGAAATTAAAAGTACATGACTATTTATGAAACGAAATTTAGTACACGTACCATATCGGGACATTTGAGAAAGTACGTGGCTATTTAATAGCTTAAACCCTAAAAGATATCATAATATACTAGCGACCATAGATTACATAAAGGATTGAAAAATAGTACTCCTAAGCACATACCAAACAATAAGATGAATTATAAAGTGCAAAAAAACATAGATACACACACATATTTGCAGTATCAGCATATAACATAAAAATTAAAATCTGAAAGCCATTGAATGCCACATAGTAACAGCATAGAACATAAATTTAAAATTTGAAAGCCCTTGAATGCAACATAAGGCATAACTTGCATCAAACCATTTGTTAACCAATCAGATGCCTTAGAAATTACTAAATAATTTTATAAACCACTGATTTTGGACATCCACAGGACAAACACAAAACCTAGAACAATATATCAAATGCCCAAATTATTTCACATTGTGTACACACAACTATTATTTTAGAAAACAAAAACAAAAATCATAGAAAAACAATAAGAATAGCACATGTGCAGGCAACCCATTCTTGGATGCTTTAGGCCCCAGGATTCAACCATTTTCGTCAACAACAACATTAGTTTCAAGTCAAAAACCTAAATTCAAATATGATACCAAATCATTAATAGGTATCAGAACTCTAAAGATAATATAGTAACCATGTGCTAGAACGAAAATAAAGCATGCTCTATTTTCAAACACATTTTAGGCAACAACACAAAAACATAAAGAATACCTCTACTACACAATGAGCAGTTATGACCAAAAACGCTACTAGGAAACACTTATTTTGCAATCTTTCTTAATCAGCAGTCATGAATATGCTTAATTTCTTACTTTTAAGGGTTTGATTCGCATTCATGAAGGAAGTGCCACTCAACAGTATACACAACTAATCTGCCAAAGCCAAGATTGCCTTGTCATCAATGCAAAAACAATCAATTACCCTGCCCAGATGGAGATAATATTAGCATCGGCCAAGACTCAAAGAAACATTTGACTTCTATCATGAAAGTCACGATTCATTTAATAAAGATCAAATCAATTGTAAATTGTTGATAAACAAATAGATTACGACATGAACGTGCAAGTGCTCCTACTTCATCAAAAGCCACAAAAAAACCTAAGCTTTATCATCACAGTCTATAACATTGGATTAGGAACACAAACTCTATAGAAAAACTAACGACATATGCGATTTTTCAAAAGTCGAAAAGACATTTAAAGGCCAACGCCAAAGGCTGATACCTCGGCATATTTTCTCACGCCAACGATAAATAAAAACCAAATTTGGGCATTACATAAACATACCAAGCAAAAAATTAAACAATAAAAGTAATCAACAACTCTATTTTGACTTTCAGGTATGCCTTAAACTTTTAGGCATCAATACTCGACTTATCATCAAATACTTACACACTGTTTATAAATCATAATTTTCGAATCGGCTTCCAGCCCCCTTTTATTTTAAGATACTAAAGGGGGCAACAACGATCTATTGACAACTATTATGCAGCTTGAAATCTTTTTACCCACTTTTCTACCAAGCACATAAAAATATTAACCTCCATAAATATCATTCACATACTTGTAAATCCGAACGCAACAGCATTACACATGCAATATTGGATTAATGAACAGCTTAAACATAATATCCGACATAAATACCAACCTGAAATGAGGCCACATGGCAAAATGATGGCCATCGAATAAAAAAACATAATTGTTGGTTCTATCTCGCAGCCACAAACACATGCTAGACATTCGAATCAACATTTCTTCCAAATAAACCTGGACACAAAGATCATACTTATTATTTCACTTACTCTAAAGGCATAATATTTTTGGGAAAAATATATGTAACATAACAATACAAATGCCCTGATACATTTCAAACCTTAGCATCTTTAATAGTCTAATAAATAACCCATACAAAATCGTTCAAGAAGACTTACCACCAAACAACACAAAAAAAAATCCATGTAGCAAAATAGTTATCACAATTAGACACTACCCTAAATAAAGAACATCAATCAGCGATCAAATGCATATTAATAAGTTACCACGACAAACATTGTGAACACGAACTATAAACAATATCAAAACACATTTCAAACTTTGATCGACACAAATTTTTTAGTTAACACTACAGTTTCAAGTACCCCCAAAAAATAATCTACATGCAACTGAATACCAAGAATACGCCGCAAATTTTACACCTAACACTACACTTTCAAGAACACCCAAAAAATAATTTTTTGTAATAGGTATAAACTTACAATTTCGAACAGAGATGAACCACGTACATGCAACTGAATCTCTGCGAGTAACCTTCCTCTTGTTTCAACCCCAAAAATAAGACGACAATACCAAGAACATACCACGAAACACGCAACCTCACATGCACAATCACTCTCTGTCTCACTCTCACACACACTTTGTTTTGTAGGTTCGTCTGATGAACACGTGTTCTTGAAGAGGTAATATCTTAGACACGTAATTTTCAATTTTCAACATAAGACACGTATAAATACCAAAACGACGTCGTTTTAGGCCAAAGTTACTGGCCAACATGAAATAACGTCGTTCATAGGAAAGCAAAGAATTAAAAAAAAAACAAAATGACGTCATTTTGGAGCCCCTTAAAACGATGTTGTTTTCCACGGTAAATGTATAATAGATTGATTAAAGTGTAGTGCGATTTAGACCTAAAGCGCATGCCTAATTCATAAATCATATGACGAGTATATGATTTATTTTCTCTTCCAAATTTTCACCAATCATTTTTTAAAATCAACAAATTAAATAAGTAGTCATTACTATTAGTCACAACAATCATTTTCCATAATCGTAAATGCTTTTCTAACTTAAGTCATGGTATCCTACTGGTTATAATGAACATGATTATTTATATGTTTTACAATGTTAAACTATGCAAATCATTCATCTTTCAATTACATTATTAGATTAGGGTGGAAATGTATTTTTTGCTTATCAAATGACCCGGGAAGTAGTAGCTCATCAATACTACATATGAAATGAAATGATCAATGTTGAAATGTTGAAAATAGTCAAATGTGAAAGAAATATGAAAAACAAATTAAGGAAACTTTAAAACTTAAAACTAATTTGAAAAACTTGTACACAAAGCCATGCATTTTGAAAACATAAATGACTATAACGTATTTCCTTATTTACTTGATGTAATCCGCACACATTTTTTTTTTTACAAAAATGAAACATATTTGAAACCGCTACAAATTCGGTTGTTGTGGTTTATAAAAACATCCGTAGCCATTTGCTAAATTTATGGGACAAGAATTTATTTAAAAAAATCTCAAACAAAAAAAAAACTGATGTTCTTAAAAAAAAGTTTCATCGAAATATTAACACAATAAAATGAGATAAAAACTAACATTCTTATTTTATTTGCATCCACATTTTTTCATCAAACCAAACGTTGATTCTTTTTTTTTAAATTGATTTTGCTTTCATCCACTCTAAAACCGATTTAAAAACAACCCGTTTTAAAGTTTGTAAATCAATTTACTAACTAATATTCGAATTTTTGTAAAGGTGTAACATTCGAATTTTTGTAAAGGTGTAATACATTCTACCATACAATGGATAAATGGAAAATCAACGACAAAAGTAATGAATGAATTAAATAAGGAAATTCATTGAAGTTTTGTAACAAACAACCAAAATAATTTGAATAGTAATCTTACATAAGAAGCTTCTCTCATCTATTTTAAACCTTTATATAACGCTTATAGTTTTTTCTATGCTAATAAGCCTAATATTGTTCTCTGCATACGACTAATTGTTTTCTATTATTTTTTTTCTTTTGCAGATTGATATAGCATTCCGTTCTTCATTCCCTTTGCAGGGCAAATGCTTTAATTGTTATTATTATGTTGTCATACATATTGTTTCGTTATTGGTATTTTACTTTGCTCATGCACTTATATTTCGTAAATTTATTAGGATGATCATGTGGATGATTGATCTCATGAAGAAATAAGATTATCAACAAGAGGTGTATGTTTAAGGTTTTTGTTGAAGCTATGTGATGATGCTGAAATAATACAATCAATGATCCGAGATTTTTAGGTTCATGATGTGTGATATACTTAAATTCAAAAGTCTAAAGCTTTCGAGCACTTTGCAACATCAAGTTTATTACTTAGCTTTTATTATGTTGCTATTCTTTGTAGGATGTTCAAAATAAAGTGAAATTTCAATTAGTGAAGAAGGATGGCTTTGTTTATAGTTGTTTTGATTCTAAGGGATTGAAATTTTTTGCATTTGTATCATGATGGTTTGAGATTAATATAACATTTTTTGCTCAAGGTTGTAATGCCCAATAAAGGTAAACTGTGAGTATTTCAACAATTTCCAATTTTGGATGTCATGTATACTAATTCGCCTTTTACACTGTTTGAACTGATTTCTCAAATTGCAAGGTTGGATTTATCTTTAGTGATTTTGCAAGAAGTTCAAGTGTCATTTGCTAGATACGATATTTGTTTATTGATCTGTAAATTTTCATGGTTCATATTTTATTGCCTTTTTATGATCCATGTTGCAAGTTCACCTTACATGTGAGGCAACTCCTATAAGCTTTGATTCAAATAGGGGTTGGTACTATAAAGATTGCAATTAATGCCACAATAGACTACTTGTGAAACTGTTGTTAATCATGGTTTTAATATTACAAATATCTAATAAGCATGTCAAAGTGCATTTATTTGTTGCAAACATTGCAAATCAAACAACGATTCATGAATGTTTGCAAAAATTTAAATTGTTATTTATTATCTCAAAATTGATGTAATGTTTTATTTTTCGTTTCACTAAATGTTTTAATATGTTCTTTGATACATGTTAAGAATTTTTGCTAGTGTTAAATCATCACATGTTACAACCATTTGCAATTACATTTTGATCTTTTCACGTTCTATTTTGAACGTTACACGAAACACTTACTACAATATCGCATATCGTTAATTGTCTACCGCTAGGAACCGTTGCCGCTAAAAAGTGTCACATATAAACTTTCCGCGCCTAAAAAGTGTTGATGAGTGCTTATAAACTCATCATTTTAGGTCAAATCTGAACTGCAAAACATCTAAAAACACTCCGAAATGCATCAAAATACTGAAAATATCTCAAAATTGTGTTTTATATGTTTCAGATGCAAAATTATCAAAAACAAATGAAAAACGAGCAAAGTTTGCATAATTGGCAGTTTCAGTCCCCCGACTTTCAAAAATTGGCAGAAATAGTCCCTGAGCACGTATTTTAAAAAGAAAAGTCGCCAAAGGTCCTTTTGAAATCATAAGTTGTCATAATTAGTCCTTTGGTGAAAAATTTCAAAAGTTTGAGAAATTACAGTTCTGATCCCTGGATTTTTAAAATTGTCAAGTTTAGTCCTTGGAATTTCACAATTGGCAAAAATGGTCCTCAACTTATTTGAGATTCACAAGTTTGACCCTTGGATCAATTTTCAGTTACATGAATGGTCCCTTGTTTTTTGATAAATTGCAATATTGGTCCTTATGTATTAATACAAAACACCCTTGGTCTTGAACCCCCAAACCACACTTGACCCCTTCCACTTCCACTTGACCTCTCAATTTGACCCATCACCAAGATAAAAACGACCCCTGCTTTCTCCTTTTTCCCTCCTCCCTCCTTTCTCTCCAACCCAGAAACTCACCATCACTCTTTTACCCAAATCCTCAAAACCCAAACACTCCACCACCTTCTTTACCCAGATTATCCCAACTCCCTAACCCACTAAGCTCCCTCACCCTTCCCCAAGGCTGCCACCTTGGCAATCCTTGTTAAAAAAGACCCAAGGGATGGCTTGGATTCACTCTCACTTATAC
>BPTQ01000001.1:71827396-71927194 GCA_019973895.1 Chrysanthemum seticuspe
TTAGATATAATGGATTTTTCGTTATTCCATCGGATCTATTCGATTAACCTTTAAATTTATTCGATTTTGTTCCCCGACGTTCCGACGACATTGTCAGGGTTTGTCACCGTTTCCCCGACAAACCTCGAGGATTTTTCGTTGGTTATTCGATCTTTATTTAGAGTGTTTTCTCAGGTGATCTATCTACTCGTTGGGTTCTAACTGGTGTGATTTAAAGTCTGTTATTCCTGTACATTACTTCCTTAATTCTAAGTTTTTATTTTCCCGACAAACTCGTGATACCAATGACATTGTCATTGACTTTACCAAAACCCTGTCGTTACAGTAACCATAGTGCTCAAACAGCCCTTTTATTTTTGAATCTTAATTCCTTCATTACATGTCCTTATTGTCTGAAATTTAGTGTGGTCAATCTTGGGTTGCTCATCTATCTAGTGGACTCTTTTGTGAGATTTATTTCTAGCTTATTGGTTGCTTTTTAGGAGCTCCAAACAGCCCCTTTGCCACTGTTTGGGACTGTTACAGCAGCCTTGCAGCCCCTTGTTTTAGCTTATTTAAATTTCCAATTAGCTTATCTAGGCTACCTTATTGCTTTTTAGGTAATATAGATTAGGTGAACTAGTTTTTAGCTTATTTAATGCTTATTAGTCAATCCTTTTAGCTTATTAGGACATTCTAGCTTATTATCCACTGTTATGCTTATTTTCCCCTCAGCTTAGGATCCCCTTTAACTGCTTCTGTCCCCTATTTCATGATTTCTTTTTAGTTTTTTAGCTTATTTCAGATTTAGCATAGTGCATGCTTGCTTATTTCCATTTTAACAGTGCTTATTCATTGATTTTTGGTACCATATAATCTGCTAAGGGGGTGTGTTGGTAAAAGTTGTGTAAACTGAAATAAGCTGTTTACAGCTTATTTTACAGGTTTTCAAAGTTTTGTCTTTACAAAACATGCTTATTTTCATTCCAACTTCAAGTTTCAAAAAGAAAAATTGAAAAAAAAAAATAATTGCAAAAAAGGTGCAAGGCACCAGATTCGAACTCAGGTCTCCAGCTTCACATACCCAACACACAACACGTTACCAACTGCCCTTGGGACTTTAATTGGTTATACTTTGCAAAATTAATGTGTTATATGCTTTTTAAGTTTTTAACTTTAGTAGCTTAATTAGCTTTTTAAGTGCTTATTTCAAAAAGCAGTGTACTCCTTTTTCATTTTTCTTAAAACCAGTATTGTCCAAAGTATTTTCTGTGAAATTTTCAGATTTTTCCAAAATAGTTTAGTATTTTTAATTATTAAATTAGATTAAATTAGTTTTTAAATCATAATAAATAATTTAAAAGTCAAAAAAATACCCGGCTTTTTCCTAAAATTATTTTTAGTTATTTAGAATGTAGGAAAATTGGTTTTGCACCCGTAGGCCTTAAATTGGAAAGTTTTCACTTTTTAGGCTCGGTGCGTTCCCGGTTTTCGCCTTTTTTTTGTTTTAGCACCCTAGGATGTAATTTAGCTTCACTTTATTGTTTCTTAGGCTTAGTAGTAGTATATTTAGTATTTTCTTTGTTTTACATGCTTTATTTTTATTCCCGTTCCTTAATTCGTAGCGTAATCAAAATCCAAAATTCGTTTAACCAATTCAAGTCTTTATCTCGAAACTCAACGACACCGTCAATTTCACACCTCGTTGGGACACGACCCGGGAAATCACTTTTCCGGTATCACTTTTATCACACCCGTGAGGTTTGGCACGTTGACCTTTTTCCTAAAGGGTTAATTTGTCGAATTTTACGGTTAATTTGATATATTGATATTGTGTTTGTTTTACCACTCACTTTACAACGAGTCAAGTGTCCACATATAAACTTTCTTACATTTTATAATATGTGTAATAAATATAGATTAAAGGTGACAAAAGATAAAAGTTTCTTTTATTGTTTGATTTTGTTCTTGAAAGTATTATTATTCTAAAGGGGCAAATATTACTTTTATTAAGGTATTTACGCTGAACTTTTATTTATTTTTATGCTTCCAACTTTTATTTATTTTTATGCTTCCAAAAATAATTATATCTTTACACTTGAAACCTTTATCTGTCAAGGAAATATTTTTAGTTAAAAGTGAAAACACATAATCTTTCTTTTCTCTAGATAAGTTAGTTTCTTAATTAATACTTAAACACTTGCTAAGCCTTCACTTAAAAGAGGTGATATATATATACCACAATAAATGATGTGCACACCATTAAATCACATTAATAATGCACTTGATACGACAACAAATATGCATAGTTGTGGTGTGGATATCACCTTCCGCAATAATATACATAATGGCAATGACTTGGACAATACAACCTATAAAACCGCCCATCCTCGAAATATTAAACACTACTCCTAACTTAGAAATAAAGTTTTTGTCTTTTGAATACAAATTTTGGTAAAGAAAAAAAGTAAAAGCTGAAAAATGATTGGGCAAAAGGCAAAAATATGTAACTAACTTATCACATTTTGCTTTGTTATATATAGACATCTTTGTTTTTCGTATTTTATACAACATACTTTTAAATTTTTTCTATTATGTGTATCTTGTGACTATATTACCCTACCCGTTAATAGAAATATTTATAAATCTTTTATATGATAAAAGAATTACATCATTTTCGAGCAATTTTGCAAAAACAATTTTATTGAAAAAAATAGTTAGACTAATCAGGTAACTTTATTTTGGCACATAAAAAATTTCGAGCAATGTAGCCAATAAAAATCAAAATTGAAGCTCAATTTGATCAAACTATTAAATTTTAATTTAATTTATGCAATTGCTAAAAACATATGTATCAATTTTTTTAAAACCAAAACTTAAAAAAGGATGGGGTAATTAATAAAAAATTAGTTGTTAAATTTTAAATAAAGTATACTTATCAGTTTTTATATTTTTTAATAACTTTATAAATTTAATAAATATCTCATATACTTTATAATTTATTAAAAAGAACAACAATATGTTGTTGTTATTTATAAATATTATTATTATTAGGATATATTAAACTAATTTATATGCACGAAATTATAAATATGAAAAGAAAAACACTAATTATTGTGGCATGTAAATAAATACACGAGATTGTACACTTGATCTTAGCCAAAAGGCCGAGAAAGGTATAATACACGAGATTGTACATATACGAATAACTCATGTTATTACCTTTTTTATAAGATTAAGTAAGGATATAATTTATAATGTTTTTTTAACTATCCGCACCCAATAACGACTCATTCATTCCTTTTTGTAAGTTTAACTAGTGCATGAGTATAAAAATCGGCTTAAATTATTAACAGATGTATAAATATTAAAATGAAGGCACTACCTCACAGATTATTGTGAGATGAAAATAAATAAACGAGATTCTACATATAATAATAATAATAATGACATATATTTTTCAAGGTCATTATGTGCTACTAAACACACATAATGTATTGAACATTCTATAAATAGTTAAATATAAACAAGATCAACCTAAATACCATCCGAGTTAAACATAGTAAAATCATTCGTGTAACAAATATTATACGATAGATAGATATTAACACATAATTAAACCATCATGTAAAAACTGTGTGAATGCACGGGTATTATAATTAACTCTATAACTATATAAGCATTAAAAATTCAATATAATTTTATAGAAATTTTTTGAGAATTACAAAATCTTGAATTGTCACAATATTTAATTTCAAAACAAAGTTATTGAATTATTATTACCTACTATAACATATGTTCGAATCTCGTGTATGCACGGGTTCTAAAACTAGTGAAATGGTGAAATGGTTACAAAATAACCTAATTGCACGGAAATGCAACTTACTTTCCTTAGGGGTTGTTTGGTTCATAATTTTGAAATTCGAGGTTTTATAATTTAGTAGTTTTGTAAAATGGGACAAATGTAAACCCTGAGAATCTAAATCCTTTTGTTTGTTTGGTTAGAAGATTTTCTTTTCACATAACTAGTGATAGATGACATAATTACCCTTTTATCAATTGAACAAATAATCTTGAATCATTAAGATCTGAAATACCTCGTGAACAAAAAAATATGGGTCAAACTAAAAGATGTGGTCAAATTAAGAATAAGAATAACATGATAGGAATGCTCACAAAAATAAAAAAAAAATATAAAAAAATGGCAATCTTGTCATAATACGAAGAACAACCATAATCCATCAAGAAACCATTCAACGTAGTTCTTGACACAACTGACCCACTCAAGTTTCTTGAAAAAGCTTTTGAATTTGTTGGTAAAGAAACTGATCTTTTCAAGAATGAGTCTATTGTTAAGGAGGTTAATGGGTTAGTTAGATCTATTAAGGAGATAGTTGATAAAGAGGAAGGAGAGGAATGCTTACCAACGAATCAAAACTTACGAAAGCGACTTTGAAAATAAAAGATAAAAGAAGATACTCGCAAATTTCATAGAGTGTTCCAGAAAGAAGATATGGAAAAATTGATGAGAAAGAACACATTAGTTGGAGAGAAAAAGCAAAAGAAATAAAGGGTATATTTGTCCAACCAACCATTTGAGATTTACTATGCAATCCGTATTCTAAAATTTTCACCCATCTAGTGAGTTTAAAAACTCATTTTTTTTCTTGTGGGGTCCCATTTTCAAACACACCCCTCAATTATTAACCAAACACAATAAGAAAAGAATTCTAATTTCAAAACAAATAAAAACCTCCCAAATTATGCATACCAAACAAGCCCTTATAGTTTTGTCTAGTATCTATTTTTTTCTTATGTATGTAGCATACTTTTGAATTTCGTCTTTTTGTTGTATACTTTGACTAGTTGTGTGCACTATTTGACCATTTTACCTTTCAATTTACACACTCTCATTTAACCAGGGAGAGGTATATCGGTCAAATAATACACGCAACAGGTCACACGATACACAAAATTGATGAAATTAAAAAATATGCTACATTGATCTAGAAAAAACAATGATGGCTACACATAACTATAAAGGGTGGCAAGTAAGCTATATTTTCGTGCAATTAAGCCGTTACAAAATACATGCAATCGACAAAATTCAAAAGTATAATATATAAAATAGGGAAAAAAATATAAAGATAACTACACAAAAAAGCAAAAAATGGCAAGTATATAACATTTCGTGTCCTTTTATAACTCATTATTCTTAACACGCTATTCTATTTTGAGGATTCCTCTAAGGAGGCTTTCCGGACTCGTAAAAGACAGTTAGGAACAAGAATAGGGTCAGTAGTCTCTGCCGTTGCAGGTCCTTCTCCTTCCCCGCTGAGATAGCCCACTTTTTTGTTTTGTATTCTTATTTTACACGACGTAACTTGTTTGTTAAAGGTTATTTGATCATTTCACAAACCTTCATCTTCTTCATTAAATTATATTCACATTTTAGTTTTTCATTATAAGAAACATGCTGTTGATAATTCAAAGACGAAACAAATCCAAACAAATGAAGCGGAAGCTTTATTCAAATAACCAAACCAAATACAAAACCAAATTCAACGGTACCACCAATACAAAATTCTAATTCAAATGGTACCAAACAATTATTCAAAAGTACAAAGAAAACTAATGCTAATAATCCCTATTTATAGGGCAAACTAACCGTCATAAGAAAGTTTCCAAATTCGAACCAAACTTGTAGAACAAGTCACAAAATTACCAAATTTACCAAAAGCCCCTTAGAGTTTAAGTCATATTCTAACAATCTCCACCGTGACTTAAACTCCTCCACCTGCTTCAAATCAAATTCAAAGTTCCAAACGCTAGCGATACTAGCCAAATTCAAATCAAACGATCGATTCCCAAAAGCAACCCAAAACAAATGCCGATGACTTCAAAACGAACAAACAAACGTTACCGACAAATTCAAACTCGGTAAACCAAACAAACAAATCGGCTCAAACGATCTTCAACAAATACAATCAAACAGGCAACCAACTTCAAAAGCCCAACGAACGAAGATCCAAATTTTCAAACTAACAAATTTCGAATGATCGAACAAAATTCAAACGACTTGAACCAAGTCTTCAAACACCAAACCGATCTTCAAATTCCAAATACCAAATTCAAATTCTAATGACCCACTTATTTGATAAGTATTATGGTCTAACTTCAAACTTATCATCCAAGTATCAAACAAATTCAAGTTAATAATTAACTTGACGAACGGGCTCTAATAATTCAAATGCCCCAAATAGATACGGATAATAATTCTAATGACCCACTTATATGATAAGGATTATGGTCCAAACTAATAACATACAAAATTCCCAATATCTGCACGCAAGCATAGTTGTTCCACAAATTCACAAACTAATTCAAAATAGGACACTAAGCCAATGATATTAATTATTCAATTCAAGCAAAATCCCAAACCCACCAAACTGATTCACCAAATCTGATGTACCCAAAACAAATCCCTAACGTCCAAAAATACTTATTATTCCAAATCGACAAAAAACAATCGTATCTCAAAAAGCCAAACTAAGCCCCTTTTTTTCCTCTTCTTTTTCATTACGAACCTGTCTCTGATACCACTTGTTGATAATTCAAAGACGAAACAAATCCAAACAAATGAAGCGGAAGCTTTATTCAAATAACCAAACCAAATACAAAACCAAATTCAACGGTACCACCAATACAAAATTCTAATTCAAATGGTACCAAACAATTATTCAAAAGTACAAAGAAAACTAATGCTAATAATCCCTATTTATAGGGCAAACTAACCGTCATAAGAAAGTTTCCAAATTCGAACCAAACTTGTAGAACAAGTCACAAAATTACCAAATTTACCAAAAGCCCCTTAGAGTTTAAGTCATATTCTAACACATGCCACATGGATGATTCGAAAGAGCAACGATGGTTAACGATTCGAAAATATTGATACACAACAACAATGGAGATGGCGGTTAACGATTTGACAATGATAGTTATGGCGGATCCAAACGGATCCAAATTTTGGAAGACAACAATGGAGATGAAGACGATTTATGGGACCTGTTTTTTGTCCGCTATATAAAGGGTGTTATGGCCGATATATCACTGTCGCATGTGTAGGCCTAATAATTGTGAAAGAGATAATGGGTGTTTGACCGACTCATATAAGAGATGAAAGTTTAGTATGGTTGATAAAAGAGATATGGTGGGAGCGCTGATGGCTGGAAGCGTTGATGTTGATGGTTGGAAGTGGTGTTGGTTGATTGGTGACTATCTGAAGTGATGGTGGTGTTGGCTGCCGAAAATGGTGTTGATGGATGATGTAGAAGATACAACGCATTTAAGTCTTTTCACTAAAAAAAACTCATATCAATCAATGCTAGGTAGAATAAGAATAAGCAAAAATAGATAAAGCTCGTATATACATAAAAAAAAATTTGCACGCACAAATTAACGCTATTATACAACATCGCCGCTATTATACAACATCGCTGCTATATGCGGGTAATCGTTCACTATTATTTTAAAAGGAATTTAGATCGTTACTTACGGGGGGAGGGAATCCAATGAAAACGCGTAAATATCTAATAAATAATTCAAATGTAGATGATCTCCCATTAATATTATGGCTTAAAATGAAATTGTAACCACGTTTTCTGATCCGGAAATAAAAGGAAAATTCTGCAGTTGACTAGAGAAAATGATAAAACATCGTAAATTTTATATGGATCCAATATATATATGAAATTGTTCGTTCCATTTGAAGCTTTGTCATCACTGCCCACAACTGTTTGCTCCATCCTCTCTGGGTTATGGATTTCACTTTACATGACTACTTGTTGACATCCGTGTTACTCCTTTGCCTAACTACATAATAATGAAATTAAGCATCATAATAGTTCCGAAAATTCAACGTCTAAAAATGTTACATCATTTTTAACTGCAAAATGCATTGCTAAATCTCTCACCAAAATTGAAACACCTTCTTGTCTGGATGAAAATGCATTTTCGGCCCGGTGTCAACAACTAGACCAGTAACAGTTTTTCACCAAAAATTGGTATGCATATAAAATTTTTGAATACAATATTCGAACTACTCTGGAATTAGCTGTTAAACACTGCTTAAATAAATCAATCAATCACAAACGTATACCTACAAGTTCACTGATTAAGACACATCTTCACCATTCAGAAAGAATCTCAACACATGATTTGCGTATATGTAAAATTATTTGTTAAAGGGTGCATGTGTAAACTAATGTAAACTAATGCATTTGACCAAAAAAATAATTACTTGTTAGATGCAAACGGGTCAGAATTTCCACTTCTAATGTAAACTAATGCATTTGACCAAAAAAACCAAACTGCAATCCGATATTATGCACATCTATACAACGGCATGGCAGATAACATGTCTGGTAAATTCGACAAGGTTGATGTCTTTTTAACAAGGTAGAATATTACCTGAAATTGAAATGTTTGAAAGTTTGGATGTTTTAAAGGTGTAAACAAAGAAATTAACGATAAAAAAAAATCATACCAAAGTCACTTAAAACATTAATGCAATATACGTACACTCCGTACCTCCAAACCCATTTCCAAGTTTGACCCTAACCTCAATTGCACTAAATTTCCAGCACTTTCTACATACCTCTCCAAATGCCACTATTGCAGCTGAGGAACTCAAGGTATGTACACTCAGATTATAGTTGACAAAATGGCTGGGTCGAGTGGTTGGTTAATGGGTCAAAATGGAGTGGAGTTGGGTTAGGTAGCGCGTGACATCTTTATGATCTCTTCTGTAGCAATTTTGTATAGTCCTTCAGTTATTATGTGTTTATAAGAAATTATTTGAAGTCCAAAACTCGTTTGAGTTACATTCATGTGTATACATGTATCTTTGCAGATTAACAAGGTGGGTACTGGGGCTTGTTATGATGCACATGCTATAATAGATTTATATACTTGATGTCGTCCGAATGAGTTGAAAACATACTTGGTATCATCATTATAGGTTTTTTTTATCGAATTTAAAGCAACTTCCTGATATCATTGTGCTTATCATAAGCAAGGATTAACATCACATTGTAGTTTCTTTTTTCAGAAAGAATGTTAGACCTCTATAAAAGTAGTCAAAACACTCAGCATACTAGTAGAGGTATCAAATCGTGCTGGTTGTGTCACCGTGTTGCGGTCACTTTTTTATCCAATAATTTTAATTTTGTAATCATTAATGCCTCAAACATGACTAGAAATCATATTAATAGATATTTATTTTAAAAAATTTAACTGCAGCTGGGTTGCTCCATCTTCATATAGGTAAGCTGAAATTGTCACCTCTATTAATTAGTAAGGTTTTTAAGATTTATAGTACAGTGACAACAAAATAATTATACTCTGTGACTGTATTTTTTTTCTTTTCTGTAGTAGTGTGATTCTTAACAAAGGTAAACGTGTCAAATCACATTCATGTTGGACAAAAAAAGGTAGGAAAATTGACAGAAGATTATCCCGATTATATATAATGAAAGTTTTACTTATGGAACAAACGCAAGAGCCATGAATCCATGATCATCTAGCAATGACAGTCAGTCATGATGTTTTATCTTAAAATTGAAAGAAAACTGCCAAATATATATCAAGGAAGTCTAGGAAATAGCAATACTTAAATTTAGTTGGAATTTGGTGAAAAGGATAAAATTTATATATCAAATTACATAAGCTAAGCTCAAGATGCTGAAGACACTTCCTTTTAGAACAGATAGAAAGCAAAACAAATCACCAATCTAAAACAAACAAACAAATATTCAAACTGCTAGCAGAAAAACTATCAAACAGCAACAGCAAACCAATCAAATAACTTGAACTTGATGCATCAAACAACTTTGTCTTCACTTTTTTGGCCGTATCATTTGTTAAAGCGAAGTAGTCTCATCTTTCACGACTCACTAGCCTCCATCCAAATGATAAACCAACTCAATTCCACCAACGAACTGCCAATCAAAACACCATGATCATACAATGACCTCCTTTGACTCTGCTATACTGGCATCAAAGAAATTCCGTGACCTTAAATTTTACATCTTGTATTCCCGGTTAAGTAAATGCATACTTGTCTAGCACACCATCAAGTACTTTGGACAGAGAAATATAACAACCAGCTTCAGCGTTATCATGATCTAAACTCACAATTGAGTTATCATGATCTAAACTCACAATTGATCAACTTGTCAACACTCCCTTGAGAATGTTTGACACGCAAACTACAAAGAAGATGAGGCAAGATCTTTTGTCCCAATACTTGTTCACTTCCCCTTGCCTGTTTGCCCTGAAATCATGGTCAAACAAATAAAATGAATTAGCGTTGTTGATTATTACTACTTACTAGAGATAGATTCACTTAGAGGTATAAGTCCAACAATGCATTTACCCATTCGATTTGGCTGGTACGTTGCGGATGAAAGCTTGCTCATAAATCAGGTGTCAACTATAAATCAGATTTTTCAGTCACTAATAAAACAAAAGTGAACAATAATAACAATATCAAGGGTCAATAGAATGTTACTGTACGTACAAAGAAACTATTGCCGTAAATGGAAGTAAAGATAATCGTTAGGTACGTACCAGCTGAAACTCAAGAAACACATACGGTTGCTTGCTAAATTGAACTCTCTACTTTATAAACCGTAGACCATTCTATATAGCGCAAACTCTCTTTATCTTTGACTTCAATCAATTCTATAAATAGAAGTAACAATCATAAAACATCCCAGTAACTTGAATAAGTTGTATATAATTCAAGAAACACATACGGTTGCTTGCTAAATTGAACTCTCTACTTTATAAACCGTAGACCATTCTATATAGCGCAAACTCTCTTTATCTTTGACTTCAATCAATTCTAGAAATAGAAGTAACAATCAGAAAACATCCCAGTAACTTGAATAAGTTGTATATAATTCAACTTTTAAAAAAGTAGTATTAACTTTGAATTCAATCAAGACTAGAAGATTAAGTAAAAGCAAACATAGAGAAGTCCAAAATCTCATTTGATCCTTAAACATCAGGTGATAATGATGTTTATTTTCATTATCGATAGATAAGGAACTTAAGGGATTAATGATTCATTAAATGTAATAGTCAACAACTCTCAAGGCAAGCTCAAATGGAAGTTTATTATGAAAATGAGATGTGAATTTGTTTAGAAACGCACGATTTAAAATCAAATATTGTCTGAAATATAAAATTCAGTTAACATAAACTACTACGTATATAACACCCACCATATACAGTGGTGTTAACATTTGATGAAAAAGCCACATCCATTTGATTTAATGAACTAAACAAATATTCATCATTTATTTTGGAAATTGGATAATAAACTGTTGTAATTAACTGAAGAAAAAAAGTTAATTAGTTACTTATAAAATATACTCGTAATAAATAAAAGAAGAAAGGGCATAAAGAGACGACATACCTTCATCTATGTTTGTAATATGTTGTCTATTTGGATTTTGGGGATATGGGAGATTTGGGTCCAGTAGGAGCCTCCTCTACTGCATCTTTCTTTCAGATCTGGACATACCCAAAGATCCAAACTTAAAAGAGAAGGCAACAACGTCTCTGGTAAATATTTTATCTTTAGGCACCAGCGAATGTAGAGATGTTGGAGGGAGGCGAGGTGTTGGAGTCCCTCTGAAACTGTTTCCAAATTCTGAAAATTATCAATGCCAAGTCGAGTAAGAGATGAAGGAAGATGAAGATGAGACAACTGACTCCAATTAGTCGCTGCTTCTGTTCCACCGTGTAAGGTTAGGTCAACTAGTGTGGATGGAAACTTCTGTGGGACCCATTCTGAGATGGGCTTCTTCAACCGCCCAATTGAAAGGTCACGCAAGTTGGGAGGCCAAAGCCCAGCTGTTGGAACATCCATACTTGGACAATTCCTTATTACCAGATAAGTTAACAAGGTGAGACTCTCCAATTGGAGGTCTGGAAATGCTGACTCCTCCATACTATCTAAATCTTCTAATCTCAAGCTTGTGAGGTGACTGAAGTTACCCCCAAATTCAATGATAGATGCCACATTTGGATGATATGATGATATATTGACATGTTCAAGCATTGGCATGCTTTTGCTGTTGATAAGTAACATATTCTTCTCTCCTTCTCCCAACTCCTCGAACAATAGTTTCTTAGTACCCCAAATGGATAATGACTTGAGCTCCTGTCCTCCTCCCTTTGAGAAGGAGACACGTGCCATTAATTCACAACCATTGATTCCCAACGTCTCAATGTTGTTTGGACAACTCAAATGCTTGAAATTCTCACAACGCCATACCTCTAACGACCTAAGAGATGTTAGGAGGTTGCTCCCATAATTGTACTCCTCATCTTTCTCCCCTAAACTCACCAAATTTTCACAATTCCTTACTTCCAACTTCCTTAATTTCAAAAGAACCTTACTACCTGCCTCTGCTGCTTTTGATTCCCACAAATATCTTATTTCACGACACCTTCTGACTTCCAATTCTTCAACTGCCTTTAGATCCAATATAACACCTCCCCACACGTCATCAGTAAGCCCTGAAATAGATTCTATTTCCACCTTGGTGACTGATGGAGCTACATGAACCAGACTTCTCAACACACCATTCCCACATTCTTCTATTTTTAGAACCCTTAGTGAAGGTAGTGCTTCAACTGAGACTTCAACCAAATTAGGACAACCTTCTATATTGAGCTCTTGAAGGCATGGAAACACTTCATCTCCTTCAAATGAGACTTTAACCAATTTTGGACAATCTGTAATATGCAGCTCTTTCAGGCATGGAAACACAGAGTCTCCAACCCCACTTCTACTATTGGTTGACCATACCTCCCACCCCGACATACCTTCAAAACATAGAGTTTCAAGTAAAGGAAATGCAAGGCCAGAACCAAAAAACTCTGAGCCAACAACTTTTACATCACCCATGTCTTGAATAGATAACTCCTTAAGTGACTGTAGTTGCCCGAGTGGTGGTAGAGATGTACACTTTTTGCAGCCACGTATAGACACACGAGCCAACTGACGAAACGAGGGATCCCCAACCCATTTTGGAAACTCTAAACCCAGATAGTTCACAATGCCTAGCCTCTTCAAACAATCATTATATGGCTTCAATGCATCAAGGACATCGTGTTCTGTTGTCTCCTCTCGGGAAGCATCTGATACGTAACTCCATTCCACCTCGAAGTCAGTAAGCCTTTTTTGTGATAAGTCTGCTTCTCGTGCTTCCGTTGCGTGTTTTACTTTTTCCAGGCCCTTAATGGAAACTTCCCCATGAAGATTCTTAAAAACTTTAAGTTGGGTTATCAAAAAATCATTTTCTCCTCCAATAATGATTCTAGAAAGAGTTTGCAGGCTTTTCAACTTAGCGACCCCTACAGGCAAGTCTTTTAAAAGCAGAGTATCTCTAATGTCTAGATGACGCAAGCTTTTAAGCTTTATGAAGTTGTTGGGAAACTTTGTTAAATGAGAACAGCCAAAAAGGATCAGCGTCTCTAAGTTATAAAGATCACAAACAGTTTCCGGTAAATTTGAGATTTTAGTTTGAGATAAATTAATATACCGTAAGTGCTTCAAACTACCAATACACTCTGGTACTTCGCTAATCTCGTAAGTACTCAAATTGAGAACCCTTAACAATGGTAATTGGGGAAGTAAGTCTACCAAAACCTTATTCGGAAAGTAGTAAGTTTGCCACCTATCTTTTGCCCCGATAGACAAGAATGTTCTCAAACAGTTAGCTTCTTTGAACACCATAAACTTCTTGTAAGGTTCATATTTCTCACATACAAATGACATATGACGGAGCTTTTCCAAAGCCAGTAGTATAACATCCTCTCCCATCTCTTTCTCTAACCTGAAAAAGAAATCCCCAGCAACTGATGTGGCCAAATCATGCATCAGGTCATGCATAACAAACAGCGACTCGTCATCAAGTGCGTGTTGAAAAAATGACCGTGACAACAACTCTTCAAAGTAGCCATGACCTAAGCGTTCTTTGGTTGATTTGACTGGATCTGATTGGTGCAAAAATCCTTCTGCCATCCATAGCAGAACCAAATCATTTTTTCTAAACAAGTAGTCCTTAGGGAACAAGGAGCAATATGCAAACAACTGCTTCAAAGACGCAGGGAGTTCATGGTAGCTTAGCTTAAGAGCTGGAATAATTCCACCTCCCTCTTCTAAGTTCCATATCTCACTATCCGCCATTTCCTTCCATCCTACTTCATTTTTTTCTTTTCTTCTTAATAGCCTTCCAAGTGCTATTAAAGCCAAAGGCAAGCCTTTACATTTTCGCACAATGTCTTCACCATGTGCTTTGAGTGTTGGATGCAAATCGAAGTTATTTGCATCCAATGCATGTTGACAAAATAAAGACACAGCATCATCATGGATGAGACATTGCAATTGGTTTAGTTGACTGCAACCCAACTCTTTGAGCAATTGCTCCTTTCGAGTTGTTACGATAACTTTACTCCCACAAGCACATACACTAAATGGACGCACTAAGGTTTCCCAATCCTTATAGCTCTCGGTCCATACATCATCTAAAACGAGTAAAAACTGTTTTTCGCTAAGTTTCTTGGTAAGAGCTTCTTGAAGCAAATTAAAACTTTCAAATTTCTTATCTTCCCCGCTCACAGATTGAAAAATACTTTTACTTATTTGGAAACTATCCCACTCATCAGACACACATACCCATGCCTTAACTTCAAATTTAGAATTCACTTGTTCATCATTATACAAAATTTTAGCTAGAGTTGTTTTGCCTACCCCGCCCATACCAACTATGGGAACGATGCTAAAGTTTTTGTTACATGGATCAGCGCCTAAGAGCTTTTTAATCAATTCTTCCTTATCACCTTGTCGACCAACAATACTAGATGCATCTACCAAAGAGGTCTCTAAAACTCTATTTCTATCTATTGGCCTATTATTCCTCACTTCTAATCCTCCATTCTTCACTGTCAAACCTAAATTTGTCTTTTCCTTTTCTAGCTCTTGTAACTTGTTATTAATATTATCTAACTTGTGATGTGTTCTAGCACATAGTGAGAAATTTGTGTAACAAGATGAAATGAGCTTTCGTACCTTGCTAGTGCTGGCTCCTGAATTCTTGACGAACTCAGGATGCATAGCATCGGTTGCCACATCGTCTAGGATGTCATCTATGTCGTAAGCCAAATGTTTGAGATTATTAAGCCAGTTTTGAACAAGAACTTCTTTTATTTCCTTGTCAGAAGCATCAACAAGGAGAGCTTGGATACGGGACAATGTCTTCTCCAAGCTCTTCAGCTCGGAACGAATTCCTTGGACCCGACCAACTTGCTTCACAGCTTCATTGGCCAGCTTCTGAAAAACAGCTTCAATGAGGGTAGAAGCAATTTCTTCTGCCATTGTTAATAGTAACTGGGTAAAGTGGGAGCTTTTGGTATCTGAATGACTGAGAGGTATGTGATAATGTGAATGAAATTGGTGCAACTGAAACAAGAAATTCAGCTACTTTTTATAACGATTTGAGCCTA
This sequence comes from Chrysanthemum seticuspe, assembly GCA_019973895.1. Classification (NCBI taxonomy): domain Eukaryota; kingdom Viridiplantae; phylum Streptophyta; class Magnoliopsida; order Asterales; family Asteraceae; genus Chrysanthemum; species Chrysanthemum seticuspe. Next base: position 71,842,958 of record BPTQ01000001.1, read on the forward strand.
TGTTATGGTCACCTTTTTCCTAATATTTAATTTGCAACTTGTAGCCGGCTGCATAGATACTACTTGACGCATTTTAACAACTTACGATAAGACGAAAATAGATGCGATAATAAACACAAAATTAGATGCGATAATAAACAATTTTAATAGTCTAGTGGTTGAAATTCTAGTGCTTCGATTACCATCTGAATTACATCCCCTACAAACAAGACAACTTACTAAATAAATACACAAGCTTGAAATACACAGCGTTTTGCCGGTTATCAATGCTTTGCAAGAAATAAACAAGCTAGAAAACATTGATTAGTCATAGTGAGTACATGTTATTAACTCGACTAAGCTCGATTATGCACTATTAAAGTAATGAAATTATGGTAAGAAAATTGGATGATTAATCAAATACCATGTAAGTTTCGAGCATGATGAGTTCCAAGAAGAGCATAAAGAGATAGTAAGAAGAAAGCAAACTTCATGGTTGTTATTGTTATTTTGTGTAAGCTCATACCTCTGTTTGCCCACCATCGTTGAAATAATCAACATTTCTATTATTCTATACTATTGAAAAACTATAACAATTTTAAGCAAATGATCAAGTAGGATTAAACTTTTTTATACTATTGAAAACCGAACAACGCAAAAGTTCAATATAGATCCAAAATTTACCATAGATCCAATGAACCAATAATAGCCATTCATTTTTTTATTATGATAAACTTTCACCCTTTTTTAAAAAATTAAATATCTCGCAAACCGTTAATCGTTACGCTATAAAAATTATACCATCGCGACGAGAATTAAATTATCTTTCTATAGATATGCACTACTATATATTTTTAACAATTTTTTTTTTCAAAATTTCGGTCAACAAAAATCATATATGATTTGTGAAAATTATATATGATTCGATTTTTACGAATCACATATGATTTTTGAGAATCATATATGATTGTAAAAATCATATATGATTCGTAAAAATCGAATCATACATGATTTTTTAAAATCATATATGATTTGTAAAAATCATATATGATTTTTTCGGACGGAATTTTTGAAAAAAAATGTTTGTCGAAAATATATAAAAGTGCATATCTATAGAAAGATAATTTAGTTCTCGTCACGATGGTGTATTTTTTATATTTTGAAGATTTACCGTTTGTAAGATATGTTGTTTTAAAAAAAAGGTGGAAAATGATTTTGTATTAATTTAGATAAAAAATTGAGGATTATGATTGGTTCATTTGTTCTATGACAAATATGAGTTCTATATTGATCTCAACTCAACTGAACAAAAGACAAAATATTTAAAACTAAAAATAGGATCAAACTTGAGGGGACAAAAATAAACATCAAAGATGTGATTATTTGAGTAAAAGTGATAAATTGTAGCAAAACTCAAGTGGATCTCTAATCTAAAAAAAACTTGACGTGATGTTTTGTAAAAGTTATCAAAGATGAACATTATTCGAGTTAGAAAAAAGGAATTATCAAAAAAAAAAAAAAAAAAAAAAAGGTTTGTAGAATGACAGGGATATCATCTAAAATAAGATTTGTTAATGTTTGGTACATCATCTAATTTCGAATATGTAATCATCTAATTTGGAATATGTAATGATGTATATTTGTAAGAAATATAAATTAAATGGGTTGATGTCGAAATATGAAAAATAGCTCTTATCTAATCTTTTATATCTAACCATGGCCGATGGAGTAATATGATACATGATAAAACAATATTATAACGAAGACCAAAAGTAGGTGATATATAAAATATTAAGAATATTAGCTATTTTTTCTTGTCTTTTCTTGAGGGTGGTTGGCATCCTTTTTATTCTATATATAAATATGCCAAATGAATGATAATGACAAGATCGAAACAAAATTGATCCATGTAGAATGGTTGGTGTTATACAATTACACAAATTACTTATAGATCAATGGTTATATAATAAAATGGAACTATGTTAACACTAATGGACTTAGTGTAGTTTAATGGGCTGCAGCGAAGCTAGATTAATAGATTAAATTAGTAGAATGGAAGGTTAAAGAGTTAGGTTTTGAAAGAAGTAGAAAGTTTGGTTGAAGATGATAAAGTAAGTTTTGGGGAAAATGAGTATTTTGCGCAAAAGTAGAAGCGTAAACGAGTAAAACGACAAATTGCATGCCGGAGTATTTTTATATATTTTTTTTGACTAAAATCGACACGTGTTGCTTTGTGATTGATTTATAGGTTTGGCAGAGCGTCGGCACCAAATTTGACAAAAATGTAATGATTTATACTTTGGGTAGAAATCAGTAAACAAATGTCGTATGATTTATATATGGGATTGGTTAAGATTTGTCTTAAGGGCAAATGTCTAACCAATGCCCTTAAGATTTGTCTCTTGTAGTTTTTAGTTACACATGTCCTTATAGTTGAAACATAATTACATATTTGAATGGGGGACCCACATAATTAGTTATTATAAATCACAAAAGGACAAATCTTAACCAATGCCCTTAGGGCATTGGTTTGATATTCCCTTTATATATTTGTATTACTCCCTCCGTCCCATATTAAATGTCCCGTTTGAATTTTCTAAGTCTTTCTTTCTTTACTTTGACCATAAATATTTTTGGTTGTGTTATATAATATTTGATATAAAATATATAAATAGATTGAGTTTTAAATGTATTTTCACTACGTATTATTTTTATCTAATACTTTATAACAAAAGCAAAAATATTTAAGGTCAAAGTAGTAAAACAAAGACTTGAAAATTCAAACATGGACATTTAATATGGGACGGAGGGAGTATTATTTTAAAATTATATTATGAAGTTATATGCTTTGAATTGGCTTACGAGATGACATTCTTGACCATCTGGATATTATATATATATACATATTAGTATTAGTATATATACTAAAGATCAGGGAAGAGAGAGAAACCAACCATGTATTAAATGCCAACTTTCTTAAATTGGCAGAAACAGCCCCTGAGGTTCAAGTGACGCTGCAAAGTAAGTCCAAACATTAAATGCAAAGTTTCACAACTTGGCAAAAACAGTCCCCGAGGTTTAAGCGTCGTTACAAAATAAGTCCAAACATTAAATGCAAAGTTTCACAACTTAGCAAAAATAGTCTCTGAGGTTCAAGTGTCGCTGCAAAGTAAGTCATTTGAAGCCAATCCCGCTGCATCGCGCGGGTTCCCACACTCGTATATACTAAAAGAAGTTGAGGGGTGTATAAAAATACATTGTATAAATGGGTAGGTGTCAACATATGATTGGCTCTATACAAGTGATAGTACACAAATTTTTTTGTTGGCAGCACACCATTGGCTGAAGTGTTTGGGAAGTTACTGTTCACCGTGTTTATACAGTTGATATACGTATAATTTTGTTCCACCGCCTTAAATTTACCCTGTAATACATTTCCACTGACAACAACCATCTAGACACTTCTGATATCTTTTCCTTCATCCTCTCCCACACACTACATCTACGACAGTTATTTCTGCACAAACCCACACACACGTCTCGAATCAGCAAAACGGATGAGCCAGTGATTCGTTTTTCTTTCTTCGGAACATTAAACCTGGCCTGCGATTACACTTAATCAAAATAGAAGAGTTAGGGTTTCAGCTTTGGGTTTTTTTGGACGGCTGATTTTGGGCTTTATGGTCGATTCATGTTCAATTACATTTAACCTGGAGAATCAATAAGGTATGTAAATTTAATGTTGGCTTCCTTGATTATTATGTTTTGTAGTAGGCTGAAAATTTTTAATTCTGTTTTCTTATCAAGTATCAAGGCGGTATGAAATGGTGAAGGTGGATGCAAAAGGGATTAGGCGCGGTTTGGGTTTGTGTAATTCCTTGAAAACCCTAAATTGTTGTTGGTCAACATTGAATCAATTTATGTTTGAAGCTAGATGCATAAGAGGTTAGGCGCGGTTTGATGTTCTCTTGGAATGAATATCTGCTTTTAAGCGCTGATTCAATCTCAGGTGTCCAATTTTTCTCTTTTTCACGGTAACTGAAATAGGTGGGGGTAAGTAGGGTAAATCTCAGAAGACAAGTTGTGCGGCGGCGTTGGATCTAGGCATGAAGCATGTGCTTGGCATTAGCAGGTTCACCTTTAAAACAACCTATAATGTAAGTAACTTACTTCCTTTCTTTTTAATATACAACTGATTGTTGTTGAATGTTATTAGATAAATGTTTAATAATCGAAAGGAATCAAGTAAAGTAACTTACTGCTATTTTGAGTTTGCTGTTTTGTGACATATTTCATACTACTCAGATCTTCATTTTTGGGATTAGCGAATGATATAATAGAAACGCATTTTTTTTGCATAAATAATATAGGTTCCGGCTGCGGAAAAGCAATGTGTATTAGTGCCTGCGTAGACAATCATTGGTGAGCATTCTGTAGGCCTGAATAGACGAAACTATTTTGTTTGCGTATTTTGAAACTTATGAGAATATGTGTTTCAAGAAAATGGATAGGTACACAAAAGTTAAAGAAAAGAGATTTATAACAAAGATTTCAACCAAATCCAATGTTCAGTGATGGTTAGTTATTTTCGATGAACTTTATGTTACTTCGATATGTTATTTGGCAATCCTTTTTTCTCAGATGAATTTTTTTATATGTTTTTTAGGTAATTCGAATAAAAACGTAAACGAATTCTGTAGGAACGAAGAAAAAAAAAGCATGAATAATACGTAATTGCAGAGAAGTCAGAAATGATACAACATTTTTTCAAATATTAAACAATCTCATGTGCACGATCAGCATACCAGAAGGCTAAAAGTGCAAAAAACGGGTACGGAGTCTGTCACGTGGCAGCCAACTTAGAAGGCGGACGCGGAAAGTGAAGCGAAAACCGTGCGTGCTAAAGAGAAGGTCCAGCATAAAAGAAGATAATTTTGCACAAATGGCAATGGTAATCTTGAACGGTCTAAGGTTCAAATCTTTCATGGTCATCGCAAACAAGTAAACTTCTAACCTTCTCTTTTACTTTTGTTTCTAAAGATTTAATTTGTCAGTTTGTTTTTTTCAATGAAGGACACGACAGAGGAAGAGAGGAAGCGCTTAATGTCGGGTGGGAAAGATGTGGTGTAAACGAGCAACAGGTAGAAACGTTTTGTGTGCTACTCTTAAATGTGTTATAAAGTGCTTTTTTTCTCTAATTTTATGCATTCTCGAATTGCAACAGTAAATTACCTGGTGTAAAAATCTAATTTTCCGCCACTTTTAGGTTGATCACGTTCTTTTGATGGTTAACTGTTAATTAGAGCATGGGGTTTTCAAGGCCATATTCAAGAACCGACAACCTGGCCAAATAGTGGAATATGCATCAGCATAAGGTCAGTTCCAGGAACTTCGTACTTTCAGGTTTATGTATATTAAATAGGAACTTCGTACTGTCGTAGATGTAGTGACTTACTTTTAATGGGTAATGGGTTAAAAATTAAATGGGTCGTCCGGGTCAAACGTGCAGTGTCTGAAAATAACATTTACATAAAGTGTTAGGTCATAAAGTGATTTAATAGGGTTGGGTCTTTGAATAAACACGTGTAATAATCGGAATGTAGTGTTAGGTACATTTATTAGAAAGAATGAGTAATTCCAGTTTATAAGAAACGAAATACCAATAGTAGAAGGAATTTGCGGCTTTTTAGATAAAAGATGGTTTTGCAAAGTAAAAATTTGTTTTTAATCCTTAACACTTAGAGGCGTTTGTGACTGCGTTTTAGAGTAGAGACCGTAATAAGTAGAATTAGAATTGGGTACGGTAAGAGTGATTTAATTGCATTAGACAAAATGATTGTATTAAAAGGAGCACGCGCTCTTTTTAGATACCTATTAATGAGGCGATACAAGCACCAACGTGGAATAGTGGTCCTTCTTTCCCAAGGTCCTGGCCTAACGAGGCAACACATTCATTTCCTGCGATATCTTATTGTAAAAAGAGATTGGTAAAAGTGGTCAGCCGCTTTCAAAGTTTCAGTTACAGTTATAATATATCTTTTATTTCTTTTTAATTATGTATTTTAACGACTATAGGGGGAAACTAGACGGATTGGATAATGGGTCAAAACAGGTTCTTTTAATACCTTTACAACTGGGTTAACTCACGTTGCTTTTGTCCAAAAAATATATAAAAAACAAAAGATGCTCAGTGTTTTATGGTTTTGTTTTGTACTTTCGGATTGAATGACTGAACATCTATTTTTATTAATGGGACACCCTAAAATGAAAACTCATGCAATCATGTATTTGTATGTGTAAATGTTGTAGCATAACCACGGCTTCTAAATGAACACAACTTATACATCAGTGATGGTCAAGCGGTTGAAAGATAATGGTGCTGCAGGCGGTCAATGAGAATTCCAAACAGAAGTTGAGATGATCAGCTTGGTAGTACACCATAATCTTCCAATAGGGGCTTTTGAGAAGCAAGTAAGTTATCAACAAAACCCGTTCTGTCCCAAACTCTAGATAATGTGTTTTGAACAGAACCTATTTCTATTATATGGCATCGGTTTCTTTCTATATTGTTTAGCAATCATCTGCCATGTTTTTTTGCCAGGCGGCGGAGGATTGTTGCAACTCATGTGAAGTAGTTTTCGAAGCATATAAGGAAAAAGGTCGGCCATTGTCAGAACCAGACTCCATCAATGAGGTCATCTCTTGCACTCTCTCATACACACATGCATGTACCTATTAAAAGGAAGGATTCTTGCAAAGTATTAAAGATGAAGCATGTAAAGGGTGCAAAATACATGGATCCTTGGGCGTTAATAAAGTAGTTGGAAACTTCCATTTTGCCCCACGAAAATGAAACATGTGGTGGTACACAAAGATGATTATGAAGAAAGTTAAAACTCTATATAGCTTTTGGCCTTTCGGATGAAACTTTGTTATATTCAAGATACCATTTTTAATCAATGTATGTTTCTGATCCTCTCATATATACAGTAAGCTTCGATTAATAATATGATGTAATCTTTGTTTTACCATTTTGTTGTTTATTCCTTAGTGTAGAAGTATCTAATTTTCGTTGTTATATACTGCATATTACATTCCAAGTTGAAAGAGTGTTTGGGATACTTAATAATGGACATGGTAGCCTAATTTTCCATTTTGGTGTAAAAATTTGTATGTGCTTGCAAAGGAGTTGCTATGAATTTAAGAAACACGTGACAACGGTCACACGATAATGTCTTTCTAAATCATTTGTTTCGTACCAAAGGGTTTCATAACGCCCCCGCAGCAACGCGCGGGCTACCATGCTAGTTAAGGTTATGCTTCATGCATTGACGGATCAAGAATCTTGAGGCATCACCAAGTTTCAAAAGCTTTTCCCAACTTTTTGCACAAATATCTCACGGTGCATCAGTAGTTAGACGCTACAAGATATAATGAAGGAATAAAAACTCTTGTTTTTTTATATAAAAGATCAATGGCTCCTAAATAATGCATGGTCCAAAAATTATTGTTGGTATGGATGACATAGATCTGTAAACTATAAGTGTTATAGATATGTTTTAGTTGTGATATGCATAATCTCTTGATAGTCTCTTGGTAATCTCAAGCTCGCGGTGATGGTTTACGAGGACACTTTCCTGGACCGTCGTCAAACCGAGTTTGATTGATATTTTCAAGCTCGGGTGTAAACCGTTCCCTTGCTGATCTTGCATTCATAAGCAAGAAAGGATGCAATGGAACACACAAGGTTTACAAAAAGGGGGGTTCGCCCATCGTTCGGGGCATTCTGGGGCTGTTTTGGCTATTGGTTGCTTGTTTGGTCTTGAGCCGAACAGGTGGCTTCTAGTCTGGTGGCTTCGGGGATGCTGACCGTAAAGGTGGATGAGTGGTGTTTGGTTTGTTACGTGTGGTTGGCTGCGGCGCTTGCAACAACTTCCATGCTTTCAGACCTCTTCAGTTGTGCGGCAAGGCTTGTATCGCCTTGAGCGTATTGTGGGTTTTCTGTGTTGAATACCTAATCAATGGTATCGGTTGGATTGATCAAAGGTCTCGTTTCGTCTTCCGTCGTATTTGCGGCGTGAGGGCTTTAATTAGCTGATTTTGATTCCGTACGTATAATATATACAACGCGGGATAAGGAGGCTCATGGAGGATAAAAAGTTAAAGACATGAGTGAGAAGAGTAGAGCCGCAGTGGCAATATATAGCTCTTTTTAGACGTATGTTGGTTGTTCAATTCAGGACTTTCTATGACAGAGTCTCATGGATTCGACTTTTGTTGCTGGGTATTCTCCTAAACTATTTGAATGATCATAGGAAAAGGCATGAGTATGATTTGAAATTAGTAGACTATAGTTTTAAAGAGTATCTAATGATGTTTGCATTCTAAACCAATCGGATATTATTATGTCGAACGCTTGAAGGGCAAAGCTAGTTCGGCCTATATGTATACTTGAGTTACACACATCTAGAAGCAATGACACGTATATATAAACACAGTTGGGTTGAATGATTATCTCCTCATTAACGTACAAATATATACTGATACAAAGATGATTCTAGATAATGGGCTTGAGCGTTACAAGAATACATACTTATGTGGGCTAGCTAATGCATACATTCGATACATAAATTATATACCCCCGCAGTTTGAGTTTGAGTAGGAGGAGGGTGGACGCTTAAAATGGCCCAAAAATCAAAAAAGAAGTACGTATGTGATAATGTGAATGAAATTGATGCAATTGAAACAAGAAATTCAGCTTCTTTTTAAAACGATTTGAGCCTCTGTTATGGTCACCTCTTTTTTAATATTTTTTTGGACCTTGTAGCCGGCTGCAAATACTTAAATACCACTTGACACATTATTAACAACTTACGATAAGACAAAAATAGATGCGATTATAAACACAAAAATAGATGCGATAATAAACAATTTTTATAGCATACCTCTGTTAGCCCACCACCGTTGAAATAATCACATTTCTATACTATTAAAAAACTGCAACAATTTAATCAAATGATCAACTAGGATCAAACTTTTCTATACTATTGAAAACCGAACAAAAAACAAATATTTAAAACGAAAAATAGGATCAAACTTGAGGGGACAAAAATAAACACCAGAAAATGTGATTATTTGATGTAAAAGTGATAAATTGTAGCAAAACCTAAGTGGATCTCTAATCTAACAAAACTTAGACGTGATGTCATGTAAAAGTTATCAAAGATGAACATTATTTGAGTTAGAAAAGGATTTATTAAGGAAAAAAAAAACATAAATGACGGGAGATCATGTAAAATAATACTTGTTAATGTTTTGTACATCACCTAATTTGGCATATGTAATGATGTATATTTGTAAGAAATATAAATTAAATGGGCTGATGTCGAATATGAAAAATACTTTCTACCTTATCTTTTCTATTTAACCAATCATAGCCGGAGTAATATATTACGTGATAAAATAATATTATAACGAAGACCAAAAGTGGGTGATATATAAAATATTAAGAATATTCGCTATTTTTTTGTTAAATTTTGGGGTGATAATCTGTGGCAAACATATCATTCTATCAATTGCTAATGGCTTTCTAGTTATGGTTCATTGCAGGATTAATTACAGGGGTTAAACTTGGACAAAGGATAAAAGATTTAAAGTTCCAAGATGTTCATTTCTGCTGAAGCTTTCTTCGTTTCTGCTGATGAGTCATTTATAGCCGTTAGAGGGGTCTTAATGAAACTTAATCCCCTATTTAATAAGTCCCTTAATCTAGGGTTAGACACACTTGAGTGTGCAGTCTTTTGTATCACTCTTTTCTCTTTTTTCTGATCATTTCACTGATCTTGTCTTGTCTTTACATTTACATGATTATTGTCTCATTGACACTAATCTAATCTTGTAACATTTGGATACTATTGTAAACTTAATCTAAGCTGACTATTGCAGCTTAGATCTGAATAAAGGTTCTATTGTTTATCTTGGGTTGCCTATACTTTCGTACATGGTATCAGAGCTTCAGGCTCATTGATTCTTCTTGGCAACAAAGGTGTGGTTTGGGGGTTATTACTATTGGCGTAATCACTGGTTATCTTCTGTTCACAATTTGCCCTAGACTAAGTGAATCTAGGGTGATTGTGATTTGTTCTTCCGCTGCATATTTCTCTGTAAGTCTAAGTCTTATCTCGTCTTTAAACATACAGTACTTAAGTCTTTGTGGATGCAAACGGGTAGACTAACATCTTGATCTGCCACCTTTGAGTGGTAAGAATACCTGCTCTGGTTTACCCTAGTCCACAGGCTTGGTGCTTGTTGTTTCTTATTACAAAGTCTTATTTATTTGTCTATTTACTCTTATTATTATTTCTGTCTTTGATTCTTTGTCTGTCTTATTATATCTGTCTATCTTATTGTTTGTTTTATGGCTATTGGTGATGATAATGTTGGTGGTGGTGGTTCTTCCACTGAGAAAAGCTTATCCTTTGGTGATGCTTTGTATTTACACCCCAATAATACCAATGGTACTCCCATTATTTCTATTAAACTCACTGGAACTGAAAATTATAAAATATGGAATATGGCCATGACGTTTGCTTTAAGGAATCATAACAAGTTAGGATTTATTGATGGTACTTGCTTAAGAAATGATTCTAACCCTAGTCTTGCTAATCAATGGGACACTTGTAACTCTGTTGTGGTTACTTGGATTCTCAACTCTCTCAGCCCTGAATTATTTGCCGGTGCTATTTATGCTAAAACTGCTTATGAAATGTGGAATGATCTTAAAGATACTTATGATAAAGTTGATGGTTCAGCTATTTTCAATTTGCATAAAAATATAAATTCTCTTAGTCAAAGTGGGTCCTCTCTTGCTGATTACTATAACAATCTTAACTCTTTATGGAAACAATTTGATTGTATGATTAGCTTGCCTCCCTGCACTTGTGAGGCTGCAAAACATTTTGAAAAACACAATAAGCTAATCAAGTTAATGCAATTTCTTATGGGTCTTGATGACTCCTATGTTCCTATCAGAAGCAATATTTTAACCAGAGATCCTTTACCCAATGTCAAAACTGCTTTCTCTGTTGTCTCTGGAGAAGAATCTCACAGAAATGTCTCATCTGGGAATAGCTCTGCTAAACCCAATGCTACAGCTTTTGCTGCAAAAACTTCTGATGGTAGAATTTTTTTTGATAACAAAAGAGGTTTTAACAACAAAGTTTCTGGTTTTAATACTGGTAACAGCTCTAATAGCAGAGGACCAAACATGAACCTCAAATGTACTAATTGCAAAAAACCTGGTCATATTGTTGATAGATGTTATGATCTTGTTGGCTATCCTGCTGGATATGTTAAAAGAAATTTTAACGGTAAACCTTTCAGCAGTAACAATGTTTCTGCTGAAACTAATCGCGTCACTGATAATAGTGTTAGCAACTCTCCTGTCTCCTTGTCTAATGAACAGCTCTCAAGACTTATGAGTCTTCTCAATGACAACAATGTGTCATCTACTAATGCCAACCTGGCAGGTAAAAATTTTTCAGGAACCTTCTTTAATGGCAGTGTCAAGTTTAATGTAAACTTCAACAAGTTTTTTAACAACAACACTAAATCCTTATCTGGAAACAACAGTCTTGGTTGGATTGTTGATTCTGGTGCAAATCAGCACATGACTGTGTCTGAAATTTTTTTAATCAATGTTGTTAACATTTCAAATCTTGGCCTAACTGTTGGACATCCCAATGGTACTCAGGCCTTAATTACTAAAATTGGTGATTTAAAGGTCAATAATGACCTAACTCTTTTTGATGTTCTTGTTGTTCCTGAGTACAATGTTAGTTTGCTATCTGTTCATAATATTGCTAGAGACAATAAGATGTTTGTTGGGTTTAATGAATCTAATTGTTATATACAGGATTTACATCAAAAAAGGATTGTGGGGATTGGTAAACAATACAATGGGTTATATATGTTTGATATAGATTCTACATGTAAGATTACTTCTAATAACTGCATAACTATATGTCATGTTTCTAGAAATCTCTGGCATCAAAGACTTGGTCATCCCTTTGACCAAGTCCTACACATACTTAAACCCACTCTTAAATTTGATAGTTCATCTGAAATTGATCATCTCTGTGATACTTGTAATAAAGCTAAACAAACCAGAGAACCATTCCCTCTAAGTGAACATAAATCCACTAAAGTTGGTCAACTTGTTCACCTTGATGTATGGGGACCATATAAAATCACTAGCAGAGATGGTTATAAATATTTTTTAACCATTGTTGATGACTATTCCAGGGCAGTGTGGGTTTATATGCTTAAAGGGAAGGATGATGTTTATGTTTCCATTGTTAACTTTACTCATATGCTATCAAATCAATTTGAACACAATGTCAAGGTTTTTAAAAGTGATAATGGGACAGAATTTGTCAATAATAAACTTCAACAATTTTTTCATGAAAAAGGAATTCTACATCAAACCTCTTGTGTTTATACACCACAACAAAATGGTATTGCAGAAAGGAAACATAGGCATCTCCTTAATGTTGCTAGATCCCTTATGTTTCAGGGGGAATTACCTCTATATCTTTGGCCTGAATGCGTTCTAACTGCTGCCTATGTCATTAACAGGTTACCCTCTTCAGTTCTGTCTGGCAAGTCCCCCTTCTTCCTTGTGTATGGGCATGACCCTTCACTCTCTCTCCTTAGAGTCTTTGGCTGCTTATGCTATGCCACCATTCTCAACATCTCTGATAAATTTGGTAGTAGGTCTGAAAAAAGTGTCCTTATTGGTTATTCAAATGAGAAGAAAGGCTATAAACTCTTGAGCCTAGAAACAAAAAATATCTTTTACTCCAGAGATGTCAAATTTTATGAAACTGTTTTTCCCTTCAAAATGAAAAATACTCTGTCAAAACCTTTTTTTGAAACTTTTGTACCAAAAGATTTAAATCACAAAAATTTCTTTGACTCACAAATAAATCCTAATGATGAAGGGAGAGTGACATCCTATGATGATGGCACAGTGGTAAGTCATCCTTCTAGGATTGACGAACCAGTTGCAACATCTATAGATGATAATACACACCCTGAGGGCACCATATCACATGAATCACATCCTGCTAATGCATCTTCTGATTCTGCTGATACTACACCTGATTCTGCTGAACAAGAAAGAGGCTTGCCAGCCACTACTGCTAGAAGGTCAACCAGAGTCTCTAAGTTTCCCAGTAATCTTAACGACTTTATTGTAGAAGGAAAAGTCAAATATGGTGTTGAAAAGGTTGTTAATTACTCTAATCTTAACAAAGATAATTACTGCTTTGCATCTAGTCTTAATAAAAGTATTGAACCTACCTGTTATGAAGAAGCTATCCTTGATAGTAATTGGGTTGATGCTATGAACTCTGAAATTGAGGCCTTAAATGAAAACCATGCTTGGGATATAACTGATCTACCTCCTAATAGAACTCCTATTGGGTACAAATGGATCTTTAAAATCAAATATAAAGCCAATGGTGAGGTTGATAGATACAAGGCTAGATTAGTTGTTAAAGGTTATAATCAAAGGGAAGGAATAGACTATGATGCAACTTTTTCCCCTGTTGTGAAAATGTCTAATGTTAGATGTCTTATTGCCTTAGCTGTAAAAAACAAATGACCTCTTTTTCAACTTGATGTTAACAATGCTTTCTTGTATGGAGATCTTGATGAGGATATCTATATGACCATCCCCAAGGGGTTCTGTAATGAGAACAATAAAAATAAAGTTTGTAAACTTGTCAAGTCTCTATATGGCCTAAAACAAGCTCCCAGGAAATGGAATGAAAAACTTGTCAGTGTTTTAAAAAAAAATAACTTTGTTCAATCTGTTAATGATCACTCCATGTTCACCAAAACAGAGAATAACAAGTTTATTGCTCTGCTTGTTTATGTGGATGATATTGTTCTTACTGGAAACTGTATTGATGAGATAAATCTTTTTAAAGAGTTTCTAAAATCCAAATTTCATATAAAAGACTTGGGAAATCTAAAATATTTCCTTGGCATTGAGGTTTTAAAAACTGGAAATGACATTTGTCTTTCTCAAAGAAAATATTGTCTTGAACTCCTCAAAGAATTTGGTCTTCTTGGGTGCAAACCTGTGTCCACTCCTATGGAACCCAACTCTGTGCTTCCATACATTCCCACTGCTGATGACCCTTTGCTTGTCAACATCACTGGCTATCAGAAGTTACTTGGGAAACTTATCTACCTTACCCATACAAGACCTGACATCTCATACTCAGTTCATTGCCTTGCACAATATATGCATTATCCCTTAAAATCTCATCTGGAATGTGCCCTCAATGTTATGAGATATCTAAAAGGAGCTCCAGGAAAAGGTCTAAGGTACAATTTCAGCAACTCTGAAAATCATCTTGAAGGATATAGTGATGCTGATTGGGCCAAATGCAAGAAAACCAGAAAATCTGTCACAGGTTATTGTGTTTTCTTCAATGATTGTTTAATCTCATGGAAAAGTAAAAAACAAAACACTCTTTCAAAATCTTCCACAGAAGCAGAGTATAGATCTATGTCTACTGCTGTCTGTGAAATCATTTGGATTCAAAAAATCCTAAAAGATCTAAAAGTTGATATCAATCTTCCTGTTAATCTTTTTTGTGACAACTAATCTGCTTTACAACTTGCTGTCAACCCTGTTTTCCATGAAAGATCAAAACACTTTGAAATTGATGTTCACTTCATCAGGGAAAAAATTGCTAGAGGTGTTATAAATGCAAAAAAGATTAGCTCTTCAAACCAAACTGCAGACATTCTCACAAAGAACCTCCCTGTCTATCAGCATAAATTTTTGTGTGAAAAATTGATATTGTTTGATATGTTTGCTCATCAGATTAAGGGGGAATGTTAAATTTTGGGGTGATAATCTGTGGCAAACATATCATTCTATCAATTGCTAATGGCTTTCAAGTTATGGTTCATTGCAGGATTAATTACAGGGGTTAAACTTGGACAAAGGATAAAAGATTTAAAGTTCCAAGATGTTCATTTCTGCTGAAGCTTTCTTCGTTTCTGCTGATGAGTCATTTATAGCCGTTAGAGGGGTCTTAATGAAACTTAATCCCCTATTTAATAAGTCCCTTAATCTAGGGTTAGACACACTTGAGTGTGCAGTCTTTTGTATCACTCTCTTATCTTCTTTCTGATCATTTCACTGATCTTGTCTTGTCTTTACATTTACATGATTATTGTCTCATTGACACTAATCTAATCTTGTAACATTTGGATACTATTGTAAACTTAATCTAAGCTGACTATTGCAGCTTAGATCTGAATAAATGTTCTATTGTTTATCTTGGGTTGCCTATACTTTCGTACATTTTTCTTGTCTCTTCTTGAGGGTGGTTGGCATCCTTTTTATTTTATATATATATATATATGCCAAATGAACGATAATGACAAGATCGAATCAATAACTGATCCATGTAGAATGCTTGGAATTATACAATTACACAAATTATTTATGGATCAATTGTTATATAATAAATGGAACAATGTTAACTCTAATGGACTTTCATAGTTTAATGGGCTGCGAAGCTATATTAATAGATTAAATTAGTAGAATGGAAGGTTAAAGGTTAGGTTTTGAAAGAAGTAGAAAGTTTGGTTGAAGAAGATGAAGTAAGTTTTGGGGTAAAGGAGTATTTTGTGCAAAAGTAGAAGTATAAATGACTAAAACTACAGATTGCGCGCCAAAGTTTTTTTTAATATTTTCTGACTAAAATCGACACGTGTTGCTTTGTGATTGATTTATAGGTTTGTCGCACTAAAAAAAGAGCGTCACGCACCAAATTTGAAAAAAAAAATGTAATGATTTGTGCTTTGGGTAGAAATTGTTAAACAAAAGTTGTATTATTTCTATATAATAGTATATATATATTTTTCTTAATTATATTATGAAGTTATATGCTTTAAATTGGCTTACTAGATGACATTCATGAGCATCTGGATATTAAGGTTATGCGTCATGCATTGACGGATCAAGAATCTTGAAGCATCACCAAGTTACAAAAGCTTTTCCTAACTTTTTGCACAAATATCTCAAGGTGCATCAGTAGTTAGACGCTACAAGATATAATGAAGGAATAAAAACTCCCTTGTTTTTTTGTATAAAACAAAAATTATTGTTGGTATGTGTGAGATACAGAGATAGATCTATAAGCTATAAGTGTTATAGATTTGTTTTATTTCTGATATGCATGTATAGCTATAATTAGCTGATCTTGATGCCGTTCATATAATATACACTGTAGGATAAGGAGGATCATGGAGGATAACAAGGTGACAACAAAAGTTAAAGAGATGAGTGAGAAGAGTAGAGGCACAGTTGCGAAAGATAGCTCTTTTTTAGACGTATGTTGGTTGTTTGATTCATGACTTTCTAAGACACGGTCTCATGGATTCGACTTTTGTTGCTGTGCGTTCTCCTAAACTATATGAATGATAATAGGAAAAGACATGAATATTGTTAGTACAAAAAGTGTGACGGGGTTAGAATAAGCGTGTATGACGTGTGTTGGGTTGGACCAACAAGCTGTTGGTCATGTTTGGCAACACCTTTTTGGGAGCATTTAAGAGCGTTAAGCGACAAACGTTCCAGTCTTAATGCTTGTTTGGCAACGCTGTTGCTAGCATTTAGCAACACATCAACTGCTTCTAATCTTAATGCTTCATAAAGAAGCATTCCCATATAATGCTAGCATTTTATTTTTAATATTACCAATTTACCCTCGAAAATAACATTAATAAGTATATAACAGATTTATATATGCCATTTCTTGTAATTTTACATTTTATAATTACAGCTACAACTACGTTACCAAATACTTTTTTTAAACAAATAATGCTACTGCTTACAGCTTACTGCTACTGCTTACTGCTACGTGTCGCCAAACATAGCCGTTGATGGGCTAAGTTTGTACTAATCCAAGTGATTGATTGAATCCCTGCACAAGTGAAAGTAAATCGTTAGTCTTACCGTGGAGACGGACCCCACGATTAAGCTCCGGCGTGATAGTAAGTGTATATTCTTGTCAGAGATAATAAAGATGTGTGTGTTATTATGAGATAGAAAGTTCTACCTTGTAAGAGGGTTAAAACCCCTTTTATAGGCGAGGCTCAATGCTAGGGTTTCCTAACAACTCGCATATAAAAGTTAGTGGTCGGAGTAGGACCCTTTTCGGGCAAGGTTCCGTAGTAATCACGGATGCGGATGCAGAACGGTTTCTGCGGAGAAAGGTTTGGTCCGCTGGGCATTCTGCGTGCGTCTTTGAGCCCGGACCGTAGCCAATTTTGTTATTGGGCTTACTGTCGATCCAGTACTTGTGGTCGTTTCGTTGCTGGGCTGGACCGGAATACGTATAGCACGAGCTAAGCCCAGTAGGCGTGCTGTACGTGCTATGCGTCATCTAGTCCCCCCAGTCTAGTGTATTCATTGCGTGCGGTTCGTTTATCGCGTGCGGTGAATGTTACTAGACTTAAGGAAACTAGGTGGCTTTTCTTTCGAGCCTTGGAAGCGTCTTTATGACGCTTTCTTTCTCGGTAGGTGGGACATTCGACGTGGGCTTTCCTCAGCTTTTCATATTCTGGCTGATTTGACCTGGTGTGCCACCCGTCTTACTGTCACATTTATCTTTTACTTTCAATTTTGATCGTTAGATCAATTTGTTTTGACGTGTATCTTTTCTTAGGGTTTTCTTGGAAGTAAATGTTCCGTGTGTATAAACACTCTATACTATTTCATTTTTTCCTTTGTTGTTTTTTGCTGGGACCAATATTTCTTTGACATTCGATCTGTCTTTCTTAGACCGCTCCTTTTTTCCCAGGTTCTTCCATTTTTTCAGGTTAGAGTCTAATACTTTTTTCTTCCGCTATGGGTATCACTGTGCATGTTAATTCTAAACTTTCACAAGGGGCGCTCGACCATTTTTGTGATAAATTCTTTATTCCATTGATCGTTCATCCGGAATTGCCCGGTCCCAACCAGATCGTTCGTCAGGCGCCGGTTGGAAAAATTGGTATGTATACCCGGTTTTTCGAGTATGCAAATATTCGCCTTCCCTTGTTTGTTTTCCTTGTGGACATCCTTGAGTATTATCATATTAATATATCCCAACTTTTGGTCATCGGAGCAGCAAAGATTTCTCACTTTGAGATTCTTTGTCGCGTTCTTGGTATCACGCCAACAGTTGGTTTGTTTAGGTGTTTTTATGTTCAATCTAAAACTAACGGTTGGTTGCCTTTTAACAAATGGTCGGATAGTGCTGGTGTTTGTTATACTAAGCCTATTGACTCTCTTAAGAGTTGGAATGACCATTTCTTCTGGGTTGATGCTTTTGCCTGCCCTATTATTTATCCATGGCATACTGCTAAGAGTATTTCTAGAGATGCTACTCCTAAAGATAATGAATTTGCTGCTGAACATTTTGTCTCCCTTGCCGCCAATCCTCTCCATTTCATAAATTTCCAGAACCCTTTCTTTGTTTGATTGGTTTGAGTCGTAAATATACTTTAGATGCAGAATCGTATCCTCTATTTTTTGATGAGAATGGACAGGGTGGGTATTCCATATATGCGTCCCTTAGTATGTTGTTTTGACTTTATGTTTTTTAAACCGTAATTCTTCTTCTTTGGAGGGATGGATTTGCTTTCCTTGATCCAAGTTAAAGATCCCATGAAGTTGAAGGTTGGTTCCCGAAAGCGGGATGAAGGTGAGCCTAGATTGTTGGATCTTACTGCGAATTGGGCTGTTTCCCTCTACCCTCTGCATTCAGGTGAAGGGTTGGGAGCCAGTGGAGATATGGGAGCCAGTTTTGAGACTGATAATCCTCATTTGGGAGACACTTCTGCTGGTGCTAATGATGCGGAGTCTGTTCATTCTGTTGCTGGTGATGATTTTTTAATGTCTGAAGTTGCGCTTGAGACTGTGTCTACATCTGCTCGCGACATGGCCGCGAGCTCTTTTCAGAAGAAGAGAAAATGTTTCGTTGAACCTACCTATCCTCCTAATCACTCCTATCCATGAAGCCGGAACTCCTACGGACTCTACTGCTGGTTCTCCGCTTCGTCTTGATGGCCCTCTTTTCAGGTTTGCTTCTTTTTTGGGTTTTATCTTTTGCAATGTTTTAGCGTTTTCCGCTTTGGTTGACTTGTCATTTGTGTCGTGTGTTTTTGTCAGGTCTCCTGTTCCAGTTATGACTGATGCTGTTGCTACCACCGTTTCTTCTGATGTTGCTTCTGCTTTCCTTGAGAAAGGCATGGACAAAATAAGCGACAATTCTTCTGTCCCTAATGCCTCTCAGTCTGCTGGCAGCATGCCCCCCAATATTAGCAGTTTTTCTGATTCTGATTTTTCAATTGGGGATATCCGCATTGCTGCTGATGTAGATTTTAGTCCTTCATCTGTTGTTCACGTTCCAAAGTGGAATGTGACCAAGAGCTCTCTTCTTGACAATTCTGGCGAATGTCGTGGGATGGTTGATGAGTTTGCCCTTCCTGCCTTTTTTTCTGCAGTCCGTAACATGGACTATGATCAGCTTTTTGCGGAGTTTAATGTTGGGACTGCTCGTCAAGTATGTCTTAGTGCCGAGGTACGAATGCGCTCAGAGTATAATATGAAGGAGAAGAGGCGTCTGTCAGCTCTATGTGATCGTCAATCCATTTTACTGAAGGAAAAAGAAGAGGAAATTGCAACTCTGAAGGCTGAAGCTGCAAAGGTAATATCTTCTGAGGACCGAGCTTCTGCTATGGAGGCTTTCGAAGCCCCCTTGCTGCTAAAGTACATTCTTTGAGAGGTCTGAACTCTGCTCTTGAGCAGGAACGGGACTCTCTCCAAGCAGAGCTAGCAGCACTTCGGTCGTCCATGGGTGGAAGGATCATGAACTTACCGCCTTGAGGGCTGAGGTTGTTGTAATCAAATCGCAAAATGCCAATCTTGCGGGTCAGGTATGCGCTGCGATTCTTTAACCATTTTTTTTAAATTGCTGCATTTTCCTTTTGTGTCGCAGATACGCACCTTGGAAGCTTCATGCTTTAAACTTCGTAGCCAGATCCCTTCCTTTGATGCCTTAAGGAAGAATTTTGTAAAATTCAAGATGCTTAGTCAGATTTAATTGCTAAAAAGGTTAATCTGTTGAATGCTGATCTTTCGGAGTTAGCTCTTTATCTTGATGAGGAGTTTTACCCTCGCTTCCTAACTGTTTTTTCCGGCCACCGCTAGCTATTAACTTATGGCATGAGGCTTGCTGTTTTTAAATACCTGAACTATCCGGAGTATTCTGCGGCACTAACGACAACTTTTAGTCGTGCTATTGAGAAAGGTATGCAGGATAGCTTAGCGGCTGTTATTTGTCATGGTAGGGAGAAGAGGGAGCTCGCAGACCTTTATGTTCATAACCCTTTTGCAGAGGCGGACTACCACTCTGCTTTGCAAGCCCTTAATAGTGTAGAGTTTTCCTTACTTGCTGCTCTTAAGTCAGATAAGGATGCCAACATTGTAGATGTGATGGATCATCTTCTCGTTGAGGGACCTCATGCGGAAGCTCCTAGGATAGCCGAGTAGCAGCCTGATCTAGAGCAACTTGTAATACCTATTCATGATAGGAAGACTAGCGTCGTTATTGGTGTCGGCTCATTATTCCTGTCTTTAGGTGTTGTTGTAACACCCCCAAAAATAGTTTGCAGCGGAAGAAAAGGTTTCTGGGGTGCTATTCAATTTGGATCATAACACAAGGTGAAAAATATAGATTTTTCTTAAAAGATTTCATTTATGGTAGTATGATAACGCTACACGCGTCGTTCGGGGTCAAGGAAACTTCCTTTTCTTCGAGCAAGTTTTATAACACCCTAGGCAGTGAACCTAATCGTTGTAGTGTAGTAATTAGGGTAAGCCACGGGTATTGTTATCGTTCTCTAGGGGAATAGGAATGCTAGTGAGAAGTTACTACGCTAAGGTTAAGGTTGAGGAAGATTATTTTTTGTATTTTTATATTTTATGAAATGGAAAGGTACGAATCTCGGGTATTGGATTTGGGGGGTTGGTATTTCTACCGATTACTCTACTATTATCTAATTATCTAAACTAAGGTTGTGGGAGTCTATGTCTAATTAATGTGTGCTCGTATGATAGTTTAAAGATGTGTTTACTTAGGTTATACTACTCCTTAATTATCTCCTATTGATGGTTGAGTTGTCACGTCCTTATTCTTAGTTGCGTTGTGTGTCTAAAGTTGTAGGGTATGCGTTTCTCCCTAACTCTTTGAACTTACCAAAGGGTCTCGTCTACAAAACCCACTAGGGATGATAAACTCTTACTCTAAGGCACTCTTTGGATAATTTAGCCTACAACTACTCAGGTAATCATATTCTAAGGTTCACAAAGATGAATCAAGCATTAAGTACACAACGAATGACCTATCGCATTACGAGATCATTAATCAACTAAGATAAGAAACAACCAATCAATATTCAATAATTAAGTTTCATACTTCCTAAGCAAACACACAAATAAATTAGCCGGACATGGAGAACATGCAAGCATACACACAAATAATCAAAGACATAATTGAATTAATGAAGTAAATACTTATCTTGATGTAAGATAGGGTTTAAAACCCTAAAATACTGTACAAGACACCTTAGGTTCGGTTTTAGGTTTTCACTCCAAAAGACTCTCTCTAAAACTGAAAAAATCGGATTCTATATATAAGATTACATATGCGACGGCGTCACCTTATGTTTCGTGACGCCGTCGTGTCGCCGTCATTAGGGTTTTGTCTTGGCCACGTTAACCTTGCGACGGCGTCACCGTATGTCCGTGACGCCGTCCTCTTCAGCTTCTGACGCCGTCTGGGTCACATCTAGGCCGTCTGAGTTGCTGGGCTGGACCGGAATACGTATAGCACGAGCTAAGCCCAGTAGGCGTGCTGTACGTGCTATGCGTCATCTAGTCCCCCCAGTCTAGTGTATTCATTGCGTGCGGTTCGTTTATCGCGTGCGGTGAATGTTACTAGACTTAAGGAAACTAAGTGGCTTTTCTTTCCATCCTTGGAAGCGTCTTTATGACGCTTTCTTTCTCGGTAGGTGGGACATTCGACGTGGGCTTTCCTCAGCTTTTTATCTTCTGGCTGATTTGACCTGGTGTGCCACCCGTCTTACTGTCACCTTTATCTTTTACTTTCAATTTTGATCGTTAGATCAATTTGTTTTGACGTGTATCTTTTCTTAGGGTTTTCTTGGAAGTAAATGTTCCGTGTGTATAAACACTCTATACTATTTCATTTTTTCCTTTGTTGTTTTTTGCTGGGACCAATATTTCTTTGACATTCGATCTGTCTTTCTTAGACCGCTCCTTTTTTCCCAGGTTCTTCCATTTTTTCAGGTTAGAGTCTAATACTTTTTTCTTCCGCTATGGGTATCACTGTGCATGTTAATTCTAAACTTTCACAAGGGGCGCTCGACCATTTTTGTGATAAATTCTTTATTCCATTGATCGTTCATCCGGAATTGCCCGGTCCCAACCAGATCGTTCGTCAGGCGCCGGTTGGAAAAATTGGTATGTATACCCGGTTTTTCGAGTATGCAAATATTCGCCTTCCCTTGTTTGTTTTCCTTGTGGACATCCTTGAGTATTATCATATTAATATATCCCAACTTTTGGTCATCGGAGCAGCAAAGATTTCTCACTTTGATATTCTTTGTCGCGTTCTTGGTATCACGCCAACAGTTGGTTTGTTTAGGTGTTTTTATGTTCAATCTAAAACTAACGGTTGGTTGCCTTTTAACAAATGGTCGGATAGTGCTGGTGTTTGTTATACTAAGCCTATTGACTCTCTTAAGAGTTGGAATGACCATTTCTTCTGGGTTGATGCTTTTGCCTGCCCTATTATTTATCCATGGCATACTGCTAAGAGTATTTCTAGAGATGCTACTCCTAAAGATAATGAATTTGCTGCTGAACATTTTGTCTCCCTTGCCGCCAATCCTCTCCATTTCATAAATTTCCAGAACCCTTTCTTTGTTTGATTGGTTTGAGTCGTAAATATACTTTAGATGCAGAATCGTATCCTCTATTTTTTGATGAGAATGGACAGGGTGGGTATTCCATATATGCGTCCCTTAGTATGTTGTTTTGACTTTATGTTTTTTAAACCGTAATTCTTCTTCTTTGGAGGGATGGATTTGCTTTCCTTGATCCAAGTTAAAGATCCCATGAAGTTGAAGGTTGGTTCCCGAAAGCGGGATGAAGGTGAGCCTAGATTGTTGGATCTTACTGCGAATTGGGCTGTTTCCCTCTACCCTCTGCATTCAGGTGAAGGGTTGGGAGCCAGTGGAGATATGGGAGCCAGTTTTGAGACTGATAATCCTCATTTGGGAGACACTTCTGCTGGTGCTAATGATGCGGAGTCTGTTCATTCTGTTGCTGGTGATGATTTTTTAATGTCTGAAGTTGCGCTTGAGACTGTGTCTACATCTGCTCGCGACATGGCCGCGAGCTCTTTTCAGAAGAAGAGAAAATGTTTCGTTGAACCTACCTATCCTCCTAATCACTCCTATCCATGAAGCCGGAACTCCTACGGACTCTACTGCTGGTTCTCCGCTTCGTCTTGATGGCCCTCTTTTCAGGTTTGCTTCTTTTTTTGGGTTTATCTTTTGCAATGTTTTAGCGTTTTCCGCTTTGGTTGACTTGTCATTTGTGTCGTGTGTTTTTGTCAGGTCTCCTGTTCCAGTTATGACTGATGCTGTTGCTACCACCGTTTCTTCTGATGTTGCTTCTGCTTTCCTTGAGAAAGGCATGGACAAAATAAGCGACAATTCTTCTCTCCCTAATGCCTCTCAGTCTGCTGGCAGCATGCCCCCCAATATTAGCAGTTTTTCTGATTCTGATTTTTCAATTGGGGATATCCGCATTGCTGCTGATGTAGATTTTAGTCCTTCATCTGTTGTTCACGTTCCAAAGTGGAATGTGACCAAGAGCTCTCTTCTTGACAATTCTGGCGAATGTCGTGGGATGGTTGATAAGTTTGCCCTTCCTGCCTTTTTTTCTGCAGTCCGTTACATGGACTATGATCAGCTTTTTGCGGAGTTTAATGTTGGGACTGCTCGTCAAGTATGTCTTAGTGCCGAGGTACGAATGCGCTCAGAGTATAATATGAAGGAGAAGAGGCGTCTGTCAGCTCTATGTGATCGTAAATCTATTTTACTGAAGGAAAAAGAAGAGGAAATTGCAACTCTGAAGGCTGAAGCTGCAAAGGTAATATCTTCTGAGGACCGAGCTTCTGCTATGGAGGCTTTCGAAGCCCCCTTGC
The DNA here is from genome assembly GCA_019973895.1 of Chrysanthemum seticuspe. Classification (NCBI taxonomy): domain Eukaryota; kingdom Viridiplantae; phylum Streptophyta; class Magnoliopsida; order Asterales; family Asteraceae; genus Chrysanthemum; species Chrysanthemum seticuspe. Next base: position 71,867,311 of record BPTQ01000001.1, read on the forward strand.
TGCTAAAGTACATTCTTTGAGAGGTCTGAACTCTGCTCTTGAGCAGGAACGGGACTCTCTCCAAGCAGAGCTAGCAGCACTTCGGTCGTCCATGGGTGGAAGGATCATGAACTTACCGCCTTGAGGGCGGAGGTTGTTGTAATCAAATCGCAAAATGCCAATCTTGCGGGTCAGGTATGCGCTGCGATTCTTTAACCATTTTTTTTAAATTGCTGTATTTTCCTTTTGTGTCGCAGATACGCACCTTGGAAGCTTCATGCTTTAAACTTCGTAGCCAGATCCCTTCCTTTGATGCCTTAAGGAAGAATTTTGTAAAATTCAAGATGCTTAGTCAGATTTAATTGCTAAAAAGGTTAATCTGTTGAATGCTGATCTTTCGGAGTTAGCTCTTTATCTTGATGAGGAGTTTTACCCTCGCTTCCTAACTGTTTTTTCCGGCCACCGCTAGCTATTAACTTATGGCATGAGGCTTGCTGTTTTTAAATACCTGAACTATCCGGAGTATTCTGCGGCACTAACGACAACTTTTAGTCGTGCTATTGAGAAAGGTATGCAGGATAGCTTAGCGGCTGTTATTTGTCATGGGTAGGGAGAAGAGGGAGCTCGCAGACCTTTATGTTCATAACCCTTTTTGCAGAGGCGGACTACCGCTCTGCTTTGCAAGCCCTTAATAGTGTAGAGTTTTCCTTACTTGCTGCTCTTAAGTCAGATAAGGATGCCAACATTGTAGATGTGATGGATCATCTTCTCGTTGAGGGACCTCATGCGGAAGCTCCTAGGATTGCCGAGTAGCAGCCTGATCTAGAGCAACTTGTAATACCTATTCATGATAGGAAGACTAGCGTCGTTATTGGTGTCGGCTCATTATTCCTGTCTTTAGGTGTTGTTGTAACACCCCCAAAAATAGTTTGCAGCGGAAGAAAAGGTTTCTGGGGTGCTACTCAATTTGGATCATAACACAAGGTGAAAAATATAGATTTTTCTTAAAAGATTTCATTTATGGTAGTATGATAACGCTACACGCGTCGTTCGGGTCAAGGAAACTTCCTTTTCTTCGAGCAAGTTTTATAACACCCTAGGCAGTGACCTAATCGTTGTAGTGTAGTAATTAGGGTAAGCCACGGGTATTGTTATCGTTCTCTAGGGGAATAGGAATGCTAGTGAGAAGTTACTACGCTAAGGGTTAGGTTGAGGAAGATTATTTTTTGTATTTTTTATATTTTATGAAATGGAAAGGTACGAATCTCGGGTATTGGATTTGGGGGGTTGGTATTTCTAACCGATTACTCTAATACAAAAGTGATCAAATAAGGGCTAAAACGACCCCTCAAAATGGTACCTTTTAAAACCTTATCATAGTAAAACAAAGTTTACAAAGTTGAATTTGTTGCGGAAAATGGCCCATTAATAAAACATGGTCCCCATATGTAAATCAGAGTCATCTATGACCATGCCATGCCAATGCCCAAGCGCCTCCAGAGTTAGCTATCTCCTTTTCATCCTGAAAATACATGCTAAAAGGTCAACACAATGGTTGAGTGAATTCATAGGTTTAGTAATAAAGTAGTTGATCACAAGATATATCAGTTGGCAAAATCGACAATGTACGCATACAATGTCCTAGTAAACCTGGGCTAAGATGGTATACACCAAAAATGAAAAGTTGATATTATTGCCCTAAGCTCATGACACCAAGACTCAACTGCATACACCAAATTACTGGTGTATGTAATAATTTGCCCCCAAGGATGTAATAGCCAATTACCAAATGATATTCAAACAAGGTGCGCCCCGGTTATTTCCGATAACCAAGACGGTCGTTCACTTATTTTGTTGGAGGAAATTAGCCAGAAAGACCTCTTTCAGCTCATCGTAGCTGTCCACGGATTCTGGCGGAAGGTCATCAAAACAAACCCCAGCGGATCCAGTAAGTGTGGAGTTAAACATATGACACCAGGTTGGCATGGCCCAACGCTTCACCTTTGCATCTGCTTGAAAGATCTTGAGATGATCTTCTGGGTCCTCACTTCCGTCATACGCTTTCACATTAGTTGGCATACGTGTTTTCTTTGGCATGTCAAAGTAACGAATGCATGGAGTGAACAGATTAGTCTCCTTGCATACCCACTGTCTGGCTAGATCATCTTCGTCAACATTTGACTTCTGTTTCTTGGATCAGGAAATCCAATGTTTGCCTTGGATCCGGACTTCCAATGTCCGCCCCCGCTATCTTCACTCCCGGAGAGCTCACCTGTCCTCTGTGAGTATGCCCGATTGTCTCCATGCCTCCTAGAATTAGGTTATGTTCTTCGTGAGCAGGAGCTATGATAGTAGCTTTTCTCCCCTCTTTGGGAACTGTGGCGAGTTGATCGTCTAGGATATTCGGAATACACTGAGATACTCTTCTCCCTGTCTCCCAGTCTGTGAAACACACCTTTGTGTAGCCTTTTAAACACCGCCTCTCGTTCTGTATCTTTCTTTGCTGGTGATCTAGACCTATTGTTTCTTAGGTCAGTGTATTCTAGTGTGTCTCGGCGTTTTTTAGACTCGAGTTTTCTTCTCAAATCTTTTCATCCGTTCGGCACTCCCGACTCATACTTTTGCGAAGCTTTCCGGAAATTGAGCCGAGTTTTCACTGCTTCCAGCGCTTTGGCCTTCTCCTCTTGCTTCCTTTCTTTGCGAACTCTCTTTGTCACAATTGGCAAGATCTGATGGTAATACTTGTCACAGTATTTCCTGAGGGCGGCGTCGGATGCGGGACCCTCAATTTCCATCAGAGATGTATCATCTTCCCTTCCCGACACGTTCCGCATGTCGGATGTGAGGGCTGGAGCTGGTCGAGGCCGAGTGCTCATGGTGAGTATTTTTTGAGGATGCAGTTGTGTACTGGTCCCATGGATGACACCAACTTATTAGTACAAAAAGTGTGACGGGTTAGAATAAGCGTGTATGACGTGTGTTGGGTTGGACCAACGAGTTATTGATGGGCTAAGTTTGTACTCATCCAAGTGATTGATTGAATCCTGATGCAGGTTTTACTGACCATGTCTTAATATTTATAGTGTCTCGCTATACCTATGGTCTATCCTAATGCACTAACGGCCAGTGTACCCAGTCGTGTGTAGTGTAGTAAATGGTAAAGCCGAGGTCGTCCCAAGAGCTATGTGTGTCGGATAATTACTAAGTCTAATTGTCACAGAATATAAATGGTTTGATAGGGTTTTAATTAATTAAACTACTAATGCAGAATATGAAAGCAAATAAATGGTAGAAGGGAAATCAATAGAGGAATAGTGGTGCTAACCTAGTTAATCCTCCTAACTAGCAATGTTTACGTCTACCTACTTCCAATTACTTCAGGTGGGGTCAAATTCGAGAGGAAGGCATTTGGTCAATTCGCCCTAACCTATCAGCAAAGATGCCACTACAGGAGAACTCAGGCGCACCGTCATAAGTCCTGTTGTTCCTGGTCCCCTAAGCCGAGTCATTAAGTACCGCTACATGCTAGATTCTAAATAGTGAGTGCCCGACCATTAGGAACTTAGACACTACACCCCCTAATTCTTAAGTTCATCCAAAAGATAGGTGATCACTTGGTCAAATCGCACAAGTAGAAAGGGTCGTCAGTTGGTCATATCTTACCCTTCCCATCTCAGTCCGCTCACCTAGGGTCAGTTGGTCATATCTCCTAGGCAATTGGACTCTACCGCCATTCAAAACTACCGAACCAGAGGTGACTACCAAAGAACTATGCATGCATACACTTAGAAATAATTGTACGAAAGTAAAGGTAAACGCAAACAAAACAATTAAGGAATCATAACTAGGCTAGCACCAAAGGGTGCTTAGCCGCTCATATTTATCATGCACATTAATTCAATATTCAAAGGTACAAAATACATGAATTGAAAGTAAAAGAAATAATAAACGATAAAGCTTATCGTAATGGTGTGACTTCTCCCTTGGAAACAGCTCCATATGCTTCCCTAGACCTTCCTTGAGCTTTTTACCACATTCTCAGAGTGTTGTGTGTGGAATATGATGATTAGAAATGCTGGAATTCATGGGGTATTTATAGGCCTGGTCTGGGTTACGGCGTAACCAAAAGATGAGTTACGCCGTAACCTTCTATTTCTACGTAAATGCACTAGATCTTCTAGTTACGGCGTAACGTTATAAGTGGTTACGCCGTAGTCTTCAATAAACATGGTTACGTCGGAAGTGATGCAGTAGTTACGGCGTAAGTATCAGCGGCGTGGAACCTCTTTTGACCTAATGGAGTTACGTCGTAATCTTTGGAAGGAGTTACTCCGTAACCTCTTGATGAGTTGGACTTCAGGGTCACGCAATAGTTACGGCGTAATGTGAGAGACGAGTTACGCCGTAACCTCTTCAAAATAAGCATACTGTGATAAATCCTTAGTAACGTTTCCATTTCCGCGTCTCTTTAGCTCCAATGCTCGCAATTTACCTGAAAGTGTAAAACAATGGAAAACAAGCGTAAATCCATATAAATGATATAAATAACGAGCATTAACGGGGGAAATTGACACTTAATATTCAGGACTATTTGATGTTATCAAATATCCCCCCACTTAAACTCTACTTGCCCTCAAGTAGACCTTATTAGATAGATTACTAAAAAAATATCTTCCAAAACCTGGAAAATATGAGTTTACAAATCCCTTATGCTAGAATAAAACAAAGCCGAACACCTCGCGAAAGGGGAACAAACACTCAAATCTCTCAACTATTCTAAGTGTCAATTTCGGGGTGATCACTCAATCGCACAGTCATAGCATGTATTCTATCATAATCTTGTGGTTACACAAATCTCCACCACTGGAGTTAAGGGCTAAACAATTCTCGAAGGCAATATGGGTAGACACGACAAAGGTTAAGGGGTGACTTGTCATTACTAACATGTCACGGCGAAGTGGACAAAATCAATGATACATGACCAAATCCATGGCCAAGACACCAAAGATTGCTCGCTGCATCACCTAGACATGCTTCATGACTAAAGGGTAGGATAAGACATGTGATGTATAATTGGTGTAAAATGAAAAACAAGCAGGTAGTCTATATCTATAACTAAGTCATCACCACTTATCGTCAGTTCAAAGTTCAAGCTTAGAAGTCTAGAGACCGGATCATAAAATGCAAGGTAGATGTGTCATTAGAGGACGTCGTGATGGGCATACTACCTTTTCTTCTTCAGTTGGTATAACTCCAACTCCAATCTTCAAATGTGACCGAGGTGGCCTCCTCGACACTAAACAATAAAGCTCATACTATAGTGCTTATAACGTCGCACTTTACAAAATCATACTCAATCAATTTTTTTTTGAACAAAACATGATAACATAACATCCCCCCACTTGAGATGAACAATGGGAATTCGGGGGTTCTTCAATGATCTTCATAATTGTTGTCGATGAAAGCGTGATTTCCAAACCTTTCCACTCGAACCTTGAACTTAGGCAAATGATGACTTCCCAATTACCAATAAAGACTACAGGGTAGGCTAAGGTGTAACGGTGTAACGAAACAATATATTAGGGTGACAAAATGAAAGGAATGGCTCAGAAGGGTGTATCTAGGGGTATCTTGCACTAAAGGGGAGTGCAACAAAAGGGCTTCACATGGGGGTCGAAAAGTCGAGGTGACTAATCGATAGACTCACAATGGTAGGCTGTTTGGGTGATAATCCTATAATACTGCCTTCTAAAACTGAAAAGTCCAAATACATCGAGCTAACTCAACATACCTCGTCTATGGTCTCGAAATGATGCAAAGGCCAAGTTCTAAAGTTTACAAGCTACCGGCACACTCATAATTTGGTGGATTTGGGGTAAAATATAGCAAACGGATAAGGCTAATCTCATCATGTAATATCAAGGGTTGTATGTGCTCGGCTAAGGTCTAATCTAGTTAGGTTCGGAAAAACATGTCAAAATATAAAAAATGGCATAATTTTTCAAAATAAACTAGAAAAATGAGGGCGAAATAATGTTCAAGAGATAATTCTACTCCCGTCCCCCCACTTGAATTGTACAAAGTCCCTTTTGTACTAGGCATTAAAATAAAGGTGAAGAAAAAGGTAGAATTAGAGCGAGAACTTCCCTGAAATTTGCTCCAAAAAGAAGAAGGCCCACGAGAAAGGATCGTGCCTTCGTTAAAGCGTCATGAACAAACTTCAATCCCTGAAATCACAATACCGACAAGCATAATTCTAAAAAGAAAAAAAAATGAAATAAACCTAACTCACTTTCGTAGGAATCACGGTTGCATTTAGCGAATGCAACAAGCCTTTTAAACCACTTGGTGTCCCAAGTGGACGAGTGAAGTCTCGTGAGGGTTTACAGGGAACACACCCGCAAAGTTCATTTAAAAACTAATATAAGGTTACTGTGTTTTAAAATGAAAGAATTAAAGCAGAGGAGAGTTACGTCGTAACTCCAATAAGAGAGTTACGCCGTAACTTGCAAAACCTGGTATGAGGTGAGAAGCGAATAGTTACGGCGTAACCCTTGAGATGGTATTATGCCGTAATTGGTAATGCGTCAAGAATTCTGCTGCTAAAATGTTGGTTACGGCGTAATCACCAAGATGAGTTACGCCGTAACTCTATTCAGATCAGCAACTGCAGCAGTAATTACTTCATTGTCTCCTGCAAAAATGGTTAGAAAACACAAAACCCAACAGAAAGGAAATAAAAACAAAAGAAAGGGATAATTCGGGTTGTCTCCCGAAAGAGCACTTTTCTTTATTAACGAGTCTTTAAGTTAGACTAAGAGCCGCGGGGCTCCTATGGGGGTCTTTGAGCTTGCCCCACTTCTTCAATATCCTTCATCAAATTGTGCCTCATCCATGCAACATTAGAGGCAGTTCGGAGGTATTCAATGGTTTCGATCTTTCGAACTTTACGGAATTTCTCCTCCGGACCTAGGTGGTAGCAAGTGAATTCGTATTTTTCTACTATAATAGGGGGTGGTCTTTTGTAGGGTATCCCCAGGAGCTTGCACCTTCTTTGCTCGTAATCTTCGTCATCGGGATCAATGAACTCTTCATTTCCTTGCAACTCAAGGTAATCTAGCATCCCTTCGATATCATCATCATCAGAATCAGTACCCTTGAACCATTCTTCATCGAGCAAATTCTCCACTAGAACGCACTTGCATTCTTCTTTATCATTACTCACCCACTCTATGTCCACGTCAATTGTTATTTTACTCGTATTTTCGATACTTTTGTCGTTAGAATTTTCTTGATCCATGTATTCCTTCCAAATCTTATCTTTTGTTAATGCGTCGACATGCCCATACTTAATTTTTACCCAACTATCAAACCCCAGGTTGTATATCCAAGGTAAACTCGTTCTCTCCTTGTCATTGGTTGAGGACCAAAAGAATTCATCTTTTCCTAATCTTTCAGAGTTGCTTCCACCATCACACATATCGTCATACGGGTTGCATGATGCCTAGAAAATTTCTCCAGGGGATTTTACTTTTTCGCACCAGTGACTGCGTAGTTCTATGTTGTCAGTTTCATTTAAAAGCTCTTCCGTGCAGAGTATATCTTTATTAGTCTCATCCTTTCGAATGTGCCTCGCGTAATCAACTTTTAGCTTCATAAGAAGATTTGGATTGATCTTGGCATTCCCAAATTGAATTGCGTACCAATCTTTAAAGGCCAAATTACCGAATTTTATCCCATGTCTTTCACGGTCATGAGGGCATGTCCATTCTTCCATTTTTTCATTGTCTCCTCCATTGCAATACTCGTGGAAGGGGCTGCATGTAGGCCATGCCTTTGTGGTTTCTTCATCAGTAATGGCGATAGGAGTACACCAGTGAGTGATAAGTGGCTCTTCTTCATCATCAAGGGAGAGTTCCTCGAGTTTTTCTGATCCTTCCAAGTCGAGGAATTTTTCTGCCCATGTATCCTAGTTATGCCGTAACTGAGATTCTTGGTTACGGCGTAATTCATTAGAGTCGTATTCCTCAGTATTCATCACAACTCTGTTGTCGCTGTCAAACACGAGGTTATTCCGTAACTCATTAGGTATGTTACGACGTAACTCAGATCTGTTGACGAAATCGTCCCCAAAACTCGTATCACTGGCCTGAACCTTCGAGTTATCATCCGAGAAAATTACCTTACATTCCATAGCTGGTTTAGATCCTTCAGGTTTATCGTTATTCCTTCTTACTTTTTCGCTGAGCTTTATCACCATGGATTCAAGGTTTTTAAGAGTTGAGTCGTGTTTGGAAATGTTTCTATCAGTGTTTTCCTGGAATTCCTTCAACCATTCATCTTGCTCCTTTTGTTTTTGGGCTGAATTTTCTAGAAATTTATTAATTGTTTCTTCAAGACTGGGCTTTCTTTCTCCATAAGGCCCACGGTTGTAATTACCACGATACCCATTTCGATTGTCACCGTAAAATGGCCGATTTTCTCCATACTTAGCTTCTTTGATATCCTCTTCGTTCATATGAGGACAATTTTTCGTAAGATGTCCTCCTCAACAGCTTTCACACCCCACTTGAATGGCATGAACGGTTTCTCTGACTTTCAGCATATCTCGACTGAGGCTTTCAATTTTACTAGCGATTGCTGCAATTCCGTCGAAACTTCCACCTTGGTTTCTTTTACTTCCACCGTCGTGCCATTTTTGAGAATGGTCCGCCATTTTTTGAATGGCTTCAATTGCCGTAGTAGGAGTCATATTTGGGATAGGTCCTTGATAATCCAGCATTTGTCTCGTAGTTACATTTATTCCTTTGTAGAAAATATTGACCTTCTGCTGGTTATTAAGATCATTAGTAGGACACTTATAAAGAAGATCGGTGTATCTGTCCCAAGCTTGATACAGAGTTTCGTCGTCTTCTTGTTTGAAATTGTGAATGTCCAAGAGTTGATTAGAAATATTTGATGGTGGGCAATATCTTTGGATAAAGTGTTTCTTAAGTAGCGCTCAAGTATTAACTGCCCCGGCGAGCAATCTTTCGATCCATCTTCTGGCTGCTACAGTTAGAGTCATAGGGAAGACCCTGAGCATAACAGCATCATGAGACACACCCGGAATGTTGAAAAGGCTAGCGATATATAGGACATTTTCAACGTGCTCATATGCGTCTTCATCCCTGTTTCCTGAAAAAGGGTTAGCGCGAAGCTCCCTCATAAATTGGTCTTTAATCTCGAAACGAACATCCGCTCCGATTTCCGGTCTTACGAGACCTGGCCCTTGATCTGCTCTAGTCAATGCCAAGTATTCCTCAAGAGTGAGGTCATCGATGTTAACAACTTCCATGGTACCTGAAAACTTGAAATATGATCGTGAGAAATGTTTAAAAATGAAATGAAAGACTTAATATTAATCCTAATATAGCTCTCCGGCAGCGGCGCCAAAAACTTGATGCTGGTTTTACTGACCAGGTCTTAATATTTATAGTGTCTCGCTATACCTATGGTCTACCCTAATGCACTAACGGGCAGTGTACCCGGTCGTGTGTAGTGTAGTAAATGGTAAAGCCGAGGTCGTCCCAAGAGCTATGTGTGTCGGATAATTACTAAGTCTAATTGTCACAGAATATAAATGGTTTGATAGGGTTTTAATTAATTAAACTACTGATGTAGAATATGAAAGAAAATAAATGGTAGAAGGGAAATCAATAGAGGAATAGTGGTGCTAACCTAGTTAATCCTCCTAACTAGTAATGTTTACGTCTACCTACTTCCAATTACTTCAGGTGGGGTCAAATTCGAGAGGACAACATTTGGTCAATTCGCCCTAACCTATCAGCAAAGATGCTACCACAGGAGAAATCAGGTGCACCGTCATTAGTCCTGTTGTTCTTGGTCCCCTAAGCCGAGTCATTAAGTACCGCTACATGCTAGATTCTAAATAGTGAGTGCCCGGCCGTTAGAAACTTAGACACTACACCCCCTAATTCTTAAGTTCATCCAAAAGATAGGTGATCAGTTGGTCAAATCGCACAAGTAGAAAGGGTCGTCAGTTGGTCATATCTTACCCTTCCCGTCTCAGTCCGCTCACCTAGGGTCAGTTGGTCATATCTCCTAGGCAATTGGCCTCTACCGCCATTCAAAACTACCGAACCAGGGGTGACTACCAAAGAACTATGCATGCATACACTTAGAAATAATTGTACGGAAGTAAAGGTAAACGCAAACAAAACAATTAAGGAATCATAACTAGGCTAGCACCAAAGGGTGCTTAGCCGCTCATATTTATCATGCACATCAATTCAATATTCAAAGGTACAAAATACATGAATTGAAAGTAAAAGAAATATTAAACGATAAAGCTTTTCGTAATGGTGTGACTTCTCCCTTGGAAACAGCTCCGTATGCTTCCCTAGACCTTCCTTGAGCTTTTTCCCACGTTCTCAGAGTGTTGTGTGTGGAATACGATGATTAGAAATGCTGGAATTCGTGGGGTATTTATAGGCCAGGTCTGGGTTACGGCGTAACGAAAAGATGAGTTACACCGTAACCTTCTATTTCTCCGTAAATGCACTTGATCTGCTAGTTACGGCGTAACCTTATAAGTGGTTACGCTGTAGTCTTCAATAAACATGGTTACGTCGTAAGTGATGCAGTAGTTACGGCGTAAGTATCAGCGGCGTGGAACCTCTTTTGACCTAATGGAGTTACGTCGTAATCTTTGGAAGGAGTTACGCCGTAACCTCTTGATGAGTTGGACTTCAGGGTCACGCAATAGTTACGGCGTAATGTGAGAGACGAGTTACGCCGTAACCTCTTCAAAATAAGCATACTGTGATAAATCCTTAGTAACGTTTCCATTTCCGCGTCTCTTTAGCTCCAATGCTCGCAATTTACCTGAAAGTGTAAAACAATGGAAAACAAGCGTAAATCCATATAAATGATATAAATAACAAGCATTAACGGGGGAAATTGACACTTAATATTCAGGACTATTTGATGTTATCAAATCCCAGCACAAGTTAAAGTAAACCGTTAACCTTACCGTGGGGACGGACCCCACGATTAAGCTCTGGCGTGAGAGTAAGTGTACATTCACTACACCAATATGTTATTTTTGGGATGGCCAAATATTTTGGGTCGACCTTGTCGTCCCAAACGACAGCCTAGACCCACCAATTTTCAACCAAAATGGTAGTAAAAAAAAAACTTTAATTTTGTTCAATTTGGGATGACAAAATCGTGCCATTTTTTTGTTAATAAATTTAGTATATTTTTGCGGAAATAAAAATATCCCGCCAAATACTTTGGGACGACAATGTCGTGCCAAAATGATTTTTTTTCCTTTTTGATAAATTTACTAGATTATATTTATAATAAAAACACTTTGGGACGACAATGTCGTACCAAAGTGTTTCTTTATTTTTTATTTTTTTTATTTTGTTTTTTAATAAATTTACTGCATTTTATTTTAAAAATTATATACATTTCGTTTGCTAATAGTTTCTCGCCAATATTTTTACCTGCAAAATATTACCGCTAATAGTTTCCCTCCATTATTTTTCCCACCATTATTTTTCCCGCCATTATTATTCCCCTCAAATTACAACTTTATATATCCCGCAAAGTTTTCCTTAAATATCCCGGCAAAACACAAATAACCCAATCGTCAATTCCCACAAAACACACGTAACAATATAATGGCTGATTACACGCCGGAAAAAGAGTGGTCACTGGTTTTATCGTCGATATATGTCTTTACTCGAGTTTTTGATACGTATGGGTTAGAAATATAGGGACTTTATTTTATTTTGTTAATGTGTTTTGGGACGACAATGACGTCGTAAAAAGTTTTTATTAATTAATTTGGTTAATGTAAGTTTGGTTATTTAATTTAGATTGTTTTTTGTATGTATTTGTGTTTGGGACATCCGGGATAGTCGGAACAGCTGGGGTCAACCGGGACAGTCGGGGTCAACCGCACTAGTACAAAAACGGGATTTGGTCACACATGGTCGAAATGGAACGGCCACACATTCGCATATTTGTGTGGCTGAAGGTACGAAAATTGACAACATTTACTAATTAGTCACATATAAAATTTTTGATTGTGTGACCATTAGAATTGTATTGCCACACAATTGAACATTGTGTGGCTAAAGGTATCTGGTAATTTTGTTTCTGATCATTTAGCCACATATGAATTTGGAATGCGTGACAAATACAAGTAACCTTGATGCGTTAGTCACATGAATTAATTGTTAATACAAATAAACCGTAAAAACGTTTATTAATATTTTGCGATCTCTTTGTGTTTTGTTGATAACATATATAATGTTATCTTAAGTATAATTTTAAGGATACATGTTATTTTTGTAAAGCATTTACATATAATCTTTTAAATACAAAAATGTAGTAACAAAAGCATTTGTTGTAATAGTTAATTAGGATGGGTAAAAATCACAACCCATGGATCTTAACCCATACCCAAAGAGACTTGATACAATGTATACTTAGATACATTGAATCTAGATATAACCCATGGACCAACCCATGACCCATAACCAAAAAACCCATGGGCAAAGAGGAGCGTTCCACGGATCCCTAGCTTTGTGCTAGCCGGATCCCAAGTCGAAGGGATCCGTGGGATCCGTGTGAACAGTGAGGAAATTTGCCTATAAATAGAGAGCCATTTCTTCATTAGATCTCACCTCTCTTCTTACTAAATCTCTCATACACTCTCATTCTCTTCTAACATATAGATCACTTGATCTAGAGAGTTGTTCTTCTTTTCTTTCTATTTGTGAATCTCATATAGATCCTTCTCTAAGGCGAGATCACGAGCATTCTACAAGTCATCCAAGCAAGGGGTCCTTGATTGATTTGTCACTCCGCAAGATTTCTGTAGCGAAGATCTTGTATTTGATATTTCACATATTTGTTGTGTAATAGTTGTGTTGGTTTGGTCCACCGTGCTACGGACTCGGTATCTAGCTTTGTACCGGATAAAGTGTAAGCAACGTTGTGAAGGCTTCTCCGCCAAGTGAAGGAGTTTGTTGACATAGTGCTTGAACTCTCGAGTAGGTGACTCGGGGAGTGGAGTAGGGCAAGGAAGGTGTCCTTGTAGCCGAACCACTATAAATCGGTTGTGTCATTTCTATCCCTTATCTTCATTTATTTACTTACATTATCATTAGATCTATACGTTCTCAACATCCATACGATTTCACATAATATCGAATCTAAAGTTTTTGAAATCAACTTAAAATCGGAAAAACTATTCAAGCCCCCCCTTCTAGTTTTCCACAGTTGGTATCAGAGCTAAGTTTATAAAAGTTTTAAAATAAAATTGTATTTTAAAAACTTTTCGATCACTATGGGTTCTTAAAATTATAAGGAAGGGCAATCTATGCAACGACCACCACTACTTGAAACTAATGGTTTTATATATTGGAAAAATAGATTCGAAACATATGTGAAGTCTAAAGATATTGATCTTTGGTACATTATTGTTGAAGGTGATTTTGAGGCTACCTCAAATGATGATAAAGGAAATTTAGTTCACATACCTCATGATAAACTAAATGATGAAATGAAAAAAAAGCTTTCTAAAAATAGTGAAGCAAAAATGGTTTTATATAATGCTTTACCGAAAAAGGAATTCGAAAGAATTTCTATGCTTAAAACCTCTAAAGAAATTTGGAATTCTTTAGTTGTAACTCATCAAGGCAACCAACAAGTTAAAAATAATAAAATTGATCTATTTGTTCAACAATATGAACAATTTTCAATATCGGATGAGGAAACTATAGATCATTCATTTGCTAACTTTAATACTATTATTACATCTTTACAAGCACTTGATGAATCCTTTTCTAGCCGTAACCATGTTAGGAGATATCTAAGGGCACTTCCATCGAAGTGGAGATCCAAGGTGACGGCAATCGAAGAGTCAAAAGATTTGACAATCCTCACCCTCGATGAACTCATAGGCAACCTAAAAGTCAACGAGCTTGTCCTTGCTAAAGATTCCGAAGCCTCAAAGGTGAAAGAGAAACACAAATTTCTTGCCCTTAAAGCCAAAAAGATTTCGAGCGATGAGGAGAGCTCATCTTCGAGTAGTGACGACGAAGAGTATGCTATGGCGGTAAGGGACTTTAAAAAGTTCTTTAGAAGAAAGGGTAGATACGTCAAACAACCGTATGACGATAAGAAAGGCTTTCGGAAAAACAAAGAGGACGAAAAGCCAAAAGATGATCGTACTTGCTTTAAATGTGGGGACCCAAACCACTTTATTAGTAAGTGTCCCAAACGGGATGATCAAAAGGCATTCGTAAGCGGCACGTGGAGAATGAGCGACGAGGAGGACGAAGAAATTTGTCTCATGGCAAATGACGAGGTATGTCACGAATACTATAGTAGTTCATCACTTGATGACGACTCATTGCATAATGAATATGATAAACTATGCAATATTAGCTTAAAACTAATTAACAAAAGCAAGCTTTTAAAGAGTCAAAACCAACGTTTAGATAAAGAAGTCATAGAATTAAAAGCAAAACTAAAACGTTTGGAAAAGGGTAAAATAGCAAGTGGTGAATGTGAACTTTGTGTTCAACTTCAAACACTAGTTGATCATTTAGATTCTAAAATTGCTAGAATGAGTACAAACACCTTAGATACAATACTCGATGGTGTTAAAACCGGCAACAACCAAAAAGGGCTAGGCATACAACAACTTGATCCATCAACTAGTGAAAGTAAAGAAACAAAATTTGTTAAAGAATTAGAAAAACCAGCCACTGTTGTGGCGGATCCCACGGATCCCCTAAAAAGGGAACCGGCTAGTGTACAAACTGGGATCCGTGGATCTGCTGTGACAACTAGTGGTAATAACATAGCTTCATCATCTAGAAACGATTTCGTTATAGTAAATAGGAAGAAACCAACTCATGTCACCACTAGACATCCACCTCCAAAAATTAATCCTACTTTTGCAAGAAACAAAGCACCATCTTTTCAAAGACATAATGCATCTAGGAGACCTAATAACGTTTATCCAAGAAGTAACCATCAAATGGGATGGAACCCTAATATGCAAAACGGTTTCTCTTTTCAAAACTTTGCTCCATGGAATGCATACTCATCTTATCCATACATGTCTAACATGATTGGAATGTTTAACACTAATGGACCCATGAATAAATGGGGACCAAACTTTTGAGTTTATTATTGTTTTAGGTGTGCTTAAAGGTCGACCTAGACCCCAATGAATGGGTCAAGGATAGCGGGTGCACGAGGCACATGACCGGCAATAGGGATCTATTCTCCACATATGAATCCGTTAATGGAGGTAATGTGGTGTTTGGAAATAGCAAAAGTAGAATCATCGGTAAAGGTACGGTTTCTAACAAATCTCTAACCATTAACGATGTGTGTCACGTAGAAAACCTAAACTTTAATCTCTTAAGTATAGGACAAATATGTGATAAAAGGTGCAATGTACTTTTTACCGAAACCGGTAGTAAGATACTTAAAAATGGCATAACCATAGGAAGAGGAATTAGGAAACATGGAGTCTATGTCATTAAAATCGGTAATGATCCTAAAGACAAACTATGTCTTACCTCTATGGATGATACTTCGACCTTATGGCATCGAAGATTGGGTCATGCCAATATGCGACTTCTTCAATCGCTATCATCCAAAGATCTAGTAAGAGATCTACCTAAGTTAAAATATGAACATCATTTTTGTGATGCTTGTAATATAGGAAAACAAGCTCACCCGAGTCATAAAGCTAAAAACATGGTGTCCACAACTAGGTGTCTAGAATTACTACATATGGATTTATTTGGTCCATCCGCTATCCAAAGTTATGGAGGCAACTACTATACTTTGGTAATAGTGGATGACTACTCTAGGTATACTTGGACAAAATTTTTAAAGAACAAAACGGAAACCTTTAACTATTTTGAAATATTAAGCAAAAAGATCCAAAGACAACTAGGAAAACCCATAGTGTCTATTAGGACGGATCATGGTAGGGAATTCGATAATGAAGTGCAATTCGGAGCTTTTTGTGACGCTAATGGTATTACTCACAACTTCTCGGCTCCACGCACTCCACAATCGAATGGGGTAGTAGAAAGAAAGAATAGAACCCTTCAAGAAATGAGTAGAACCATGCTTAACGAACAATCCATACCTCAAAAATTTTGGTGTAATGCTGTTGATACCTCAACATACATACTCAATCGAGTCTTAATTAGACCAATCTTAGGTAAAACTCCATATGAGTTACTCCGAGGCAAAAAGCCTACTTTAAATCATTTTAGAGTCTTTGGAAGCAAATGCTTCATTCTTAACACTAAAGATTACCTTACAAAATTTGATCCTAAATCAACCGAAGGTATCTTTTTAGGTTACTCGCTGATGAGTGCTTATTCACTCATCATTTTTGGTCAAATCTGAACTGCAAAACATCTAAAAACACTCCGAAATGCATCAAAATACTAAAAATATCTTAAAATTGTGTTTTATATGTTTCAGATGCAAAACAAATGAAAAACGAACAAAGTTTGCATAATTGGCAGTTTCAGTCCCCCTAACTTTTAAAAAATGGCAACTTTAGTCCCTAGAATTTCAAAGAATGACAGAATTCACCCTTGGACATTTTAAATTGGAAAACAAACATTTTTAGTCCTTTGGTAATTCTTACTTGTAAAAATTGGTCACTTTGATAAATTTTGGAAAATTGTCAAGTTTAGTCCTCAGGTTTCACAATTTGGCAGATTCAGTCCTCAACATATTTGAGTTTCACATGTTTGGCCCTTGGATAATACTTTTCAGAATTACATATGGGCCCCTGGAATTTCGGATTGTACATGTTTAACCCCTAAACTACAATTTGGATCAATGTCTATATCCTAAGTCCATAATAATACTTAAACCCTTTACCCAGCCCAATACCATACCCAATCCTGTCCACCTATGACCCGGTCAAACCCAACATCCAGACCCGGTCAATGAATAAACAAAACACACCCGTCTTCTTCCCTGTTTTTTCCCGCCCACACTTACCCATAACCACAAACCCAAGAACCCTAGATTCTCACCCTCTTTTTACTTCTCCCCAAACACTCCACCCCCATTCTCCCCATTACCCAGTTTCATCAAATCCCAAACTCACCTTATCCCTCTTTACCCAAGTTTACCCAAATCCCAACCCCACTACCCAACCTTTCCCCCTCCTCTCAGCTCCAGGTCACCAATCCCAGCTTCATAAGACCTCAATGGATGGCTTGGATTCATTTTCTCTTGTACCTACTTGATGGAAGGCTAAGATTGAATTCAAGAAGCACAAGTGGAATTCTTTGCTTGACTGCTCACACAAAAGAAGCACAAGAGAGTGAAGTTGAAGACCAGTAGATTGTAGTATAAATAGGAGATGTTGTAGCCATGTATAATGCACCCCTAGTTTTTAGAAAAAATTTAGCTTTAATGTTTTTAAGATTCTGTTGTAATGTTTTTTTTTTAGTTAATGAAAAGTTTCTTTTTCTCTAAATGTTATGTTAAGTTTAATCTCATTTGAAATTTGTTAAGGTTTTGAGTTCAAAGATCAAAGTAAAAGGGGTCAAACAGTTTGTAAAAGAAAAAAAAAATCAGTAAGGGATTGTTTGTTTTAAGCTTCTAAATGGTCAAAATAGTGTTTGTACCCGTTTGACTTATCAAGTCAAATTGCTCTTAACACATTTAGGTTAGTTTAGAAGTCTTGAAAATGGTTGAACAAGTTTGATACAAGCTTAGGTAAAATCAAAAACTGTTTTCTGTTTTTCTGCACTCACACAGGACAGCAGTTGTGCTGCAGTTCTTGGGCTCATTTTTTAGCTTAATGGGTATCTAAAGTTGGCAAAATTTTGTTTTCATTCAATCCTTGTACTACCCACTCAATCTAGTTTAAGTGGCAAGCTTTAATATCATCACTAGCATAGTTCAATTTGAAGAGAAAAATCTGTCCATTTACAATTTTTTGTCTCAGCATAAAACAGCCAAAAGTGACCTGTCAACAGCTTATTTATAAGCTGTTTCAGTGTCCATCTTACCCTCTAATTAGCTTTTTCTGAATCTCTACCATGCTAACCTTATGCTTGCAGCTTGTACTTGAATTTGCAGCCCTATTCTCAGCTTAAAAATAAGCTTGAACAGGGCACCTCTTCAGGTTGTTTGGGACTGCTCATACCAGTTCACAGGTCACTATTTTAGTCTATCAAGTTTTTTTTTGTTTCTCTTTAATCTGCTTATTAGGTATGTTTCAGTGGTGTTGAAGAAGCTTAGTCTAGTTTAGATCAAATTTAGCTTATTTAGGAATCCCCTATTATGCTTATTTGCCTCTAGTTAGCTTGAGGAATCATTAGCCAACTGATCCTTTGCTTATTCATTATTTAGGTAGGTAATTCAAACTTAGATTGTTAGATTTAGTGTGATTATTGGATACCAACAGTAGTGCTTGATTAAAAAGTTGCTCTTAGTTCATTTCCTAGCTTAATTAAACTAAAGGGGTGTTTGTTTAGTGCTGGTTGTAGGCTGCTACAATTAAGCAGTTTCGACTGCTTATTCCCTTGATAGTCTAGGTTCATTTTCTGCTTTCCCTAGCTTATTATAGACTTAGTTTAGTATTCATTAGCTTAAACTTAGCTTATATTGCTGATTGTACCTAATTGGATTTTTATAATTCTCAAAAGGTTTGTTTGGCTTGTGTTCTGTCCACAATAGCTGCCAATAAGCTGTTGTAACAGCTTATTGTGTAGTTTTCTTCTAACAAGTTTTCACAAAAAAATGTCATCTTGGTTGTGCTTATAAGTCAGTTTCAAAAGAAAAGAAAAAACGTTTTGTTTAATGTTTGTTTGCTGACAACAGCTTGGTGTTTGATTTGGTTCTGTCCAAAGTCAGTTCAAAGAAGCTGTTCCAACAGCTTATTTGTAAGGTTTCAATAAAAACGTTTTCACAAAAAATTGCTTATCTCATTGCCCTTTACAAGTTCCAAAAGAAAAAGTTGAAAAAAAAATGTTTGCAAAAAACCTGGCATAGCTGGGACTCGAACCCACGCCATCCAGTTCACAACACAACACCTCTACCGTTTGCCCTTGGGACTTGTCTCAGTCACATTTGGATTATTAAATACATAAGGGGTGTTTGACAGTTTTGCTTATAAGTTGTTTTTAGCTTATTTCTTGCTTATTTTCAAAAGCAACACCTACCTTTTTCATTTTTCCTAGAATCAGTTAGGCTTAAAGTAGTTTTTGTGAAATTTTCAGATTTTTCTTAAATAGTTTAGTACTTTTAATCATTTAATTAGATTAAACTAGTTTTTAATTCGTAGAAATTAATTCAAAAGTCGAAAAAATATTCCGCTTTTTCCAAAAATCATTTTTAGTCAAATAGAACGTAGGAAAATTGATTTCACACCCGTAGCCCTTAAATTGCAAAATTTTTACGTTTATGGCTCGGGTTGTTTCCCAGTTTTTACGTTTTTACGTTTTAGCACCCTAGGACTTAGTGTAGCTTCGTTTTATCATTTCTTAGGCTTAGTGATAGTTTATTTTAGTTTATTAGGGTTCCCTTGCCTTAATTACCTTCCCGTTCATTAAATTGTAGAATACGTAATCAAATCCAAAATCATTAAAAAAACCAATTCAAGTTCGAATCACGAAACTCAACGAATCCTTCCATTCACACCTCGTTGGGACACGACCCGGGAAATCACTTTTTCGGTGTCACTTTTATCACACCCGTGAGGTTTGGCACGTTGACCTTTTTCCTAAAGGGTTAATTTGTCGAATTTTACGGTTATTTTGATATACGTTGATATTGTGTTTTTCACCACTCACTTCACAACGAATCACTCGCCTAATAGAAAAGCTTACGTCATATTAAACAAAGAAACAATGAAGGTAGAAGAGTCATTAAACATAAAATTTGATGAAAGTCCACCCAAACCCTCTCCACCTCTTGTCGATGACGAGATCATAGAAAGTGAAGCTATTGTAATTAAGAAAAAGATTAACGAAGAAGATGAACCTTCAATTAGTGAAATCACAAACATTAAAGAGTCCAAAGATCACCCCGTAGATAAGGTCATAGGAAAGTTAAACGAACGAACATTAAGGTCTCAAGTTCAAAACCTAAGTAGCTTATTTTGTTTTGTTTCAACTATAGAACCTAAGAACACACAAGAAGCCATAAAAGATGAAAGTTGGGTAATGGCTATGCAAGAAGAATTAAACCAATTTGTTTATAACGATGTTTGGACACTTGTCCCTCCACCTAGTAATCAAACCGTAATAGGAACAAAATGGGTGTATAAAAACAAATTAGATGCAAACGGAGTAGTATCTAGGAACAAGGCTAGACTCGTTGCCCAAGGGTATAACCAACAAGAAGGAATAGACTTTGATGAGACCTATGCCCCCGTGGCTAGATTAGAGTCTATAAGAATACTTCTTGCGTATGCTTGTGCTAATGATCTAAAGCTTTATCAAATGGATGTCAAAAGCGCTTTTCTAAATGGTCTTATTAATGAAGAAGTATATGTAGCTCAACCCCCGGGCTTCATCGATTTTGAAAAACCCAAACACGTTTATAAATTAAAGAAAGCCCTTTATGGTCTTAAACAAGCTCCAAAAGCTTGGTATGATAGACTCAAGTCTTTTTTAATTAAACATAACTATACCATGGGGTTAGTTGACAACACACTTTTTACTAAGAAAAGGGAGTCACACATAATCATAGTACAAATATATGTAGATGATATTATATTCGGATCCACTTGTCAAGACATGTGTGATGATTTCTCTAAAATCATGCATGACGAGTTCGAGATGAGTATGATGGGAGAACTTAGTTTCTTTCTTGGTCTACAAATTAAACAAGTAGAAGATGGTATCTTCTTCAATCAATCTAAATACATCAAGGAGATGTTAAAGAAATTTGGTCTAGAAGAGTCGAAACCAATTAGGACACCCATGTCATCCGACACCAAACTCACAAAAGATGAAAACGGCGAATCCGTAGATAATACTAAATATCGTGGCATGATAGGTAGTCTCCTCTACCTCACGGCAAGTAGGCCGGATATCATGTTTAGTGTCTGCTTATGTGCTAGGTTTCAAGAAAACCCCAAAACTTCACACCTAGAAGCCGTAAAAAGAATTTTTAGATACATTAAGGGTACAACACAATTAGGATTATGGTATCCTAAGGGCACGGGTGTAGAAACAATTGTATATGCAGATTCTGACCATGCAGGGGATTACGTTGATAGAAAAAGTACAAGTGGGGTGTGTACTTTCATGGGATGTTGTTTAACATCGGGGTTTTCTAAGAAACAAACGGCTCTAGCAATATCAACAACCGAAGCCGAGTACGTCTCCGCCGGCAAAGCATGCCAACAAGCACTATGGATGAAACAAGCGTTAGTAGACTACGACATTCATCTAAGCGACATAGCCATTCTATGTGATAACAAAGGTGCCATCGACTTAAGCAAGAATCCGGTATTGCATTCTCGCACCAAGCATATAGAGATTCGTCATCACTTCTTAAGAGACAATGTTCAAAAGGGGAACATTTCTATTGAGAAGGTAGCATCCGAAGATAACATAGCCGACGTCCTCACCAAACCGTTGAAGCGGGAACAATTCAACCTACTTCGTCTTGGTCTTGGTTTAATGGAACACACGTCGTAATCTATTTTGACTCTACAAGGTATGTAAACACTAGCCTTCTTCCCTTTGAGTCTAGGATCTCTATTTCACGCACAACTCACAAACAATACGGGAATTTTCAAAACCCAAAGATAAGTTTTTTTTTTACTTATAGCTCTCCTACTTTTTATATACACATTTTCAAAGAAAACCTACTTTCACAATGTTTTCTAAAAGGATGATACCTTCCCGTATCAATTTCACAAAAGCAATTTCTCACGTCTAGGACAAATCGCTTTTTCATTATTAATACAAAGTAAAAACCCGTTTTCATTGCATCTCATGTCTTTTGAATGCTAAAGGGGACACATAACTAATATGTGTTTTCGGGTTATCTCAATAGGATACGTTTTATACTTCTAGTTTAGTTTTTATTTCGTTTTAGGGGTCGAGATAACCGGCAACTCCAAATAGTCTGCATATAGGCACACAATAGACAAAAATATTTCCAAAAGGAGAATTTTGTACTGCCTGAAACACCAGACCCACGGATCCCAGCCTTTATGCTGGACGGATCCCTCATGGGAAGGATCTGTGGGATCCGTGTATACAGAAGCTGTTTTCAACTTCTATTTTTGTCATTTTGGATGAAATATCCACATTTGTCTTATTTTTGGGAGTATGCTCTTTAATGCTTGTGTTCTCATGATCACATGCCTTGAATTCATATCTAATCATTAGATTTTAATCCACATTTTGGGTCAAGCATTCATTACAATGTGTTGTTTTTCTATATATATAACTCCCAAAATGCTTGCATACTCCATCTCCTTCTCACAAACACACTTCATAATGTCATCCAAAAACCCTTTAGGAGAATCATCTAGAACAAACAATCATGATATCCAAACCTTTGTACTTCCACCATCCTAAAATACCACAATCAAATGCTAGGATATCCGCCCGGATTAGTATCCGATCTTGTTGTTTAGCAAAACCAACCTCAAATGATTCATCCTTAAATAACTCACCACAAGATGCTTCCATTATAGCACCACCCTCATCACCAACAAGTACACCAACTTCATCACCACCTAAAATAACTCTTTTGGAACTCCTTAGGAATCCAACAAGATCTACCCAACCTAAAGAAAAAGAATTAGTCTTTTCCACACCCCCCACATCACCAAATACTATTTTTCAAGATCTTGAAACATCACCACCTCTAGCTCCCATCACATCAACATCTAGGTTCTTTTCCACCACCACATACAAACATTCCGGATTTTGATCAATATTTTCCTATTTTTCCACCACAACTTCCGCATAACTCAAATCAAAACAACCCGGAAAACTTCCGCACTCATTACCCACATCACTTACATTGTGAACATTGCCAATCCACTAGGGAAATTGCAATAGAAGTTAGGGAAGAAATGCGTTTCATACTCAATCTCATCCTTGATCGCATCAATACAATTACTCATCAAAACCTCCATCCATAACCTTATGCAAGCATGGAAGGAATCTCTACTACTATTTTTCACTTTTTATATCTTTTTGTCTTTTTCAAGAACAAGTCTTGTTCTTATTTTTACATGCTTGTAAGTGGCTTAACTACCACTACAATTTGTCGTTTTATTACAAGGCCTTGTTTACATACCTTGGCTCCCTATCTTGTTTCTCGACAACCATAAGATCAATTAAGCATGTTACTAACTTTCTTTTGTAGATTTTTTTTCTCTTGACGCCCCAAACTAGGGGGAGCTACCGTCAAGGGGGAGTAAGTAGACTACTTTTTTCTCCAAGGGTTAACTTTTTGTTTCGACAAAAAGGGGGAGAAGAAGTAAAACTTAGGAGCTTTCAAAACTTACATCTATTCTTAAGTTTTACTCATCATAACATTATATTTTGTCATCAACAAAAAGGGGGAGATTGTTAATACAAATAAACCGTAAAAACGTTTATTAATATTTTGCGATCTCTTTGTGTTTTGTTGATAACATATATAATGTTATCTTAAGTATAATTTTAAGGATACATGTTATTTTTGTAAAGCATTTACATATAATCTTTTAAATACAAAAATGTAGTAACAAAAGCATTTGTTGTAATAGTTAATTAGGATGGGTAAAAATCACAACCCATGGATCTTAACCCATACCCAAAGAGACTTGATACAATGTATACTTAGATACATTGAATCTAGATATAACCCATGGACCAACCCATGACCCATAACCAAAAAACCCATGGGCAAAGAGGAGCGTTCCACGGATCCCTAGCTTTGTGCTAGCCGGATCCCAAGTGGAAGGGATCCGTGGGATCCGTGTGAACAGTGAGGAAATTTGCCTATAAATAGAGAGCCATTTCTTCATTAGATCTCACCCCTCTTCTTACTAAATCTCTCATACACTCTCATTCTCTTCTAACATATAGATCACTTGATCTAGAGAGTTGTTCTTCTTTTCTTTCTATTTGTGAATCTCATATAGGTCCTTCTCTAAGGCGAGATCACGAGCATTCTACAAGTCATCCAAGCAAGGGGTCCTTGATTGATTTGTCACTCCGCAAGATTTCTGTAGCGAAGATCTTGTATTTGATATTTCACATATTTGTTGTGTCATAGTTGTGTTGGTTTGGTCCACCGTGCTACGGACTCGGTATCTAGCTTTGTACCGGATAAAGTGTAAGCAACGTTGTGAAGGCTTCTCCGCCAAGTGAAGGAGTTTGTTGACATAGTGCTTGAACTCTCGAGTAGGTGACTCGGGGAGTGGAGTAGGGCAAGGAAGGTGTCCTTGTAGCCGAACCACTATAAATCGGTTGTGTCATTTCTATCCCTTATCTTCGTTTATTTACTTACATTATCATTAGATCTATACGTTCTCAACATCCATACGATTTCACATAATATCGAATCTAAAGTTTTTGAAATCAACTTAAAATCAGGCAAAACTATTCAACCCCCCCTTCTAGTTTTCCACAGTAATATTTTGTGTGACTAAATCATAGAGTCAAGTTTTTTCACACATTATTTAAGTGTGACTGATATGTTTTGCTAAGTCTTTAGCCACATCTGAAATTGGAACGCGTGACAAATGAAAAGTAAGGTTGAAGCATTAGTCACGATATACATATAAACAATGACAAGTATATGTCACACACTTGAACACTGTGACCAAATGCCATATATGGTCACACTAAACGTTTTGTCACACATTCATTAAGTGTAGCCAAAATCCAGTACATATGCTCACGTAAGTTAATATGTGTGTTTAAAGTTTAGTTTGTGATAGCTTGCCAAAAGCTAATCTATATAGTCACATTTACTACTAACACTGTGACCAAATGCCATATATGGTCACACTAAACGTTTTGTCACACATATTATTTAAGTGTAGCCAAAATCCAATACATATGGTCACGTAACTTAATATGTGGCCATTAGATGATCAATAGTCACACAAAATACACGTTTCTTCACTTTAAACACCATATGGTCACAGCTTATTAACACTTTTAGCCACTTTATGATTAATTGTATGTGACTAAATACCCAAAACAAACATGCTTTGTGTGACTAAATGTTAGAAAATGCCACACAAACATAAATTTAATGTGGCCATTGGATGATCAATAGTCACACAAAAAACTATTATGTTTTTCATAAACAGAACTAACTACGAATACTAAACAGACTTAACTTAGGTCTGCCAGACTTAACTTTGTATTGGTAGCCTAAACCACTAAAACTAACCTACCAGACTTAACTTTGTACTGGCAGCCTTAACCACTAAACTTTTTTGCTTATAAGCATACCACAACACAAAATATTTCTTTTTTGGTGTAAAGGTGAACTTTTATTAATTAAGGGAACACCATATGGTCACAATTATGTGAACTTTTAGCCACTTTATGATTAATTGTATGTGACTAAATACCCAAAACAAACATGATTTATGTGACTAAATACCTAAAACAAACATGATTTATGTGACTAAATTTTAGAAAAGGTCACACAAACATAAAATTCATGTGGCCATTGGATGATCAATAGTCATACAAAATACACATTTTTTCACTTTAAATATCATATAGTCACACTTATTAACACTTTTGACCACTTTATGCTTGATTGAATGTGACTAAATACCCAAAAGAAACATGCTTTGTGTGACTAAATGTTAGAAAAGGCCACACAAACATAAAATTCATGTGGCCATTGGATGATCAATAGTCGCACAAAATACACATTTCTTTACTTCACAGTTCGATACATATGGTCACGTAAGTTAATATGTGTAAAGTTTAGTGTGTGTTTGCTTGCCAAAACCTAATGTGTATAGTCACATTTAATTATAGCACGATCATGTGACTATAGGCTTTACAATAGTCACACCATATCACAAATGTGTATCTAAGTTATGTTTATGGCCACATTATAAGGGTATTATATGTGACCAATACATTCAAAATAGTCACATTGTAAAATATTCATGTGACTATTATTTATAGCAAAATGTGAACTCAAACGGTTCCTAGGCCGACGTAGAACGACGAAGCCTATTCCGAAGCGACCAAGGTTCCTCGACGTCGTAGACCAAGTTTTCCTAGGCCGACTGTAAACGTGCCCCGACGGTTCCTAGGCCGACGTAGAACGACGGAGTCTATTCCGAAACGACCAAGGTTCCTCGACGTCGTAGACCGAGTTTCCTAGGCCGACGTAGAACGACGGAGCCTATTCCGAAACGACTAGGTTCCTCGACGTCGTAGGCCAAGTTTTCTAGGCCGACGTAAACGTGCCCCGACGGTTCATAGGCCGACTTAGAACGACGGAGCCTATTTCGAAACGACTAAGGTTCCTCAACGTCGTTGACCGAGTTTCCTAGGCCGACATAAACTTGCCCCAACGGTTTATCATTAACCTTGATATTAGTCACATTGAGTGTTTGTGTGACTAAATTCAAGATGTTATGTATGGTCACATGAAGTATTTATTTAGGTGTCTAAATCATAGAGTCATATCTTGTCACACATTATTTAAGTGTAGTCGCAATTCGATACATATCACAAATGTGTGACTAAATTATGTTACGAGTAATAAAAAATAGCAAGAAAATAAAAAAGGATGTTACAGCCCAACGAGAATCGAACCTGCGACCTCCCCTACAGACGTCAAGTAATTTACCATCTTGCCAGGGTAACATATTCATTAATGTAATGCATTTCCTATTTAATATAGAAGTTTAAGCTTCATTGTTTTTGGCTAGTAGCTTAAAGAGTGCTTATAGAAGCTGCTTATTAAATCGTGACTTTTTCTCCCTCTGCTTTCAATTTGTTTCACTTTTAAAATTTCGAATCTAGCAAAACTAAATAAGTTGTAGCTTATTTGGATTAAAGGGTAAAATATCATAACGGTTTAAACCGTTTTTGTTCATTTTTTTCTTGATTTCGACCATTTTTGTACGTCTGGGACCGTTTTTGTCTATTGTCTAACGGTTTCTTAAAAAAATGGTATGAAGGCGTACAAAATGTACGAAAGCGAACACAAAGTAGCAAAACAAATAAAAAAAGGAGAAGGACGTATGAAAACGAAAAAATCGTACAAAATATACGAAAACGTAATAAATGTTTCATAACGTTTTAATACGGAGGAAAACGTTAAAAAAAGCTTGAAAACATATGAAAACGAGAGAAATTTGCCAAAACGTTCAAAAAATGGATGAAATCGGTCGAACACGGTCGCAATCGGTCGTAGTCGGTCTAAAACGGTCTAAATCCGTCGAAATCTGTCAAAAATTGTCAAAATCGGTCGAAAACTAGCGAGATCGATCAAAATCAATTGAATGCTCAAAAGGGGACGAAAAACGTTACAAACGGATGAAAACGTAAAAAAAAATACAAAACGTATAAAAATATTGTATAGTATTTGTCTTAGTTTACAAAGCCAATGCACATTACCCATGACCCATGTTAATTACCCATTGTTGACCACCAATCATGTATTGGTCGATAACATGACAGTATAGCCACTACAACCCAATGCTCATGAACCATTAACCATGTTAATTACCCATTATCAACAATCATGGATGTGTCGTAACATGACACTCTAAGCAACTATAACCCAATGCATATGACCCATATGATGTCAAATACCCATTAATTAATGTGACAAGTGATAACCTAATGCACATGAACCATGACCCATGTGAATTAGCCATTATCACCGGTCATGCATGGGTTGCATCGGGTTGGTAGGTGTATAGTTATAGTGTGAAGGTTATATGAATTATATTTGATGTTATTAAAGGCGGTCATGCATGGGTTGCACCGGCTTGGCAGATGTATACCGTTTGTCACAGAAACTAAAAAGCAAGTATAAATACTAAGGTTGAGCTCAAAGCTCGATAAGAATTAGCTCGAACAAACTCTAGTTGGCTCGAGCTCGACTCGTTTATGCGATTCAAAAATAAAAAATTAAAGTTTGGCTCGAGCTTGGCTCGTAATATATCTATTTTGAGCTCGTTAATAAGCTTGTTATCGAACTTGTTAATAAGTTCACCTATAATACAAATGTATAATATTTTATATATGTTTAATATGTAAAATATCATAGTGTCATTTAGGCTCGTGATCCTAATCAAATTTTGTTTGTAAAAGTCAGGCTCGAGCCCGATTGATAGATGAACTGCAACTTAGGCTCGAGCTCGCGCTCGGTTAAGCTCGGCTCATTCAAGTTTTTTACTGATATGATCCTGAGCTTTTCACGAGCGGCTCAGTTCATTTCCGGCCCTACTATAAACAAAATTTCGTGTGTTAAATTCATATGTAATATTTACATATCCCGCACTTATTTTTGCCCAAGATAAAATTTCCCTCTTAACTTTTCACGAGCCTCGCCTAAATTTCTCCCCACAATTTTTGAGATTCCTTAGCGGGATATACTTTTCATATTTGGAAGGATATCAACTCATCTCAACATACACAAACCTACACACATAACGATCGGTTATGGTATTTAACCAAAACGAAACCCTAACTTATTAGCGTGATTAGGTTCAGTTTCCAGAGTTTTTTGTTCACTTAGGTTTTGTGGTCGACGTGTCAACTGTTGTTGAAAGAGTAGGCTGAAAACCCTAATTTTTAGGGGTTGGTCGTTCATAAATTCAGGTATGCAGTTGTCGAAATTGAACTAATACTGACATTGTTAGTCTATTTGCCCTAGGTTTGATTTCTTTTGAATTGGGTATTTGTTGTAAAGATTTGATTGGAATTGTGGTTCAAGAAGATAAGTAATTTAATTCTGATTTCTAACATGTTCTTCTTGGGTTTGATTTGGTTTTGTTTTCTGTGTTGTCAAGTTAGAGTCTTTCGATTGGTCAAAAGGGTACACCGGGGAATAAGTTAGGATGGCTATATTTGACACTGGAATTCGTTCTGATCATCCTCATTTCAGCAATATCAAGGTAATACTGACAATATAACTTTAGTGTAACTGTGCTTAAAGATCGTTCGAATTTGTAAAACTCATATAGTAAGAAAATAAGAATCTAACTTTTGTTTTTAACGATTTCAGGAGCGCACTAATTGCTGGTGAAGATGCAGAATGCCTTGGTTTTGCACCATACACCGAGATCTAGGCTTTTCACGTGTTTACAGATGCACAGGTAATGAATTAGTATAGCTTTTCAATACATGGGAATCTCATATGTTTGTTATGCTATTAAAGGTTGTTAATCGTTTTATGATTTTCTTAAGATGATAAGTTTTTATTCAGCTTATTGCAGGTGTCATACACGTCATGGTTTTTAGATGCTTTCAATTATGAAATTGAAAGCAATATGGATGTTCTAAACTTGAGCATCGGTGGTCCTGATTACTTGGATCTTTCCTTTGTAGAGATGGTGAGAGTCTGTTTGACCTTAACTTGTGTTGACCAGGTCTAAAAGCTCCCCGTTTTGACACAAATTGGTCAATGTGTTACCAGGTGTTGGAATTGACATCAAGCAATATTATTAAGGTACAGGTTCATTTCTGTATTTACTTTTAGAATGTGAACGTAAAAAAATTTGTTGATATCATCTTCTCCATTACAAAAACAAATTGTTGTTTGCTGCAGGCGGTCATAATCTTGACCTCAACCTATCAGTTTCTTCCGTTACAAACAGTCCGAAGCGGAATCACAATGTACATAATACGGATATGTGTTTTACAACCAGTGAATTACCTTATGAGAAAAGACTGAAGGTATGTGAAATTGTAGAATAGTAGAGTATCAATAAGAAGTTCATTATTGTTAACCATATTGTGTCAATTGTGACATACATATCCTTTATGATTCTAGATATCGAGGAAGTTGAGTCTAACGTTCTGGTGGTTGATGTAAATTTGAACTTTTGAGTTTGGGGTTAAATATAATCTGGCGATTTTTTTACAGGCTTTGAGAGTCATTAAGTATGTCGTGGGGAAGTCTGGTGTGGAATTCAGGAGGGAAATTCAAAATAACTCGGTGGCTGTTCGTTAGTTAATTCACTATAGAGGACAACTCGATCCATTAAATGGTGATGCACTTAATAAATCTATTCGGGAAACTGCCCAAAAGGCGTTATCGTCTATATTTGCTGGACAAGATAGCAGTAAACCGCAAATAACACAAGTTCTTACCCGACGATACAAGGTTTTGGGAATACCAACTTTAGCATGCCATCTGATGATAACAAGTCATTAATTAGTGAAGTGGTTGGCATAGGAAGTGCAACAATTAAACATGGTTTAGATAGCATAACACAAGCTCAAACCCAAAGTAAAAATGAGACAGGAACTTACAAGAGCCCAAATTTGCAAAGTTCATTGACTAATGAAAGTAGCTACTCTGATGGCACCGTTTATCAAGAAGTGCATATGGATTGCGGGGTCAAGATCTTAATACAAGTCAGACAGATGAAAATGGGAGCGTGACCCCAAGCTATTCGAATGAGAAGAGTCGTGAAGAGAGGTTAATAGTTACTATCGTAACATCTGGTGGTGTTCGTCTTCAACCTACTCATGTTGTCATTCAGGTTTTTCTAATGGAGGCCGTGAAATTGGATGCAATAGCTTTAAGTCGTGTACTCGAAGCCAAGCTTCAATCGCATACGTGGCAGGTAGATGCTCTTGAATCTCTTTCTTACTTATTTAATTAGTTTTGGCCAAAAAAAACCACTGAAGTTTCAAAATAAATGATTAAAGTTCTAAAGATAATCTGATCTAGTGAGATGACGTTGGCCGAAGTATCCATAGGTTCTGACCATGGTGAGATGACGTTGGCCGAAGTTTATTTTAACCTACTCTGAGTCTTTGAGTGATGTTCACATAATGTTATCAAGCATGCTATAGTTTCTTTTCATTCATCACATGTTTCATATTTTTCCTTGGTTATTGATTTGACCAAACATTTGCAACTCTTTTGCTATCCAGTAATTGAGATTAAATCGGATGCGAGTCTTGGTGAAGTTGTCCTGTTACTGTCCCAAAATAAAGTTCTTAGTGCACCTGTTGTGGATGTTGACGCACCAGAGGACGCTAGTTGGATTGATAGATATCTTGGAATGGTGGAGTTTGCAAGCATTGTTGTGTGGATCAGGTTCGCATATTAGTTTTCTTAAATTTTAGATATTTAATTAAGTAGTCAAATTATTAATATGGGCTATCAAGGGAAAAACAGAGCAGGTGTAATCTCACTCTACAAGTACAGGCAGAAAAGAATGGCAGCTTGGATGCATTAGAGGGCTCTATGAGACCAGCTTTTGCTGTAGCAGCCAGTGGGGTGTCTTCTCCGAGATATAGAAGCTCACTACCTGAGTCGCCTAAGACTGCTGGAATTTTTTTTGAGATATTAACTTCCTCTGATTTCTATAAATGTACAAAGGTTTTTCTTCTAAATAATTTATATTCGTTTCTTCTCTTCCAGAATTTATCAAAATTCATTTCCCTTTTTTGTTTCATTCAAATACTTTTTAATAACTCAATCTAAATACATCTTGGGATCATTTTGTTGGGCTCCATTTCTAGAGTTGCAGACATCAAACTCATTTCTGATCATGCTTTTACTACTCTCAAAGTACAGAATGAAGATCATCCATGTAGTAGATCCAGGTGAGTAGAAGATAGACAACATCATTACAGTTTGCTGTAATTCATAATGTGCCGATCTCCAGTGGTTCAAAAGTTTAGGTTCTAAGAAATTGTGTGGTCTTGGTCTTCCTCTTATGAAAACCGATAAAGTAATCAAGGTACATGGCTATATACATTAATCTGCCTTTCATGTCTATATGTGTCGCCATTGTAGTTTCCTTGTTGCCTATTTCTCATTGCGCATCTGACTTGTAAGGTGTTGCAGGCATTTAGACTAATGAGGGAGAAGAGAGTTTGTGGACTGCTCAGAGATTAAGACTACTCGAAGTTAATACTCCTAGTGTATTAGTTACAACTGTTAGTTATAAGTTAGTACTGTTGGTTCATATAATTAGTACTGCTTATATGATATGTATTAGTTGTTTATGGAAAAGATTATAGATACTTCGGAAAATATTGTATTTGAATTTGTTTTGATATATATTTGAATTTTTTTTAATATATATTGAATTTTTAAATGTGACTAAAAGATGCATATAGTCACACTTATTAACACTTTTGGTCACTATTTGTTTAATTCGTTGTGTGACTAAATATTACAAAAGGCCACACAAACATAAAATTCGTGTGGCAATTGAATGATCAATAGTTACACAAAACATATATTTCTTCACTTTAAACACCATACGGTCACACTCATTAATACTTTTAGCCACTTTATGATTAATTGTATGTGACTAAATACCAAAAACAAACGTGCTTTGTGTGACTAAATATTATAAAAGGCCACACAAAAACAAAAGTCATGTGACCATTTGATGATCAATAGTCACACAAAATACACATTTCTTCACTTTAAACGACATAAGGTCACATTTATTAACACTTTTGGCCACTATATGCTTAATTGTATGTGACTAAATACTCGAAAAGAAATATGCTTTGTATGACTAAATGTTACAAAAGGGCACACAAACATAAAATTCATGTGACCACTGGATGAACAATAGTCACACAAAACACACATTTCTTCACTTTAAACGGCATATGGTCACACATATTAACACTTTTGGCCACTTTATGCTTAATTGTATATGACTAAATACTCAAAAGAAACATGCTTTGTGTGACTAAATGTTAGAAAATGCCACACAAACATAAAATTCATGTGGCCATTGGATGATCAATAGTTACACAAAACACATATTTCTTCACTTTAAACACCATATGGTCACACTTATTAACACTTTTGGCCACTATATGCATAATTGTATGTGACTAAATACCCAAAACAAAAATGCTTTGTGTGACTAAAAGTTACAAAAGGCCACACAAACATAAAATTCATGTGACCATTGGATGAACAATAGTCACACAAAACACACATTTCTTCACTTTAAACGGCATATGGTCACACTTATTAACACTTTTGGCCACTTTATGCTTAATTGTATGTGACTAAATACCCAAAAGAAACATGCTTTGTGTTACTAAATGTTAGAAAAGGCACACAAACATGAAATTCATGTGGCCATTGGATGATCAATAGTCACACAAAATACACATTTCTTCACTTTAAACACATATGGTCACACTTATTAACACTTTTAGCCACGCTATGATTAATTGTATGTGACCAAATACCCAAAAGAAACATGATTTGTGTGACTAAATATTACAAAAGGCCACACAAACATAAAATTCAAGTGGCCATTGGATGAACAATAGTCACACAAAATACACATTTCTTCACTTTAAATACCATATGATCACACTTATTAACACTTTTGGCCACTTTATGCTTAATTGTATGTGACTAAGTATACAAAAAAAAATGCTTTGTGTGACTATACAGTGTTTATGGTCACTAATACTGATTAATCCAACTAAAATTTGTACCTAATTAGTCACACATGTTAAGGTTTTGGTTACTGTTTTGTAATAGAGACTAAAAAAAAGTCAAACATGTGACCGTAAGGTACCTATGGTTCGCGCGACCTTTAGTCACACACGCTCGAAAAATCATGTGTGACTATATGTATATCGTCACACTTATTGGGTGTAGCCAAATCCACTTTCTTTTTTCTAGTGCCGGGACAGTCGGGGTCAGCCGGGTCGAGCGACAACCTCTTTTTCTCTCTCTCTTTTCTTCTCTTCCTGTATTTCAGCCGCGAAATAGGTGTATACTTTAATTACTTTGTCGATAATGTATATACTAGGTTTGTTTGATCACATAGGTTTGGTTTTGGTGCGACATTTTAATTGTTAGTTATTGATTGTGCTTTCATGTGATATGTGATATCGGAAAAAATATATGTGATATGTGATATCGGAAAAAATACATGTGATATGTTATTAACAGTTAGTTATAATACTTAAAGTGACCGTGTTAAAATGAAAATGATATGTGATATCGGAAAAAATGATATGTGATATGTTATTAATTGTTAGTTATAATACTTAAAGTGACCGTGTTAAAATGAAAATGATATGTGATATCGGAAAAAATGATATGTGATATGTTATTAATTGTTAGTTATAATACTTAAAGTGATCCTGTTAAAATGAAAATGATATGTGATATCGAAAAAAATGATATGTGATATGTTATTAATTGTTAATTATAATACTTTGGTTAGTAATATTGTGATTATTAAACATGCGTTACTGTTTTTAGGATTTTAATGATTAATTTCGGAAATTGCCCGTCCGAATTTAATCATCCTATAGAAAACCCGTCCGAAATTAATTTATTAGAACTTAATTTTGGAAAGTCCCCTGTTTGGGACTGTTTTTGAATGTTTTGTCTCATTTAGGATATGGATGCGTATAACTGTTTCACTATTTGAGAGAAATTCGACAGTATTTCCCTTTCACTCCTACGAATATGTCTTTAATTCACATATTTGGGGAGTTGAGGGGAAATGCTGCCGAATTTTTTCCAAATAGTAAATCAGTTATACGCATTCATATATGAGACGAGACATTCAAAGAGTGGGTTAGGATTGCCTTCCATAATTGCACTAGGTAAACAGAACAGCTCATAATTACGCCTTTTCATGTTTGAATGTGTTTATTGCGTATGTATGTATATATATAAATTCATTTATTTGAATATGTTTTTTTTACAACGTAGTCATGACAATTGATAAGAGTTGGACCACTATATCCAACCATAATTCCCTGGAATTTTTAGATGGTCTTTTTGCATTCGTCGCGCATTGTGAGCCATTGTTAAACCCCATCTAAAAAATGATTCATTGCCCATGTGTTCATTGTGGTAACGCTCCAAATAAATTGGGTACACTCAAAACTCTTGAGTCACACATATCTAAATACGGGTTTGACACACGTTATACTACTTGGAAATATCACGGTGAACCGCTTCCTCCACCCCACCTTCACCTGAACACATTGACATAGATGCATTATTCCACGATATTTCTACAGATAATGCCCCAAACTCCACCATCTCAAACAACAGGTTCTCAACCAGATCAAACAACAGGTCCTCAACCAGCTTAAACCAGTGATCCTAGCATTAATAACAAGTACGAAGAGTTACTTGCTAAGTCCACCCAAAAGTTGTACCCAGGTTGTGATATGACTACATTGAACTTTACGTCAGAGCTTTCGCACATCAAGGTCTTATATAAAATAACTGATGTCGGGTTTAACGAGATTTTAGCTCTTTTGCAAAAGGCATGTCCCCCTAGTAAAGGATTCAATTTCCCACTGTCATACTATGAAATCAATAAGACATACAAATATATCAGGTTAGGATACGAATCGATCCATGCTTGTATAAATGATTATTTTTTATTTTGGGGATCAGATGAGAACAAAAGTCTCAATAATTTTCCAATCTGCAACGCGAGTAGATGGAAAAACCTAAAGACTAAGGGGAAGAAAGTTGCCAACAAGGTGTTGCATTACTTTCCGTTAAAACCTAGACTACAACGTATGTTCAACACAAACACATCGCAAAGTGGATGACTTGGCATGCTACTGTATAGTCTAAGGAAAACGGTAAGATGAATCACCCGTGTGATGGTCAAGCATGGAAGTTTTTTGACATAATGAAACGTGAGTTTTCTTGTGACCCTAGAAACGTCCGATTAGGGTTGGCTGTTGATGGTTTCAATCCGTTTGGCAACATGAGTCAAACTTACAGCATGTGGCCGATCATATTGACAACATACAACACACCCCCGTGGATGTGTATTAAAGAGACTTCTTTAATGTTGACGATGTTAATTCCCGGCCCTAAATCAGCTGCAAAGGACTCAAAAAGTTATGGATAGAAGAGTGGACTTTAGACGCTGCTACGGTTACTCATTTCAAAATGAAAGCGGCGGTTTTATGGACCATCAATGACTTTCCAGCTCGAAGTAGTTTGTCTGGGTGGAGTGGACAAGGCTACTATGAATGCCCCACATGTAATCAGGATAGTCCATCGCTTCCTGTGAAGCATAAAATCGCTTATGTTGGGAATATAAGATTCTTACGCGTAAGGCATCCACTGAGGAATAAACATAAGGAATTCCATGGTAAACCTGAAAAGAAACAACCTCCTAGAATCTTTACCAATGAGGAAATCATGATTTAAATTAGTAAAGTCTTTAAACGTGTCTAAAGGAAGCATCCAAATACTTTAAAAAATAATCCTAAACCTAATCGAGAAATTGAATTGAATTGGAGTAAGCGTTCTATATTCTACGAACTGGAGTATTGGCCCGTTCTTTTACTAAAACACAATCTCAATGTCATGCACATCAAAAAGAACATGCTTGAGAGTGTGCTGAATACCTTGTTAATGAACGACAAATCCAAAGACATGCTAAAGGCAAGGCAAGACTTGAAAACTTTGGGAGTTCGAAAGGAGTTGTGGCTTGTTGATAAAGGAAACGAGAAGTTCGATAAGCCTCATCCAACGTACTCTTTCACACTAGAAAAAAGAAAAGTTTTTTGTAAATTCATTAAAGGAGTTAGACTACCTGATGGGTTTGGATCCAACTTCAAGAAAAAAGTGACCGCTAATGATAACAACATAACGGGCCTAAAATCTCATGACTTTCATATAACGATGCAGCGGTTACTTCCTTATAGAGTTCAGCGATACTTACGCAAAGACATTTCAACCTCATTAATCGAGCTCTACTTATTATTTAAGCAGATTTGTGCTCGAAATTTGATGCAGCATGACATGGAGAAAGCTAAAAAACAAATGATCGATGTTATGATTAATTTAGAGCAAATATTTCCTCCTAATTTTTTTAACATAATGATTCATTTAGTTATACATTTACCCAAAGAGGCTATTCTAGGTGGCCCTGTTTACTTCAGGTGGATGTATCCATTTGAAAGATACATGAAAAAACTAAAAAAATATGTCTGAAATAAAGCCAAGCCTGAAGGTTCTATAACAAAGGGTTATGTTGCAGAAGAAGCATTAACTTTCTGCTCGTGTTATCTTAAGGATGTCGAGACGAGATTTAATTGTCCTAACAGAAATGATGATGTTTTGCCTGAACAACCAGATAAATTCTAGGTGTTCCAGTCCGTATGCAAACCGGTGGGTAGAGAAGTCTCGACTCGGTTAAATACAGATGTTATGCAGCCAGTTGTATGGTTTATACTTAACAACAGTCTTGAAATAGACGCAGACATCTTGGCGTACAAAGAGTATGTTTCTTCTTTTTTATATTTCGAAGAACCCTTTTTTTTTCTTAAGTTATTTGTTTTCGATGACTTATTCATTAACTTTGTGCAGTGAATTTCGTAACAATACCGTGGAAACAAGTTATCCTCCCTGGTTCAATCATAAGGTAAACACATTAGATATATTACCTTGTAGTCTAGAGTCATTACTCATCTAAATCTGTTTGTCTCTCTTTCGTAGATTCGTGAAAAAAGCGTGGCAAAAGACCCAAGTTGTAGTCCCAAGTTACTTTCTTTGGCGTGTGGACCTTCATCTAGTGCAAGTACATACCCCGCTTGCATAGTGAACGGTGTGAAGTTCTTAGTGCACGAGCGCGATAAACTTCATACCACTCAAAGCAGTGGAGTTTCAACACCAAGGCCCGATGGAGCTATGTAATATGGTCAACTGGAAGAAATTCTGGAGCTCACTTATATGGGCAACCGTAAGGTTGTGTTGTTCTGATGTATATGGTTCGACACCCGTAACCCTACTAACCCTATGCCACGCTCTAGACGTTCTCACATTGAACATGGCATACATCATATTTTGATTGAACGGGATGCTTTTAGAAATCAACAATACATTCTTGCGACACAAGCAACACAAGTCTTCTACCTTGAAGACCCTGCTAGACGACCACCTCATTGGAAGGTAGTCGAAGATGTTTATCATCGGAAGATCTGGCATCGGGGTGTGGTAGATTCTGATCAGGATGTTATACATGGCAGCAGTTCATCTGATGTTGCATTGTCTGTTGGTTTGACGATTTTGAGTATGCGAATTTGAGTGTAAATGATGAATCAGCAGAAGTGGACGCCTCACCAGATGGTGCTAAAGAAGATGCTGATTTTATTAATAATGAAGATAGTGTCGTTGCTCATGTCCTTGATGATGATGATGTTGATGTGTCTGATGATGATGAAGTGAACCCCAGTATTGTTGTTGAAGAAGTTTTATCTAGTGATGATTCTGATTATGACAATTGTTCTTAAATTGTAATTTGATTATGACAATTGTTTTTAAATTGTAATTTGAATGCAATTGTTACTATATGTTTATATGAATGTGTATATTAGTATTAATTGGTCCACGAAATTGTGTGTTCTTGTACTTGTACTTTTACAGATGGCGTGTGTACAGCCTAGATCACACAGCGGGGATGCTAGCGGTGATCCACCCAGACCGCCCTCATTTACTATGTTGGCTATTGCGCAGGCAACAAACTGTGATTTTTTTATTATTATTTTATTTTTTATTTTTATATAAGTTTTATTGATAAAACTGAATTTTTTTTACATGTATTTTCACAACTCAATAACTTATAGTTGTATGTTCAATGATCATTGGTGAGACGGCAAATCGGACCTTAAATAGGGCTTTTAAAGAGAATAATGGCCCTTTGCCTATTGCCTTTGATTCCGATGATCAAGGCACCTTCTCACCGATAGGCACTTATGCACCGCAGTTAGCTAGTCTTATTGGGGAACAAGTGAGGCCACTTCCCCTTGATTACGATTGGGAAGAAATTCCTGATCCTTTTAAGGCGCATATAATGTCTGCACTACAGGTTATATTTATTGTTTATTTTATTTCTACTCTTATTGTTATTGACAATTTAGATATGCGTGTTATATTTAAATTGTGTGTTTGTTTAAATGCGTATATTTATTTGCATACCTATTTCAACCTGACTCCTTGGTTAAATAAAGAGAATAGAATGGAAGTTGGAAGTAATGTATATACAGTGGGGGAAAGGGTAGAACTTGGGCTAACACTAGAGATGAGGATGCTATACCAAAAATATAAAAACAGGCTCAAGGCTAAATACTTTGATACCCATGAGACGCCCGCGGCAGCAAGGGAACATCCGCCGCCCCAGAAAGACTGGCTTAACAGAACCCAAGAGCAATGGGAGATGTTGGTCGACTAGTGGTCCGAACCGAAACGGATGGCAAGATCTGCCAAAAATGCAGAAAATCGAGCTAAAAACAAGATACTAACTCATCAAGGTCGACAGTCGTTCGTTCAAGGAAGAAACAATTATGTAAGACTCGTCATAATTTTTGTGATTTTTAAATGTTTTTAGGTTGTTTATATTTACCTCGTTATTAATTTATTTTATATTGTATGTATAGAGGGTCAGCCATGACAATCAAAATGAAGACCTTATTGAAACTTGGAGGAAGGGCCATTCAAAAAAAGATGGCACATTTAACAACAGAAAGAAAGAGACGACTTACGTAAGTAATTTATCTCTTAACATGCGTCATTAATATTAAGTTACTTCGTATTTATTATTTTTTTCCTAACTTACTTGTTTTTAACATACTTATTTTTTATATTTTTTTGAAATTACACAGAATGCGATGAAGGCCCTTCAAGAGTAAATCAGAGGCGATGTCATCCTGTACATGAGCAGCTTAGAAATATTGGCTCGTATAGTTCCGAGTGACAACCGCCAAAATATGGCAGGCAGGGGCTGGAGGTTACCTGGTGGTGGCTCAACCTCTCACAGGTCCACACGTGGGCCTGTTGGTCAAGATTATATTACTAAGCAACATATGACAGAGGTGTTGAGCCGAGCAGAGAAGCAAACTGAGGAGGCGCAAGAATGGGCTTGCGTAGCTGAGCAAGAGGCTCGCGTGGCTAAGGAACAGGCTACCGCGGCTTATTATACAGTTGGGGCGTTCAGATCATACCTTTGAGCAGTTTTTCAGCCACTACAACCAACAAGGTAACCCATTTCATGTTCCCTTTCCCCGGGCACCCTTTCCTGGCCCTTTTCCCATTCCCGGCCCTGTTGGTTTCCAACCTCCCATTCCCGGCCCTATGTATCCCATTTTCGACCCCAATAATACCTTTGTCGGTTGTTATCGTCCCACCTTTCCCAACTCTACTCCGTGCCCGGGTTCTAGTTCTAACTATGCAATGCCGCCACCAGACCTTAACATACAACACACAAAATAATCCTCATTTGAGCCAAGTTGATCATATTGATAATAATGATTTGGATAATAATGATGATAATAATGAGTCGGGCGACGAGTTGGGTGACGAGTAATATGAGGAGGAGTAGGCGGGAAGTTTGTGACTTTTAGACATGTTA
This sequence comes from Chrysanthemum seticuspe, assembly GCA_019973895.1. Classification (NCBI taxonomy): domain Eukaryota; kingdom Viridiplantae; phylum Streptophyta; class Magnoliopsida; order Asterales; family Asteraceae; genus Chrysanthemum; species Chrysanthemum seticuspe. The sequence goes on from BPTQ01000001.1 coordinate 71,907,911, forward strand.
ATTTTATGGAATAGTATTGAATTTGTCGAATGGTATCGTGGATTTATGTTAACTTTATAACTTTAAGACATGTTAGCTTTATAAGCTTGTGACTTGTTAGTTTGAGACATGTTAATTAGGAAATTTGTGACTTGTATAGTTTAAGAGTAGTTTAATTTGTATCGTATTTGTCAAATGGTATCGTGAAATTTTATTCGATCCGTTTAGTAATTTGGTATTGTATCATATTGTCGAATTGGTATTGTGGATTGTGATTGACTACAGGTTGTATTTGTTTTGGTAGATTTTTTTTTGGAAAAAATCTGGAAAACTGCAGTTTTGCTGCATTTTGTTTTTGGCCTCCCATAATTATTAGGGACGACAATGTCGTCCCTAAAGTACAAAGAAAAAAGTCGTCCCATTTTGTAAGCATACCACGTGGATAGTCCCAAATTGCAGCTTTACTTACGTGGAAAATACTTTGGGACGACAATATTGTCCCATAATAAATACACGTGTCGTCCCAAAGGTTTTTAAAATACAATTTCTTATTTATTTAAAAAATAGTAAAGAAAGTTAAAAAAAAATCTTGGGACGATTTTATCGTCCCTTTTTTCCAAAGACTATGTCGTCCTACTTTTTTTTCTCATTGATTTTCTTGTGGGGCCCACTAATCTGTCGTCCCAAATATACAAAGGAATGTCATGCCATATTTTTTTGGGTTAAACAAAAAAGCACGGCCGATTTGGCACGACATGTCGTGCCATTTTGCTTTTGGGTCGACGTCCTTTGTAATTTTGGCACGAGATTGTCGTGCCAAAATGTTGATTTTTTTTGTAGTGATTCTTGTCAGAGATAATAAAGATGTGTGTATTATTATGAGAGAGAAAATTCTACTTTGTGAGAGGGTTAAAACCCCTTTTATAAGCGAGGCTCAATGTTAAGATTTCCTAACACAACTCGCATATAAAATTTAGTGGCTGGAGTGGGACCATTTTCGGCCAAGGTTCCGTAGTAATCGCAGGATGCGGACACAGAACACTTTCCGCGGCCAAAGGTTTGGTCCGCTGGGCATTCTGCGTGCGTCTTTGAGCGCGGACCGTAGCCAAATTTGTTATTGGGCTTACTGTCGATCCAGTACTTGTGGTCGTTTCGTTGCTTGGCCTGGGCCAGAATACGTATAGCACGAGCTAAGCCCAGTAGGCCTGCTGTACATGCTATACGTCATCAAGTATGATTTGAAATTAGCATACTATAGTTGTAAAGAGATGTTTGCATTCAAAACCAGTTCCGGACATTATGTCGAGCACTTGGAGGGCAAAACCAGTTCGGCCTATATGTATACCTGACACTGTTACACACATCTAGAAGCAATGGCAGACCCAAGGTATATATAAACACAGTTGGGTTGAATGCTTATCTCCTAATTAAGGTACAAATAATACTGATACAAAGATGATTCCAGAAAATTGAGGCTTATATAATATAATCCGAAATCAAATAAGCTCATAAGTCCACATATAAGCTTAAACAAACACCCCCTAATATACCCTCTGCAGTTTGAGCAGAGGAGGGTGACGATTAAACTGGCCCGAAATTCAAGAAACAATTAAAATGGCTGCGTGCGTGCTAGTAGCGACAGGGAACATGATGAACCCACACTCCACCTGTTGCGTGGTAGATCATACAATGGGATTCAGTATCATGAAATTAATGTATACTACAGTGGTCAGATAAGTTCCCAAAATTCGAATTCCAGTAGAATAGGAGATTAAATTGAAATGTATGCTACAGTGATTATTTTTTTCTACATCTACCAACACAGAACTGGGGTGATCAGCAACTCAATATGGTGCTTTGAATTTATGTAGCATAACAACTCAGTTTATTGCATCTGTAGATCAAATTGTATTACTGGGTATCTAGATCAGTTGTTGACTTGTGCCTGGTTAATTGCCAATGTATAGTTTGTTGTTTCACCAATCTAAAATCTCGTTGGCTTACATGTTTCATGCCAATTACTAACGTGAAGTTGTGTAAAATTTAACGCTAATTTCAGAACATAAATTTAGTTATTATTTTCCTTTGTTTTGAATTAGTTGAGAGGTGGTGCGCAAGAAGTCTGAACAAATTTTTGATAAAAAATGGTTATTTACAACCACCAATCAGGTTCATATGAGCCATATATATACTTAATAGCGAAAAATTATGAATACACATGAAAATGTATTTGTTTAGTTTGCTATTTTCAGATGCCATTGTACTTTCTAAATACAACTTCCCTGGTAGTAATAAAGGTAGACGTGTCAAGTCACACATTCTTGTTGGAAAAAAAAAGGCAGGAAATTTGACGCAAGATTATACCCGATTGTACAAAAAGAAATTTTTATTTATGGAGCAAACACAAGATGCCATGATCCTTGAACGACAAAAAGTAATCTCAGAGGAAGTCTGGCATATGGCAACACTTAAAATTTAGTTACATTTTTGGTGAAAAGGAGAAAATTATATATATCAAATTTAATATTCAAACTAAAACAAACAAACAAATATTCAAACTGCTAGCAGAAAATCTATCAAACAGACTGATAACTTGAACTTGATGCTTCAAACAGCTTCGTCTTCACTCTTTTTGCCATATCATTTGTTAAGGCAAAGTAGTCTCATCTTTCACGACTCACTAGCCTCCATCCAAATGACAAACCAACTCAATTCCATCAACGAACTGCCAATCAAAACACCATGAGCATACAGTGACCTTTTTCGACTCTGAAATACTGGCAGGACACTACATCATGATATTCAATCGTGTCTCTTTTGGAATATGCTTTGTTAGACATCTTTGAGCATACTTGTGTTATTTCATTTTAAAAGGATGATGTCAAAGACATTCCGTGAGCTTAACTTTTTGATCTTGGATTCCCGGTTAAGAACTATCAAGTAATTTAAACACTTATTAACACTCCATTTTACATGTCCTAACACGCAAAGTACAAAGACGATGCAGTAGAATCTTTTGTTCCATGTACGTATTCATGTGCCCCAAGCTAGTTTGCCCTGAAATCATGATCAAAACAAGTAAAAAGATATAAACCCTAATAAATATCAATAGTCTTGTTACCGCATGAGACTGTAGAGAAGTGGTGTTGATTAATACTAGAAATGGACTCACTTAGAAGTATAGCTAGGATGCATTTGCCCATTTAGTTTCCCTGGTACGTCGCGGATGAAAGATTGTAGAGAAGTTTAGTTGAGACTTCAACTACGTACTTGTAAAGGCAGCTTCAAAACTGTACATTAGTAACCATATCAAGGTCAATTCAAATAAAATATTGTCTGGATATATAAAATTCAAGGAACATAATCAAACTAATACTCCATTATTTATTTTGGAAATTGTAGTATAAACTGTTGTAATTAACTGGAAAAAGAAGTCAAAGGGCATAAAGAGACGACATACCTTCATTTATGTTTGTAATTGGTAGTGTATTTTAACTTTGGGGATTGTTATGAGTCTAAACTTCAAAGGGAAAACACGTGCCAGGCACGTGTTTCATTCAAACTCTTTTCCTATAAATAGATGTCATCTCTTTCATTTTCATTTTCAAGTTGTAATTCTCTCATAAATTCTCTGTGTAATATTTCCATCATATCAATAACAAATTCATTTGATATCACAATTTCGTGTTCCTTTTCACACTTGGAATGCCTGATTGTTATCAACCATATCTTTTCTATTCTAAAAACGTTTTGGTACATAACAAGTGGTATCAGAGCTCAATCTTGGCACCAAAATTCTGTTACAATTCAGTTACAAATCCGTTATAACTGCCTAACTAATCCTGTTACAATTCCGATCACTTCCAATCATTCTTGTCCATCTGATACTCAATCAATTGCTGCAATGGTGAATACACACGCAACTGACAGTAGTGGTGGTGGTAATCTAGCTAGTTTGACCACTACAACTGCTGATCATCTGAATACAACTCTGTTAACAATGCAAAGGTCAATGGAGCAGATGAATGAACAGATTAGAGGACTGTTATTCGTTCAACAACAAACTACTAACCGATTGAATGTTGGGGAAGGTACTAGTAACAGAGGTGAAGGATCATCATTTGGGTGGTTGACAAAGCTTGAGTTTCCCAAGTTTTATGGTGAAGATGTGCAGGGATGGTTATATAGAGTTAATGAGTTCTTTCTCCTTGATTCCATTGCTGAAACTCAGAAAGTAAGGTTAGTTTCTATGCACATGTTTGATAAAGCACTTGATTGGCATAAACAGTTCATTAAGAGACATGGTGAAGGTGTTGCTTGGTCTTTGTATGAAAAAGAAGTGAAAATACGTTTTGAGTCTGTGTTTGAAGATCCTGTAATAGAATTAAAGAATTTGAAACAAGTTAGTACTGTACAAGTGTATCAAGATCAGTTTGAGGTGTTGATGAATAAGGTAGAGTTGACTGAGTCTTATGCTATCAGCTTGTTAATAGGGGGTTTGAAAGATGAGATAGGAATGGCTGTTAGAATGTTTAAACCAACCATCCTATCAGATGTGTATTGTCTAGCAAAAATGCAAGAAGCAACTCTTGTGGTCATGAAGAGTAGATCAATGCCTTTGCTCACTACTCCCAAAACTACTTATGTTAGTACCAATACGTATGCCAATAGGAATTCAGCTTATCCACCCAAGAATACTACCACTACTTTAGCATTGCCTGCACCACAACATACTGGATCTGCTTATGTACAAAATAGGAGAAGATTGACTCAGAAGGAGATAGCAGATAAAAGAGCAAATAATCAGTGTTTTTATTGTGATGAGAAGTTTGTATCAGGCCATCAATGTAGTGGACAGTTGTTTTCTTTGGAGATTTGTATGGATGAAGGTGAAGAAGGGATTTGTGATAATGTTGGAGATGGTGAAGAGCAGGTTATGCATCATTTTGGGAACACTATGGGGGAGGAACCTCAAATCTCAATACATGCTCTAACTGGTGAGAGCACTTATAGGACAATGAGAGTAAAGGTTTATGTGGGAAAACATACCTTGCATTATCTGATTGATTCTAGAAGTACACACACCTTTTTGGACCTCAAAACCGCCAAAAAGTTGGGTTGCAGGCTCAAAACAATATGTCCTATGGATGTCTCAGTGGCTAATGGCCAAGTCATTACTAGTTTATATGAGTGTAAGGACTTTAAGTGGACCTTACAAGGTGTGGAATTTGTGTCTGATGTGCTCATCTTACCACTGGGAGGGTGTGAGATGGTATTGGGAGTGCAATAGTTGTCCACTCTTGGTTGTATTAAGTGGGACTTCAAGGAATTGATGATGGACTTTGTGTATATTGGTAGGAGGATGGTGCTAAGGGGAACTCAGAAAGACACTTTGCAGTGGATGTGTGGAAAGAAATCAAGGAAAATTGATGGGGGTTGCAGGACAGAAGCCAATGCACAAGCTCTATGTGTTTACCCAAACACCCTGTTCAGTTTGAGCACCACAACAAGTGAACCAGCTACCCCACAACTTACTGCTATTGTGGAAGACTATCATGATGTATTCAACATGCCTACCACACAACCACCACAAAGGACACATAATCACACCATTCTGATATTACCAAACACTCTTCATGTAAATATCAGATCAAACCAAACCACGCCGAACCAGAGGAATGGTACTGAAGCAAGGGTCAAAGAAGAAGGAATGGAGGGTTATAGAAAGAACTATTGGGCTGATAAATTTGTGGAATGGAAGGATACATATTGGGAAGTTTCTGATGAATGTGGGCACAAGAAACTTGGCTCTGAGAGGTCAGGTCATGATCCTTTTGGTAAATTTTGGGGTGAATTTTGGAAAGAATCAATGTCACAGATTCAAGGGTGTTTGCATATTGAGAAGATAGATATATGCCAATGGTCCAAAAGGAAAAAGGCATTTGTAGGTTGTTTCGGAATAGGAAATTTGTTTGTGAAGAATCTTGGTGCAGATATGGAAGTTGGTGAGGTGAAAGATGTTTTTGGAGTGTTTGGAAGGATTATTCCTTGTAAAATTGCTAAAAGTGATGACGGAAAGAGTAAGAGTTTTGGGAATGTTCAGTTTGACTCCAAAGAATCTGTTAAAAAAGTACTTAATGATGCAGAAATTAGTTTCACAAAATGGTTTGAACATTATGGTGTTAGTCGAGCTGAGAAGGGGGGTTATACTCACCCGAGTAATCAGCTAGTGGCTCATTTGAAATTTGACATGTGGAAATGGCCAAGGAGGAAAAAAAGTAGAATGTTGGGCGAAGTGAACAACACGGCAGTGATGTATGTTCTAGTGAAATGGGTAAATCGGTTTGAAGAGGATGCTACTGAGAAGCTGTGTGCAGACTTAATTCAAAGGTGTCCTGAAGATGGAACAACATTCTTGAGGGCAAGAATGTTAAGGGGAATGGTTTGTTATGAGTCTAAACTTCAAAGGGAAAACACGTGCCAGGCACGTGTTTCATTCAAACTCTTTTCCTATAAATAGATGTCATCTCTTTCATTTTCATTTTCAAGATGTAATTCTCTCATAAATTCTCTGTGTAATATTTCCATCATATCAATAGCAAATTCATTTGATATCACAATTTCGTGTTCCTTTTCACACTTGGAATGCCTGATTGTTATCAACCCTATCTTTTCTATTCTAAAAAAGTTTTGGTACATAACAGGGATATGGGAGATTTGGGACCAGTAGGAGCCTCCTCTACTTTATCTTTCTTTCAGATATGGACAATATCCTATTTCCAAACTCAAAAGTGAATGCAACAACTTTACTGGTAGTTCTTTCAAATTTGGGCAGCTCACAATTACCAAACTTAAAAGTGAAGGCGTCTCTGGTAGATCTTTTATCTTTGAGCACCATCTAATGTCGAGATGTTGGAGGGAGGTCAGGTGTTGGAGTCCCTCTGAAACTCTTTCCAAATTGTCAAAATCTTCAATGCAAAGTCGAGTAAGAGATGAAGGAAGATGAAGATGAGACAATTCACTCCAACTAGTCGCTGCTTCTTCTCTACCGCGTAAGGTTAGGTCAACTAGTGTGGATGGAAACTTCTGTAGGCCCCATTCTGAGATGGGCTTCTTCAACGGCCCAATTACAAGGGCACGCAAGTTGGGAGGCCAAAGCCCATCTGTTGGAACATCCATATTTGGACACTTGTTTATTACCAAACTAGTTAATGAGGTGAGACTCTGCAATTGGAGGTCTGCAAACAATGAATCATCCGTAGTCTCACAACTAATTATTCTCAATGTCGTGAGATGAATGAAATTACCCACAAAATCAATGATCGATGCCACATTTGGATAATCTTCTATAAATACATATTCAAGCATTGGCATGCTTTTGCTGTTGATAAGTAACCTATTCCTCTCTCCTCCTTCTCCCATTTCCTTTACCAATAGTTTCCTACACCAATTAATTTCAACTGACTTGAGCTTCTGCCCCCTCCCATTGAGAAGAAGGAGACACATGTAATTGAATCACACCATAAGATTCTCAGCTTCTCAATGTCGTTTGGACAACTCAAATGCTTTAAATTTTCAGAATCCATTACCACTAATGACCTAAGAGATGTTAGGAGGTTGCTCCTATAATTGTACTCTTCCTCATCTTTCTCCCCTAAACTCACCAACTTTTTACATTCCCGTATTTCCAACTTCCTTAACTTCACAAGAACCTTACTTCTTGCCTCTGCTTCTTTTGATTCCCACAAATATCTTATTTCATCACACTTTCTGACTTCCAGTTCTTCAACTTCCTTAAGATCCAATATAACACCTCTCCACGCCTCATTAGTAAGCCCTGGAATAGATTCAATTCTCAACAGGGTGACTGATGGAGCTGCATGAACCAGACTTCTCAACACACCATTCCTGCATTTTTCTATTTTTAGAACCCTTAGTGAAGGTAGTGCTTCAACTGAGACTTCAACCAAATTAGGACAACCTTCTATAAAGAGCTCTTGAAGGCATGGAAACACAGAAGCTCCAACCCCACTTTTACTATTGGTTGACCATACCTCCCACCCCGACATATTTCCGAAACTTAGACTTTCAAGTGAAGGAAATGCAAGGCCAGTACCAAACAACTCTGAACCAACAACTTTTACATCTCCCATGTCTTGAATAGATAAATCCTTAAGTGACTGTAGTTGCCCGAGTGGTGGCAGAGATGTACACTTTTTGCAGCCACGTATAGACACATGAGCCAACTGACGAAACGAGATATCCTCAACCCATTTTGGAAACTCTAAACCCAGATAGTTAACAATGCCTAACCTCTTCAAACAATCATTATATGGCTTTAATGCATCAAGGAAATCGTTTTCATTTGTGTCCTTTCGAGAAGCATCTGATACATCACTCCATTCCACCTCGAACTCGGTAAGCCTCTTTTGTGATAAGTTCGCTTCTCGTGCTTCCGTTGCGTCTTTTACTTTTTCCAGACTCTCAATGGAAACTTTCCCATGAAGATGCTCAAAATTTTTAAGTTTGGTTATCGAAAAGTCATTTTCTCCTCCAATAATGATTTTTGAAAGAGTTTGTAGGCTTTTCAGCATAGCAACCCCTAGTGGCATGTCTTTCAAAAGTGGAGTATCTGTAATGTCTAGATGCCTTAGATTCTTTAACTTTAAGAAGCTGTTAGGCAACTTAGTTAATTCAGAACACCGAGAAACGATCAAGGTCTCTAAGTTATAGATATCACATACAGTTTCCAGTAAACTTGTGATATTAGTTTGAGAAAAATTAATATACCGCAAGTGCTTCAAACTACCAATACACTCTGGTACTTCACTAATCTTGTAAGCGCTCAAATTGATAACCCTTAATAATGGTAACTGGGGAAGTAAGTCAACCAAAACCTTATTTGGAAAGTAGTAAGTTTGCCTCCAATCATTTGCCCCGACAGACAAGAATGTTCTCAAACAGTTAGCTTCTTTGAACACCATAAACTTCTTGTAAGGTTCATATTCCTCACGAAGAAATGACATATGACGGAGCTTTTCCAAAGCCAGTCTCCTAACATCTTCTCCCATCTCTTTCTCAAACCTGAAAAAGAATTCCCCAGCAACTGATGTGGCCAAATCATGCATCAGGTCATGCATAACAAACAGTGACTCGTCAGCAGGCGCGTGCTGAAGAAATGACCGTGACAGCAACTCTTCAAAGTAGCCATGACCTAAGCGTTCTTTGGTTGATTTGATTGGGTCTGATTTGTGCAAAAATCCTTCCGCCATCCATAGTAGAACCAAATCCTCCTTCTTAAATGCGTAGTCCTTTGGGAACAGGGAGCAATATGCAAACAACTGCTTCAAAGATGCAGGGAGTTCATGGTAGCTTAGCTTAAGAGCTGGAATAATTCCACCTCCCTCTTTTAAGCTCCATATCTCACTATCCACCATTTCCTTCCATCCTTCTTCATCCTCTTTTCTCCTTAATAACCTTCCAAGTGCTACTAAAGCCAAAGGCAAGCCTTTACATTTTCCCACAATGTCTTCACCATGTGCTTTAAGTGTTGGATGCAAATCGAAGTTATTTGCATCCAATGCATTTTGACAAAATAATGACACATCATCATCATGGGAGAGACATTGCAATTGGTTTAGTTGACTGCAACCCAACTCTTTGAGAAATTGGTCCTTTCGAGTTGTTATGATAACTTTACTCCCACGAGCACATACACTAAATGGACGCACTAAGGTTTCCCAATATAGCTCTCGGTCCATACATCGTCTAAAACCAGTAAAAACCTTCAAATTTCTTATCTTCTAATCCTCCATTCTTCACCGTCAAACCTATAGCTGTTTTTTCGTTTTCTAGATCTTGTAACCGGAGGTTAATATTATCTAACCTGTGGTGTGTTCTAGCACATAGTGAGAAATTTGTGTAACAAGATGAAATGAGCTTTCTTACCTTGCTAGTGCTGGCTCCTGAATTCTTGACGAACTCAGGATTCATAGCATCGGTTGCCAAATTGTCTAGAATGTCATCAATGTCATAAGCCGAATGTTTGAGATCATTGAGCCACTTTTGAACAGGAACTTCTTTTATTTCCTTGTCAGAAGCATCAACAAGGAGAGCTTGGATAAGGGACAGTGTCTTCTCCAAGCTCTTCAGCTCGGAACGAATTCCTTGGACCCGACCAATTTGCTTCACAGCTTCATCGGCCAGCTTCTGAAAAACAGCTTCAATAAGGGTAGAAACTATGACTTCTGCCATTGTGAGTAGCAATTGGGTAAAGTGGGAGCTTTTTGTATGTGAATAACTGAGAGGTATGTGGTAATGTGAATGAAATTGGTGCAATTGAAACAAGAAATTCAGCTACTTTTTATAACGATTTGAGCCTCGGTTATGGTCACCTTTTTTCTAATATTTTTTGCACCTTGTAGCCGGCTGCTGATATTTAAATACCACTTGACACATTTTAACAACTTTACGATAAGACAAAACAGATGAGATAATAAACAATTTTAAAAAAAGTTTCTCTTTTAGCCCACCATCGTTCAAATAATCAACGTTTCTATACTACTCCGTATTAAATGTTGGTGGTGTGTCTTTCAGAACAGGGTTAAGACAATCAATGACAGTAGCAGTACCACTAGGTGGTTACCGGATATCACTTGGAATCGTGTGATCACTTTCTAAAGTAAACTATTCGACCCTAATGCCTGGGTATCACGAATATCTACTTAGGATAAGACCAAATGCAGTTAGAGAATTAGGCACAATTCTATAACCCTTTCGCTAATAAGTGTTTACGTTTTCTGTGTGTTCTTCATGCATAATCAGATCTCCTATTTATAGGAGGTTACTCTTAGCTAGTCAAATGGAATTATGAGTATTAATCGGCCCATTAATAGCCTCATAATTATCCCCATTATAGCCGTTAGTGGTTACATGACCAATTAAACGTGGTCATTAAGCAGTTGTAACTGCCATTTAGCAGTACTTTAACACTAGCAGTACTTTCATACCATTAGCAGTACTTTCACACTAGCAGTACTTTCATAGTGCTATCAGTGGATATACTGCTTCAGTGGAATCCACAAGCTTCAGTGGAAAACACAAGCTTTAGTGGAAACACTGCTTATCAGTGGAAACCACAAGCAGTACTTTCCACAAGCAGTACTTTCTACTAGCACTACCAATACAAACCACTACAAGAGTCAGGGTGTTCATGGACCTTATGGGTGTACACTCCGTACCTCCTAACCCATTACAAGGTGTGAACTAATCCCACAAGTGCACTAAATTCTCCAACAATCCTCCCCAAATTTAGTTCACTTCCTTTGCATGAAAAATAAACATCAAGCAAAACATGTGCATAAACGAAAATGTCCTGAGGATTGAATTTCCATCTTAGTAAATTACACGTTCAAATATTCAAGAGTCAGGGTGTTCTAGGAATTGAACCCTTTAACCCATTTGAATACCTGAAGATAAAATACACACAAGTTTTTAAACACTTAAAAGCTCCTGACACTATACAAGCCATGTGTCCATATCCAAATTCATAAATGTTGTAAAAGCTAAAAGTCCAAAGCTTCCTGAAGCGGCAAAACTTCAACATTTACATAGGTGGTTCCTCCTTATTCATGCTCCTGCCAAGCACTTTTTCAAAGAAAATTAACCATTAAGAAGTAAAGACTTCATCCTCCTTTCAGCAGGTTCTGAGCACAACCTCGAGATGTAAATAAACATGTGCTCCAGTCTACTGAATGTTCGGCTTTCCACATTGAACTCAGCTCCCAAGTTTCCTCAGGAGGGAGTTGGGTGTCCTAGCATTCAGTGACTAAGTTGGACTTAAACCCATCCCTTTAGCAGACTTTATAACCAAGTCTCTAGCCAGACCCTTCGTCAAGTGATCAGCTAAGTTCTGTTGAGATCTAACAAACTCTATAGATACCACCCCATTCATGATAAGCTCACGAATCATGCTATGTCTGACACCTAAGTGTCTAGACTAACCATTGTACATTTGGCTATAAGCCTTAGCTAATGTAGCTGCACTATCACACCAGATAGAAATAGGTGTTATAGGTTTAGACCACAATGGAATCTCAAGAAGCAAGTTTTTCAACCATTCAGCTTCTTTACCAGCAGCTGCTAAAGCCACAAATTCAGATTCCATTGTTGAACTGGTGATGCAAGTTTGTTTCTTAGATGCCCAAGAAATTGCACCTCCACCAAGTAGGAATACCCAGCCACTGGTAGACGAATTGTCTTCAGTGTTACTAATCCAACTTGCATCAGTGTAACCTTCCAACACTGATGGGTAACCAGTATATGAGAGACTATAATCCATAGTTCTCTTCAAATACTTCAGTACCCTTTGAACTGCTTACCAGTGATGAGCACTAGGATTACTAGTATACCTGCTTAATTTTCCCACTGCAAAACCAATATCAGGTCTTGTACAAGTCATGTCATACATCAGGTAGCCAATTACCCTAGAATACTCAAGTTGAGATACAGCCTTGCCATGATTAGGGATCAGCTTCTCACAAGTATCCATAGGTGTACTCACTAGAGTACAATCAAAGTAATTGAATTTCCTCAGCACCTTCTCAATATAATGAGACTGAGAGATAGAAATTCTTTTACTTTCATGTTTAATCTTTATACCAAGGATAACATCAGCCTCCCCCATATCCTTCATGGAGAACCTTGATGACAAAAATTCCTTTGTCAAGTCAACCTGATTTTGGTCAGTGCTAAAGATCAACATGTCATCAACATATAGACAAATGATGACTCCTTTACCAGATTCATCAAATTTGCTATATACACATTTGTCAGCTTGGTTAAGAACATAACCACTAGACAAAACCACTTCATCAAATTTTTGATGCCATTGCTTAGGTGCCTGCTTTAGTCCATAAAGCGACTTAATCAGTTTACACACCTTGTTTTCATTGCCAGGCATGATGAAGCCTTGAGGTTGGTTCATATAAACCTCCTCTTCCAATTCACCATTCAAGAAAGCTGTCTTCACATCCATCTGATGAATAATCAGATTGTGAATAGATGCCATAGCAATCAGCAGTCTTATGGTACTGATACGAGCCACAGGGGCATAAGTATCAAAATAGTCTATCCTTGACTTTTGTTTAAAGCCCTGAATGACTAGTCTAGCCTTGAACTTTTCAATAGTTCCATCTACCTTCATTTTCCTTTTGAAAATCCATTTGCAACCCAAAGGTTTGCAACCTGGTGGTAGATCAACCAACACCCAAGTGTTGTTTCCCATGATGGAATCCATCTCATCATTGATTGCTTCTTTCCAGAAAGCAATATCCTGGGACTTCATTGCTTCTTCAAATGTCTTGGGATCATCCTCAACAATGAAGCAATAGGAGTATTGGTCTGAGACCTCATCCCTGGTACCTTCAACTAAGTATAGTTGAAACTCAGGTCCAAATGACTTTGGAGTCCTGACCCTTTTGCTCTTCCTGAGCACAGGTTCAGGTTTTTGAACCACAACCTCATCAGGGACCACTGATGGTTCATCATCAGGGACCTCTGATACACCAGTGTCATGAGTTCCATTAAGAATCCTCTGACTGGGTCTAGGGACTGATGAGAATCTATTCTCATCAAAGTCTGCATCCCTTGATTCAATAATGGAGTTAATTGAAATATATTCATTAGGTTCAATAACATAGAACCTAAAAGCCTTGGAATGCTCAGCATATCCAACAAAGATGCAGTCAATGCCTCTTTCACCCATAGTTTTCATCTTTGGATCAGGGAGTCTTACAACAGCCCTACAACCCCAAACCTTGAGATAGTTCAGGTTAGGTTTCCTTTTAGTCCAGAGTTCATAAGGGGTAACCTTCTTCCTTTTGTTAGGAACCCTATTTAATAAATAGCAAGCTGTTAACATAGCTTCACCCCAGAACCCTTGACTCAGTCTTGAATAGGACAACATGGAATTAACCATCTCCTTCAGCACCCTATTTTTCCTTTCAAAAATACCATTTTGCTGAGGAGTATAAGGGGCAGTCGTTTCATGGATAATTCCAACAGACTGAAAGTACTGAGTATCCATGTACTCACCTCCCCTATCAGTCCTTAATCTTTTGATCAAAGACCCAAGTTGTAATTCAACTTCAGTTTTAAACACTTTAAATTTATCTAATGCTTCATCCTTGGTATGTAACAGATAGACATAACAAAATCTAGAAGCATCATCAATAAATGTTACAAAGTACTTCTTATTCCCCAAAGAAGGAGTGGCATGCAAATCACACAGGTCACTGTGAATTAGCTCCAAGATCTTAGTCTCACGACTAACACCCTGAAAGGGTTTCTTGGTTATCTTGGTCAACATGCAAGTTTTACACTTTTCAGTTTCCATGTCAAAAGCAGGGATTAAACCATCCCTAGACATATCTTGCATTCGTTTATAGTGAACATGACCAAGTCTAGCATGCCAAAGGGTAGAATCAGTCTGATCATATGTGGTCACAAAAGCTGAAATAACACTATCAGTGGTAATATTAAGCCTGAACATTTGATTACATAAATAACCAAAACCAATAAAAACACCACATTTAGAAACAACAAATTTATTAGATTCAATAACTTGTTTATATCCATGATTATTCAAAACACTACTTGAAACCAAGTTTTTCCTTATATCAGGAACATGAATAACATTAAACAAAGTTACAATCTTTCCAGAACTAAACCTAAGGTCTACACAACCACGACCATGCACCAAGGCTGTTAACTCATTTCCCATGTGAAGAATAGAACCATCATTCAGTGACTCATAAGTCTTGAACCAGCTTCTATCTTTGCACACATGAACTGTTGCACCAGAGTCAACCCACCACGCAACATCATCATCCTGCACATAAAAAGATTCAGATACATATGTAACATAATAAATCTGAAAAGACTTATTAAACATATTCTGACCTTTCAGTGAGTTGGCTGAACCACCACTCCCTGAACCATTAGTGCATGATCCATTGGCTTTACCACCAACTTTAACACCCTTGCAGTCCCTTTTGATGTGACTAGTTTTGCCACATTTCCAACAAGTAGGTGTAGCCTTCTTGTTAGGATCTGCCCTTGTGTTATCATGAAATTTGCGTTTGCCTTTGTTGTCATTGTACCTGGTGGAGTTGTTATGCTCCACCATATTGACAACAGATGGTCCAGTAGCATTGCTACTCTTTGGCTTGTCATTATCCTGCACCTTGAGAGATTCCTCAATGCGCAGATGACTGCCCAATTCAACCAGAGTTAATTCCTCTTTCTTATGTTTCAAGGTATGCTTGAAATCTTTCCAAGAAGGAGGAAGTTTATCAATAACACAAGAGACTGAAATAGCCTCATCCATGTGCATATTGTGTTGTGTAAACCTTCCAAGTATTCCAAGAAGTTCATTGTATTGTTCCATAACTGGTCTTGAATCAGTCATTTTGTAATTTGTGAAATTACTAACAAGGAACTTCTTACTTGATGCATCCTCAGCCATATATTTGGCATCCAAGGAATCCCACAGTTCTTTGGAAGATTCAAAGTTCTGATAAATATCAAACAAAGAATCAGACATACCATTCAGAATAAGACCTCTGCATATGTAGTCATCATTCTCCCATTTGCTCCTCCTTCTGATCTGCTCCACAGTAGCATCATCCCCATCATCAGAAATTGGAGTAGTCAGCACATAGACCACACTCATGCTTGACAGCAAGAAGTGCATCTTCTTCTGCCACCTCCTAAAGTCCACCCCTTCAAACTTATCTAGCTTAGCAAAGTTTGAAGCCATGTGTTTCATTGCAGCAGCAGCCATTGATTATCACAAAATAGTTTACTTTGATTGTTGGTGGTGTGTCTTCCAGAACAGGGTTAAGACAATCAATGACAGTAGCAATACCACTAGGTGGTTACCGGATATCACTTGGAATCGTGTGATCACTTTCCAAAGTAAACTATTCGACCCTAATGCCTGGGTATCACGAATATCTACTTGGGATAAGACCAAATGCAGTTAGAGAATTAGGCACAATTCTATAACCCTTTCGCTAATAAGTGTTTACGTTTTCTGTGTGTTCTTCATGCATAATCAGATCTCCTATTTATAGGAGGTTACTCTTAGCTAGTCAAATGGAATTATGGGTATTAATCGACCCATTAATAGCCTCATAATTATCCCCATTATAGCCGTTAGTGGTTACATGACCAATTAAACGTGGTCATTAAGCAGTTGTAACTGTCATTTAGCAGTACTTTAACACTAGCAGTACTTTCATACCATTAGCAGTACTTTCACAATAGCAGTACTTTCATAGTGTTATCAGTGGATATATTGCTTCAGTGGAATCCACAAGCTTCAGTGGAAAACACAAGCTTCAGTGGAAACACTGCTTATCTGTGGAAACCACAAGCAGTACTTTCCACAAGCAGTACTTTCCACAAGCAGTACTTTCTACTAGCACTACCAATACAAACTACTATAAGAGTCAGGGTGTTCATGGATCTTGTGGGTGTACACTCCGTACCTCCTAACCTATTACAAGGTGTGAACTAATCCCACAAGTGCACTAAATTTTCCAACATTAAATAACTATATTTTAAGGCAAATGATTAGGTAAAAATGTAACCAAACAAAAGAGATGGTGATTTTTAAGATTTTCTCGAAGATTTTTTTGTTGAAATATTCAAAATTAAAAGTAGGATCAACCTTGAGGGGAAAAATAAACACAAAAAATGTGATAATGTAAAAGTGATAAATTTTAGCAAAACCCGAGTGGATCCTAATCAAAATAAAACTTGATGCGATGTTTGTAATTATCAAAGTAGATGAACATTATTCGAGTTAGAAACGGAGTTATCAAGGAATAAAAAAGAAAGGAATATACGAAGAAACGTTTAAAGAATCTTTAGAATGACGAGGAGATCATATAAATTAAGATTTGTTAATGTTTGGTACATCATCTAATTTGAAATATGTAATGATGTGTATATGTAAGAAACATAAACTACCGCCCGTTTGGTTTGTTGGTGGGTTTTGGATTAGGATTTGAATTTAGATTAAGATTAGGATTTGGATTTGGATTTTGATTTGATATAGGAGAGAAAAAATAATATAATTAATTGATAATGAATATTTTAAAAATTAATTAAAGTATTTAAAATTTAGTTTTATTAATTTAATGTAAAATCATAAAAAAGAGATGAGGCCATAATTAAACCACGTAGCAATGTGAGACAAGAATACTCAAATCCCACCCCTTTAATCAACTTTTGAGTATGCTGGATATATGGGTTTTTGGTGGGCCCTGTGAAAGTGATTTCTCCAACCAAACATTTATGTTGATGCCAGACCAAATTCTAAGGGTGAGCCCCACCAACCAAACATAAATGGGTTGATATTGATGTATGAAAAGTACTTCTTATCTACTATTTTATATTCAACCAATCATGATCAATAATAGAGTAATATAATACGTGATAAAACAAAATTACGACGAAGAACAAAAGTAATTGATCCACAAATATTAAGAATATTACCTACTTGTTTCATGTCTCTGTCTTTTCTCGATAGTGGTTAGCATCCTTTCTATTTTATATATGAATGAATGATAATGACAAGATTGAAACAATAATTGATCCATGTAGAATATTTAGCGTTATTACAAGTACACAAATTACTTATAGATCAATCATTATATAATAAAATGGAACTAGGTAACGTCTACCGGACTTAGTATAGTTTAATGGGCTGCATCGAAGCTAGATTTGTAGATTAAATTACTAGAATGGAAGGTTAAAGGTTGGGTTTTGAAAGGAGTAGAAAGTTTCGTTGAATAAGATAAAGTAAATTTTGGGGAAAACGGAGTATTTGGCGCAAAAATAGAAGTATAAATGAGTAAAACGACAGATGGCGCACACTATTAGTTGTGCATATTTATTGGGCCTGTTGCTTGTGAGCCTGAGATGCGCTATTATTTTGGGCTTGCTGCTCATGAATCTGGGAAGTATGTCGAGTACCTTGTGAAGTAATCTTTTATTTTGAGAAATTATGAAAGGTTATTATTATTATTATTATTTTATAATCTCTTATAAGTTATGTCTGCCAAACAAAGATTATTTTTTAAGTAGCTTATTTTTTGAAAAAATAAGCATAATCTTTCCATAATCTTATGTGCCAAACATAGCCAAGATAATTACTTACCATAACAATTTGGTTGAAATTCATTACATGTGGGCTGCAATATATATTGCGGGTTTCTTGAATCTTGACTTGGTAAGAGTAGCGCACAAACTATTTAGTTTTTTTTGTGTACCCTCCAGAAAGTGGGCTGCAAATATCTTGCGGGATTCTTTCTATTTTGTCATAAGCCCGAATCTTTTTAGTTTTTATCCGTTTTGTCAAATTCAATAATCAATTTGGCTACTTTGACCAATTTCCAATGAAAATTAAAAGTTACCTACTAGCTGTAAATGGGCTGCAATAGGGCCATTGTGCAGCAAAATTTCCAAAGGAAAGGTGTATAAAGCCAGGCTAAGTGATACTATGACAGTCTCTAAAATGGTGGAGAATGGTACTTTGAAATGGCCTATAGGCTGGACAAATCAGTTTCCAATATTAAGTACAATCCAAAGCCCTGACTTGGTTGCCTCAAAGGAAGATAGTCAAGTGGTTAAGTCAGAATGGTAAACTCAAGAAATTCTCAATTAAAACTGTTTGGGAAGAAACAAGGGTTGCACAACCAGTTATGCAGTGGCTAAGCTAAGCTGGTATGGTTCTCGCAAGGCAATCCTAGACACTGATTTATACTATGGTTAGCCAACCAAGAGAGATTACAGACACAGGACATGGTGATGGTGAATACTCAAAATAACTTCATATGCCTAATTTCCTATAAAGCAGCAAGTGCAATGGTTTACATAGTTACTTGTTCTTTCAATGTGACTACTGTAAGAGCTCATGAAAAGAGATATAACAGAACGTGAATGCTAATGACATGCCATATGGTTATCCAGCAATGCAATGAAAAGAGATAATTCAGAATATAAATTTAGTTACTATTTTCCTCTGTTTTGAATTAGTTGAGAGGTGCCCAAGAAGTTTGAACAAATTTTGGATAAAAAATGGTTATCTAGCAACGCAATCACCAATCAGGCTCATATGCGCCATATACATACCTAATAGCGAAAAATTGTGAATACACATGCCAATGTATTTGTTAAGTTTGCTATTTTCAGATGCCATTATACTCGGACTAACCACTAACGCAACGATCTATT
>BPTQ01000001.1:71929978-72142319 GCA_019973895.1 Chrysanthemum seticuspe
TCATACCAGTTGGTTATCATCTTCACCCCAACCTCTAAGACACAAAGGTACGGACTTTCTCGAGTTATATTTTCAAACAGGATTAAACCAACTTAAGAGTAAACTTCCTCTAAAACACAAAGGTACGGAAGTTCTCGAGAGAGATCTTCCAACAGGATTAAACCAACTTAAGAGTCAACTTCGTGATGGAAGTGATTCCCAAGATTTTTATGTTCTTACACCCTTACCACACAACTCTTCAAACCAAGTACGTCGAGGTAGTCAGTGGTTCAACCTTTATCAACTATAAAGTCCCGAATGATTACTCCACACCTCTCCACAATATAGCCTAGAATTCCGTCAACTTCTTGACCTTCAGTCTTTCACACTACTTTATTCTATAAACACCCTTAGTTTTCTTCGTCTCCGCTCATCATTCCAAGAGCACTTAAATTCCCTCAACATACATTCATTAACATTTTTAAACCACTCAAATCCCCTCTTTCTACTCCTCCTCATGTTAATACCCTCGTTGGAGGATTGTAGAGAATCAAGCAATCTCTATAGAAATCAAATATCTTATTTCATCACACTTTCTGACTTCCAGTTCTTCAACTGCCTTAAGATCCGATATAACACCTCTCCACACCTCATTAGTAAGCCCTGAAATATCAACTATTTCCAACTTGGTGACTGATGGAGCTGCATGAACCAAACTTCTCAACACACCATTCCCACATTCTTGTATTTTTAGAACCCTTAGTGAAGGTAGTGCTTCAACTGAGAATTCAACCAAATTAGGACAACCTTCTAGAGAGAGCTCTTGAAGGCATGGAAACACAAAATCTCCTTCAAATGAGAATTCAACCAAATTAGGACAAACTTCTATATTGAGCTCTTTCAGGCATGGAAACACAGAATCTCCAACCCCACTTCTACTATTGGTTGACCATACTTCCCACCCCGACATATCCTTCAAAACTTAGAGTTTCAAGTGAAGGAAATGCAAGGCCAGTACCAAACAACTCTGAACCAACAACTTTTACATCACCCATGTCTTGAATAGATAACTCCTTAAGTGACTGTAGTTGCCCGAGTGGTGGTAGAGATGTACACTTTTTACAGCCACTTATAGATACACGAGCCAACTGACGAAACGAGGGATCCCCAACCCATCTTGGAAACTCTAAACCCAGATAGTTCACAATGCCTAACCTCTTCAGACAATCGTTATATGGCTTCAATGCATCAAGGACATCGTTTTCAGTTGTGTCCTTTCGGGAAGCATCTGATACATCACTCCATTCCACCTCGAACTCGGTAAGCCTCCTTTGTGATAAGTCTGCTTCTCGTGCTTCCGTCGCGAACTTTACTTTTTCCAGGCCCTCAATGGAAACTTTCCCATGAAGATGCTCAAAAATTTTAAGTTGGGTTATCGAAAAGTCATTTTCTCCTCCAACAATGATTTTTGAAAGAGTTTGTAGGCTTTCAACATCAGCAATCCCCTAAGTGGCATGTCCTTTCAAAGTGGAGTACTCTGTAATGTCCTAGATGCCTTAGATTCTTTAACCTTAAGAAGCTGTTAGGCAACTTAGTTAATTCAGAACACCAAGAAACGATCAAGGTCTCTAAGTTATAGAGATCACAGACACTTTCAGGTAAATGTTTGATATTAGTTCCAGATAAATTAAGATACCGCAAGTGCTTCAAACTACCAATAGACTCTGGTACCTCACTTATCGTATAACCACTCAAACTTATTACCCTTATCATTGGTAGTTGGGAAAGTAAGTCAACTAGAACCTTATTCGACAAGTAGTAAATTTGCCACATATTTTTTGCCCTGACAGACAAGAATGTTCGCAAACAGTTAGCTTCTTTGAACACCATAAATTTCTTGTAAGGTTCATAATTCTCACAGACAAATGACATATGACGGAGCTTTTCCAAAGCCAGTTTCCTAACATCCTTTCCCATCTCTTTCTCTAACCTGAAAAAGAATTCCCCAGCAACTGATGTGGCCAAATCATGCATCAGGTCATGCATAACAAACAGCGACTCGTCATCAGGCGCGTGTTGAAAAAATGACCGTGACAGCAACTCTTCAAAGTAGCCACCACCTAAGCGTTCTTTGGTTGATTTGCTTGGATCTGATTGGTGCAAAAACCCTTCGGCCATCCATAGTATAACCAAATCATCCTTTTCAAACAAGTAGTCCTTGGGGAACAAGGAGCAATATGCAAACAACTGCTTCAAAGATGCAGGGAGTTCATGGTAGCTTAGCTTAAGAGCTGGAATAATTTCACCTCCCTCTTTTAAGCTCCATATCTCACTGTCCACCATTTCCTTCCATCCTTCTTCATCCGATTTTCTCCTTAATAACCTTCCAAGTGCTACTAAAGCCAAAGGCAAGCCTTTACATTTTCCCACAATGTCTTCACCATGTGCTTTAAGTGTTGGATGCAAATCGAAGTTATTTGCATCCAATGCATTTTGACAAAATAAAGACACAGCATCATCATGGGAGAGACATTGCAATTGGTTTAGTTGACTGCAACCCAACTCTTTGAGCAATTGGTCCTTTCGAGTTGTTATGATAACTTTACTTCCACGAGCACATACACTAAATGGACGCACTAAGGTTTCCCAATCCTTATAGCTCTCGTTCCATACATCGTCTAAAACCAGTAAAAACTGTTTTTCCCTAAGTTTATTGGCAACAGCTTCTTGAAGCAAATTAAAACTTCCAAATTCCTTATCTTCCCCGCTCACAGATTGAAAAATACTTTTACTTATTTGGAAACTATCCCACTCATCTGACACACATACCCATGCCTTAGCTTCAAAGTGAGAATTCACTTGTTTATCGTTATACAAAATTCTAGCTAGAGTCGTTTTGCCTACCCCGCCCATTCCAACTATGGGCACGATGCTAAAGTTTTTGTTACGTGGATCATCGCCTAAGAGCTTGTCAATCAATTTATCCTTATCACCTTGTCGACCAACAATACGAGATGCATCTACCAAAGAGGTCTCTAAAGCTCTATTTTTATCTTTTGACCTATTATTCCTCACTTTAATCCTCCATTCTTCACCGTCAAACCTATAGCTGTTTTTTCGTTTTCTAGATCTTGTAACCGGAGGTTAATATTATCTAACCTGTGATGTGTTCTAGCACATAGTGAGAAATTTGTGTAACAAGATGAAATGAGATTTCGTACCTTGCTAGTGCTGGCTCCTGAATTCTTGACGAACTCAGGATTCATAGCATCGGTTGCCAAATCGTCTAGAATGTCGTCTATGTCATAAGCCAAATGTTTGAGATCATTGAGCCAGTTTTGAACAAGAACTTGTTTTATTTCCTTGTCAGAAGCATCAACAAGGAGAGCTTGGATACGGAACAATGTCTTCTCCAAGCTCTTCAGCTCGGAACGAATTCCTTGGACCTGGCCAACTTGCTTCACAGCTTCATCGGCCAGCTTCTGAAAAACAGCTTCAATGAGCGTAGAAGCAATGATTTCTGCCATTGTTAATAGTAATTGGGTAAAGTTGGAGTTTTTTGTATTTGAATAACTGAGAGGTATGTGATAATGTGAATGAATTGGTGAAATTGAAACAAGAAATTTAGCCACTTTTTATAACGATTTGAGCCTCTGTTATGGTCACCTTTTTTTTAATATTTTTTTGCACCTTGTAGCCTGCTGCTGATATTTAAATACCACTTGACGTACACATTATTAACAATTTACGATAAGACAAAAATAGATGCCATAATACACACAAAACTAGATGAGATAAAAAACAACCTTAATAATCAAGAATCATCAGGAAACTGGAAACCCACCGTTGAAATAATCAACATTTCTATTTTATTAAAAATAATAAGAATAATAACAAGGCAAATGATCAAGTAAAACGGTAACCGAACAAGAGAGGTGATGTTTTTTTAGATTTTGCCAAAGATTTTTTTATCAAAATATTTTCGCTTAAAGCAGGAATAAACGTGAAGTGACAAAAAGAAACACCAAGAATGTGATGATTTGATGTAAAAGTGATAAATTGAAGTGGATCTCTAATCTAAAAAAAACATAACGTGATAGTTTGTAAAAGTTATCAAAATAGATGAACGATATTCGAGTTAAATACTGAATTATCAACATAAAAAGAATCTGTAAAATGATGAAGAGATAATCCAAATTAGGATTTGTTAATGTTTTGTACATCATCTAATTTGGAATATGTAATAATGTGTATTTGTAAGAAACATAAACTAAATGGGTTGATATTGATGTATGAAAAGTACTTCTTACCTACTATTTTATATTCAACCAATCATGATCAATAATAGAGTAATATAATACGTGATAAAACAAAATTACGACGAAGAACAAAAGTAGTTGATCCACAAATATTAAGAATATTACCTACTTGTTTCATGTCTCTGTCTTTCTCGATAGTGGTTGGCATCCTTTTTATTTATATATGAATGAATGATAATGACAAGATTGAAACAATAATTGATCCATGTAGAATATTTAGCGTTATTAGAAGTACACAAATTACTTGTAGATCAATCATTATATGATCAAATGGAACTAGGTAACGCCTAATGGACTTAGTACAGTTTAATGGGCTGCATCGAAGCTAGATTTATAGATTAAATTAATAGAACGGTACTATCAGCTGAAGATAAGGAAACTTATTTGGAGCATCTTATACCTGCAGCACCTGTTGCTACTCCTGGCCACCTTATCCCTGTTGAAGCCCTTGCAGCTCACACTGCTTGGGTCAAAGGCTCAAAGGATATAGCTGCCTTCATGCTCATGACCATGGAGTTAGAGATCCAATGAAATTTAACTCGTCTTGGTGCTTATGACATGCTTCAGGAGTTGAAGTCTATATTCTCCCAACAAGCAGAACAAGAGCTTCTACAAACTGCACGTGAATTTCACGCTTGCAAGCAGGAAGAGGTGCAATCGGTTAGCTCATATGTTCTCAAGATGAAGAGCTACATTGACAACTTGGAACGTCTTGGTCACCCAGTTACTTTGAACTATGGAGTTAGTTTGATCCTCATCGGTCTTTCTAAAAAGTACATTACGTTTGTGCAGAACTTTAATATGCACAGCATGGGGAAGATTGTGAATGAACTACGTGCTATGCTTAAGCAACATGAGCAGATGTTGCCAAAGAAAGATGTTGCACCTGCACTACATTATGTACGTGGGGGTGGTTGTAAGGTCCAAAAAACAACAAAAAGAATAAATCGTTTAAGGCTGCTAAGGGGAATCATGGAAATGGAAACAACAAGTTTGGTTATGCTACTGAGTATAAGCTATGCAATGCTTCTTCTTCCAAATCCAAATCCAAGATTCCTCCACCACCTAAGAAGGATAATCCAGCGAAGGACGCTACCTGTCACTAGTGTGGTGAGACAGGACATTGGAGAAGGAATTATCCCCAATATCTCGCCGAGTTAATGAAAAAGAAGAAACAGTCTCTTGCAGCTAGTTGTTCAGGTATTTTCACTATAGAACTCTACTCTTTCCCTAAATCATCCTTAGTATATGACACTGGTTGTGGTACTCACATCTGTAATAATACTCAGGGTCTAAGGGGCAGTAGGAAGCTAAAGCCAGGAGCTTTAAGTCTGTACGTAGGCAATGGTCAACGGGCAGAAGTTGAAGCTATTGGAATTGATCATTTATCTCTCCCTAGCGGATTAGTTATTGTTTTAAATGATTATCATTATGCTCCCTCTATTACTAGGGAGATTATTTCAGTTTCTCGTTTGTATGAAGATGGTTTTATTAACCGTTTTGGATCGAATAATTATATTTCAGTTACGAAGAATAACGTTGTTTATTTTACTGCTATTCCTCGTAATGGTATTTATGAAATTGAAATGTCTTGTTCGAATACAAATTAATGTTCTATGTTTGCTATAAGCAATAAAAGAGCCAAGTCTAACTTGGACTCTGCTCTCTTGTGGCATGGTCGTCTTAGACACATTAGCAAGAAACGCATGGAGAAGTTGCAACACGATGAACTTCTCAACTCATCTGACATTAAGTCACTTGAAAAGTGTGTTGCTTGTATGTCTGGTAAGATGGCTAGAAAACCTTATTCACATCAAGTGGAAAGGGCTAAAGATTTACTTAGACTTATACACTCAGATGTATGTGGAATCACATCAAGACAAGGAGCAAATTACTTCGTGACTTTCACTGACGACTATAGTCGGTATGGTTATGTTTACTTGCTGAAACATAAACATGAAGTGTTTGAAACATTTAAGGTGTTTCAAAAGGAAGTAGAAAATCAACTCGGGAAGACCATAAAATCACTACGTTCTGATCGTGGAGGTGAATATATGAGTCAAGAGTTTTTGGATCATCTGAAGGAGCATGGGATTATTGCCCATCGAACTCCTCCTTATACTCCACAACACAATGGTGTATCTGAGAGGAGAAATCGAACCCAGCTTGATATGGTGCGTTCTATGATGAAACAAACTACTCTTCCAAAGTCCTTTTGGGATTATTCCCTTGAGTCCGCTGCAAGCATTCTCAATATGGTTCCAACTAAGAAGGTTGAAAAGACACCATACGAAGTATGGCATGGGCAAGCCCCTAAGCTGTCTTACTTAAAAGTTTGGGGTTGTGAGACTCTTGTTAAGCGTGATACACTTACCAAAACTGGAAAACTTGAACCTAGAGCTGTTAAGTGTATCTTTTTGGGATACCCTAAGGAAACTATGGGATATTCTTTCTATCTTCCATCTGTGAACAAAGTTATTGTTGCTCGGAATGCTGAGTTCTTTGAGAATGATCTTATGGATCTTAAAGCAAGTGAGAGTTTAGATGATCTTTAATTAATTCAAGAAGAAGATACAAATCCTTCTTTAGACACTAACATTCATCACGATGAGGAGGATCAAGAAATTGAAGAACCTGTAACCACCCGTAAATTCCCGAGTCATTATTTACCTGTACAGAATAAAGAAATCGTTTATCTTGACTTAATTAAACGCTCTTATGCATTTTCACGCCTAAATTTTTACTTTTATTGGAAATATGCAATCACATGTAACGTTGATAAACGAATGATACGAATAAGTTATTTCCTAATATCTACTGATGATCAAAACACGTCAATGAGAGGTTATCTCGATTAACGAGCCCGCACGCATACCGAAACCACATTAGTGATGGTTTAGGTCCAATAATATTTTCCGGAGTCAATAATATTGTTTTTATATTACTTTATAAAAACGTCCACAAAAATGTGTTTTTCGCATATTTGCCAAACCGGAATACCGCGGTTACAGTTTAGCTCAAACGGAACACGGAATACACAAGTTAAACACAAAATATTTTTCCATTGGTTTTCCGCCCATATGGCATCAATATTATTCAAAACCATAGACCACCTTAGGGAAATGGAATTGGTAAAAACAATAATACTAATT
This sequence comes from Chrysanthemum seticuspe, assembly GCA_019973895.1. Lineage (NCBI taxonomy): Eukaryota > Viridiplantae > Streptophyta > Magnoliopsida > Asterales > Asteraceae > Chrysanthemum > Chrysanthemum seticuspe. The sequence continues at coordinate 71,937,429 of BPTQ01000001.1, forward strand.
TTGAGGTTTAACTCAAAATGAACACACATCACTTTATGCTTTAAGAACTTCACCAAAGTACTATTCCATTTATGTTTCTCTTTTTCTGCCAAAACATCCCCACCCAACTGTATACACGACATATTCTTTTCCTTCCAAATCTGACTCTCCCTCTCTCTATTTTTTTTAATTTTTGTTTCATCCCTCCCACGTGAATAATCATGGTAATGGCAAAGAGATGTACCTTTTGGGAGTCAAACACAAAAGCCTCATTGTCATCATCCTACAAAAGATTACCTATCCACATGGACCATCACCATGTGGCAGTGGAAAGGGACGCATGCCAAGAAAGAGGTAGCATCAATTTGAAGACCAAGAAAGTAGAAGTCCAAGTATATCTATGTTTCATCTATTTATAGATGGAAGGTTTTTCACAGCTCCATCATTTCCTCTCACACAATACTTCTAACATATTCAACACTCTCAAACACTCACTCTTTTGCTAACTGTCGAGGCCACAAACAAGAAAAAGCTAGAGCAAAATGGGGGTTTTCTTAAGCTAAGGAATCGAGTTTCACACCTTGGAAGTTATCGGGTTGATATCTTGAAAAGAAAAAGAGTACTAAGTTCTTGGTCTTTTCATGTCAATCGAACACTCATAAACTCCTCTCATTGTAAGCAAACTCGAACACACCTTGTTTATACGTATTTCATTCGATACAAGTTTTTATATTTACAACATACGCCTAGTCGACTTTTTACAAGCACTCGTTAAAAATGAAAACAAGATCGAAATCTTTGTTTTTACTCAACTATTATATTAACTATACATTTTAATCTCGTATTAGAAAACTTAGGTGGTGATTCAGAAACATAAAAGATAGAAGTTTCAAATGCAAAACAAAGCTAATAAACACTTTGTGTTTATTCAGGTTGTTAAAATAAAATATGGAACGTTTTCATCCATCTCTAAAGAATATAAACGCAAGATAAACAATTAAGTAAAACATATTAGGTCTTGGCTCAATCTTGGAATAATGTTTGTTTCGACACATTGGCTTAACTCGTGCTTATTGCGGTTCTATATTCGCTTTGAGAACTCTCTTTGTACTCGATGTATATGCATGGTCGACTCATTGTTAGAAACTACACTCAATCGCATATCGGGTTTGTAAGCCCAACCCGCGACTCGTTAAAACCTATATCGAGTGCTTGTTAGTAATAAGCATTTAGTTCACCTTAGTTCTCTTTTCTTTTTGCTTGTGTCGAGACCTTCAATCCAAAACAGTTTGGAAGAGAAAGTACATGCATATACACGACCGTACATGCACTGGGTAGAAATTTTACTAAAAAGAAAGAAAAGGGAAGCAGTTCAAGACTCCTTAAATACGATCGAACAGTAAAGAAAAACATGAAAAGCCCCTAGCTCAAACGGTAGCAACGTTTGTTTGTGTAATAGAGTTCACAAGTTCGAAACCTTCCCTTGTCAGTTTCATATATTATTTTGGCTAGTCCTTTTGAAACTTTTGCCCTTTGACAAGTTTGGCCCTCTACTTTCCAAACACCTGTCATTTTCTAAAAAGTTTTTATAAGTTTAAAACTTATAAATATTTTACAACTTATATTAAATATTTACACTTTCAACCCCTCAACCTAGGAACACTTAACACTTTTCCTAAAACTTTTATAAGTTTTGAAGCTCATACTAATCCTTACAAATTCAACCCTTTAAGTTTGATACTTTGATACTTTTCACCCAAAACTTTTATGAGTCTAAATAAACTCTTTTACCACTTTTCGTCTAGATAAATATGTTTAACGATCACATCGGCGTAAACTTTAAATACTATATTTGTCCAAATATATTATTTAACCACGACTTCAATAAATTTATATTTTCTCATCTCGAAACTCAACTAATCTAATAAATACAATTCGACTTGTATTTAGTCCCCACTTCGATAACACTTAAGCCAATATTTGAGCCGACTCTTATACGAAAGTTTCGTATACGTTTTTCCGCATCTATTCCAAGAGCCAATACTTAAGAAACATTTTCATAACTACACCTTTATATACATCGATAATCAAATAAACTCATGAAACGTCCACATAAGCTACGTAACACAAACACATGAGAAAGTATTTGAAAACATTAAGTTTTGAACTTTAAGCATTACCACACAAGTTAAAATGATACGAGTGTCTCATAGCAAATCATTTTTCAAACATTACCATCTAGGGTCGTACGCGGAATATATTATCTAAGACTTGCCATATTATATCTAGGTTACGTGTTGAAGCCCTTGTCATATCGTACTTGCTATTGTTGTGCATTTCCTACCATATCGCTAAGGTGAGTTCATAGCCCCACTTTTAATCTTTTAACTGTTTTATAAACTCCTTGGGGGAGAATACATGCTACTACTGCTTTTATGATCACAATTGCTTGAAAACTGTTTGTTGTTCTCTTGATATTATGACTCTGCCTAAGTTGTTTGCCAAAAGACCCCTTCATCATGAACCATTAGTCACTTGCGAGTGAGCGCAAATATTGTGGATAGTACTATGGGAATTAACGACCCCGACTCGGTTATCGGAAATAACCGGGGCGCACCATATTTGAATCTCTTAGGTAATTGGCAATTACCTCTTGGGGAGCATATTATTACGTACATTAGTAATTAGGTGTATGCAGTTGAGCCTTGGTGTCATGAGCTTAGTGCAATAATATCAACTATCTTTTATGGGCGTATAAGAACGTAGCCCATGGCTTCTTTTAAACTTGAAAATCTTGTGATCAACTACTTATTTACTAAACCTATGAATTCACTCAACCATTTTGTTGACTTTTTAGCATGTATTTTCAGGATGAAAAGGCGATAGCTAACTCTGGAGGCGCTTGGGCATTGGCATGGCATGGTCATAGATGACTCTGATATACGAATTGGGACCACATTTTATTAATGGGCCATTTTTCCGCAACAAATCAACCTTTGTAAACTCTATTTTACTTCAATAAATGAAATCTTTTAAGAAAAATCTTTATTTTTCACTTTGTGTTATGATCCAATTGAGTAGCATCCCAAAAACCTTTTTCTTCCGCTGCAAACCATTTTTGGGGGTGTTACAGATTGGTATCAGAGCCTTGGTTATAGAGAACTAGGAAATTTTCAAAACCTAGACTATAACCACTTTTTCAAAAAAAAAACTTAACCCTATGACGAACACATGCCTGCCTGCCAAGCTGATTGCCTCACTTATGACTCGTTGAAGTCATCTTTGATAAGAAATGTGTTTTATTACTGAGAACTTAGTCTCACTATTAGCTATGATTGCCTTACTTATATGTATGATTATATAATAATGCGCTATGCCTTCTCCCCCATATAAATGAAATAATTGTTCAACCTTTCATAATAAACTTTAAAGGCATTAGGACATGTTACTAGTATAACTAAGCTAAGAATTGCAAGATTCATTGAACCTCGGGTGAATATAGCCTGATCACCTATATTCAACCAGGGACAGTGGGACATAGCCTGATCACCTATGTCCGACTCAGAGGTGAATGTTGCAATACTGAAAGTAGTTATAATAGTGTTATGTCCAGTTGACTTCCTGATTGACTTCTAAAAAGAGTAAAATTTTCATCATAAGAGTTATAAAGGTTTACTCCTACACATCACACACTGACGTCCCAACATTTTCTCACTACGATACTTTTCTCCTAAGTGGAATGCCTTTTTCATTACTACACTCTCTAAACTGACCATTTTACACTACTACCTTACGCCTCCGCGTCTACATCTTACTAGCAACGTGCATGGAGATTTTCCTGGCAGATGATGCACACTACCACTTCGCGCAAGGACACCACAGCAATCCATGTTAAAATGGACCACTTTACGCCACCACTTCGCGCCCTCCGTACCTGCGTTATGTATGAGATTTGCTGAGCAGATAATACATAACCAGTGAAATGTTGCATGATGCGAGTTAACGATTATGTTTACCATTTAGATTTTCTTAGCGGATTATGCGCGACTAAATAAAATTTTAATTACCACGTGACATTACTCTAGGTTTAGAGTATATATATATATATATATATATATATATATATATATATATATATATATATATATATATATATATATATATATATATATATATATATATATATATATAGATATATATTTTTTTTTTGGTTACTACAATACCACGTCTTCTGTTTTCCCGTCCCATCAACTTATCGTCTCCATTACTGGACCATTAAACCTCTATTACGGAGTCATTGCAACCCATGTCTCCATCATCCCATCCTATTATCATTATCTTAGGCGTTAAGATCGAAGTCATCTCGTCATCCATTGCGAAAAACAGTGTCGCCTCTACCCCAAAACTCGTACTCAATCGATGAACTGGATTACATCTCTAGCCGTTCTAGGAACAACACACCTCGCCACCTACAAAGAGAACCCCCTCGCTAAACATAAATAATAAACGAACGACTAAAAGATCTAAAAACATACCAAAAGTTAGCTTGCAACTCAAGCCACTTTTCTGGGAACGGATCCCTAATCTTCATCCCTTTTAAACACCAATTGTATGTCCTACTACCCTCTTATGAAATAGTAAACTTTGTCGCAAACTACTTCCAACTAATTTACCGACCATTTCACGATCATTTTCTCAAAAAGTCTTACTATTGTGCCATTAAACCAAAAATTTACGACCTTACAGATACCTCATAAACAATGACCTTATAAATGCTTTGCAAACTATTTTCTCCTAATATAATGAACCGATTCATTACCTTACTACTGTTTTTACGAACTATTTTACTCTCTAGTGACCTGCTTTAGCCACTGTCTGATTTAAAACTTAAAAAAAAAAAAAAAAAAAAAGAAAAAAAAAATATATATATATATATATATATATATATATATTTTTCTTACTTTTACTTAAAAAAAAACTATTCGCCTTTACTTTACTGACTATTTTGTTACTTCCCTATAAACCACCTTGATATTAAATCACAAATTGAACTAAGAAATTCTCTACTATTTGACAAACAATAAATCGTTTTCTTATAAGCTATTTTTACAAATCATTTCGCAAGTTATTTTATAACCTGATTTGTTGTCTTACCAAGAGATCACAAAAATTTAACTATGATTTCACTACTACTCTATAAATAATAAATAAATCGTTTTCTATTACCTTGTAAGCTATTTTAAAAATCACCTTACCAAATTGTTGCTTTAATACCGAACCACAAACTACGATTTATCATAATAAAAGTATTTTCTTCTTACTCAATAAAATGGTTTTACAAAACTTTTCATAAACTTTACTGCAATTTCCTTATAAACTATTTACTCCCATGAAAAACTTTAAAGGATAACCGATGTTTTCTTTTAAAAATAAACCAAATTTTCGGAGTAAAAATAAGCGCTTTGTTTTGAAAACAATAATGAGAAATGCTAAGAAACCAAAACCGATTCATCAGCTACAAAAGCTAAGGTATTTGGAATTATTTTGAGTAACAACTTTTGAATTCACACTAAAACCTCCAACTTGGAGCCAATTCCATGTTGACGCCTAGAACTTTATTTAACAAATTTTCATCCCATAAGCTGAAACCCAACAAGTTTCTTTGCATGCATCAAGTTATCTTTAAAATTTTAAAGACTATATATATATATATATATATATATATATATATATTTACATATACCGTTCAAATTCGAGAAGCATAACCCTAAAAACTAAACTCTGCCCATAAACGTTTAAAATCTATGAAAACATGCATACCCAACCGTATCTTCTTCTATAGCATTTTCACCTTCGAGAACTTTTCTTTAAATAACAATTGTGCCAACAATGAAACGCGTGGTGACATTTTTCCTAGAAAGATTTATTCTAACAAGTCAAAGATTTCCTGGTCAAACCTTATCAAAACTTCTTATGCAAAGAAATATCAAACATCGACCTTTGTGAAATTGTTTTATTTTCATCACGTGTAAAAACCGGTTTTATAGGATCTTTTCGAGGATGCAAATCTCTTCTCTAATTTTTCATCTCAAAGAAATTGTGCCTCTTGAAGTATTTTTTTTCGAATAAATTTATCCACGTCACATTTGCGAACAAAACTAGAAAATTTCGAAAAAAAAAAAAAAAAAAAAAAAAAAAAAATCCTTTGTCATATAAGCGACTAACACAAACTTAACCTCGAGGACGAGGTTCCCATAAGGGGTAGGTACTGTAACCACCCGTAAATTCCCGAGTCATTATTCACCTGTACAGAATAAAGAAATCGTTTATCTTGACTTAATTAAACGCTCTTATGCATTTTCACGCCTAAATTTTTACTTTTATTTGAAATATGCAATCACATGTAACGTTGATAAACGAATGATACGAATTAGTTATTTCCTAATATCTACTGATGATCAAAACACGTCAATGAGAGGTTATCTCGATTAACAAGACCGCACGCATACCGACACCACATTAGTAATGGTTTAGGTCCAATAATATTTTCCGGAGTCAATAATATTGTTTTTATATTACTTTATAAAAACGTTCACAAAAATGTGTTTTTCGCATATTTGCCAAACCGGAATACCGCGGTTACAGTTTAGCTCAAACGGAACACGGAATACACAAGTTAAACACAAAATATTTGTCCATTGGTTTTCCGCCCATATGGCATCAATATTATTCAAAACCATAGACCACCTTAGGGAAATGGAATTGGTAAAAACAATAATACTAATTTTGAGGTTTAACTCAAAATGAACACACATCACTTTATGCTTTAAGAACTTCACCAAAGTACTACTCCATTTATGTTTCTCTTTTTCTGCCGAAACATCCCCACCCAACTGTATACACGACATATTCTTTTCCTTCCAAATCTGACTCTCCCTCTCTCTCTTTTTTTTTGTTTCATCCCTCCCACGTGAATAATCATGGTAATGGCAAAGAGATGTACCTTTTGGGAGTCAAACACAAAAGCCTCATTGTCATCATCCTACAAACGATTACCTATCCACATGGACCATCACCATGCGGCAGTGGAAAGGGACGCATGCCAAGAAAGAGGTAGCATCAATTTGAAGACCAAGAAAGTAGTAGTCCAAGTATATCTATGTTTCATCTATTTATAGATGGAAGGTTTTTCACAGCTCCATCATTTCCTCTCACACAATACTTCTAACATATTCAACACTCTCAAACACTCACTCTTTTGCTAACTGTCGAGGCCACAAACAAGAAAACGCTAGAGAAAAAAGGGGGTTTTCTTAAGCTAAGGAATCGGGTTTCACACCTTGGAAGTTATCGGGTTGATATCTTGGAAAGAAAAAGAGTACTAAGTTCTTGGTCTTTTCATGTCAATCGAACACTCATAAACTCCTCTCATTGTAAGCAAACTCGAACACACCTTGTTTATACGTATTTCATTCGATACAAGTTTTTATATTTACAACATACGCCTAGTCGACTTTTTACAAGCACTCGTTAAAAATGAAAACAAGATCGAAATCTTTGTCTTTACTCGACTATTATATTAACTATACATTTTAATCTGGTATTAGAAAACTTAGGTGGTGATTCAGAAACATAAAAGATAGAAGTTTCAAATGCAAAACAAAGCTAATAAACACTTTGTGTTTATTCAGGTTGTTAAAATAAAATATGGAACGTTTTCATCCATCTCTAAAGAATATAAACGCAAGATAAACAATTAAGTAAAACATATTAGGTCTTGGCTCAATCTTGGAATAATGCTTGTTTCGGCACATTGGCTTAACTCGTGCTTATTGTGGTTCTATATTCGCTTTGAGAACTCTCTTTGTACTCGATGTATATGCATGGTCGACTCATTGTTAGAAACTACACTCAATCGCATATCGGGTTTGTAAGCCCAACCCGCGACTCGTTAAAACCTATATCGAGTGCTTGTTAGTAATAAGCATTTAGTTCACCTTAGTTTTCTTTTCTTTTTGCTTGTGTCGAGACCTTCAATCCAAAACAGTTTGGAAGAGAAAGTACATGCATATACACGACCGTACATGCACTGGGTAGAAATTTTACTAAAAAGAAAGAAAAGGGAAGCAGTTCAAGACTCCTTAAATACGATCGAACAGTAAAGAAAAACATGAAAAGCCCCTAGCTCAAACGGTAGCAACGTTTGTTTGTGTAATAGAGTTCACAAGTTCGGAACCTTCCCTTGTCAGTTTCATATATTATTTTGGCTAGTCCTTTTGAAACTTTTTCCCTTTGACAAGTTTGGCCCTCTACTTTCCAAACACCTGTCATTTTCTAAAAAGTTTTTATAAGTTTAAAACTTATAAATATTTTACAACTTATATTAAATATTTACACTTTCAACCCCTCAACCTAGGAACACTTAACACTTTTCCTAAAACTTTTATAAGTTTTGAAGCTCATACTAATCCTTACAAATTCAACCCTTTAAGTTTGATACTTTGATACTTTTCACCCAAAACTTTTATGAGTCTAAATAAACTCTTTTACCACTTTTCGTCTAGATAAATATGTTTAACGATCACATCGGCGTAAACTTTAAATACTATATTTGTCCAAATATATTATTTAACCACGACTTCAATAAATTTATATTTTCTCATCTCGAAACTCAACGAATCTAATAAATACAATTCGACTTGTATTTAGTCCCCACTTCGATAACACTTAAGCCAATATTTGAGCCGACTCTTATACGAAAGTTTCGTATACGTTTTTCCGCATCTATTCCAAGAGCCAATACTTAAGAAACATTTTCATAACTACACCTTTATATACGTCGATAATCAAATCAACTCATGAAACGTCCACATAAGCTACGTAACACAAACACATGAGAAAGTATTTGAAAACATTAAGTTTTGAACTTTAAGCATTACCACACAAGTTAAAATGATACGAGTGTCTCATAGCAAATCATTTTTCAAACATTACCATCTAGGGTCGTACGCGGAATATATTATCTAAGACTTGCCATATTATATCTAGGTTACGTGTTGAAGCCCTTGTCATATCGTACTTGCTATTGTTGTGCATTTCCTACCATATCGCTAAGGTGAGTTCATAGCCCCACTTTTAATCTTTTAACTGTTTTATAAACTCCTTGGGGGAGAATACATGCTACTACTGCTTTTATGATCACAATTGCTTGAAAACTGTTTGTTGTTCTCTTGATATTATGACTCTGCCTAAGTTGTTTGCCAAAAGACCCCTTCATCATGAACCATTAGTCACTTGCGAGTGAGCGCAAATATTGTGGATAGTACTATGGGAATTAACGACCCCGACTCGGTTATCGGAAATAACCGGGGCGCACCATATTTGAATCTCTTAGGTAATTGGCAATTACCTCTTGGGGAGCATATTATTACGTACATTAGTAATTAGGTGTATGCAGTTGAGCCTTGGTGTCATGAGCTTAGTGCAATAATATCAACTATCTTTTATGGGCGTATAAGAACGTAGCCCATGACTTCTTTTAAACTTGAAAATCTTGTGATCAACTACTTATTTACTAAACCTATGAATTCACTCAACCATTGTGTTGACTTTTTAGCATGTATTTTCAAGATGAAAAGGCGATAGCTAACTCTGGAGGCGCTTGGGCATTGGCATGGCATGGTCATAGATGACTCTGATATACGAATTGGGACCACATTTTATTAATGGGCCATTTTTCCGCAACAAATCAACCTTTGTAAACTCTATTTTACTTCAATAAATGAAATCTTTTAAGAAAAATCTTTATTTTTCACTTTGTGTTATGATCCAATTGAGTAGCATCCCAAAAACCTTTTTCTTCCGCTGCAAACCATTTTTGGGGGTGTTACAGAACCTCAAAGTGATATTGTTCCCATTCGAAAGTCCACTAGGACACGTCGTGCTCCTGACCGTATGTGTTTATACATTGACGATGAGGAACATGAGTTAGGGGATCTTGGTGAACCCATAACTATAAAGCTGCATTGTTGGATCTTGAATCCAAGAAATAGCTTGATGCAATGAATGTGGAAATGCAATCCATGAAAGACAATGATTTCTGGATCTTAGTTGAGCTTCCTCCTAATTGCAAGACAGTTGGCAGCAAGTGGCTCTTCAAGAAGAAGACTGACATGGATGGTAAGGTATACACATTTAAAGCTTGTCTCGTAGCAAAGGGCTTCATTCAAACCTACGGGATTGATTATAAAGAAACCTTTTCTCCTGTAGCAGACATTAGAGATATAAGGATTCTCATAGCTATAGCGGCGTACTATGACTTTGAGATATGGCAAATGGACTGTCAAAACCGCCTTCCTCAATGGACATCTTTACGAAGAGGTCTATATGGAGCAACCTGAGGGTTTTGTTGATCCAAAATATCCTAACCGTGTATGCAAGCTCAAGCGTTCCATTTATGGACTTAAGCAAGCATCGAGGCAATGGAATAAACATTTTGATGATGAGATCAAGAAATTTGGATTTTCTCAGAATCAAGATGAGCCATGTGTATATCAGAAAGCTAGTGGGAGTTATGTCACTTTCCTAATTCTATATGTTGATGACATATTGCTTATGGGAAACAATATTCCATGTGTATATCAGAAAACAAGATGTAAAATCCTATCTTGGAAGATGTTTCGCCATGAAAGATTTAGGTGAAGCTGCATATATTCTTGGGATCAAGATCTATCGAGATAGATCTAAACGATTAATTAGTTTGAGTCAAAGTGCTTACATTGAGAAAATCTTGAAGAGATTTTGTATGGAGAACTCCAAACGTGGCGCGATCCCAATGCAAGAAGAGCCAAAATTGAGTAAGTCACAAGGTAGCTGAAACACCTGCTCAGAAAGAGCGCATGCAAAGAGTTCCTTACGCTTCTGCTATAGGTTCTATTATGTATGATTGTGAGATGTACTCGTCCTGATGATTGCGTTCGCACAGAATGTGACAAGCCGATTTCAACAGAATCCAAGTGAACTTCATTGGACTGCTTGTGAAAAATATTCTTAAGTATTTACGCAATACTAAGGATATGTTTCTTATCTATGGAGGAAAGGATGAACAAGAGCTCAGGGTTTCTTGCTACACTGATGCTGGATATCTGACAGATGCTGACGGCTTAAAATCTCAAACTGGATATGTATTTGTTTTAAATGGAGGTGTTGTTGATTGGAAATGCACAAAGCAAAGTATCTTTGCTACTTCATCTACAGAAGCCGAGTATATTGTTGCTTGTGATGCATCAAAAGAGGCTGTATTGATTTGTAAATTCATTTTTAGGTTGAACATTGTTCCTACAATTGAAGAACCCATAAATATGTATTGTGACAATACTGGAGCCATTAATATAGCTAATGAAAGCAGATCACTAAAGGTGCTAGACATTATCACGCTAAAGTTCATTATCTTCGAGAGACCATTGAAATGGACGATGTGAAGATAATAAAAGTTCACACAGATGACAATCTAGCTGATTCATTTATGAAAGCTTTGAAGTTCCCTAAGCATTCTAAATTGACTAGAGATATAGGTTTGGTACCTGCTAGTAGTCTCATGTAAACTGTGTGTTAATTAGTATTTGGATAATTGTAATTGTAAGACAGTTATTATTTTCTGATTAATAAAGATACGAGGTATTTGTTATTATATTCATATAATATGTTATTCATATTTGCATGTTTAATCCATGAAATGATTTATCATTCTAAATATGTCCATTGTCGGTTAACAATATGGGAGTATTGTTATGATAAGGCAAATGTGAGTGTTGGTTATAATTCTAACGAGAATTTGAATTGTTCCCGCCAAACTCATATGTATTCACTAGAGATGCATATTGGATTCCCCAACTTTCAAACATTTACTTTTGGATCCTTGTCATAAGTAAAATATTGAAAATGGTTTGTTATCTTCGTCCTTAGACTTGAGAATGCAAGTAAGTTCTGTTATGTGTGATATCATTTTTGTAAGTATACGCAAAACGCTATCTGAACAAGGTAGTTATAAAGGCTATATTTCGGAGTGATGTGAAGCAGCATCCACAACACTTGTAGTCAATAAAGGATTTGTTACTCCACTTGATATGTGCAGAAAGATACCATGGCACCTCTCTAGATTTAATCAGATAACTGTCTGGCCAGACCTAAAGGGTAATGCAAGATGAATCTTGATTACATTTGGTATATCTGAATTAAAATCCATAACGAGATTCTAAATGGTTAAACTATATGGAATGATTTGAGATCCATTATCCATGGTTTAACGGTATCTATAACAAATGATGATTAAAGCAAGACATTGAATGACCATGCTACTGAGAAACTTTTACAAAACTATTCTCTCAGACACTTTTAGTTAAAAAGCGAGTGAGAGCGTTTGCTATGCGTTTCCGTCGTTAGTTTTGTGTGCCATTCGACACACCAACTCCCAAGTTGGAGCTGTTGGTTTGTGCGAGTTGTAAACATGACAAAACGACTAAAAGTGTGTGAGCCTATGGGGCCACACACGATAAACACGAGTATACGTGTATAACATATTTAATATACTTCGAATGAATACCCGATATGCATGAAAACTTGACCCGATCATTGTTACAACCCATGGGCTTGTTTGATTTCCAGTTTGGGACGAATGTGGAGTGCCTTGGGCCCATGTGATCCACTGATTGGGCAAAGAAGGCTGGAAGGGGTGTTGGGTTTTCAACTTGTCGATCAAGGAATAGACCCAAGGATATGTTGGCTGTTTTTAGTATATAAACAAACATAACCTTCTGTCAAACTCACGCATCATTAATCCCGCCACAATACAATATTACAATAATCTACTAATAATAACAAACTTCAAACACCACCTACAAGAGATTATCCTCTGATGAAACCATATAATTGTATTCTAACAAGACATGCTAGAAAAATCTAACGGTTTCTTTAAGCGCGTAAATCACAAACTTGTGTTACAATCATAAGCTTTGTCACAAGAAGATGCAAGAAGATGCCCAGATGACTACTCAAAAAGAGGGCCAACATGAAAATTAGATATTAGATTTTGTAAACAGGAGTGATGCCTAAAAGATGGAAGCATTTCCTCATTACTACTGCAGTTGCTTCACATAACAATAATCTGCTTGTCTCCTCAGGAGACCCAACAACCTGCACAAAATTTTTAAAAAGTGAAATAAGTTTTAACCGAGTATATTTTGATTTAAGTAAACGAATTTTTTTAAAAGTACGATCTAGCCATTTTACATTTTTTATACATTAGAAAAAAAGAACAATGGCTTATGTCCATTCGGGTCATTTTGTAACCAAAAAGGCAGCTTGCATAATAACTACTTCAATACGCAAATGTGGGTTTCAAAATGACACGCCATGACACACAACCCTCTTTACAAAACAAAAGTAATTGTCTAAAACGGAACCAAAATAAGACCTATAAGGGCTTTAAAAATTCAAGATTGTACAGAAATAACATATTGCATGATATATTAATTTACCTGACACACCGAGTAAAAACTGGTAAACTTCTCAGACAATTCGTACAAGTATTCGCACAAGACATTTGGTAAGAGATTTGTGCAAGCCTCTTCAACAACCTGAAAAACAAGAGGGTTTAACCAAATTAACTCATAAGATTAAAACATTGAAAAAATAACTAAAAAGTGAATGTGTTTAAAGCCACCTAAAGTGTATTCTCAAAACAAAATATTAACATCTTATTAAGATCAACGCATCTCTGTCATTGCTCTGAATAAGTATGTTTAACATGATCAAAAAATGATCCAACTAGATGCGTTTATATAAATTCAGTAGATTTCCGACCAGTTTTCTATTTAATTGCAGTTTTTATCTGAACCTATTTGATCCATCAGAGATAACATAACCAAAACTGATTCTTCTTTGAGAAACTGTCGTACCTCAGCAAACTGGAGCAAATGCAATCCTAGCTTCCGTTCTTCATCTTTTTCCAATATCAATTGTCCCTCCTGTCACAAACAATTAGATTTATTCAGAATGCAATACAAATGGGGGAGAGTAAAGTGACAATAAAATCTTACCTTCTTCAATTCCTCAATGTCTCTACCAGATTTCCGAATAATTGAACAAATTCGCGCATGTGCGTAAAGAAGATATACAGCAGTATTTCCCTATTTATCAACAGACATTGTTACAAACTTACAATTTCAAATAAAAGAGAATATAGAGAATGAGAAAGAAATGTAAAATATTGAATATAGGATTGCACAATGCAACTAGTTAAATACGTAAACATAATATAATAGAACATTTATGCATACCTTATCATTAAGCATCTGATCGAAATTGAATGTGTAATTCGTCAATCTGTTGTTCTTCAGATCTGCATATCTGTTAAAAGCACACACATACAATCAATACAAGAGCATGTTACATTAATAAACAAATGAAATAACAAATGAACAGTTTTACAGTCGCATTCAAATATGTGTCGACTTTATATATAGTATACATAATTGCATAATTAGTTTTATTTGTCAATCGAAAAATAAACAAAAGGAGGTTTAGTATTACTGTACTCTTATAGTAATTCTTAGCTTCAAAAATGCAAAAATTTCAATTTAAGCAAGATCAACCAAAATTGAACTGCAAATATATATCTACTTAATTTGTAAAAAACTGCAAACCTTTCAAATTAAAGGACTACTATATTGACCTAAATTGCTTAACTATGCCTTATATTTGAGAGGAAAAACCAGATTTAAGGAGATTCATTAAAAACATAAGTATAATGTTGTTAACAGCATGAATCCAATAACCATCATAATACACATGTGAGGCATTAGCATCTTACTTGACAGCACCGTATCCAACTGCTTCAGCAGTCTGCTCAAGCTCTTCTGCAGTCCACTCAGCAGCCTTACCTGGTAAACGTTGAAATATAAACTTAACACATTTTATATAATAAAATCATATATTTGGTTAGTGTACTTTACAACATTATTATTCATAAAAACCTAAAAATATTTTTTTGAGGGTTTGATGGGTGAATACCTCGCTCCACAAGAGCTGCTTTACAACGAGTTTTAGCTTCATCAAGCAAATCAACCAACTTAACAACTTCAGTACTACGAGTTCGAAATCTTTTTCCGTCATCACCAAGAACAAGACCAAATCCTACATGACTTGTTCTTGGGTATTGTCCATCTTCAGCTGGGAGCCACCCTGCACGTTTAGCAGCCTGAAAAAAAGCAGGGTCAATAATTTAAATAAAAAAATATCCAATTCACCACTTGGGATATATTATGTTGTGTGAAAGTGGACTTACAGTGAAGAACATGTCAAAGTGTTCTCGCTGTCCTACATCAGTGACATAAATTATCCACTCAGCTTTTTCCTCATTAAGACGATACCTGCATATGCAGGTAAATGGTTAAAGAAACAAATATCCTGAGCAAAACCAGGTACAAAGAAATACTTGCTAAAAAAATATAACGAACCATAATGCAGCAAGGTCAGTTGAAGCATAGTTGAAGCCTCCATCACTTTTTACCACAATAAGAGGTATCTTTTTTCCTTCAATGAATATAACCTGTGCGCCCTCACTTTCTTCAACTAAATTTTTTTGTCTCAGCAGATCAAGTGTCTGAGGGATAAAGGGGTTGTAAAAGCTTTCACCCTGAAACCAACAAATTTGCATTATATTTGGGTTCCAATGAAAAACAGGATAAATTTCAGATTATATAAATTCATTAAAATATTCTAGAAAAATTTGTGACTGATTGTTGCGGCTGTAAAGAAACAACTAAGGTGTCACACAAACATAGTACCTTTTCTTCCAAGCGGACTCCTAAACGCTGATATACTTTTTCGTAACCATTTCGACTTATCTCACAGATTTGCGCCCACGCCTTTCGGTACCTTTCGTCGCCACCCTGTTTTTAAAATTCATTATTTTACATAAGAACAAATAAAGAGATGGATAAGTTGTGTGGGCCAGAGAGTGGTTATTCACCTGAAGGCTAACAACAGCCTGTTGGGCTCTCGCTTTGAACTCAGCATCACCATCAAATCTCTGCTTTGACGCCTTATAAAATGCCTATCAAAGTAATAATCGAGTCAAGATAACATCAATTGATTTCCGTAGAGCAAAATGAGGAACTTGTTGGAACTTCTAGAATAGAATCTTTGTCATTAGGGACATATTAGTGTATCTATATACCAATAAGATCCTACAGAATCTACCGATGGTATAACTTCAATATAAAACTACTCACCTCAAGTTCTCCAATATCTTGATCATTTACTTTCCCATCAGGAAACCTTTCAAATAGGAACTCGATCAACATTCCAAACTGCAGAATAAAAGTTTTACAATATTCATTCACACAAAGAGAAAGGAAAGAAGAACAAATATATATGTGCAATGCCCTTGATATTGCTGGTTCAACTTATAGCTGACTACATTATGAAAGACATGATGTTACTAGCTATTTTGGTTTGTAGAACAAAAAAGGGCAGTTGTCATAGCTATGAGCATCAAAAGATTTTAAAAAGCCGTAAATTCACACAAGATCAATCTCATGTACCTGAGTACCCCAATCCCCAACATGGTTTCTGCGAAGTACTTCCACATTAGAATACTCAAGCATACGTGCTAGCGTGTCCCCAATGATAGTTGATCGTAAATGACCAACATGCATTTCCTTTGCTATATTGGGTGAAGAAAAATCAACTATTGCCCTTTTGACAGGAAGCCTTGGTGCCCATGTGTCTATACCATATGTTAGCATTTTATGGATGCTCTGCAGGGACAGAATCGACAACATTATAAATGGAAGAAAAAAAAAAGCAACATCTGAATTGGAAATTAAAACGAGAAATATGACAGATACCTGAGCTATCCATTGCCTTGATAATATAACATTGATAAAGCCAGGACCAGCTACGGAGCATGATTCTATCATGTCAGTTGGCGGAAGATTTTCCATGATTGCCTACATATTTGAAAGATCCATGGAAGCATACAAACGTGTTATTATAATCCAACATACACTAAACATTAGTATTTACAAAAAAAAAAAAAAAAGAAAAAAAAAAAAAAAAAAGTGATATTACCTTTCCAACAGGCTGAGGACCTTTGAATTGTACACCCTCTTTGCCCTTTATTTTAGACCATAAGCTCATGGCGTTGTTGCTATTACCAAATGCAAATCTCAACATTAGTAAACTAAGATTTTAAGAACAACATGCAATAGAAGTGACGATGCAGCCAAAAGTGCCAAAATTATATAGCATCTTACAAACTAACACCACTAAAAAATATCATACATATAAAATTATAAATCATGAACAACTCAGAACAAGTATGTGAAAGAGCATATACCATTGGTAATCACCGGCTTCTTTTCGGGCGCAGGGAGCAATTATAGGAGCCACTTCTGCCTCATCGGGTACAGTAATTCTCAGCGATTCCTCAAACACCCTTGCTATTTGTTCTTTAAGGCTTCCTATATTCTCTTCCTGTATTATAAAACCATAGCATCATCCCAACAGAGATTAATAAGATACAACGTACATATCCTGAAGTTCTGAATTTTATGCTTCGGTATACATAGTTTAGCAGGTGTTAACACACAAACATGTTGATACGCGCATGATAATGTTTAAGTTAATAGACTTACAGGTGCAGCTGCCATGACTGATCTGGAATGTACCCACTTAACGGAAAAGTTTCTTCTAGATGCTTGTTTCAGTATATCTGTCTAGTTTTGCAGTAACAAAAATGTAAGAACTTCACATTTCAGTACCGCAAATCAAAGAATTTGACTTCATTTACCAGCAAAACAGTTAAGCAGATAAAAATCAACAAAACCTTTTCCGAATATGTATACTTGTACATAGAAAATACCTATAAACTGATTATACACGCATAAACTATACTACCCCAGACACTATGTTCGCTTGTGAGTTGTGAGTTTGTTATCTACCTTATATACCTAAATACGCTTACCACAGACTATGTCCGCATGTGCCCAAGACTGTTCTATTGACTTGTTTTCGTAAAAAAATATATGAACCTGTATGCACACACAACACCAAGCACCTAATCACTAGGATCATTAAATGTAAAAATTTTTATCACATTATTCAATTCCAAAAGGTAAATTTACGTTTACTTAGCAACTTCACGCAACATGTTCAGAATTAGAGCCTCCGCTTTTCGGGTCACAATAAAAATGAAAAGCAATCAACAAGTACATATCCCAACTTCACCAACATTAAGTTGAAAACTTGAGTGGCGTTTATTTATTAGAAGTGCTTATCGCATTTTAATAAAACACTTATCAGTATTTAGACATAGACATTCAGCTAATAATCAGAATCTAAATAACCAGTTTCAACACATAACTATCAAACACTCAAATTTTGAAATAAACAATTCAAATATTACTAGAAGCCTAAATATTACAAATAATGTATATCTAATAATAACGAATATGTTTTCCAACGCAAAACACTAATAATAACGTCATTTTACGCTTTGTAATTACATCTACAGCTACGTTACCAAACGCTACTAGATAGAGTAACTCTATACCTAAACCGTAGATATTGTAAACAAACAGATACATACATACTATTCTAACAATCACAATGTCATTATGTTATAATTATTATGAATTAAAATTAAGCTTACAATTGACGGCGGATGATGAAGGAGGAGATGAGGAGGAGAGATAAATGATTTTTCTATTAAATACATTTTTCGTTTTTAGGGTTTTTATAAAAGGATTACGTTTTTAGGAGAGATAATGGATGTTTTTTTTCGTGTGAATGGTCGTTGTATTTTTTTTTTTTTTTTTTTAAGAAAGATTACATTTCATTTCACACCTCACAAATGGAGGTAATTTGAATACAACAAGTTACATCGAACATGAAGGGCAAAATCGAAGCCGACTTGCCAAACAAAATACACGAGGCAACAAGTTAAGCCAAAAGAAAGCATACACCCTAATAGTTGTGACAGACAAAAGCAACATCATACAAGGGTGATTTTGATGTTTTTGGGTTTTTTTTTTTTTTTTTTCTTTTTTTTTTTTTTTTTTTTTTTTGTTTTGTTATGTTTGTGATGAGATATGTTGCAGATCGAGGTTGAAAACAGACTGAAAATTGAACCGAACTGAAAAACTAAGCCGAATTGGTTTAATCGAAACCGAACTGACCATAATTTGTTTGGCTTTTGATTCTATACAGTGGCGGACCCCGAAAAATCCAATGTGGGGGGCAAAAAATTTTTTTGACGATAATCGCAAAATGCGGATAAAAAATTGGATTTAAAATGATAAATCGAATATTATTGCTTAGAGATTGAGGATTTTCAGTTGGTGGGGGGCAATTTGAGTTTTGAGTGGGGTGCACTTTCACAAAAAGGTCAAAATTAAATAAAAAAAAAAAATTACACTAACATCGTAACTTTTTTGGCTAGCCATGGGGGGCGCCGCCACCCCGTACCTAATACATAGGTCCGCCCCTGATTCTATATATTTATGATTTTCAGTTTTTGTTCGGTTCGATTCGAGCCAAAACTGAAAAAAAAAAACACACCTAAATAATATAAACCGTATCAAACCGAACGAACCGACAGAAAATGAAACGAACCGAATTACTTCGGTTCAGTTCTCGGTTCATGTCTTCCACAAAATTGGTTTTTGGTTTTTTTCAGTTCGGTTCGTATGGTATTCACGTAAAGTTCTTAGTGATGGTTTCAGGTGGTAATGGTGAAAACGGAAAAAGGATGTGATGGTGTAACGAATAAAAAAATAAAGAAAAAGTGATGTGTCATATTAGGCTTGACAAGGTTATGTGGCATTCGGCATAATCGGGTGAAGCACATCCCCTTTCCTCTCTCTTATCTATTCTTTTGCCTCCATAATTGGCATCACCTGTTGATGAAAAAGAAAACATGTAGATAATTTGCTTGTGCTTTTTGTGAGTATTTATAAGATATAAACGTTGTTCACGAGTTATAGTAGAAATGTATGAAAGAAAAAGAGTGTTGTCCGCTCTAAGATGATATGTATTTCTTGCGACGGTAAAGTACTTACGCGTAATGAAAACGTGTTGGTCAATCAAATTTTACATCATTTGAATGTAATGAATGAACATTACTTTAACGCGCAATGAAAACATGTTGGTCACTAACTATCAGCCAAATTCTTAGGTTTTAAATTTAACATCACACATAGGTTTCTTAGCTATTAAAAAAATAAAAAATAATAAAAAATTAAAATTGCACTTTTATGAAAAATGCAGCATGATATCCTCGACTAAACTGATTACATAGTTAATTACAGAGTATTTTAGTAAAAAAAAAAAAAAAAAAAAAAAAAAAAACACTATTTTGACAAGTCTACAGCACTGCTAACAAAAGTCAATAAGAAACAGTATAAGTAAAACATTTGAACTTCAATTTAAACAACAATCTTCTCATTAAATCGTATCTCAGATAATGACAATTGAGATGTAAACATAAACTCAAATTGAGATACATACATTAAGATCAGATAAGCAAAGTGATTAAGTAATAGTATACCTGATAGTTTCTTATCCTTGTCTATAATGATAGAATAAATATACAAGAATCTTACAATAGGCCTCATTTCTAGCATCTACAAGTCATTTCCACACATCCAAAAAACAATCACCTCTGAACCAAACAAAGTTACACAGAAATTCTATCCGGTTATGATCCCTGCTAAAACATCCGTCTTACCTCGTGCAAAAATCGTGTAAACTAGTCGAATAGCATCCAGCCATGTATCCAGATATTCCCATGAGTCTGCAATCTGGTGTATAAATAAATCAAAATTCTCTGTTATTCAAAGTTTTCCGAATAGATTGACATGAATATTGATAATAGCCCATGTCCAATTTGAATTTTCAAAAGAAAAGATGAAACATACCAAGAATGTCTGTCCATGAATCGTATCGATGCATATAGACGGACCAGGAGGTAAAGTCAGATCTGCACATGGCGAAACAGAGACTATATCTTGGATGTCAATTTTAATGGCCGGCCTGCCATTGCTTGTTTTATCTCCAGGTAACATGTGACGTTGCTCATCATTGTGAATCTGTAAATAAATTTGCCAATTCTCAGTACATCAAGCGACAAGTGTATAATAAGTGAAGTTAACTAAACACATGACTCCACTTGGCTCTTTTTATGATGTGTCATTCCTAAAACGACCAGTATCGTTAACAAATTTATAATTACAATCCTACAAATTTTCGATTGATCCAGCTTATATTACAGTTAAATAAGTATAGATTGTAGAACACTAGAAGGCTACCCGCGCAATGCGGCGGCGGGTACCCGGTAACTATTTTTGTGGTGAGCAAATGTTTTTTATATATATATGTTTTTTCTAGCAATAACTTTACATATTTTAATTTCAGTTGAACTACGTATTTTAATTTATTACATTTTTTTACATCTCTTCATATGGTTTAAATGAGATGCATCAATATTAGAGGATGTTACAAATATGAGAATTTAAGACATTAATTATTCTTTGAATTTATATGTATGCTTAATTATTATGCTTAGCAAAAGTTACTTTCTTTTAATGGAAATGTTTTGGGTCTTAAAAATTTTAAGACTACTATATTTAGAATGTCCCAAACCCTTTATAAAGTAGTATAGATATAAATGAAGGGACCTTTCAATACATTAAGAATGCCTGGCCAGTAATAATTTCTACCAACACTAGTGCTGTCATAGAATTTGTGCTTCACTTTCTCAGACTATACTTAAGTACTCTTGTTTGCCATTGCAGTAAATTTATCTTCGGAAATTTGGTCATTTCACAAACTGTTAACAAATCAGCCTTGCAATTACAGATAATGTGGTCTTTTAGTGAAATGTTAGCAACAATCCACATTTGAAGAGATTTTCTTCCTTGAAAGGATATTCTACTAAATAAATTATATACTGAGACTCTGTGTGTGCATACATAAAGGAACGATTGTGCATTATCAACACTAGTCGGATACCCGCGCACAGCGGCGGCGATAAGTATAGTTATATGTGTTTGCTTACCCGTTTAGTGAATTCGTTTCACAACACTTCGAACATATATGTGTTAGTTGTATGTGTTTGTTTGGGTTACCCGTAGCTTTCCCGTGACATAATTATTCCCGCATATAGAAATACCCTCGCAATCTCTTACCCGTCAATCACTCCCCCAAAAGTATATGATTTTGACGAATCAAGATTATATTAATTGAAATCAGTGTTGTAAAAAGCGGCCTAGGCGGCGCCTAGGCGGTCACTTACCGTGGCAGTTTTAAGCTAGGTGGACAATTTAGGCGTTTTGGTCAAAAGGCGGTCAACATCCCGCCTAGGCGGGTCAAATCGGGCTAGGCGGTCAAATCGGGCTAGGCGGGTCAAATCAGGCTAGGCGGTCAACACTTACAAAAACTTCAATTTTGGGTTTTTTTAACCCCAATTTACCCCTCTTTTCACACACTCTCACCAAATACGCCTCTAAATCTACAATTGGAACGATTCATGATGATAAAAACACGACAATCACAATTAAAACACACATTATGTCATTATGTGTTTGTCCAATTGAGTTGTTGTCAACATGTGTGATTTATTTATAGTGAATAAATGTGAATATGAGGTGTTAATAACAATAAATAATGCATTAACTATAACATCAATGATGTGAACCATAGTGTTTTATGTTAAAATATATTTATATATATTTAAATTTATTAATATACATTTAATTTTAATTTTTTTATATAGAAAAAGTCAATCCGCCTAGGCGGTGGTCGACCGCCCGACTAGCGCCTAGCGCATTTTGCAACCTTGATTGAAATAAAGGTTAAAGTTGTAAAAAATTAAATTAAAATAAAATAAACCCACTAAAAATATAAAAACTAAAAACTTATAAAAATATATCAAAATGGATGTTGAATTAAAGAGCATAAAATTTTAGAAAATATGGTGAAATTAGATTATAAAAAAAAAAAATAAGTATATAAAAAGATATTTCAATTTAAAAATAAAGATGAACTTTTAGTTGAGAAGTGACACATGTCACTTTATAATTAAAGCTCCTTATCTTATTTTTTAGTGGTTAGGAGTTAGGCGAGTTTGTTAAGAAGTAACACATGTCATCTCATGATTGGAGCTCCTTATCTTAATTTTTAGTTAGGAGTTAGGCTTGGAATCAGGTTTGGCTTTTACATGCATTATAATATAGTATAGAAGTATAGATTTAAGGTACATATGATAGAAATGAGCATACCTGTTGAAGGCCTTCATGGTTCAAAACAAATTGGGTGCGCTTCCAGTCACCATGCGGAGCAATTGGATTTCCAACTGGTGATGCGGTTAGATATCCAACCTTTAGATAAGGTAGAGGCAGCTAAAATACAAAAATAACAATCAGTAATGCAATCAAAAGTATCCAGGCTGAAGTTAAAGAAAAAGTAATTGAAAAAAAAAGTAACTTTTTACGTTTGTTATTTGTCATCTAATGTTTTCCTCCAACTACCCCCATTATTGTCACCAACAATAACGGAGCATGACAAAGTTTACAACAAATACTCCCTTATATTATAAAACTATTATGAAATCAAAATTAACTTAGTAAAAGCATTCAAGCGAATTAGATGTAATAATGTTGGTGTTTCAAGGACACGGATTTTAATAGATAATTAAGTTTTGCAATAACAATAATTATAAATCTCTGTAACAAATATTAGAGAACTTATACTTAATCATGCATGCATATGATATAGAAGGTAAAATTGTACTCACCATGGATCGCACAAGCTTCAAGGCACTGGTGTAAACCTATAATCATAAAACCTCAAGTTATATTCATATCATGCAGTGATTATAACATCTATAGCTGGCGAAAAGAAGAAACTTACATTTCTAAGAATAATCAAGAAACAAAAGACACATACCGAGTAATTTGGCCTCAGTGCATGAGCAGCAGCAATGTAGATAGCAGATTGACGGTATAATTCATTAGGATCATGCCCTCCGGTTCTTGATGTATCTTCTGCTAATCCATACTACAGATGTAGAATCATCAAAAATAAGTATACCTTCATATCCAAATTTGCAAACAACAATGTGCGGTAATTAGTAAACTAACCAAAACAGTGCCGAGATTGTAGATGGCCCTATGAAAATCAAACTGCAACTGTATTGCTGCACGAAACTGAAATACAAATATAAATGTGATTAAAAGATAATGTGTGTTAAGGATCTATAGCAGCTGTAATAAAGTAAAATATTCCTGTAACTTACTGATTGCACTTTTTACTATTGTCTGTTTTTCTCGAGCAGGGACAATAGCACTTAATTCCTGCAAAAAGGTAAAAAATATATAGTAATAAATACAACTGTAATGCTATTAAACAAAAATAAAAATGAAGATCATGTGAAACTAGAAGCACCTGTAAAGCAAGACCCCAATTGTTGAGAGCCTGAAACATAAAATTTATGAAGTTATAACCAATACATAGGAAACGTACTATTTCTTCAGAAATAACCAATACATAGGAAACGTACTATTTCTTCAGAAATAAAATAAAAAAGATAATGAGCAAAGGATATTAAGAAATACCTGGGGACTGTTCCAATTTAGTTTAACAGCTTTTTCATAATTATTTGTTGCCTGCAATATCAAGTGAAAAAAAGTTGGATCCCATACCTTTTCAGTTTTCACAATATTTATAAATTGTTCGCAGTAGAAGCACACCCACTGTTAGAATGTATAGCAGGGAAAATATCATGAGTTAATGGTCTAACCTGTTTCCACAGTTCTTCAGCTTCCTTTGTACGCCCACGCATTTTGGCTCGATCAGATATGGCAATAGCCCAGTTATAATAAGCCTGCAATTAGACAATGTGAATATGCTGACATGTGACGAGAGCCAGATTTTGTTAAAGAGAAAAAATTAGACAACATGAAATTTGACATGTCATTTAAATTACTTTATCAAAGTGAAATTGTCATGCAACTGAAATTTAGAAGCCAGATGTCAGTATATAGTCTATACCGATTGAGATACATACATCATGAAGTGTAGGGTTTAAACGTGTAGCCTCGTCGTACTTTTTGCAAGCCTCTTCAAGTAAAGCATCCTTGGATGGTGAACTAGTATCTGAGTTGACATTATCTGCACTTTCCTGGAGATGGAACGAAAGACAATTAATGGTTATAATGAATTAATGTAGCATTAATAAGTATAGACACTCATGTTTCGTCAAAAGGAAGACACAAAATGTGGCTGCCATAATATCTTATTTACAGCGTTTTGTTATATTTTTATCACAATTACCCCATGTCTCACAAAAGCGTCCACATTAAACTTTTGAATGTCTACAGGAAAGATATCTTTCACCAATTTCAAAGTGCCATGCTATTATTACGTTATGTTCATATTCCATATGGCGAACGCATAGTCTTCTTTTTATCTCTCAAATGAAAACCTCTTTAGTGCCAAGCATGAAGGAATGCTAGACGTTTGGTAATTCAAACATAATAAGCAGTAATAGAAGTTTGATGACAAAAACTGGTATTACTTTAACTATAAAAAATATCTACAAAGCTAAAAGGTAATTATGCCAATTACTAGGTTTATTTCCTATATCGGATGTGGTTATATTATATGGTATGAGTAACAATTTCTTATTATTAATCTTTATTTAACCATAATGAATCTTATGGTGTGGCCAGTAGTAATAATTTGGAAAAAATAAAGCAAAGCCAGAAATTGGGCGCTTAGAACACCTATTGATATATAACACAAGTTACCTGACGAACCAGTGCCCAATTATAAAGTGCATCATAATCATCTGGATTTCTCTCTATTGCACTTGCATACCTGAAACAAAAATCGGCCGAATTACGAAGAAGTATACATGCAAAAGTCCTATTAAACGATGATCTCCAAGTAAACTTCTATGTCACGAACACAGAGACAGACACAAAAGGGAGTGGTAGAAAGTGAACCTCTGTGACTAAGGGATCATTTTAACTGACAGATATAACCATTTTCGGTTAGCTATGAGACTTCCTATCAGACGGTACTATGTGCATTACCCAAGGATATCAGCAAATTACGCTCAACGGAACCTATACTAGCATTTATGCTACAGTGTGATGTTACTGCAATAAGACTAAAGCATCTAACTTGGGGTATATATAATGCCAAGATCCGGAAATTGATCAAACTCTTATAAGACATGTTTCATCCTAAAAACAGGATGCAGAACAGGAAAGCGGGAGTACCATGGTCTTCCCTCGTCAATTGAGCTACATTTGGATTTAGTACCAGAAAGACCGTGATATACGTTCTAATTGTTTCAAAACTCAGAAGATTCAAATTCACAAGAGTAATTATATGAACGCTCTGTAATTTAAGAAGACAGAAAAATTATGCGGATTTTGAGATTGAGTCATTTAAAAGTAGGATGCGATCTAAGCATAAAGTATGATATATGTGGCTACCTTTTTGCCGCAAATGTCAGAATCCGTTGCCTTGACCGACCTTCCTCATCAGAACCAGTTATACTATTAATCAAGTCCATGGCAGCGCTGTTTTTTTCTGTATCTGCTGTGTGTTCTCTTGGCTGAAGTTCAAACACATAAACAATAAGAGAATATAATACAGTAAAAAAATTACATTAACTACCAACTGCATATAATGAACAGAAAACTGTGCAAATTTTACTTCAGCTACAAAGCTACAATCTAATTGTTTGATCCAGCCATCCAGGTAGCACAAAAAGTACGATAATACAAGTTGAAAAATGTCTTAGACTATCAGTCGTGTTCTAGACTGGCTACAGATCTACGACTTAGGGCTGTTGGTTTGCCTCACTAAGACATTAGAAGAAGCAACTTCCATATATCCAATAAAGCAATGACAACTACACTACAAGCGTTCTTCACAACGCACACTACAAATGCTGAAGAGGAATTCCATATATATATAGATCTACTTGTTTGCATGTTAGTGATAAAGAATAAATTATACTGAATACTTGTGATGGGTATCATGATTCACTGGGTTTCTAGAATGGTACGACACAGGATAGTTTAGTTTCTGGAGAAGAGAGATTTGTTAGTGCTCAAATAATAGAGACTTTGAGGTCTTCTGACTCAGTGACTTCCAGAGTTGTATTTTAACCTCCATGCTAACTATAAAGTAGCTTAAAGATTTCAAACAACATGTAAGATAGTGCCTAAAATCCCCTTTTCCGTGGCAGCATACCCTTCTTTCTACATTAATATTATTAACAGTCTAATTTTTTCATCACTTGTGGTGCACCTACTAACACACTTCATATTACTAAAAGTTATACTCCGTACTTTACATGCATCAAATCCCCCAAGGGAGTCATTTGGTTCTGTAAAGTTCATATGCTTCCCAAAATAGAAGTAAAGTAAATTCAGTACTCGCAATCTCTCCCTCATATTCGTCTCCTAACATCACTAATCGAAAAACTTTACCACAACCCAAACTAACTACTAGAATAGTCCATGCTACACAAGGTGACACACAATGCCATTATCCATAAACTCGTAGCATTGTCTCACAGATTAAAAACAACAATTATGTCAGAGTCGGTAGTCTATTTTTCAATTTAATTAAGTTTCTACTGAACGTACAGATCCTATATAGCTCGATTCATTACATATAGAGAAGCAAAAGCATGTGTAGCTAAAACCACCTCTGCACCATCTCCGCCGCAACACACCCAGTCTTTCATGAAGACAAATCATATTCATACAGCCTTATACTAATCGTACCACCCACTCACCCAGTGGTGATAACAGGGCCCTAGCATGCACACCATAAGTTACAACCATCAAATCAACGCCAACGCAGATCTTTTACCGATCAATCTCGCTGGTAACATCCCACACTTGACACTAGTGATAACAGAGCCCTAGCATGCATATACTTACAGAATCAGCTAACCTATAATACAGTATTACAATCATCATCAATTTAGGTCTTACTCTTTCAATTGATCTACTAATTGAAAAACTTTAACATAATCCAAACTAACTACTAGAACAGTCCATGCTACTCAAGGTGACACACAATGCCATTCTCCATAAAATCGTAGCATTGTCTCATGGATTAAAAACAACAATTATGTCAGTGTCAGGTAGTCTATTTTTCAATTTAATTAAGTTTATACCTGAACGTACAGATCCTAACAATATAGCTCGATTCATTACAGATAGAGAAGCAAAAGCATGTGTAGCTAAAACCACCTCTGCACCATCTCCGCCGCAACACACCCAGTCTTTCATGAAGACAAATCATATTCATACAGCCTTATACTAATCGTACCACCCACTCACCCAGGGCCCTAGCATGCACACCATAAGTTACAACCATCAAATCAACGCCAACACAGATCTTTTACCGATCAATCTCGCTAGTAACATCCCACACTTGACACTAGTGATAACAGAGCCCTAGCACGCATATCCTAACAGAATCAGCTAACCTATAATACAGTATTACAATCATCACCAATTTAAGTCTTACTCTTTCAATTGATCTACTAACCTATAATACAAAAACAACTAGTTACATTCAATAAATCATCAACAAATAACGTACTTTACCGTACAATCAATATACTAACCTTTAATACATTATCTGATACTTACATTCATCCGATCAACTAAAAATTAGGTATTTTATCGTTCAATTAATCTACTACTAACCTTCATTCAATCAACAGCAAATTAGCTATAATACCGTGCAACTGATCTACTAACCTACAATACACAATCAGCTACGTAGATAAGGTATTTTACCATTCAATTGATCTACTAACCTCTAATACATTACCAGCTAATTACATCCACCGATCAACAGCAAAACTGTTCAATTACACTAGAAACACGCATAGCGCAAGTGAGCAACGTCTATATTCAATCAACTACAAATCAGGTCACAATTCAATTACTCTACCGACACCTCACTATAGCTTCAATTAATCAAAATGAAACTGCAATCATGCTACAACTTAACTTACATTCATTCAATCAACACGCCTTTTACTATCCAAATGCTCTACTAACAACTAGTAACTCAATCAACTAGTCAGAATCATTAACTCATCGAACAAATTAGGGATCTACTAACCTCTAACGCTAGCTAGTCGTAAATATAATCTCAATCAACAACAAATTAAACTCAAATCAATCAAAATTAAGCGACGAAACCTAAACAGTATCAGGCAGAATCAGCTACTTAAAATCATTCATTCAGAGGTCTATATAACATCTACTTATTATCATTCAACTCAGCAACAAATAAAGCTCAAATTAATCAAAATAAGCTCGGCGTAGCGTATCCGCTGCAGCTTCCGAGCCTTCATTTCCATCGCCATTCTTCAACTCATTCAACAGCTCTCTCTCTCATCGTATTACCTTCCTCCTTATATTCTCCGATTCAACTTGTTTAAGTTGTTCAGGTTTTGGATCTGTTAGGAGATGGTGAGTTAGGGTTATGAGTTGGCTCCGGTGAGGATTTGACGTCGCCGTTGGTTAGTTGGTCATCGACGGTTGGAGTGGACATTGTTGAGGGGAGTTTGGATTGTGAATGTTTTGGTTGATGTGGGTTTAGACTTGTGAAGATGAAGTTAATGGTAAATTGAAAATTAAAAATAAATAAAAATTAAGTTTTAGATTTGATTATATATTTTTATTTTTTAAATTTTTTGAGAAATTAATGTTTTTTCTTATCTAAATTATTAAAAGGTTGAAAAATTATCTTAGATAGATTACAACATGGATGGCAATGGCGATGATGAAAAAAGGAGATGTTAGGATTAGCGATTAGGCTTGAAATGATATATTTTTTTTTTTTTTTTGTTAGAGAGAATAAAAATGAAGAAAGGTAGATCGGGGTTTTTATTTTTCTAGTTAATTTGGAAAGTTAGAATTTTATCTCTTTGAAAATTGTTTAAAAAAAAATGTCACTAAACGGATTTTCAATTTTTTCATTATCTTCAAAAATACACACCTTTATTCTCCCTAAAAAGTTTAGAAAATGTCGCATTCTTAACATGTGTCATTTCCTTTTCCTTATTTCCACCCCACGATCCCTCACGTATAATGAACATTCAAACCATGATTGATAAGCATTCAAACCATGATTGATGAACATTCAAACTATGATTGATGAACATGTATTGATGAACCTCGCTCTAGTGGGATTGGGCATTGTTGTTGTTGTTTTCAAAACATTTATTAATGAACATTCAGACCATGATTTGACGAGCATTCAACATGATTGATAAACTTATGGGATGAGTATTCATGAGCATTTCGTATTGATGAACTTAGATTAATAAAAATAAAAAAAAAGTTGATGAACATAGATTAATAAACATTAAAAACTACAAAACATTTTGTGACGATTGAACATAGATCGATGAACATAACGAACATTCTTTTGATGAACCTAACAAGTTGATTTACCAAACAACTCACAAAAAACCAAAATCACATTACTCACATCCTCAAACGACACCTTCAAACTTACTTTCTTCACAACCAAACACTTCAAATCCTACTAGCCATCTGGTAATTCTCTGTTGAACTTGAAACTGAGTTTTCTTTAATGAACAATTTGTGATAAACACTTACTTTGATGAACTTTGGGATGATGGATACTTACTTGATGAACCTTTGACGAATCATCACACAATTTTCTATCTATTTCTCACCAAAACAAATCAAGATGAATCTTTAATAAATCTTTGTTCCCACTTCTATACCTAGGAAAAATATAACTCAAATATCACATTTCCATAGCCTTTATTCACAAACAAAAACATACCAACGAATCACAATTCATCACTGATTAAAGCATCATAGTTTTATAAATTTGTTGAAACTCTAAAATCACTAAGTATTTATTCGAAACATTTCATCAAACACTTAATGTTTCATAAACACTGAATTTGTTTAATAAAAATTAAAGAAACAAAAAAAGATGAAGAACTTGATGTTAATTAATAGTTTGCTAATCAAGAATTGGCATAGTAATTTCATTTTGACTCAAATCCAACGAATCCTTAATTTTTGATGAACTTCAAATTCTTGAAAATTGTTGTTATTCGTTGTGATTGAACGAATTTATGATCCAATTAAACAAAATTATGAACTTAATTTTGTGATTTTTAACATTCAAACTGAATTTTTGAAGAAAAATTTTGTATATAATACGAATTTTGGGGGGAAAAGAAGAATAACAAAGAGGGTTTCAAAGGGGTAAGAAAAAAACAGTATAGGTAAATGAGAGGACACTGTGTTGTGTCGAAAGACATTTTATAGACTTTGTAGGAAGTGGGTTTCCCCCCTCACTTCTCACTTTCTACACTACACGATCGTGACTCTATTAGAGAGATGACAAATGTGTACCGCTAGACCAAATTTACACCAACGATTTCACGCATAATATCTAACGAATGTATCTAATAAAACTTGAACCTACAACCTTTTTGTTAATGGATCGCTCATATAACACTAGACCAAATTCTCAGAGTGAAAATCAGAAACATATGTTTAGTTATTAGCCGTTATTTGTAAATAGTAACAATAGTTGTTCATTTATAAAAGGGCAAATCGCATAAAAAGGTACTGAACTTACTTTGAATTTCAATTTAAGGTATCCGAGTTTTTTTTTCTCAATTTAAAGTACCTAACTTATTATGTTGTGCAATCTAAGGATTTGTTTACCAGTTAATCAGGTAACCGGTTGCTAAACTTAAATCCAAACACTACCTTTCTTCAACATCCATCCACCATCATCACCATCTTACTACTATCAAAATTCATCAAAACTTATAAAAGTACACAACTGATGAAGCCAAATATTTATCAACTCAACTTGGACCCGCCCACAACTCTCATATTAAAGTTTTGATAACAAAAAGGACGTGTATTGTTTTTTATGAGTTTACAGTATACTAAGAAGATTTGATGACTTGGAAAACTTTGAATATGGTTTGATATCATCAAAATTTATGATGATAGATTGACAATTTATTCTACCAATTTGTCTTGAGCAGTAAGCATTTTGTAGGCATTTGTCTTAAGCAAAAGCCTTTTTCCAAGAAGAGTTCTCGAGTATATTAGAAACTCTGCGCTTTATCAAGGGTAGGAGTCTACACTATGCCCATGTGAATATGTGATATTTTCTTACGAAGTTGCCGCAAGCGAATTCAGAAGAATACTCATATAGTCATATATTTCAAGGAAGGTAGGAATTATTCTAATAAGCTATGAACGAGATCGAGAAAATGGAGACTTTTCAACAAGTGAAAAAAAGCTTAACGCACTACTGGAATGAAAGCCAATTTCCCACATATCTATTTTGTGAATTAGATAGTTTCTATATTATGATAAATGTGATTACAAAGTTGTTTTCTTTTTGGAAAAAGGCTAATAATGCATGCGTGACAATGCAATTGAATGCATTAGTGAGTTTAATCATTTAAATTATTGTGTTGTTATAAAGAGAAGAGGTTGATGAGGAGATATGATAAAGAAAAGATGTCAAGAAGATAAGTGTTTGGGTATGTGGAATATATAGAGATTTGGGGCGTTTGGATTTATGTTTAATATAGAGGATAAGGGTGTGTTTGGAATCTAAATTACTCATTAGCCTTTTATGACCTGGAAACTTATTAGCTGACTAAGATTGCAAGTAGAAAAAAGATCGATATCCTAAATTGAATTGAAAAAAAATAATAAAAAAAAAATTAGGTACCTTAAATTGAAATCAGCCATAAATATGATACTTTTTTGTGCAATTTGCCCTTTATAAAAGTATTTAATGTTTAAAGATTTTTACTTACGTCAATGCAAATTTTAAATGTTTCGTATTTATAAAAGCGTTAATCATAAATTTATCATTAAAACACACAAAATGCTTGAAAGTATATTTATTTATTTATTTATTTTAACATTGAGTGAAGTGGAAGGCTTTGCTAATAGCTTCAAAAATTTTAGCGTTTAGCAAGATGGTTTTATAAAAGTTTTAACTTTTAACTACAATGTTGCTAAAGTCTTTAATAACTTTTGCATTGAAGATACTGTGACGAGTTTAAATTTGATTAAATTGTAAACCAAACTTAATATTCCTTTTCTTAATCTAAATAGGACATATAAAAGGTGTAGGATAGAGGAGATCAACAAGTGTAGGCACAACCAGCATGTCTAAACTACTTTTATTTATCAGAAGTATTTCTTAGGCCAATATTAATTACAACCATAAATATTAAGGGTTCGTTTGGTAGGACGGAATGAAATATCAACTGAATGGAATAAACGATGTAATGGAATGAAGAGTGTAATGTAATGATTCATAGTTATTAATATGTTTGGTTTGTATAATAAGACGTAATGGAATCGATAATAAAAAGACTAAAATATCCATTAATAATAGAAAGTTTATTTAATGTGGTTAATTAATGAAGGAGTTTTATGTAATTTTGATTCCATTACAAGATGTAATGAAAAAAAAGTAGGGGACCCCTAGGTAATGGTTTTGGTGTAATGAGTCATTACTTGCAATGAATCATTACATTCTATAAATGTAAACAAACAACATTTATTCATTACATCGTAATAATCATTTCCATTACGACTTTGATTACGACATACCAAACGCTACGTTATAGTTAACTTTTGACACATCAGCATCATATCAGTTTTTTTTCTCCAAAACTACACCACAACCATAAATAAAGAGTAAGGCGACCACGACCACAACCACAACCAAAAACATACCTTACAAAAACAAAGTAAATACGGAGTAAAAAATAACACACACAAATAAAATAAAAGTTATGATTGAGTAGCCAACGAAAAGATTAAAAAAGATAAGGCAAAAAAATGATCTTATTGGAGCCCATTGGGATCACATATGAGGAAAGACGACGTTATTAGATTGTTACGTTATAACCAAATGCGGACTATAATTGAATCAAGAGCAAATGTGTCGATGTCCATATTTAGCAACTATTAATGCCAGTCAAACGTGGATTGTAACCCAAATTCAACAAATATGGATAGTGTTAATACAATTTTGGGCGCTCCCTGAAGAAGATTAGTGTAGGCTAACTTCTCTGGGAAATGATCTTGTATTAAGTATTTGTCTTGGTTTAGAGCTGCTAAGAAAATAAACACCGTTAGCCTCACCGCGGAACGGGGTTCCGCGGTCAACCTCCGGTGTGAGAGTAAGTAATGGTTTTTAGAGAGATAAAGTTAGTTCCAGAGAGAGAGTGGGTGTATGTTACCGTTTGAATAGTGGCGAGGCCCCTATTTATATGGTTGACCTTTCTGTCGTGTTCTCAGGGTCACGGGACGTGAGAGCGACAGTTTGTAAGTGGGGAGTGACGTAGGTCAACTCAGAGTTTGTCTCGTTGTTATGATAGTGATGTTTTTTAGCGGGAGTTTGTCCCGCTTTCCCTTTTTGGGGACTACAGGCTGCAGTACCATAAGTCTGGGCGAGATTCCCTACTTTTTATGTGAGACGCGGTTATGGCCTCCCTCGGACGCATCTCCTACCCGCGGATTGGTCTTTCCCTTGGTGTCCACGCCGTGCGCACATGGACAATGGTTGAGTGACCTCCGACGGGTTATGTGTTTGGCCCGCGCCCGACCCGTATGAGTGTCGGGGGGATCATACGCGATCAAGACCCCCCAGTCTAGTGTGCTTGTTGGTCCAGGACAAGCGCTCTAGACTAAGTTATTTCGTTCATCCGCGGTTGGTTGTTCCATGGGGAATCCCAGTCATTGTTGACTGTATTCTCCACTTATACAAAGGATAAGCGTTACAGCTATCCCTTGGTATTCGCAAACTGCTCTAGACCGCGTGTTTTCTGACTGACATGACGGTTGGGCTTCTTCTATCTCGTCCATTGATCTAAGCAGATTTAGACCATTCGATACAAACTGGGGACGTGGCTATTTCTCAGCCGTTCGATTCGCCTGTTGGTTTTACTCTCGAGAGGGTATAAATACCCCTCTTTTTTACATTCTAGGTTATTGTTGCCCTTTCATCTTCGCGTGTTAAAAAGAGAAAAAAAGCCATTCAAGTTCTCTTTGTGCGCCTTTACTTTCTCAGGTTAGGTTCTTCTTCTCTATTCTAGTTCCATGGCTAAAAAACTTCTGTGTGATTTTACTTGTAAGTTATCCCAGAAAGACCTAAGTGATTTCTGCTCTAAATACCATATCCCCACAAATGTTCATCCTCTTCTTCCTGGGCCTAATGATACCATAAAGGATGCCCCTCAGGGTAAGATAGGCGTATATACTAGGGTTTTTGAATTCTGCAATTTTAGGATCCCCCTCTCGAAGTTCTTGTGTAGTGTTTTGGAGTATTTTCGAATTCATCTGTCACAACTATCCGTGTTAGCCGCGGCTAGGATTAGCCATTTTGAGATCCTGTGTCGCGTTCACGGTGGCATCCCCACCGTATCTTTGTTTAGGAAGTTTTATTATTCCGGTATGAAGGATGGGTGGATGACTTTAGAGAAGCGTAAGGGTCCTAAGTCTTTGGTTGTTCCTGTTTGCTACACCGCTCCCCTAGATTCTGTAAAGAATTGGAAGGAGTATTTCTTTTGGGTTGACGCGAGTGTTTTTCCTTTGGCTATTTCGTGGAATGACAACGTCTCCGTTGATCGTGATCCGCCTCCGTCGGATGACGATATTGATCAGGATTTGTTACAACTCCTTGACACACAGCGTGCTCCCTTCAAGAAATTTTCCGAAGCCTTTTCTGTGTGTAGTGGGCCTTAGCCGCCTTGGGATGACGTGACGGCGCGCCCTACTTTCATGGCTTCGGATACTGAGGGTGGGTTTTTCTTCTTAGGGTTTGTTGCGTCTTATTATTGCTTTTGCTTTTTTTGTTTTTAACACTTGTCTTTTTTGTTTGCAGAGATGTCTCTATTTGCTTTTATCAACCAACCAGATCCATTTGTTGTGACTTCTGGAGAAAGAACCCTGCAGGAGGGTGAAAAGACCCTGTAGGATGAGACTGCCGAGCCCTCGGAGAACTTGGTTACTTTGGTCCAGGAGACCATTGTGGATACGGTGGAGGCGGCCAAGGCCAACAAGGCTACCAGGAAGAAGAGGGTCCGGCTTGATGTCCCCGCCAAGCAGCCAGAGAAGAAAAGGATTACTTCCGTGCCTGAGCAGGGTTCTGGGTATGCTGCTGGTAAGGCTCCTACTTTATTTATGTCGCTTCCCTTTATTTTTTGAATAGAGAAATGACCCAAGTGTTTTTTGGCTATGCAGGGGATGCTGCCGCGGGGCCTATCCCTGTTATGGAGCTCCGTGACGAGTCCGACTCCAGCCCTCAGCAACTGGATACTATTGTTGCCTCTTCTGAGGCTAACCCGCTTCTGCAAGCAGATCCGGATGCGACCTCGAAGACATCTACCAGCGCTCACCAAGAGCAATTGGATACGGATATGTCTGGTCCCTCTCAGCCACCACCTCTGCAGCAGGAGAGTGTCTTTGGAATGGACTCCCCACCGCAGGACCAATCTGCTCATCGTCCTGCGGCGTCCGATGAGGATTTTTATGAGTCCCTGTCCGTGGATACCATAGAGGCTAAAAATATTTATGTTCCTAAGTGGCTTCCTACCAATGAGTTTCGTATAAATGATCCATGGGTTTGTCAGAGTGTCTTCGATAACATTGCAACTCCTGGTTACTTATCCATGCTGCGCAATATGCCACATGCGGATTTGCTTGAGAGTACAACATGATGACTGTGCAACAAACATGTATGTCTTTTTAGGTGCGCCTGTGGATGGAATTTGAGCTGAACCAAACAAACAAATTGAATAAGAGGCTCGAGAGAAGGGAGAAGCGGATTGAGGCTTTGAAGGGGAAGGTTCAGGAGTTGGAGAGTGAGGTTGCGGAAGCAATGGGCCTCCGCGAGCGTGTGGGTTTGCTTGAGTCTGAATCTGAGGAAGTTAGGAAGTTGCGCGAGTGTGTGGCTCACTTGGAGGGCATGATTGCGCCCAAGGATGAACAACTGGCCACCTTAACTGTTGAGAATGCGGAGTTAAAAGGTAAAGTCGCGGGGCTGTCCGCCGTTTGTGATGAGCTGAAGGCACATGTTAAAGAGGCCAGTTTATTTGATGAAAAGTTGAAGGAACGTGAGGAAGAGGTCCACCGTTCCTGTGATGGTCAACTTACCCAGTTGGATCAGAGGTTGGCGGAGTTGAATCGTGACTTTGATGAGGAGTTGTTTCCTAGTACTCTTCTCGCAATTGAGGGTAAACGATGGGTGATTGGGCATGGTTTCCGTAGGGCGTAGATGGCCTTCAAGCAGTCGGATGAGTTGCAGACCCGCCTGGGGGACTGCATTAGTAAAGCCATCGCGGAGGGGCTAAGACAGGGACTGGAGGCTGGGATAGTGCACGGAGCTGCCAAGAGGAAACTAGAGCAGATCCCAACCTATAATCCTAAGGCCAAGGAGGCTTACCGCGAGTCAGTTGTTCGACTCAACGATGTTCCCTTTCCGCTACTTGACTCTTTGGAAGCATGCAAGGATGCTCCCCTTGAGTATCTCATGGCGAAGCTGGTTCTGCAGGAGGAGCGACCGAGCGGGTCGGGAGAGTTTCAGTATAGCTGTCCTACTTCAGAGGAAGTGGCTCTCCCCAACTCCTTGCTCCAAGCCGTGACTAGGCGCCCGCGTGCTATTGCCGCATATAAGGAGAAAAAGTGTCGCGCGAAGGGTCTGAAGTTTGACTTCTGGAATCCAGATCTAACTGTTTCCAATGTTGTGCATCAAGTCACCTCCGCTGGTCAACCCACTATGGTCATAGTCCATCCAGGGCCTACTCCGTCCGCCCCCTTACCGGTCCAACTGGGGAAGACGAAAAAGAAGGAGAAGAAGAGGAGGGCACATAAGAAGCTACCCACGACGATATGTTCAACGCGGGTATTCTTGATGGTGCTTGATTTTTCTTACGGGTGGCATTTAGACTATGCCGCCCTTTTAATCCCTGTGAAGCTTTATTGATATCTTTAGTCTTTGTTCTGCAGGGGCTACGATAGTCGTGGTGCCCATATTTTTGTAATCCGGGGGTATGCCCTCGTGTAACTTGTATAGATGTTTTGAATGTTTAATGGAAACACTTGTGTATGTTTAGATTACTTGCGTATTCTTTGTTGTTTGCCGGAGGTAATTGTTCCGAGCTTTGTATCGTACCCGTGTCCGTACTTTAGGAGTCCAGGGGTAACATAGATTTGGTCAATGGGTTTGCAATACCACTTATATGCCTGAGTCAATTGTGAGGTTGCTCGTCCTTTGTGTGCGACATGTTTTGCCGCGGATGCAAAAAATAAGACAAATGCAAATGAGTTTTGTTTGGAAAATTTGTGAAGCGGGCCAGGCTCCACGTTTCATTGATAATTAAAAAAAATTACAATAAATTTAAAGGCAGAAATCAAAGTGGTCTTCCCCTATTGACCGGATCTGATCCGTGGTCAACTTACAAAAGGGCGGGGGTGACCGTCCTACACTTACACATAACACTTCTTCAAATTACGGATGTTCCATGTTCTCGGGAGTAGTTCCCCATCCGTTCCTCTGAGTTTGTATGCTCCGTTTCCTAGTGCTTCCACCACTTCATATGGTCCTTCCCACTTTGGGCCAAGCTTTCCGGTGTCCTCCACTCGACTAGCTTCGTTGCTGCGGTAGACAAACTCTCCCGGCCTGAATGTCGTGCTTCGGACTTTGGCGTTGTAATATCTTTCCATCTTAGATTTGCTGCGCGCTTCTTCAATGGCAGCCGCTTCTCTCCTTTCTTCCAGGAGATCCAAGTTTAGACGAAAGTTCTGGTCGTTGGAGATTTGGTTTACGGCCGTGCATCGGAGGCTAGGCATTCCAATCTCCACCGGGATAACTGCTTCAGTGTCGTATGTAAGGGAAAATGGGGTTTCCTCGTTGATTGTCTTAATCATGGTTATGTGCGCCCAGAGCACATGCGGCACCTATTCTATCCAGTCCTTGCTTCCCTTCTCCAGCCTTGCCTTGATGCCTTCCCCCAAGCTTTTGTTCGCGCTTTCTACCAACCCATTTGCCTACGGATGCTTAACCGAGGCGAATCGTTGCTTGATGTTAAGCTTCTCGCACCAGTCTTTAAATGGGTTGTCGCGGAACTCCTTTCCGTTGTCTGATACTATTTCCCCGGGCAAACCGAATCGACAATCTATGTTGTCCCAAATGAACTTCTTTACCTGTTTCCCTGTGATGGAGGCTAGAGGCTTGGCCTCGATCCACTTGGTGAAATAGTCTATTCCCACAATCATGAACTTTACTTTTCCTGGTCCTTCTGGGAAAGGTCCGCAGATGTCCAGGCCCCACTTGTATAAGGGCCAGGGAGAAGTGATTGGGGTCAGGTTTTGCTGTGGGTTTTTTGGCACTGGGCGGTGGACTTGACAATCTTCACACTTCTGTATCAGTTCACGAGCGTCTTTGTGCATTGTTGGCCAGTAATATTCGGATCAGATTGCTTTGGCCACCACCGCCCTTGGCCCTGAGTGCATGCTACATGACCCTTCGTGGATCTCTCGCAACACATAGTTAGCTTGGACGGGGCCCACACACCGAAGCCATAGTTCCAGGAAAGATTTTCGGAATAGGACTCCGTCTCTCAACGTGTACTGTCTTGCCTTGATCCGCAGTTTTCGAGCCTTGGTATCATCCGCCGGCAGTGTCTCATCCCTTAGATACTCAATCAAGGGTGTCATCCACGTGTCTCCGTCTTCCTCTACGATTGCCAATACCTCCTTCTCTTCGATTGATTTTTCTTTCAAGACCTCTACGAGCACCTGTTTTGTCAGGTGAGCAAAGCTGGTAGAAGCAATATTGCTCAGCACGTCTGCTTGCTTGTTCTGGCTCCGGGGAATCTGTTTTATGGAGAACGTCCGGAATCCCTCGATTAGTGCTTTAGCTTTCGCCAAGTAGCGCGTCATGCTCTCATCCTTTGCCTCATACGCTCCGTTTATCTGATTTGCCACGAGGCGGGAGTCAACGTTTGCGGATAGGTCCTTCACCTGCATCTGTTCCGCGATTCTCAATCCCGCGATCAGTGCTTCATATTCGGCCTCGTTGTTGGATGCCTCAAATTCAAAGCGTAAGGCATATGTGAATTCCTTTCCTTCAGGGCTTGTTAGGATTAGGCTTGCCCCGG
The DNA here is from genome assembly GCA_019973895.1 of Chrysanthemum seticuspe. Lineage (NCBI taxonomy): Eukaryota > Viridiplantae > Streptophyta > Magnoliopsida > Asterales > Asteraceae > Chrysanthemum > Chrysanthemum seticuspe. The sequence goes on from BPTQ01000001.1 coordinate 71,977,726, forward strand.
AACCCTCCTGACATGAGGATCCGTCCGTGAACAAATTCCATGGCTCTGAGTACGGTTGCTTGTCTTCTTCCTTGTCTGGAGTTCCTTCTTCTGGAATTTCGGCGATGAAGTCCATTAGCACTTGCCCTTTAATGGTTGTCCGGGGTCGGAAACTAATGTCATGTTCATCCAGTTTTATTGCCCATCCGACCATTTTTCCACTTTTCTCCGTTGTTTTCAGGACTTGCTTTAGTGGCTGATATGTGATTACCGCCACAGGCTGTGCTTGGAAGTATCGCCGCAGCCTGCGGGATGCATGTACCAGCGCGAGGATAAGCTTTTCCATCGGGGTGTAATTCAAGATGTACTAGCTATTTTGATTTGTAAAAACCACATGTCATAGCTATCAGCATAAAAAGATTTGTAAATTCACATGAAGATCAATTTCATGTACCTGAGTACCCCAATCCCCAACATGGTTTTTGCGAAGCACTTCCACATTAGAATACTCAAGCATACGTGCTAGCGTGTCCCCAATGATAGTTGATCATAAATGACCAACATGCATTTCCTTTGCTATATTGGGTGACGAAAAATCAACTATTGCCCTTTTGACACGAAGCCCTGGTGCCCATGTGTCTATACCATATGTTAGCATTTTTTGGATGCTCTGCAGGGACAAAATCGACAACATTATACATGGAAAGAAAAAAACAAGCAACATCTGAATTGGATATTAAAACGAGAGATATGACAGATACCTGAGCTATCCATTGCCTTGATAATATAACATTGATAAAGCCAGGACAAGCTACGGAGCATGATTCTATCATGTCAGTTGGCGGAAGATTTTCCATGATTGCCTACATATTTGAAAGATCACATGGAAGCATACAAACGTGTTATTATAATCCAACATACACTAAACATTCAGCATTCACGAAAAAAAAAGTGATATTACCTTTCCAACAGGCTAGTGGACCTTTGAATTGTACACCCTCCTTGCCTTTTATTTTAGACCATAAGCTCATGGCGTTGTTGCTATTACCAAATGTAAATGTCAACATTAGTAAACGAAGATTGCTAAAGAACAACATGCAATACATATGATATATGATGATGCAGCCAAAAGTGCCAAAATTATATCTTACAAACTAACAAAAGTAAAACATATCATACATATAAAATTATAAATCATGAGCAAGTATGTTAAAGAGCATATACCATTGGTAATCACCAAGCTTCTTTTCGGGCGCAAGGAGCAATTATAGGTGCCACTTCTGCCTCATCGGGTACAGTAATTCTCAGCGATTCTTCAAACAACCTTGCTATTTGTTCTTTAAGGATTCCTATATTCTCTTCCTGTATTACAAAACCATATCATCATCCCAACAGTGTATATACAGTATAGCAGGTGTTAACGTAAAACTAGTTTCAACACACAAACATGTTAATACGTGCATGATAATGTTTAAGTTAATAGACTTACAGGTGTAGCTGCCATGACTGATCAGGAATGTACCCACTTAACGGAAAAGTTTCTTCTAGATGCTTGTTTCAGTATATCTGTCTAGTTTTGTAGTAACAAAAATGTAAGAACTTCACATTTCAGTACCGCAAATATACCAATCAAAGAATTTGACTTCATTTACCAGCAAAACCTTTTCCGAATATGTATACTTGTACATAGAAAATACCTATAAACTGATTATACACGCATAAACTATACTAGCCCAGACACTATGTTCGCTTGTGAGTTGTGAGTTTGTGACACGTGTTATCTACCTTATATACCTAAATACGCTTACCACAGACTATGTCGCATGTGCCCAAGACTGTTCTATTGACTTGTTTTCGTAAAAAAATATATGAACCTGTATGCACACACAACACCAAGCACCTAATCACTAGGATCATTAAATGTAACAATAACCAATTTTTTTTATCACATTATTCAATTCCAAAAGGTAAATTTACGTTTACTTAGCAACTTCACGCAACATGTTCAGAATTAGAGTCTATTTCCCTCCGCTTTTCGGGTCACAATAAAAATGAAAAGCAATCAACAAGTACATATCCCAATTTCACCAACATTAAGTTGAAGACTCCAACAACAATAACTTGAGTTGCGTTTATTTATTAGAACTGCTTATCGCATTTTAATAAAACACTTTTCAGTATTTAGACATAGACATTCAGCTAATAATCAGAATCTAAATAGACAGTTTCTAATAACCGGTTCACAAGTTGCGTAATCAACACATAACTATCAAACAATCAATTTGAAATAAACAATTCGAATTACTAGAAGCAAAAACCGCAAATTCTTCGAAAACCTAAATATTACAAATAATGTATATCTAATAACGAATATGTTTTCCAACGCGCATTTAGTTTTTTCTTCTAGTATAAACGCTCCTATTCAAAACACTAATAATAACTTACGTCATTTTACGCTTTATAATTACAGCTGCACCAAACGCTAAACACTAATAATTACGTCATTTTACGCTTTGTAATTACATCTACAACTACGTTACCAAACGCTACTAGATAGAGTAACTCTATACCTAAACCGTAGATATTGTAAACAAACAGATTAATAACAGATATATAGATACATACATACTATATCTAACAATCACAATGTTATTATGTTATAATTATTATGAATTAAAATTAAGTTGTATAGAGCTTACAATTGACGGCGATAATGGATGATGAAGGAGGAGAGGAGAGATAAATGATTTTTCTATTAAATACATGTTTTTTTTTTTTTTTTTTTTTTTTTTTTTTTTTTTTTTTTTTCGGTTTTAGGGTTTTTATAAAAGGGTTTCTAACTCCCTACTTTTTTAACTGCTACTATTGGTATAGTTGTGTGAATGGTCCTTTGAGTATTTTGATTTTTTTTTTTTGATGAGATATGTTGCGGATCGAGGTTGAAAACAGACTGAAAGTCGAACCGAACTGAAAAACTAAGCCGAATTGGTTTAATCGAAACCGAACTAACCATAATTTGTTTGGCTTTTGATTCTATATATTTATGATTTTCAGTTTTTGTTCGGTTCGATTCGAGCCAAAACTGAAAAAAATACACACCTAAATAATATAAACCGTACCAAACCGAACGAACTGACAGAAAATGAAACGAACCGAATTACTTCAGTTCAGTTCTCGGTTCATGTCTTCCACAAAATTGGTTTTTGGTTTTTTTCAGTTCGGTTCGTATAGTATTCACGTAAAGTTCTTAGTGATGGTTTCAGGTGGTAATGGTGAAAACGGAAAAAGGATGTGATGGTGTAACGAATAAAAAAATAAAGAAAAAGTGATGTGTCATATTGGGCTTGACAAGGTTATGTGGCATTCGGCATAATCGGGTGAACCACATCCCCTTTCCTCTCTCTTATCTATTCTTTTGCCTCCACAATTGGCATCACTTGTTGATGAAAAAGAAAACATGTAGATAATTTGCTTGTGCTTTTTGTGAGTATTTATAAGACTATAAACGTTGTTCACGAGTTATAGTAGAAATGTATGAAAGAAAAAGAGTGTTGTCCGCTCTAAGATGATATGTATTTCTTGCGACGGTAAAGTCCTTACGCGTAATGAAAACGTGTTGGTCAATCAAATTTTACATCATTTGTAGGCAATGTAGTGAATGAACATTACTTTAACGCGCAATGAAAACATGTTGGTCACTAACTATCAGCCAAATTCTTAGGTTTTAAATTTAACATCACACATAGGTTTCTTAGCTATTAAAAAAAATTGCACTTTTATGAAAAATGCAGCATGATATCCTCGACTAAACTGATTACATAGTTAATTACAGAGTATTTTAGTAATAAAAAAAAAAAAATCTATTTTGACAAGTCTACAACACTGCTAACAAAAGTCAATATGAAACATTATAAGTAAAACATTTGAACTTCAATTTAAACAACAATCTTCTCATTAAATCGTATCTCAGATAATGACAATTGAGATGTAAACGTAAACTCAAATTGAGATACATACATTAAGATCAGATAAGCAAAGTGATTAAGTAATAGTATACATGATAGTTTCTTATCCTTGTCTATAATGATAGAATAAATATACAAGAATCTTACAATACGCCTCATTTCACTCTCAAAAGGTTTGGCCACTTCATTGAGTTGCAACTTACATGCATTCGTAAAAAATTAAAACATCTATTACAAATCTTACAGGATAAGCTATTAAGTATAGCTACCTTACTTATTAAACTACTATCATATAAAGAAAGACCTACATCAAGAGCCTTAATACACAAACATAAAGCATTAAACATCAGTTTCGTTTATAAGCATTAAAGACTATATACATGACATGAAAATATGTCAATTACTTAATTGTTGAGTTGTTATACATAACTAACTTAAGTTATAGTTAGCAACACACGCTACTGCCCTCAATTATCCACCTCACGATTTGACCGATTCCCTCTCCATGTTATCCACATATAACCCTCTGAAAACCATCACAATATGAAAGACCCAATAATCAATTCAACATACATAATCAGATAACCCACAACCAAACAAATCAATCAATTTCGAAATAATTTAACGATAAGACTGGAGGAAAACAAAAACAATCCACAATTCATCAAAGTAATCAATAAAAGTATTGGTTTTGATCAGATGTAAAGTAAAGAATGATTTAATTGGTTAAATTTATCTTTATCTCCAAAGTTCTAAACCATACCTTATGTGAATGGATACTAATCCTTTTTTCTTCAAAATCATACCTTTGACTCATTGGGTAACGATAGGATACATGGGAGTTGGAGACTCGAATAGGCAATTGAATTACACATACCTATTTATCATCATTCTTATGCTTCCACACTACAACATGAAGACCCTGCATCTCTATAATTCTTAGCAACTATATAAAAGATTACATTAGCTCAAAGCCTTTGTAGTTCATTAGCATCATATTAACGCTTGGCCTCTATATAAAAAATATTACCTTTGTTGCGAACTACCTGTGTCCAAACAATGATGATCGGTTTCATGATGATTCGATTTGTTGGTGATGATGATCGATGATATCATATTATGATATAATGGCGTTGATTATGATAGACATGATTTATAAATTATCTAATGGCAATAGTATTTAGAAGTATATAAGGAATGCAACTCACATCACGATTGTAGGTTTAGGTTTTTATATTTAAGGTTTTTTTATAATTAAAAAACTTTTTAAAAAATCAAATTAAAAAAATTATTACTAAATAAAGGAATGAATTGATTTTTTTGAAATGAAAAATTCCCAATAGAGGTTTTGTTTTATTATATAAAAAAAGATTAACTCTAACCTGAACACGTATATGATACAGGTTAGTCGTGCGTGTCGACCGTTTATGATTTAAATATAAATATAAGGGGACATACTATATATAATAAGATGCAAGTTAGAATCTTTTTAGGAACACGTTAAATGTTTTGGTAATGAACATAGAGAAGAGACCATTTACAAATCAAAAGATTTATGTATAAGAACAATTCTCAATTATTTATTTTTGTATTGAAAAAAAAATACTAGTTAATATTTTAATTAATAGTTCATGTACACCCATTTTTATACTTTAAGTATCGCATGAACCGCTAAATATTAGCCAAAACAAATTATATCATTGCGACGGGCATTTTATTATCTTTTAGTAGATGGATACTTTCATATACTCTGGACGATTATTTTTTTTTTATTCTTTTTACATTTTTTTTTCAGCATTGAAATTCGCATGACATATCACATGTGATTTAAACACTAATATGGTAGTTCGAACACTCAACAACTGTAGTAAAATGGCATAAATATATGTGTATAAATCAAAGACTTTCCTCATTTTTTGTGATGGCAAACACACATTCGTGGTTTTTCAATCATATATCACACACTATATTTGAATTATAGATTATAGTTGTTCATTTATGAAACTTCTATAATCACATATGATTTGATAAAAATCACAAGTGATTGAGATCATGTATGGTAAAAATCACATGTGATTTTATATATTTTATCCAACTTTGACGAATTAACTGTACCAATCTATAATTTGAAATATAATGTGTTATATATGGTTGGAAAGTTATTAATGTCTAGTTCTCAGAATAAAAAAAACGATGAACCTTTTATAATTCTGTAGAAAACGTTATGTTCATTTTACTACATGTTTAAATGTTCGAATATTAAAATTAGTGCTGAATCACATGTGAAAAAATGAAAAAAACGAAAAGAAAACGTTATGTTTGTTATAATTCTTATGCAAGTTATAACAACGAAAAGAAAAAGAACGAAAAAACGTGAAAAAGTGACAAAAGAAAGTTTGTCAAAAGCATATCAAATTGTCGGGTAATTAAATGTCGTCGGATGGATGTAATTTTTTACTTTATATTTTTGCTCTAATGATAAACGGTTTAAGAGATATTATTTTTTGAAAGAAAATGAGTGAAAGTGAGTTTGTTATTTAATATAAAAATGAGTGGTTAGTATTGATCTTTGGTATGGTAATGATCTCTTCTTATAAATATACTAGGTAATTTTTCAAGCCGTGCCAAGCACGGCCCAAGATAGTTTCATGTTCGGTTTTATAGTTGGGCAAACGTCTAAATGAAATGGGTCAAGTCTTATATTTGGTATTCAAGATATATGTAAAATCTCATGTCATGCAGGCAAGTTATTCATATTATCTGGTTTAAATACGCACGGCGGTGCGTATTCGTATTCAAACCCGTGGATTAATTGGCAAAAAGTTAAAATCATGGTTAAAAAAAATTAAAGCATCTATTTATAACATAGAGCCTTTTAAAAAAAATTATATTTATGAATTCTAATAACATGAAGTAAGACAAACGTTACTTTCTGGTCTATTTTTCTTTTGGCTCAAACTATATAACACTTGAGATAATGTAAACTCTATTTGTTGCATGATATGATCTTAGAATAAGAAATACACCACATTTATTCCACTATCACAACTCCCCACATTACCACGGCAACATACTTTCATACAACATCATTTTTTTCCCATCATCACTATCACATCTCACCAATTTCACTTTTAGTTTGAGGGGACTATATCACCCCGCCCAATTCACTTTTAGTTTGAGGGTTCTTATTTCCAAGACAACTTTTGTTGGTGTCGAATCTAGGGTTCTTATTCCCGATATGACTGTTTGGGATACTTTGGTTATCCGTAAACAAAAAATTAGAATAGGGGATACTTTTGGTTATCCCGTTTTATTTTGGTTATTATTTTATTTTGCTTTCTTAGTTTACTACTACAGTTCGAGCTTTCGCGATTTCGCCGCTCGAACTGCGAGGGAGTATTAGTGGATAATTATGCCCAAGCCCGATTTGTGAGTTTTGGGAATTAGAGTTTTACCATTATAGATAATTGTCATCAATAAAATTTTACCCACGTGGTTTGTAATGTTCTAATAGCTTATTCTATTAGTACTGCAATAGGCACGTGTAAATAAATTAAACATTTACGTGCTTTGATTTATTTTATACTTGCATCATTGGGTTGGCATGAAAACATTGACCATTCTTAATGAAATATATAGCTAAAGATAAATAGACCTTCAGGTGCTTCATTCATTTTGCTCTTTAGAAATATGTTAAAAGTTATAACATTCTTGTGGTTAAAAAAACTCAAGAGATACTGACATTTGACGACTAAAGACTGTCATACGTGAACAAAGCCAAAGTACTAGCTTCACTTCTACAAATTCAACACATAATTTTCCCATGTTATAAATTTGATGTTGAATGAAACTCCACTACACACTGCTTGTCAGCTATATACACACAAAAAGTCAAATTTAGTTATATACTCGCATAAGCTTGTGTATGGTGTAAGTTATGTGAATGTGCATGTATAACCATTTAATGGTTATATTCCAAAGATATGTAACCTGTTTAATTTGGCACTCATGATGAACAAAAAGTTCAAGTATTTAAAAGGATATGCGATAACTTACTCCACAACTACAAATTTTTATTAATAAGCACCACCATGAATAGTTGTTTATAAATGATAATAATAATAATAATAATAAAGATAATTCTAGTGTTTAGAAAAGAAAAAAAGTTTATAAAAGAATAGTTCTAGTGTTTAGAAAGATCGCCAACTGTGACAAAAGAATTTGTATAATGTAGAATGAGATCTAGATATGAAGCATGTTGGGGATGTAATGAGTAGTTGAAGATTCAATATATGTCACTTTCTAAAATACATCGGGCTAATTTTTAAAAAGAGATACTTAATGACTATTAAATAAATGTAAAAAGAAAGGAAAGAAAATCTTTTCATAAGTCATTGTATTAAAATCAATGAGATAAATCTTGCAAAATACTTCATACAGTTCTGCCCATACTCCTCCTGCGAGTCTACCACCTACCTCGACCATGCCATTTAATTTCCACTTTTACACTCAAATATGTTTGACAGATGACAATCCACATTATTTCCTGTTCTGTTACTTTTCGAGTGATTAATATTTCACTATAAATAAATTGCATGCTTCTGTATAACATGCATTATAATTACCAGTGTATTAAAACACACAAATATTAAATCTTACAAAATTTGAATAACATCTCAATTTTTGTTGAAAAGATGAACTGCACAAACACTATTTTAACACTCGGAAAAAGATAACTATAAAGGACCTTTGAATGTAAAAGCTTTAAGCATTAGCAATACTAACTTAATAATATTCGACACCCTCAGGCCAGCCTTCTACAAACAATTTAGAATTTCAACCAAATATAGCAAGACTTAAGATTCATAGCAAACCTCGTGAAAAGATCAAAACAAATAAAAAGAGCTTACTAATACTTCATATTAAATAGGAAACATAGCTAACAATTTGCCGTATCAGATTCCTCATATATATCGCGGTGTTCTTCAGCCACTTATCTCATCATGCCATCATCAAACATATACTTCAATAGTATCACCACGTAAAGATCTAAACCAAAGATCATAAAAATCCAAAACAACATAACCACATATGTAACAATCATCCTTGAAGGCACGTGCCTTTTTTTTTCTTAAACCAAAGTTTGTCATCATTATCTTTCTTCAAAGACGAATGAAGCTCTCGACAGCTCTTTTTTTCAGGTCCATTCTTCATATCTAAGGTTATAGAAACCATCCTTACAAGTATCACAAAACCAATATGAGACCAAGCTTAAAATGGCATAGTTAAATTTTAACAAGTAAAGGCACAAAATAGTCAAGATAAAAGAGAATGGTAGCTATGGTTGAGAAAAGATGAATGGACTGAAAGAGAATAGATGAAATATAATGTATAAAAGATTGGTTGAGTAAGTACAACCTTTTAATCTTGTCAACCATTAGAGAGCTAGGTGTGGCAACAAGCTTAAACTTCGTCGTCGCGCCACCTCAGCGCCACATCAGCATCCCATTTTCCCACAACTAACCTGTAAAAGAGGGGTTGGTTAATAGTTGAAGGACTCATATTGGAACATTGAAATAGTGTAGGGTTTGTTTTGTAGATCCAATGACAAGCAATAGCTCTCTTCCCTTTAGGTAGAACAGTCACTTCCCATGTATCATTCTCCTCTAATGCTCTTAGCTCCAAATTCATTGCATTACACCAGTCTTCTTCTTTAACTGCTTCTTTGAAGTAAGTAGGTGCTGACTGAGCCACCAAAGCACATAGAAAAGCATGAAATTGAGACTGAAGAGGAGTAACTGACACTTGATTAGCCTTTGGTTGATGAATTGGTGTTACATAATCTTTTAGCCAGCTTGGAGCACTTGACACTCTAGTGGATCTTCTGATTCCTGCATCTTGAACACTAGTGGTTGGAATGAAAGATGGTGCAGTGTGAACAACATCAGCAGATTCATGAACAACATCAGCAGAATCATGAACAACATCAGCAGATTCATGAACAACTTCAGCAGATTCATGAACAACTTCAGCAGAATCATGAACAACTTCAGCAGTAACAAAGGGCTCATGAACAGGTTGTGTTGTGGACACAAAATCTTCATACCACAATGGTGAAGAAATGGGTGCAGGCACATGTTGAAGAACTTGTAACATACTTGTTTTAGAGTAGGGAAATATATGTTCATAGAAGACAACATCTCTTGACACAAACCTTGTATGATTCAGCAAATTCAGAAGTTTGTACCCCTTTTGATGTTGTGGATAACCCAGAAATAAACAAGGTACACCTCTGGAATCAAAATTGTCAGCAACTCTGGAAGGATTACTAGCCATTGCTAAACAACCAAACACCCTTAGATGACTATACTCAGGTTTAGATTGCAACAAAACTTCATAAGGTGTCTTAAATTTCAACACAGCAGTGGGAAATCTGTTAATGAGATATGTTGCAGTGATAACACAGTCACCCCAATAATGTACAGGCAAATGAGCATGCAATCTTAGGGCTCTAGCTATCTCCAATATGTTTCTATGTTTCCTTTCTACCCTCCCATTTTGCTGAGGTCTATCAACACATGAAGTTTGATGCTCTATTCCCAGTGAGTCCATAAAAGGGCCTATAGATCCTTTGAGAAATTCTAAGGCATTGTCTGATCTCACCACTTTTATATCTTTTTCAAACTGCTTCTTCACAAAAGTAACAAATGACTTGAAAGTAGCAAAGGCATCTGACTTTCTGACTAGTAAATATGTCCAAACAGCTCTACTACAATCATCAACTATAGTGAGAAAATACTTATGATTCCCTATGGTTGGAACTTTATAGGGTCCCCAAATGTCTATATGAATGAGCTGAAATGGAACTTTGGAATGAGATTTACTAGCAGAATATGGAAGTTTTGTGAATTTTGCCATTGGACAAGTCAAACAAGAATTCTCATTAGAATGAGATACACTTTCAGGAACAGAAGTAATATGTTTGAAAGTAGAATCAGAAATGTGACCAAGTCTATGATGCCACAAACTGTAAGAATTATTGAAAACACTAAAAGCATAGTTTGTTGGAACAGAACAGTTTGAGAAAAATGAAAATAGACTACAATCTTCAAGGGCAGACACAACCATTGAAGAAAGTTGAGAATGAATTTGATCCAGAGGAAGATTGAGTAGATGATAGAGGCCAGCTTGCTTTTTACCCAAGCCCAACACCTTCCTGGTTTTCAAGTCCTGGATAACACAGAATTTCTCATAAAATGTAACAAAACAATGAGAATCTTTTGTTAGTTTAGAGACTGAAAAAAGCTTGAATTTGAAGGAAGGAACTATGAGAACATTGTTTAGCTTAAGTCCATTTTGTAAAGCAACATTGCCTACTTTGGAAATGACGGAAGTATGTCCATTTGGCAAATTAATAACCTGTTTACACTTAAGAGCCTCAACATCATTCAAATCATTGCTATCTGGTGACATATGATCACTTGCCCCTGTATCAATTATCCATCCTTCTATAACCCCATTCACACAAGAAAAACAGTAAAGTGTACCTTCTCCAAAAGGATGTTCCAATGCATTGGTCTTATCAGTGGTCTGATTGAAATGAGGAATACTCTTCATTAGTTGCTCAAATTGCTTTGAAGTGAAGACCACATGACCACCAGTTTCAACCATTGTAGCTGTCTTTTTCACATAACCTGGACCAGCCTTCTGAGGAGCTTTACCTTTCTGTGACTGCTTATACTTGTAATGCCATGTAGGGTAACCAACTTTCTCCCAACATTTATCTGGTGGATGCCACTTGTAGCCACATATGTTACACTTCTCTTTGACCTCACCTTTGCTATAGAGGGCTGTAGATTCAACAATTGACTGTCCTGATCCAAATACTCCCCTTTGAGACTCTTCTTGCTGAAGCAAAGCACAAGCAGTTTCAACACTTGGTAAAGGAGAGTTTAACAACAACTGACTCCTTTGATGAGAAAATTTTTCATCCAAACCATTCAAGAACTGAAACAATCTTTGTTCTTCTTTCTGAGTACTCAAAGCAGTTAGAAAAACAGCAATTTCTGGAGTATTTGACTATTCTTGGCAATTCATTCATTGAATCCAATTCTTCCCAAACACACTTCATACTTGTATAGTACTCACTCACAGATCTTCCTGATTGCATAGTCTCATAAGTTTCTCTGTTCAACTTATACTTATGTGACCCATTGCTGAGAGCAAATCTTTTCTCAAGTTGAATCCAAATTGCATAAGCAGTTCCAATGAACATAATAGACTTTGCAATTGATTCAGATACTGAGTTCATTAACCAACTAATCACCAGATTATTACATGTATCCCACTGTTCTTGTAAATTCCCATCATCTTGTGATCTTGGAACTGTTCCTCTGATGAAACCTAACTTTCTTTTGGTAGAAAGCGCAATTTCAACCGATCTTCTCCAAGAACGATAGTTTTGTGCTCCTAACAATTTTTCATTCACCACAAGAGTACCAGGGCCATCAGAAGGATGCAAATACAGTGGATTTTGGAACAAAAGAGATTGACTGTTTTGACTAGTAGCATCAGTTGAAGAAGATGATGCAGCCATTGTTAACACGTTGCGGAAGCTTCAACAATCTTGAAAGAACCGTTATAACAACCAGATGATTCAACAAATTCAGTCTTGAATAAGACACTTGAACTGAATCACTTTACCAGAATGTAGATGAAAAATTGATAGTTATTGATGAAAGAATTGTGATGAGAATGATAGAAATGATGGAGAAATGATGATTTGATAATGATCGGAAAAAGTTAGTTACGGTGGTTTATGGTGATCGGAAAAGTTAGTTACGGTGGTTGTAACGGTTGTAACTGATCAAGAACTCATTACTGAGCTCTGATACCATGTTGACAGTAATGAGTAGAGAGAAACACACAGTTCACACAGTGAAAATGATTCTCCTTATTACTTCAAAATGAAAGATACAAAGGTTTTATACAGCAGAAACAGATGGGAGGAAGGAGATGGGAGGAAGGAGAAAAAGAATAACAGAAAAGTTACAAAACAAACCCTACACTATTTTAATGTTCCAATATGAGTCCTTCAACTATTAAATGGGAATAGGCAAAGAAAAGGTGTTGACTATGAAGAAACTTTTGCTCCAGTGGCAAAAATGGTGACTGTTAGAGCTTTACTTGCAGTGGCAGCCATGAAAGGTTGGGAAATTTGTCAAATGGATGTGTCTAATGCCTTTCTCCATGGTGATCTCTTTGAAGAAGTGTATATGCAAATGCCTCAAGGGTATATTGGAAAGGGGGAGAGTGTGCAAAATGTTCCTGCTGATTCAAGTTTAGTATGCAAACTCAAGAAGTCCTTGTATGGCCTCAAACAAGCACCTAGACAGTGGTTTGCCAAACTCTCTTCAGCATTGTTGTCCTTTGGCTATACTCAATCTAAGGCTAATTACTCATTGTTCATCAAGACAGATGCTGAATCCTTTACAGCAGTTCTTGTTTATGTTGATGATCTTCTAATCACTGGTTCTAGCAACACTCAGATTCAAGCTCTTAAAACACAATTAAGTACTCATTTTCACATGAAGGATTTGGGTCAGATGAATTATTTCTTAGGACTGGAGGTGTGCAAAAGTGACCAAGGCATTTTCATCTCTCAAAAGAAGTACACTACTGATTTACTTCAAGAGGCTGGTTTGACTAATGCAAGACCATACAAGTTGCCTATGGATTCTCATATCAAGTTGCAAGCAGACATGGGAACTCCTTTACCTGATCCAGAAGTATACAGAAGATACATAGGCAAACTCATATATCTCACAATAACAAGACCTGATATTTGCTATACTGTGCAGTTGTTGAGCCAGTTTATGCAAAATCCTACATCAGTGCATATGCAAGCAGTGAAACATTTGATGAGATATTTGTTGAATTCACCAGGTCAATGTATATTATTAGCTAATGGTTCAGCTGTTCATTTGACTCCCTATTGTGACAGTGATTGGGCTAGTTGTCCTATGACAAGAAGGTCCACCACTGGCTATTGTATTTTGCTGGGTCAATCACCTATTTCATGGAAATCTAAGAAGCAACAAGTGGTGTCTAGATCATCAGCTAAAGCTGAATACAGAGCTATGGCCCTAACATGTTGTGAAGTTACTTGGCTGGTGACATTGTTGAAAGATTTGGGGCTCAAAGATCTTGGTCCTGTAGATTTGAAATGTGATAATCAAGCTGCCATATATATAGCTGCCAATCCGGTCTTCCATGCCAGAACAAAGCATATAGAAGTGGATTGCCATTATGTAAGGGATCAAGTCAAGAATGGGGAAGTCCTACCTTCTCATGTTTCCACTAAAGACCAGCTGGCTGATGTGTTTACTAAAGTTCTTCTAGCAGATCAGCATTCTAAATTAATGTCCAAGTTGGGAGCTTGCAGTCCTTCCACCTCTCAACTTGAGGGGGAGTGTAAAAGAGGGGTTGGTTAATAGTTGAAGGACTCATATTGGAACATTGAAATAGTGTAGGGTTTGTTTTGTAACTTTTCTGTTATTCTTTTTCTCCTTCCTCCCATCTCCTTCCTCCCATCTGTTTCTGCTGTATAAAACCTTTGTATCTTTCATTTTGAAGTAATAAGGAGAATCATTTTCACTGTGTGAACTGTGTGTTTCTCTCTACTCATTACTGTCAACATAACCACAACAAACCCCCTCCTCACTCATAACAAACCTCAACCTCTTTATTTGGGCCCCACCACTACCACTTTATTTTTTTTATTCAATTTTCATTTCCAAATAAACTAAATAAATTCATTTCATTCAAATTAAAAATACAATACATAAAAAAAACACTTACTAATAAAAACGACACGGGTAAAAAAAAACGTCACGGGTAAAAAAAAAATACAACACACGGGTAAAAAGAAAACGACACGGGTAAAAAAAAATACAACACATGAGTAAAAAATACTACTCGTCCATGATTTGATGATATTTATTGACTAGACGTTCCTGCCTCTTGCGGATGATTTCTGCTTTCACCGGGTCAGGATTGGTACTCGGATCTATCATGAGAAAATCCATCTCGATCTTCTCTTGCCACGTTTTTTCCTTCTCCCGCCTCGCCTCGTAACAAGCCCTTTGAGCATCGGCTTTTTGAGCATCGGCAATTGTGGAGACTGGGACGGGTTAAAAAACTGTGGAGATTGTGACGGGTTAAAAAACTGCGGTGATGGAAATCGGTTGGGGTAACTTGCGAAACCTTGTTGAAACTGATATTGTTGGTTAAGAAAGATATCTTGTGGAGACGGGTTGGAATTGGTCGAAGAAGGGGTAGACGGGTTTGAAGAACCCCCGTATTGTTGTGGGTTTGAGTTAAGTAGATTTGTGAAGTATCCTCCGTCATGTGGGTTTTGAGACATTGTGTAAAATGATATTGTTGGTTAAGAAAGATTTGTTATGTATTTTGGGTTTGAAGATGTGTAAAATGAAGAAGATGATGATAGTTTATATAGGAGTGGTGGGTTTTAAAAAAAAAAAAAAAAGTTAATTTAAAAAAAAAAAAAAAGTTAACGTTTGAAAATGTTTACGTTATAAAACGTAAACTTAACCTTTTGTCAGAAGATTCAGCTCGTCGTCCCCACGATTTCCTCCACGACGGCGAGCCACAACGAAGCTCCTCGGTGTGGCGGCGAGCCACGGCGGCCGGCCACGTAGGCGACGGCGAGCCACGATTTCCCCCACACCGTGCACTCTTAGTAGCCCAAAACAAATAACCACGATCACAACCATAGAGTTAAAATCAGCACTGTGAACAAAAAAATCCAAGGCCGTTAATTTACATAATTACTAATACATCATGAACTAAAAAAGATCATAAGAATCAAAAGAAACTTACCGAAAAGTAAGGATCCAACATTTTGTTTATTGCATCTTTTCATAGAACCTTGATGAGAGAGACAATATGGTAATATGGATAGAGGAAGAAAAAAATAACACATGGTAGAATGGTAGCATGTGTGATGTGTTTTGTTTAACTTATTTTACACTAAAAATAAATAGCTAGGAAGTCAGGAAATGTCAAGGCCAATCAGTATTTGATGCTGAATTGGCAACATTTTAGGGCCTGCTTGATGCTGATTTGGCAACATTTTAGGCATGCTCGATGCTGAATTGGCAACATTTTAGGGTACTACAGTGAAAGAAGGCTCTCCTTTTATATAATAGGTAGATATTATTATAAAATATTTTAAATATTGGTGATGTATTTATAAGATATACAAAACAAATTGTCGGGTTTTATATAAGAGTAAACTACACCATTCGTCCTTGTGTAATACGTTGACCATCAAGTTTCGTCCTTTGACCAAAAAAATTGCACCGTTGGTCCTTAACTGCGAAATGTTACTCAGCGTTGGTCCCTCTCCCTAACGGGCCACACTATTACACAAGGACGAATGGTGTAGTTTAAACTAAACACGTAACTCTAAGTATTTGATATTTTTAATTGTATTTTATATGAATTGACGGGTTGTAATGAGGTTGAAAATCTAAACCCAAACCTGACACATTTATTAAATAGGTCAGTCGTGTCGACCTATTTACAATTCAAATTCGTTTAGCTTCAAATCTAAACCGTCTATTTTTACGTTAGTATCGGGTCGTGTTTTGTAGTGCGTCAAAAATTTCAATGACCATTGTGGAGTTTGGATTACGAAAAATACTTCTAAGTGACCAGTGACATTGAAATATATTTTTTTTCTCTCACTTATTATCTAAAGAGTAAAATACATCGTTGGTCTCTAAACTTGCCAAAAAACATCATTGGGGGACAAAACTTGGGATTTTGGGGCCAAAGAGGCCCCTTGACATGTTTTCGCTCGATCAACGTCCATTTTGAGTTATATTAACGAGGGTATAATATACCAAGCTCATTTTTGACTTAAATGTAACCCAAGCTAACCCAACAGTGAACGTTAGGGACCAACTGCGAAATAAGTCTTAAATCTATGACTATGCAACTTGGCCGTATCTTCCTTGATACGCTATTTATTTTTGCGCGCGAACCAATAAACCCACCCACCAAACCCATATCCACACCATAATAACCCAAACCCTTATCCAGAGCATCACCTCAAAATCAAAAACCAAATCCAAACTCGTATTTTGAGAACTCAAAAAACCAACTCAAATTTGAACAATACCATGTCGTTTAGAGCTAATGTTATCACTAATATGCCAGATTATATGGCAACATGCTAGATAATGTATCACTAATATTTTGAATTGTTTGCTAATAAAAGATGCGGTGAGGACCTATATTTTAGCGAGAAACTGAAGGTTTAAGTACACTTTGCTCAGTGATGTCATAGTTGATGAGGATTTCTTTAATTATTTAACAAATAATTTTGATGGGAGGCATGTAACTAGACTGTTACTTCAGCTTAAAGGTCCCATAAGAAGGTTTTCTTCATAGAGCCTAAAATGTTGTGTGGACAAGAAGGCTTGAATTATGAAGAGATTCATGATTGACTTTTTTTTTTGGCTCGGGAAGGAATTGAGAAGCTCATAATTAGAAACTGGTATGGTGAATCACTTACGTTGCCAATCCAAATTTACTCTCGTATGGAGTTGAAACATCTTTAACTGAAGTTATAACTCGTTGTCCCTTACTTGAGTTTCTTAAAATTAATCTTGCTACTACAAACGAGATGAGACTCTTGGAAATTACAAAAATTCAAAATATGAACAAGTTTTATTTCTAATTCGGTGTTTGAAACCGTGCGACGACCATCATAACTTCTAATATCTTTCACCTGACAAGTCTTTCAAAGCTTGAGACGCTTACATTAGTTTTTCAGGACTGCACGATAAGACCAATTTTAGTTTTTATCTTCAAATTACAGAATGTTAAAGTAATCTATAAACTTACCAAAAGTCGACTTTTGTAGTTGTTGGCAGAAGATAATTCCAGGATGAATGTCCATGTCGCATTTTTTATCCCTCAAGACTCTTAAGCTATCCGAAGTGGATTTTGGGAATAATGTAATGGTACCATTCATCATTGAAATGATTCGTGGATCTCCAAATTTGCAAATGCTAGAAACTAGAGTAAGTGGAATGCATATGTTTCAAATAAATCATCTTAAATTTCCATGGTTTTGCACCTCAATACTATCTCACTTTGCAAGCTTCATACACATTTAGTGTTCTACCTTTGAAAATTTCTTCATTAGATTTATACAGCAACACAATGAGGTCGGGGCAGCTTGAGAGTGTGGTGTTTCGATCTTTTCCTAGATCAGAGAAAGAATTAACTATAATAAAGTTTATACTTGCGTGTTCCCCTTGCTGAAGATAATTTATATCAGGGTCAGTGATTTGAGCGATGATGAGTATGAAAATATCAAGATGAAAATACTTCTTTTAGTGGTTGTAGTTTATGTATGGGTTGAATATCCTATGACGATTAATATTGTATAAAATATTTTGCTATTTATGTATATGGTTTGACTAAATTTAGCTTCTTGATGCTGCAAATGTTTAATTTAAGTTCTACGTATGTTGGTTGCCAAATTATGATAAATGGGAGTTTTGAATGCATTGGAAAAAGGTTGTGTTTCTCATGGATTTTCAAGTTTGACTTTACAAAGTCAAACTGCCATTTAGCATTTCCATTTGACTATAGAAAGTCAAACCGCAAACCATGAGACAAAACTCCCATTTAGCATTTCCATTTGACTTTAGAAAGTCAAACTGCAAATGGTAAATGCCATTTACCATTTGTAGTTTGACTTTCTAAAGTCAAACTTGCAAATCCATGAGTAAAATATGGTCCAAAATAATTATACATAAAATGACACAAGACTCAACTAGAAAAGAATTAGACAATATTTATGAGGGGGTGTTTGGATATGATTTGCATGTTTGACTTTAGAAAGTGAAACTGCAAATGATTTTGTGTATTTTAATCCATAACTAAATAGAAAAGATACAATTGTCAAATTCAGGGACCAAATGTGAACAATCAAGTTATTAATAGGCGAGAGTTTTAAGTATGAAAATGCCAACCTAGAAGGGACCAAGTGTGAAAAAGATATTCATTACTAGACCCCTTGACCGTCTCTTTCCTGAGACGCTATTTATTTTGCGCGCGAACAAATAAACCCATCCACAACCTTTTCCTCACACATTTTCCAATGGAATATTTCCCTATATTGAATGAGCTAATGGAGGTCGCTGGTTCATCGCGCTTACATGATCGTACGGGATTGTGGTTTGGGCAAGAGGCTGCAGAAGAATGGTTTTTTGCAAAGTTAATTCGTGCATGCATTGATCATCTCAAGAGGATGATCATCAAGCGTAAGGAGCTGATTCTGGAGAACGAAGCTTTGGGACCACGTGGTGTGGCGCTTGACAGTTTAGATGCTCTGAGAGAAACCCAAGCCAGGCACACCGACCTACTTGCTCGTTTGATATAGATTTTTAGTGAAATTGATGATGGTATTCGTAACCAGGAAGGTTATGTTGCGAAAATGGCTGAAAATAATTAGTGCGTTTTGGGTATTTGATGGGGGTAGGTAAATGGGATCTTTTTGGTTGGTTGTTTTGGATTATTAGGTTGTTAACAGGAGTATGCAAATGGATCTTTTGTTTGGTTGTCGATGATGGTTTGTGCTAGTAATTGGTGTTCTTGTAATCTGCTATCATTATAATCAACTATAAATCTAAGTTTTAGCATTTAATCTTCTTGTATTGTTTTGGTGTACTGTTTCTATCGACAAGAGTTTTCATTGATCGATTTCAATTAAAATATTTTTGACTTCCCTAAGTCAAACATTATCACTTAAAATATGTTTGACTTCCTTAAGTCAAACACTATCACTTACAATATGTTTGACTTCCCTAAGTCAAACATATTTAGTAATGCATAACGAAACACTAGTAGTTACAATAACAACCCTAATTTTTATTGATTGATTACATGTTGACAACCCTTACAAATTTCCTATCATCTAAACACACACTTAGCAAAAACCGCTACTTTCTGCATCATCCCTTTCCTTCCTGTCCTTTTGATGTTTAAACACAACTTCAATATTTGAAATCCTCCTTTCCAAATCATCAACCTCTCGTAACCTGGTATCCACAGCCTCTTGATTCTCCTCCGTAACACCCACAATCTCTTCATAGTAGTACTTATGTTCCCTCAGCCAATTCAGAATCTTTTCTCTCAACCTTAGGTATCTTCCTGTACGAACCATATTCAGCAACTAGTTCATCACCAAATCCCTCAAGAACTAAATGAGAGAGAAAATAGTTGTCTAAAACTTTTTCCCACTTCTCTTCATCAGACCCAATGTACAAAGCCTTCCTATTATCGTTTTGTGCCATTGTTAGTGATTAGGGTTATGTGTGTTGAGGGAAAATAGGGTGCATGTGTTGCTGTTAATTAGGATTTTATCACAGAGGGAAACAATAAAAGGGTAACGGGTTGGGTTTAACTAAGGTGTAATCATAAATGTGTTTGGTCTATTATACTCTCGTTAATATAATTCAAAACGGACGTTGACTGAGTGAAAACGGGTCAAGGGACCTCTTTGGCCCCAAAATCCCAAGTTTTGGACTCCCAGCGACGAAAATCTCAAGTTTTATCCCCCGATGATGTTTTTTGGCAAGTTTAGAGACCAACAATGTATTTTACTCTTATCTAAATATTACTACTCGGATATATATGTTTTGTGAAGTGTATATACTATATTCTGTGAAGTGTATATACCATATTCTTTGAGAATATAATAGCATTAGGTACTAACAAACAGAAAAAAAAAAAGGAGGTGGTGTTTGGTATGGAGATTGAAATAAAGATTGACCCCCGCGTTACAAAACAGCAAAAAAAATATGGGCTCCAACTGTCCTATTAAAACTAAATTGAACCAGTAATATGTATTGAAGCCCATAGCATGTTTGGCTCTATGCAGTTTGTCTATGAACATTCTTTATGCAGCTCTTGTGAAATGCTGAAAAAAGTGAAACACATATCGAAGAAGGTCAAAACTTAACTGAGTAAGATCAGGAGTGTTGAGCGACATAACGCAACCCTTTATTTATAAAAAGGATTGCAAAGTTTTAAGTTTTAACTAATAATTGGAGGGGTGAGCCAAGCAAAGGCAGTAGTGCAGTGCCAAAGCAACTCACAAAGACCCCAATAGCAAGCTATTGTGGCAGGTCTTTTCCCATAAAAAATAAAATTAATATCAAATGAGCCAATGGCTCACATATCAGATATTAAACTGATAAGAACAGATACTACACTTGATCTTAGCCAAAAGGCCGAGAAAGGTATGCTTTTCCCCTTCTTGGACATCTTTTCTTATAGGCAGTCATCTCTTACTGAGTTCACTTGGTCAGGCGATGTGGGATGCAAAGATAACCAATGTGAGTTTTCATTAATAATAAGCATGCCTACAAATTCATTGCCAAGGGGAATGGGGAAGAACCCTCTTAACTCAAACACAGTACTAACAAACATACAATATCGCAAACAAAAGAAACTACGAAAACCGCATAATGACCCAAAAAGAACATAAACCATAAACCATAACCACCCACACTAAGGCCAGATTCACGATCTACATTGGCTTGACTTGAAGAGCCTCATCTAATTGATGATTTACAGAATCCCATTCAATCCTAACCGCTGATCTGATAGTCTTCAACTCTCCATTCAGCGCCAAAAGCGCCTTATTTTCACTAGGTTGCTTTGCGCTCAACTTAAAGAAGCAGATGAATCCGTAAGTTCGAGTTACATGATATTTGAGAATTTAAGAGTCTACAACAAATATGAACTGAGAGGTTTACCTTATAATGTTATCTTTCTGAATTTTGTTACTCTTTTACGAACTTGTCGTAGTACTAATTGCAAAGTAGTGTACAATCCTTTTAAAATTGCTAGATTCCCTACTCGAAGCATAATTTGGCTACAACTTTGTTCAGTCTGTAGTAGTGCTAACTGCTAAGCATAGTTGTTCATATTCATATCCTAATTGCTAAACACACCACTCACAACTTATATGTAGCATTGAAAGTTGAGACTCTGCAGGTTCAATATTAGGATATTTTTTTCATATTAGCAATACTACTTAACATATTAGTATGTTTATACGTCTTAATAGTTGTAATCTTTACATTTTACTATTGAACTGGTTATATAAATGTTACCTTTTGTGCTTAAACATTCTCGTTGATGTTACATTCTTGCATCTAATTACCAAAACATAAAACCCTTTAAGTACTTCTGTATATATTTAGATAATAAAAATCCACGCACCCATAGTTTCATAAATGTTTCATGAATCTCGATTTAAGCTTATTCTTAAAAGTACCTTATCGCTTATGCATGATGAATGAACCTATATAAACTCATGTTGAGTGTCTGTGTTTCGTAGGGTGTTGGTTTAAGTTTAGCATCTTGATATTTTAGTTTAGGTGTTGCTTTGTTTCTATTTTGAGGCTTGGTTTTTTAGTGGTGCTGTGAGGTTTTAGGTCTCTTGTTTTGAGGTTGCCTTTCGGGTGTTTTTCTTTGTAGGAGTTTCGGGTCTCTTGTTAGTTTTTAATATATAAAAATACAATATGTGAAAAGAGCCTAATAAACAAACATAAATAGTTAGAGTATTTCCAAATACTTTAAGGTACTTATTGTTTCTAAAAACCAAATAAGCTCACTAATTTATTGAGACGACAAACAAAATACAAAGTACAAGAACAAAACATTACACATACAACTGTACAAGCTAGAGATGCACGGAGATCATGACTCGGAGTCACTGATATGGCAACAAAACAAAAATAAAAGACTGAAAAAACTACAAACCAAAATTAATAAGCTCAATGTGTAAGCTAAAACCAACACCCAAAATGCATATATTATTCTCAAAAATCCAAAATACTTCACAGTCATTTGTTCTTCAAAATATGGAAAAGTACTACCATGTGACCTTAAGCGAAAAAAATGTTCTACGTTTAGCTATATCAGATTCACAAATGAAATGTACTAAAACTTCGATTTAAAAAGATGACGTCTAGCCTTCGTTTGAAACTAGAAAACACTAAGAATTGTCATTGCTCATTCTGGGGAGGGCCATCAGGTTAATATGGAAAATATATACTCCGTACTGTATAATGTCTTGTGCATCTAAGCAGCTATAAAAAGCAAACAATGCTGCCAAAGGCTTTGATGTTGTTAATGGGTCATTGGTATAGAGGAGAGGCAGCAGGTAGGAGGGGGGCAGGTTGGGCACATGCCCTCTTAGAAAAAAAAATTGTAGTGTAAATTTTTTTAAAAATTTGGCTACTTTTGTTATTTACCCCCTTAAAGAACCAATTTGTAGTATAGTTTCTAAAAGTTATCAAAATCTGTCATTCGACTAAAACTTTCTGGCTCCGCCGCTGGTATAGTGTATAGACATATTTAAGTGATGCACTAGTCCAAATTGGTAGGTGTTGAGCTTCACAGATACTCCAAATTCATAGTGTTCAAAGACCTCAAAGTGCACTTCATTTGAGAAAGTATTTGACATATAAATCAGTATTTAGTGTTACTGAAAAATGTTACCATAAAATCTTATGTATTTCAATTAGACCATAACCATAAGGTGTAATCTGTCCATATTATAGAACTCATGGTTATGGTCTAATGGAAATAATGCAAAAAAAGATGTGTTTTCTGCAAGAATTATTTAACCTAGTGTAACCAAATGAAGTAGTTTAGCTTTCATAAGTCAAATAACCCAAAGAACAGTAAACTGTTGACCAACTTCGAAAAATAAAAAACAAACCATCAATCCTACCAAAAACAAACCAAACTGCTAGTCGACAAAATCATGTTATCAACATTCAACATGAACACAAGAAAAAAACTTGCGAGTTTCAATCTCTAGAGAACATTTCACTACTAGTTTGGGTAAAGGTTACGAAAACCATTTAAAGCAAGGTTATTTGGAAATGAATGACCGGATAATCCCGCGTTGTATCTTATCCCCACTCCATTCATCATCCTTGTACCTAAAAGATTATCGTGTGAAAGTCCTTGAACCTGACTTGGTACTCCAAAATCGTTGGAATTCTGCAACCTTTGATGATGGTTAAATTCAACTGGATACCCATTTCCGAAACATGAAGATTCAGTACTATTTTGCCTAAAGGTTTGAAGCCCATAAAAGTTGCCTCTTTCAAGTGCTGAACTTGTGTCATTTGTTCTTGAGTTTGGTATAACGAATGGTAAAGTTAAATATGAAGAAGTAGCGACCTGATCCGGGGCGTTTGTAAAGATCGGGGTTTTAGACAAAGAATCGTTCAAGATAGGATTTTTTGGAAAAGTATCGATCAATATTGGATTTTTAGCAGAAGTATCTATCAAGATTGAAGTTTTAGCAGGAACATCAATCAAGATTGGGTTTTTGGGTGAATTATCGATCAAGATTGGACTTTTAGAAGAGTTATTGCTCAAGATTGGACTTTTAGCAGATGCGTCATTTGCATTTCCATTGTTAACTGGTTCTTGAGGGTGGTCTAGACCTTTTGAGGTTGCTAGCTCATTTTTCTGCTTTGGTTTTGCTTGAGTGGTCTTGGGTTTTTTTACACGCGGTTTTGGGGTCGGTTTTTTGGTGGGATTATTTTCACTCGGCTTTTTCTTTATTGATCTTGATGGTTTTGGGTTCACGAGTTGATCCATTTCTTTTCTCATTTTTGAAAACATGGTCTCTCGTGCAACACGAAGGTCATTCAAGATTGATTCGGTAAAGATCCTAAAATCATCAGGAACCGTCATTTGACTTATAAGCTTGCTCTTCTTCTTTTTACTGTTATTACTTCCCTTCTTTATCTTGGAAGAAGCACTAGAATCTTTCTTTGGTTTAGTCTTCACTTCTCCCGTCTTATTTTTCTCTTTTTTGGGTGCACTTTTACGTGTTCTTTTTGGTTTTTTAGCGACTTGAACATTTGGATCATTAGTTTCACTCACCCCGTCGTTTTCAGGAACTAACCCAAGCTTCTCTTGGTCTTTCACAGCATCGGAATTTGATTTTGAATCATCACTTGATGAATCAACATTCCTTCTAAATCCCCAAATTTGTTCAAATTTCTGATTTTCGTTCATTTTCTTGATTTGGGCACTTCAGAATCAGAGTGTTTTTGGTAAATCTTGATCAAACTCGTGTGCGAATTCAAACTTTCTATTGACATATATTTCTTGTAACTGATGTTTCTAAGACCAAATTATACAACCTCCATGAAAAGCTTGAACCAACCTTTAATCACAATACCATTTTCAGGTAAATAAGTTTATCTAAAACAATAAAATAAAGGGGGAATTGCATATATATCCCTCCAAAGGTGAATAATTCCATATATATCCTTCTTACAAGTTTTTTATGCACATAGTACAACGATTTTTATGCATGCAAAGGATATATATGCAAATGACCCTAAAATAAAAGTATTACGCTTTAGGTCAATTTGATTTTTAAGCATTTAACTTTATTTTTTTCAATTTAAGGCATTGAATTTATTTTTTGAGGAATTTTAGGTTTTTTCAACTTTTCGAAAGATGTTATCGGTCATTTTTCAGCTGAAATGGTTAAACAATGTAATATATCGTTATAATTAAACATTTAAAATTTAATTTATGACCGATAATCGCTTTCAAAAAGTCGAAAAGACCTTATATCGCAAAAAAATAACTTTATTGGGAAAAATAAAATAAAACTCAACACCATCTGTACATTCTACACCTATTGTATGTTCCATACATTGTCTAATAATCAATTTTATCTTTTTCACGTATAAACAATCATTTAAGATTTTAGTTATGGATCATTTTAGATTTCATATAAAAAAATGCACCAATTTAAAGAATATATCATCCTATAAAGATTGTGACAGTGGACAAATATGAAGTCAAAACTATGCTAAAACAGAACAATCAATTAAAAAAAAAGGAAACCTAGTGATCAAACATTCAAAACCCTTAGAACATAGACCCTATTAACAATCAAATCCTAATTGTATAAAATCATATTGCATCAAATTATACTACAAACCAACAATTATCAAACTAAAATTGCAAGAGAATAAACAAATTACCAATGCAAGATATGAACTTACCTTCATAAGAAAGAAACATGCATGAAACATTGATCGATCATTTTTTGTTCAAGAAACCTTCTTGTATCTTTTTTGCATAATTTTCTAGAGAAAAATTATTTCTTGGGTTTTTTAAACAAGGGTTTTGTTGGAGATTAGTCTCTTGAAGTGGTTTTAACTTTTAATCATGAAATGAAAAAAAGAAGACCAGATACACAAATGAAAGTGAATGCATAAATGTTATTTAAAATATTCAAGATACTATATTTGCTAATTAATTAAAGATGAATACTTGAAACAAATAAACTATACTAATTAAGTATATGTCATAAAATGGAATTTATGTATTTCTTATTCATGAAGAAATTTGTTTCCTCAAGGGGCTTGGTATGGATATTGCCTGACTAAACTGGAACTCAATTCAATGTTCTTATAATACCTTCTTGATTTACAAAAAAATATTTTTTAAGCATTGTATATTGAAAAATCTTTCTTATACTACAATTTTGTTAATTCTTTATTGTAAAAAGATAAGCCACATAATATGATTATAGAGTTTCCTATTTTGTTTGTGTGTTCTGAACTGATATACTTATATGGCAATGGGGACTATCTAGCTGATTTCCTTATACTTTGATTTGAGTTATTTGAAACATGTGAAATATTAAAGATAGTGTATATTTTGATGTTATCAGTATCTTTATTTTTAAATATATAAAACTAAACAATTTACTTCCATTTAAGGAACATTTTAACGTGTAAAAACTATTGATCGATCGATACTATTTACTTAGAAAAGGGTGTACATCATCCAAGCCTAATGTAATCTTTAAAGTACTATGTTTATGACTTCAAAACATTTTTAAAAAATATGACATCTTTATAAGTTTATATGTCATTGTTAAGAAGATACTTTTAAGTACATGTTGTTTTTTTTTATTAATTTAACCGATCACAATCAAGTGTTACTTGTATATCTACGTTTTTTAAGATTATATATGCTTCTGTAAAGACTAACATCCGATTACGACTATTCATAATTAATGGCTGTATAATGATAATTAACCTTTCAAAAGCTGAGATAGGGTTCTAATTAAGAAACCATATACGCAAGTAAAAATAGTGATTTTATGTGTCCTTAGCAAACTATATATAGTGACAATTTGTGTAGTATACTGATAAGTTTATTTTTCAAAATGAAAAATACCTGAGACAAACATCTATTGTAAAAACAATAGTTACTGAACAAATAAGTCTGGGTGGTGTAGTCGGTTATCACGCTAGTCTCACACACTAGAGGTCCCCGGTTCGAACCCGGGCTCAGACACATTTTTTTTGTCATGTAATTTCATATTTTGTAATACGCAATGGAGTTATGGTGAAACTGAGTTATATAGGATGTAATTTTATATTTATATTACGGTCCCAGTATGACATGAAAAGGCTAGAACTTGAGTTAGAGGGTGTTTGAAATTGCATTTTGAGGAAGATTCTAAGATAATTGTGACTTATTTATGTTGAATTCTCAAGATTTTTTTAGAAGGCAAGTATTTTTATACAAGAGATTACAAGGATACATGGATGGGACTATGGGAGTGAACCAAAAGACGACACCTATTCTAGAAATGACACAAGGACTAAACAACCCACTCAACCTCTCCTTCTTAAGGTTTCTGCAATGTGACCTTTTGGGTCCTTCGGTTCGTGAGCAAAAAACTTGCTGTTGTGTAACAAGGCCCTCCATGAAAACACCCTTGAAGTTACCACAATTCTTGATTTGGAACAATGTGAAGCGACTTATCTTAAACTAACATAACCAAGATTGCTAAAATCTTGATCCTTTTTGATGAATCAAATGTACCCTATAAATATCACACACATGACATTTTAGAAAATGGTCGATTGACCAAAAAAAGGCGGAATTTTGTTATTGCCTAGTTTTCTTTTGTCCTCATCAGTCACGACCTCAACCAGATTTTTTCTTCGTCTTCAACAAACACTCTCATAGAAACTTTTCTCTATCTTTATTATTATCGAGAATAATCAATGCTTAGGTATTGTGCAAATACAACATAAGTGGAAAATGCTTCTAGTGAAGTCAATTGTGCTCGAAGGTTAATTCGGGTGTATTATCTTAGTACTTGTGTCACGCTATCATCATTTATCACAATAAGGAGAGTAAATGGAAATGAATATCTATCGACACCATATTTTTTTTATCAGCAAAGCTGTTACAAACTTATAATCTACATATTGACTTTTGAAGTCAAATTATACCTTTCAAGTTTCAAAGTTGACAATTATTTTCGACCCGTGGTAAATTATATAAAAGTCAATGTGATTTACTCATTTACATATCCAATAAAGTCATTCCTTGAGAATCAAAGTTATAAAACACCCTTTTTTTGCAATTTATGAAAGCAAACACTTGTCAAAATCTTGACTCTTTTAGGTCAAACTTACTACTTTCAGCATGTGTTTCAAAGCATACCCTGAAGTATACTTGTGTTCAAAGCATCTCTGCATCAAAAAACATAGCCTCTAATTTTATTTATTTCTGTTTTTCTTTCAGATGTTGCTCCAAGCTTTTGCAGGCCTTTTTTCTGGTCTGGTGATATGCATGTTGAACTTAGGCTGGACCTGGTCTGTGGTGGTAGTTTTTTTCCCAGGGTACGTGTTCCTGTTCATCAGTTCCTAGAGTCTGCTACAATGTAATTAAGATATGCTGCTAGCTGATTTCATTGATCATCTGTTATAATTTATCTTATTTCAGCCAAGGAGAGAGGGTTGAGAAGCTGTTTAAAAACTGCACACCGTCTGGACTTAGGTTTATGATAGGCGCCATCTATGCTTCGGTTGGTGTCCTTAAAGGCACAGATATTCTGGATGCCTCGCCACTCACCCGCCTTTACCTTGGGCTTCTGAATGTGGTGGGGTTTTTGGGTTTGTTTATAGGCCCTATGGTTGGCAGCCGTAGGCGTTACATCTTCCTATTCTACTCATTTCTAGCCATCAGTGCTCGTCTCACGATGATGGGACTTTGTTCCACCCATCTTATCTTTGCAGATAGATACGGGTTCATAGTGGTTCTGATGTCACCTCTCTATGTGTTATTGATTATCTTCCAGAGGTCGATTGCCAACATGATGGTATACATCTGTTTTAACCCTTAGAAAGACTATTACTGCATATTTTTACACCCCCTCCCTTATTAATATTTTTTAATTTTTAATTTTTTTAATTTTTTTGTAGAAGAAACACATGTTTGGTGTTGTAACTACTGAACCACAAGCAGCCCAACTCTCCCAAACTGATAATGAGGGTATTCCTTGGAAGCATGGCTAGAGACGGTGTAACTTGCACACCTGTTACTGGCATTGCACTTTTGGCTTTTTGCTATAAGGGGGACGATATGAAACATACTTCAACCCCCATCTGGTTCGCGTACTACAATTTCTGAGCGTTTTGGATGTATCAAGGAGCAACGTTATTGGAACGTGGACTCCTTTTCGAGACATGGGTTGTGGGGGGTATGACCATGTCTATTGCAATGATCATGTCCTGCTTAAGTCCCTGTTCACGCCAGCACCAAACCATCCTATCATCCTTTTCTTAACTGCTGCACTCATCATCTCTCATCTCAAGTTTGAGTGGGTTAAAAGGAACTTGGTTGATAGGTACGTGGGTCGTGGGCATACTGCCTCAAGCCGCACATGAAGACTGAAGGTATGTTTTCACATCATACATCTTTTCCTGGACTTAATATTAATATGACTCAACTACTGAAATATCTAATATCTTTTAGTACACCACAAACTAATCACACGTCTTCACCTTTTTTCTTTTTGTTTCAGGTTACACCTTACAGCTGGAGAAGGTTCAAGTTTAATACCAGATTTAGTAATCGTTTTCGTTGACAACATTGGTTATTGTAAGTTGAGTGTTGACCAACTAAGTTTCGTTCCACAACATGCTTTTACTCAGGTTCCTTGATGTCTTTTACTTGTTTCGTGTGTATGTTGTCACGTCCGATGACATATTTAGAACTATGAAGTTTCTTCTATGTTTGTTACATATATGGATGTGTGTAATCTTCGACTTGTTCAGCCCATTTACCTATCTATATGTTTACCTCGTTTTTATTTGACGATAAGAACATAAGCCAAATCTATTAAGTAATTCGTTATGTACTACTATGTTTTAAGATAGTGAGAGTTTCTTGCTGAAAACAAAATGTGCTCCTGGTAACTATTTGTCTTTTTGCTAAAAGATTCACTGATTAAACTTGATCACAACACTCATCAAAAAGTTTAAGGTTGCTAACTATGGTACTTTTTTTTTGCTTTATGCTTGTGTTACATCCCATCATCATGGTGATTTAATAATCCGATTTCGTTAGTCCTTTAGTCACTTGTAATATTGCTACGAACATGATGGTACAAGTGCATGCTATAATTCCATTCATATGTATACTTGCCATTTCTGCCTTGCGTTCATAGTATGATTGTTGCCATGATCACATAACTGACAAAAATGAGAGAAATGATAATGAAAACGTATACTGTATGCCCTGCCTCAAAAATTAATGTTAAGTCTCAAAAAGTTGATCATGTCGCTTGCTATGACCCTGTCTGGCCTCATGTCCATCATCACACCAGCACCAAACCATCCTGTTATCCTTTTTTGCCTGTTGTACTCACCATCTTTGATCTCAAGTTGATTGAATTGATAAAAACTTAGGTTATTAGGTATTTGAGCATACTGCATCAAGTCACAGGAAGACTGAAAATAGTTTCACATTGCACATCCATTCCTGGATAAAACATATGAGATTGATGGATAAAAATGATGGATACATCAAATATGATTGTTGCATTACTATGATTGTTGCATTACTATGGATAAAACATATGAGATTATGTTTCAACAAGTTGGCGCCATCCGTCGGACACGAATAAACAATGTTTCGTGTTCTCATATTACCGAAAAGCAGAGATAAATTCCTAAAGTCGGTAACCCTAAATCTTTGCATTCTAGCACACGTAAAAGTTGCTTTAATTCTTTACATAAGATATTTTTAGATGCGTCAATATTATGATGTTAATTTAATAACGACGCATCGGAATAACGGCGCATGTGAATTTAATAAAATAATATTCAGATGCGTCAATCATATTATGATGTCTATTCTTTTACATGAGATACAAGAAAAGAAACGTCCGCACGATCGGACCTATTTTAAATCATCCGCACGATCGGATCTATTTTATCTTTTAATCCGCACGATTGGACCTAAGAATAAGCCCGCACGATCGGAGCTGTTTTATTTTTTAGCCGCGATAAATTCGCGCAGATACTGTTTTTACGGTTGGTACGCCTGTTCGCGCTCAAACACCGCAGTCGCGATAAATCTACCCGCGTTAGGCCGTGCGTTCAGACATCTTCGCAGAGAACGCGTACGCGCGAAAATCACGATGCTAGTCAATCGCGATGCGCACTGGACCAAAGGCCGTGGTATAAACATCTGCGATCATCCAGAAACGTTCGAGTCTATGCGGTTAAGATAAATCCATCTGTGTCTGTTAGTCGCGGTCACGGTACATCCATCCGAGTTTTTATTTATACATTAAAAAAAATAAAATAAAATAAAAAAATAAAAAAAAAATAAAATCTCACGATAGGTTTTATTTTATACAAACAATTGTTTATGTAGTTTGTAAAACCTCACGATAGGTTGTATATATATTTTTTTTATGCTATGCGCACTCTATTATTCATGCTATGCGATGTCTATTGTTTTAATTTATTAAGTCTTATATGCTGCGATTCGCGGCATATGCTTTTAATGTTTGCATTAAGTGTTTTACGCAGGCATATATAAGTTTAATGCTCCTACACGAGTAGCACCATCAAACTTGGGGGGCTACCAGGGTACATCCTACCATTGTTTCCGTACGCAGGTATATTTGGAAGCAGAACGCAAGCTCAGTACAAAGACGAATTTAAATATTCGCACCATCTCACCGTAGGGGAGACGTCCTCTGTCGGTTGTAAAGTCGGATGTAATGCGCACACAGCGCAGAAGCACGTCTTCTGTCGCACCTATTTGTCGCGCACAGCGCGCACTTCTGCTACAGAAGCACGTCTTCTGTCGCACATCTTTAGCGCGCACCTATGCGCAGAAGCACGTCTTCTGTCGCACCTCTTTGTCGCGCACAGCGCACACTTATGCGCAGAAGCACGTCTTCTGTTGCACATCTTTGTCGCGCACAACGCGCACTTCTGCTACAGAAGCACGTCTTCTGTCGCACCATGTTGTGTCGCTACTGGTACAAAAGGTACGCCCTTACCCAGGATGCAGCATGCGGGTTCCACTTTCACCTACGCGGCCATCAGAACTTAAGTCTAGCATAACATAGCCATGCGCTATCTCATACTAGACTTGGGGGGCTTGTGGACGTATGGTCCGGACTGGGCCAAGAATGGGTCAGGCCCGGCATCAGCGGCCCACTCTACGCCTAAACCCTAATCCATGCCTATATATACACACGCAGGTTATCTCTAACCCTAAGATATATTGGCTACATCACGCCGATACTAACTTGACCGTCGGAGGTGGACCCCGGGGCTACGGCCTCGGGTCCACTCCTAACGGGTTCTCTTTGTTGACAGGTCTACTAGGGCTCGAGAAGACGACTAACGGCCAAGGAGAGTCGTTGAATCCAGTCCGCGCCAGATTATGTTTCAACAATTACAGTAAGTGATCTTTACTCGATATTATAGTCTGAAGTCTAAACATTTGATATTTACTCCCAAAGAGTGAATTTCGTAGTATTATTTTCGAGAAACAAAAACTTCTTCTAAAACTATTGAAATGCTGATGAAGGGATTTATTTTTCTGGAACATATTCCAGAATCCCACTTCATATGTGCCAATACTAAACTCTATGCTGTCATATAATTTTATCCAAAAATAAGAATATCCACTACATTTGACTAATAACATACACATCTTGCATACATCTATACTTTCAGCTATACCTATAACTAGAAAACCATTTGATCTCTCGAGCTTTACACGCTTCCGGATTAAAAGACTTGTTACCATGAAACAAGATCTTTACCACAAATCTTGATATGTAAGAAGCAACTAACTGCAGGACCAACATAGGTTACCTTTGATTAGACTTGACCTACGCGGTCAAACATCGCAAAAACTTTGAACCTTTGTGCGAATCCCATTTTAAATATTATGCACGAGACATTGGAGAAAATGGTGGATTGACGAGGAATGAGGGTGGGATATCGTTCTTGCTTGGTTTTCTTTTGTCCTCCTCTGCCATAACCTCAATGAGGCGTTTGACTTCGTCCTCAGCAAAGACTCTCATAGAATCACATTGCAACCTTTCTCTATCGTTATTTTGATCAACAATATCTGATGATTCTGTACTGTGCAAGATAGCAACACAAATGGAGAACGCTTGTAGTGAAGTCAATTGTGCATGAAAGTCAACGGCATACTGTCCCTCTGTGGTCATTTTCATGGTTATTGCAGGTGTATCCTCTTTAGATCCCTGTGTCACAATAAGATCATTTCACCAAAATGAGAAACAGAATACAAAGATATAAACATCATATTTTCAATCAAGAAAAGTTCTATATCCTACATGTTAACTGTTGATGGTTGACTTTTGAAGTCAAAGTTATTCCTATCGAGAACCAACATTGACATTTTTTTCAAACCGTGGCATCCTTATAACACTTTAAATAAGTACCTCTCTGTGTGCTTATTTAAAAGTACTTATTTTCTCAAAATCTAAGCAAAGAAGCCAATAAGCACTTGGCAAGCCAAACACGTCAAAAGTGCATATTTCTCTACAAAAATGGCAATATGTCAATAAGCACTTGCAATACGCTATCCCATACACTTAGTGAAGTTACACACAGTTTTCAGTTAAGAAAGTATATATAGTAAAATTTTTGATCTTTTCAGGTCACACTTTCTACTTTATTTATGACAAAATATAATGCTATGCTACAGACACAATACCTTTAGGAAAAGCTCGACCGACTGCATACACACTTTAGCTTTCTGGATATCCGAGTTGCCAAGAACAATAAGAGGACACCCCATATCCCATCCTCCACAATCACAGCCACCACCTAATCTCCATCGATCAAGCAACGGTGAGGGCCCATGACTTTCGTCACTTGGCAAACTATGGTTACCTGAAGGGATCACAACGCGCACTTTTGCTGGTTCACTTTTCTCTAGCTTCATTTGAGAAGACTTAAACAAGTCATCACTTTTCATATCCCCTTGGTTGCATTTCAAGCTTTCTCTTTTCTCAGTTGGAAACTGTATAACAATAGCCGCGGTTTCAAGGTCCGGATGCAAATCTGCTACAAATTTCTGCTCAACATGGACCTTTGATTGACCCGTTGACTCTTTTGACTCACAAATTTTTTGTGGTATTGGAGAACCAGATTTTCTTGAGTGTGCAAGATCATATAATACAAACTCGGTGACCATGGAGTTGTCCGCATTAACTAATTCTGTACATAAATAACATGAAACTCGCATTTTACCAACATCTTTCAAGCGTTGTCCACTAGCATTAATCTTTTGTTTATTCACAGTTGTGTGAAATGTATAGACCCAGTTGCAATCGTTGTCCAATTTCTGTGTCTTCGCCACCAAAACATCATTTGGATTCTTTACTAAGAACTCAAAATAAGGCAGCCTGTTCTTATTCCTTAACTTCAAAACACCATTCAAGTGAGCGGGTGAAGAACAACAAGAAGATGGTGATGATGAAACATTCGAGCTGCAAGAATCTTTCTTGATAAAGTTAGCATCTTTTTTGGCGTTTGAGGAATTGTGTATAAGGGGTTTCCTCACAACTGTGTTCTTGCTCATGCTAATTGGACTTTTCTGAGGTTTTGACTTCATGAATGGGTCAAACATCTTTTTGAAAGGCGTCAAATGAGTCTTGGGACTATTAGCTTTCGACAAATCGCATTCTGATTTTGTAGGAGAATGAGGTTGTTCTAATCTAGAAGATAAAGACTTAGGCAAATGGATTGATGAAGATTCTTGATCTTCTTGTTTACTCATCGAATTTAGAGACATTTAACAAATGAACTTGAAAACGAGGCTAACGGGGCATCTTCCTCATCTGAATTGCATAAAGAATCAAATATTTCAAAGGGTATGGGATCACCACTTCTTGAAAATTCAATTTTTTTTCTCCCTTGAACTTCTTTTACACTAATCTTTTCATTTTACCTACTTCACTGGAACTTTGATATACAGAACCCCTCTTATGTGCTTTATCGACTCCCATCCTAGTTGACCGAACATCTCGACACGAGGCACTAAGGTATCTTTGTAAGCTAATCTCAGTAAACTCCTTGTTTTGACTCAATAATACTTCATTTCTAATTTTGGCTTTTCTTCTAACCTTTCTCTTTTCGACTTTGGAGTTACGAGGAGATAAAAGAACTGTTTTGGGACTTCCATCTACCACACAATACTTCTCAAAATCCAGCTCTATATCTTGAGCCATTTATAGATTTACAATCTACAAAAGGCAAACAAATAAGAGAAAATTCAGAAACAGATAATATTCATCATTCAGTAAAATAAGATGTATTTGCTTGCAAAAGAATCACATAGTCAGACGCCTGCATCATGAATTTTGACTGGAAAACTGTTGTCAAATATGTAAAAGACTTTGTACTAAGGGGTGTGTTTGGGATTTCTTATGTCTTCTGAAATAATCAAATAACAGTTTAGAATAAGCAATTATTCAAATCTACCTATTTCACCCGTACATAATCACATAAGCAGTTTGAATAAGCAATCTTGTCAATACTGCTTATATGCTGTATCAAAACTTCCTAAGCAGTAAATAACTTAAATAACTAATCCCAAACACCCCTTTTATGCGGGTTGTTTAGAAGTCTCAAGATTGGACTATAATACTAGATAAAATCATATTAGCTCAAAGAACCACTTCATCACTATGAACAAGCAATTACAACTAAGTAAAGTAAGATCTTCAGAACAAAAATTCAAATAACATTTTAATATGAAACAATAAACACAACAGAGCAAAATCATGAAAAATATTTACCCATGCTTTCTGATATTGAGGATTTTAGGATAAATTGGGACTTTCTCAAATCTCAAAGCACACAAAATAAATCTTTGATCTATCTACACTCAAAGCAAAAGCATAAAGAACACATACTACTTAACAATGCATGTGACTTTAACAACTAGCTAGAAAGCGATAAAAACCACATGAAAAGATTCAATTCAACACCACTAACTTAAATTCCAACTAACATAAAACCCCACATAATAAATAATCATAAACCACATTAAGAACAAAGTATCAAACATTATTAAAGAAACACAAAATGATTAAAAAGTAGATACCTTCATATACACTCTTCTTGCATTCCAACTCAAATGTCAATGTCCCACCACTCACTAGATCTCAATGAAGTGTTCTCAAAGCATTCATAACACGTATATTCCTTAAAGAAAATAAAAGATTATATACTTCAAAATCTTGAAATATATAAAGAACCCATGCCGCAAACTGTTGACATTGTTCAAAATACTAAATTTTGTTACATACCATTTTCAAAAACTAAAAAAAGTTGATAAGTGAACTATGGTAGTGAGCTAATCAAACAATAGTAAAGCACAAAAAGAGTATTGTATAGAGTGAGACATAGTTGCTATTTTGTACTGTTTATTTCACCTGTGTTTATATATATGTCATATGTGTGTGTTAGTGTGACTACTATATTTTAAGTACACACATGTGTGTTTGTCACAGTTTTTCATATTATTATGTGAAATAAATGAATAATAAAAGAGTGAGATTGGCATGCTGTCCGCCAAAAGCACCTTGTTTCCTTTTGACTCAAATTTCATCATTTTGCTACTTTATAACTTTGGGCTTGTAGTCTTTTTGGACCCTTATAAATTGAAAAATGTACAAGTGAGCCCCAAGTGATTTTAAAGTTTATGTCGTCTTAGAGGTGTTTAGCTAAGCTTTTTGAAAAGAGCTTATTGAACATTCTAAGGTATGTTGTCAAAACACATCTTTCTACCATTTGAAAGGATAATAAGCATTTTTTTAGGAAGTGTTTGAAAATGCTTATTGTGTTATGATAATACAATAAGCACATAAGTAATTAGCTTAGCGGAACATCCTTTAAATGTGTTACGTCTTTCCTTTGAACAATTTGCTCTAGTTAACATTTGTTTAACTGGCATTTATACATGTCTTTGGTTTTATTATTTGCTATTTTATCTTATGCAATAATACTGTTTGTTCATGTGACGTTCCACGATTTCACTAGACCCGAAGCTTCTTAAGCTTGAATATTGCTTGATATGCAATAATTCGGATACCTTTTAGTCTATCAGCTCAGCCAGCTAGATTTGAGTATTTTGCTCATTTAAATAAATTATTTTTAATTCTGTAATTAGCATCTTTACTTTTAGTATTTAGGAAGTAACACTTTTTATGTCTTTAGAGAAGTCAATTGACAATGTTCTTTTCTTCAAGGTGAAATTTGACAATTTTTTAAGGAATAAAGGCATATCTAAAATTTTCAAATAGCAATATTGCTTTTTTCCTCTCTTCAATGAGGCTAGGATTTTATGATAATAACATAAAAAAAAGCCATGTCTAAAAAGACATAATTACCCTCTTAAAGTGTTGCTCATACAAGTATGCCCTGGTCTAGGTTTGTCAATTTCCAAACCCAACGCTATCATAGTATCATATCAATCAATAAAATTTAAAATGCCACAAAAGTCGTTATATGTGTTTATTTATTTAAAAGTGTGTGTTCCCACAATATAAATGGGATTGAAACATCTATATAGGGTGTATAGATGTGATATTTTGAAAAGTTGCATCTGATAAGATGTAAATATGTAGAGCATTTGTTTAACTGTTTGTTAAACTAAAAAGCTATGGTTACAATTACAATAACCTTTAAGAAATTTCTAAAGAGATGATGCATGACTTCGCTATGTACAAATTTTGGTGATACATAAATAAAGGATGAGAAATTTCACACACTTGGTCATTATTACTCAAAAGTGAATTAATACAATCATGTTTATATCAACAGGTGTGTTGTGACATATGTATCGTGTATGTCGATGTAGTTAGCACGTACGCTTTACTTGCTTCATTATTCATTCGCTAGATTGATGATGCATGTTTGCTTAGGGGCACGTGCCGTGTTCGATGCTAGGGACAATTCAATACTCAAAGAACCGGTTTTGAGACATTGCAAAAGTGCAACTCTTTCTTTACAGTTGGAATGGAAGATCCCAACTTTCATGTGATAGATGATGTTGGGATTATTTGTAACTACTTGGTTATAAATTATGTAATAGGTAGGGGTGTTCATCGGTTCGGTTATCGGTTTGTTTGGTTTGTTCGGTTTAGTTTGTTCAGTTAATTTTTTTTTTAGGTATAAC
Source organism: Chrysanthemum seticuspe (assembly GCA_019973895.1). Lineage (NCBI taxonomy): Eukaryota > Viridiplantae > Streptophyta > Magnoliopsida > Asterales > Asteraceae > Chrysanthemum > Chrysanthemum seticuspe. Next base: position 72,016,338 of record BPTQ01000001.1, read on the forward strand.
CGAGAATCGAACCGAACCGAATTCAAATTTGACTACACCGAACCGAAAACCGAAAACCGAACCCCCAATAACCGAAAACCGAACCGAATAACCCGAATTACCTAAATTTAATAATTTATTCATTTATTTATATATATTTTTTGAAAAAAATAATAATTTTCAAGCTTAAAAAATATTATATATATATATATATATATATATATATATATATATATATATATATATATATATATATATATATATATATATATATATATTATAAAAGAGTTTTAATATATTTTTTTATATAAATATATAAAAATATATATATATATATATTTATTTAAATTCGGTTTTCGGTTTGGATTGCTAAAACCATAACCGAACCGAAAACCGAACTTTTATTCGGTTCGGTTCGATTTTGGCAAATTCGGTTCGGTTACGAGTTCGGTTCGGTTATTTTCGGTTCGGTTCGGTTCGGTTTCGGTTTTCGGTTTATTCGGATATTACCCAACCCATGAACACCCCTAGTAATAGGTTAGCTAAGTATTTAGGCTAGATTTATGAAGTAAGCCCATGGGCCTATGTTAAGCCCATACGAATCCAAGGAAGGGACTGGGAGTGTTGCCCTAGCTCCCTCTCCTATAAATAGCCATGTAAAACACTCTTATTATTGTTGGTTATTTCACTTTGATACTAAACCTTTGTCATTCTTTCTTTGTGAACATAATCTGACCATACAACCTTTCTCTCTTATCATTCTATCATTGTTATGTTTTCGTTATCATTATTATAATGTTCTTGGTTATACGTAACATTTTCTATTCGTTTTTTTTTTTCTATCTTTTTCACGTAAACCTTTGTTCTTTCACTCAAATCTTCAAGCTTGGCAAGTTTTAAGGTTGATATAGTGTTTAGAAGCTTAGATTTTGCAAAAAGTTTAGAACTTTATTTGTTTTCAAATCGGTTTTCATCTGGTTTCTAAGTTTATCACCTTTTACGAATAAGTTCAAATTTCACTTTTGATGTTAAAGGTTAAAACTTTCTTATTCTTTAAGTGTTTTTGAAGCTATTTGATCAAAAGAAACAAGTGGAAATCACGTTTTAAAGCTTAAAACAATGTTTTGAAAGTTCTGGTCAAGTTTACGAATAAGTAAAACCCTTATCTTACGAATAAGAAAAACCCTTTTCTTACGAGTAAGCAAAACCTTGATCATACGAATAAGGAAAACCATGATCTTAGGAGTAAGCCTACAAATAAGCAGAAGTTTACGAACAAGCAACAATTAACGAGCAAGGAGGAATCTTACGACTAAGCACTGTTCATCAAATTTTTCATCAATCAAAGTGACTCAGTACTTCCCTTAATTGGATAAGCTTGTGGAATACTTCGACTTGTGATATCTTTCAAGCTTGGATAAGTTTGGAAGATTTATTTGGTTTTACCTATTCTTATGAATAAGGTTACCTCTTACGCGTAAGAACTTTACAAATAAGACACAGTCTTACGAGTAAGGATTTTTACAACTAAGACCTAATCTTACTTGTAAGTTTATGTGTAAGACATATTTCTTACTAGTAAGACAAGCTTACGAGTAAGACATTTTACGAGTAAGGAAAAGTTTACGTGTAAGGATTGTTTACGAGTAAGCACCAGTTTACAACTAAGAATTCTTTACGACTAAGGAACATCTCTTAACTTCAACACACGTTTCAATCATCTAGAAAGATCCATCAACAACACAAGTTTTACAATGTCTCAACCACCTTATTTCAACTACTTTCCTCAACAGTATCCTCAGCAACAACAATATCCTCAACAACAGCAATTCACTCAGCAACCACAACAACAATCATTTTAGCAACAACAATCATTTCCACAACAACAAACATACCCTCAACAACAACCATACTTTCCACCACAATATACAATGCAATCATTCACTACAAGTCCACCGAAGGAACCTCATTGGTTTGCATAAATGTGTGAGGCTATCAGCAGTAAAAAATCTATCCATGAAGCTGGATCACTTGATAGACCTCCAATGCTCACTCCCAGCAATTATGTTCAATGGGCAAGTCGATTCTTTAGGTTCATCGAACTCAAGAAATGTCGCGGCAAATATCTGAAGAAGGTTATCCTTGAAGGTCCTTTCCAAATGCCAACTGTGACGGTTCCCGGAGATCCAACAGCTATTCCACCAAGACTTGAAATGATCTCCACTGTCACTGAGAATCAACTAACTGCAGAACAAATACTTCACCGTGAAGCTGATGAACTTGCAATGGAGTATATTCTTCTGGGCATACCTAATCCAATTCTTCGAAGTGTTGATACTCAGAAAACAGCTAAGGATATGTGGGAACACGTTCATCTCTTAATGGAAGGCACTGAACTTAATCAAGAAGACATGGAATCCAAAATTACCTATTATATGAAATGTTAATGATTGATCCAAGGGAGTTATTAGAGTCTTATTATCATCGATTCACAAACATCATCAATGACTTGGACAAACACACCATCATCTTACCAAAGATTGCTATCAACACAAAGTTTCTAAATTTTCTAGGTCCTGACTGGCAGAAGTATGTCACATTTATTCGTCAAGCCAAGAACCTTCATGCTGTTAAGTATGGGTTGTTGTATGATTATCTGAAGCACCATCAAAATGAAGTTGACAAAGATCGAGCTCTCCATGGAATGTATCAACCTTCCCCAACTCCAAATTCACTTGCACTGATGGCTCAGTCTTTTCCTCCTTAATTTCCACAGTTGAATCATGCTTTTGTCCAATAACAACATAACTTTACCTATCCTCAACAGTTACCATTAGCCCAGATCACTCCATATGATTCTTCGCCATAATCGAGTGACACTCAAATGGTTCCATATAGAGGTGGCAATCACAACCCATTTAGAGAAAAATGGGTTGCTATAGGTCAAAAATAACAACTTATGGGTTGGATTGGGTTACCCCATTTGTAAAGAACAGGTCAAATGGGTCAACATATGGACTTATGTGAATCAACAAATGGGTCGAATGGGTCAACAAATGGGTCGAATGGGTCACTTAAGGGTCGGATGATAACTCAACCATCATTAGATGTCGTGTTTTTTATGTTTTTATACGTTTTTATATTTTTTTTCGTCAGTTTTAACATTTTCATCGGTTTTTGCGCGTTTTCGTCATTTTTTTACGTTTTCGTTGTTTTTTAACGTTTTCCTCCGTTTTTTTACGTTTTTCTCCGTTTTTGCGCGTTTTCGTCCGTTTTCGTCCGTCTTTTTACGTTTTCGTCCGTTTTTTTACGTTTTCATCCGTTTTTGCGCGTTTTCGTCCGTTTTTGCACGTTTCGTCTGTTTTTTTACGTTTTCGTCCGTTTTTGCTCGTTTTCGTCCATTTTTTACGTTTTAATCCGTTTTTGTGCGTTTTCGTCCGTATTTTTACCTTTTCGGCCCTATTTTTACATTTTCGTCAGTATTTTTACGTTTTCGGCCGTTTTTTTACGTTTTCGTCCGTTTTTGCGCGTTTTCGTCCGTTTTTTTACGTTTTCGTCAATTTTTTTACGTTTTCATCCGTTTTTGCTCGTTTTCGTCTGTTTTTTTACGTTTTCGTCCGTTTTTTTTACGTTTTCATCCGTTTTTGGGCGTTTTCGTCCGTTTTTTTACGTTTTCGTCCGTTTTGTTACGTTTTCATCTGTTTTTGCGCGTTTCCGTCCGTTATTTTACGTTTTCGTCCTTTTTTTACGTTTTCATCTATTTTTGCTCGTTTTCGTCTGTTTTTTTACGTTTTCGTCCATTTTTTACGTTTTCATCTGTTTTTGCGCGTTTTCGTCCGTTTTTGCGCGTTTTCGTCTGTTTTTGCGCGTTTTCGTCTTTTTTTTACGTTTTCATACGTTTTTGCGCGTTTTCGTCCGTTTTTTTACGTTTTCATCCGTTTTTGCGCGTTTTTGTCCATCTTTTTACGTTTTCGTCCGTTTTTTTACGTTTTCATCCGTTTTTGCCGGTTTTCGTCCTTTTTTACGTTTTCATCTGTTTTTGCGCGTTTTTATCCGTTTTTTTACGTTTGCGTCCGTTCTTTTTACGTTTTCATATGTTTTTGCGTGTTTTCTTCTGTTTTTTTACGTTTTCGTCCGCTTTTTTACGTTTTCTTCTGTTTTTTTACGTTTTCGTCTTTTTTTTACGTTTTCGTCCATTTTTTTTACGTTTTCATTTCTTTTTGCGCGTTTTCGTCCGGTTTTTTACTTTTGCTTCTATTTTCACCCCCTTTTTTACGGTTTTGTCCATTTTTTTACGTTTTCATCTGTTTTTTACGTTTTCGTCGGTTTTACTTATTTAAAAAGTATGAAATTGTAAAAAAACAGATGAAAACGTAAATAAAAGCACGAAAACGTAAAAAAAGGGCAAAAACGAAAAAAATTCGACGAAAACGTAACAAAACAGACGAAAACACGCAAAAACAGATGAAAACGTAAAAAAACGGACGAAAACGTAAAAAAACGGACGAAAATGCACAAAAATGGATGGAAACGTAAAAAAAACGATCGAAAACTTAAAAAAACTGACGAAAACGCGCAAAAACGGACGAAAACGTAAAAAAATGACGAAAACGCGCAAAAACGGATGAAAACGTAAAAAAACGGACGAAAACGTAAAAAAACGGACGAAAACGTAATAAAATGGATGAAAACCCGCAAAAACGGATGAAAACGTAAAAAAACAGACGAAAACGCGCAAAAACGGATTAAAACGTAAAAAAACGGACGAAAACGTAAAAAAGTGGACGAAAACGCGCAAAAACGGACGAAAACGCGCAAAAACGGATGAAATCGTAAAAAACGGATGAAAACGGACGAAAACGTAAAAAAAAGGACGAAAACGTAAAAAAATGACGAAAACTTAAAAAACGGATGAAAACGGACGAAACATACTATAGTAGCATGATTACAGGTGGAAATGTAACGAGTAGACCCGACCCAACCCGACCCAACCCGTTTGACCCATGACCCATTCAACCCATTCTTATAGTATGACCCGTTTGACCCTTGACCCATTTGACCCATAAACCATTTGACCCATGACCCAAACCGACCCGACCCGACCCATTTGCCACTTCTAGTTCCATATAACAACTCTGATTCACCACTTTACACTGAAACTCAAAATGAAGATGAGTAAGCATTCAACACATTGAATCAAGGATTTGCTCTTATTGCTCGTGCCTTTGGTAAATTTTCAAACAAATCCAACAATCGTCTGCGTAATTCTTCAAACACAAGGAATCAAGTTGTTATCCAAAATGGAAGGGTTGAAGTACATAATCGCAATTATGGATGTCCAATGGGAACTGGTGGTTATGTGGGAAATTTAGGAAGTTGAGAAGTGTATAATTCTTCAAACACATTCTGAGGTATGTTGTCGAAACGATCTTTCTACCATTTAAAAGGATAAAAAGCATTTTTTAGGAAGTGTTTGAATATGCTTATTGTGTTATGTTAATACAATAAGCATGTAAGTAAGTTTAGCGGGACATCTTTTAACATGTGTTACGTCTTTACTTCGAACAATTTGCTCTAGTTAACAGTTGTTTAATTGGCATTTATACATGTCTTCGGTTTTATTATCTGCTATTTTATCTTATGCAATAATAATGTTTGTTCTTGTGACGTTTCATGATTTCACTAGACCCGAAGCTTCTTAAGCTTGAATATTGCTTGATATGCAATAATCCGGATACCTTTTAGTCTATCAGTTCAGCCAGCTAGATTTGAGTATTTTGCTCATTTAAATAAATTATTTTTAATTCTGCAATTAGCATCTTTTCTTTTAGTATTTAGGAAGTAACACTTTTTATGCTTTAGAGAAGTCAATTGACAATGTTCTTTTCTTCAAGGTGAAATTTGACATTTTTTTAAGGAATAAAGGCATATTTAAAATTTTCAAATAGCAATATTGCTTTTTTCCTCTCTTCAATGAGGCTAGGATTTTAGGCTGCCTCCAATAGAGGCGATCGGCACACGATCGTTAAGGCCGCCACTCGATCGTCCCTATTGTGGGGGATCGATCGGCACTCAAGTTTCACACAACTTGGTCACGATCACGATCGACTTCAGCTTTGGTTTATTTTTTGTTTGTGTGTGTATTTAATTAAAATAAAAGGTATATTTGTGGGTATGTTTTTTGTAGTGTAGGTCGCCTTACTGGGGCACCCAATCACCTGAAAGTCACTGGAGAGAGAAAGCTGATGTGATAAGGAAAATGGGGGGATTGAGTCCCCTTACTGGGGCAGCCTTATGATAATAACATAAAGAAAAGCCATGCCCAAAAAGACATAATTAACCTCTTAAAGTGTTGCTCATACAAGTATGCCCTGGTCTAGGTTTGTCAATTTCCAAACCCAACGCTATCATATCAATCATTATGAATTTAAAATGCCACAAAAGTCGTTATATGTGTTTATTTATTTAAAAAGTGTGTGTTCCCACAATATAAATGCGATTGAAACATCTATATATTGGGTGTATAGATGATGATATTTTGAAAAGTTGCATCTGATAAGATGTAAATACGTAGAACATTTGTCTAATTAGTATTTGTTAAACTAAAAAGCTAAAACTAATCACATACGGTTACAATTACAATAATCATTAAGAAATTTCTAAAGAGATGATGCATGACTTCGTTATGTACAAATTTTCGTGATACATAAATAAAGGATGGGAAATTTCACACAATCATGTTTATATCAACAGGTGTGTTAAGTTGTGACATATGTATCATGTATGTATGTCGATGTAGTTAGCACGCTTTACTTGCTTCAATATTCATTCGCTAGATTGATGATGGATGATTGCTATGTGAATAGATATGCGATTAAATATGATGATTGCTAAGGGTGTTGTGTTCGATACTAGGGACAATTCAATACTCAAAGAATGATCGAGTGGCTTAAACAAACAGGTTTGAGACATTGCTAAAGTGCAACTTTTTCTTTACGGTTGGAATATCCCAACCTTTATGTGATAATGCTATCATATTTATATTGTATAAATCAAAGGAACACTCTAAGCCACCAAGATTACTTTCTTTGTGTGTCTTATAAAAAGGTATAACCAGATCAACTCAAGAAAGGTTTCTCTTTATTATTGATTAAAAGTAACTAACACATTGATCACCATAATGGTGAAACATGAACAAAAGTACACGGATCATAAATATTGATCAAGTAACAAAAAGATTATAAGAGAGTGTTCTAGGGTTGGATAATTAGAATAGTGCACGCTCCTCTCATTATATAGGCATCAATTTAGAGACTTGAGCAACTGCAGTCCTTGCACTTCTATCTTGGACAGTATTGGCACAATATAAGGAAGACTACAAAGAACATAATAGAATAGTAACATAATCAGTCTCTCTACAATATAAGAATAAAAGTGAAGAGAAGAAAGTCATAATCTAACATCCCCCCTCAGTTTTATCCTCATATGGATCAAAAAGGTTGATCTTGTTACTCAGAAAATTGTGTTGAGCAACAGGTTCTGTTGTAAAAATCGGCCCAGGCGGCCGATTAATCCCCGCATAATCGTTGATCGCTCACTAAGCGCCTTGATTTATCATAATCGGCCTATTTAATTGATTTGGTCAAAGATCGCTTAAAAATCGGTCAACAAACCGATTAATCGGACATAATCGGTCTAATCGGATTAATCGAACAAAAGCGCTTAAAAATTGGTCAACAAAATCGCTTAAAAATCGGACAAAATCACTTAAAAATTGGTCAACAAACCGATTAATCGGACAAAATTGATCAAAGGTCGCTTAAAAAGGGTCAACAAACCGAGTAATATTTATGTTTGACTTTAAATTTTGAAGAATTATGTATTATTTCTATATTTGAACACTTGAAATATTTGAACTTTGATGCAATACGCTTATCCCATACATATAAAATAATATAATATCTAAAATTACATTTTTGTGCATGAAAATTTTAATCCGATTAATCCCCGCCTAACCGATTAATCGGTAGGCCCTACCCAACCGCCTCAGTAGCGCCTAGCGATTTTTACAACCTTGGCAACTGGTAGGCCTTTTGTTAAAATGTCTGCAAGTTGATGTTGTGAGTCTACCCAGACAGACTCAATGACACCAACTGCAAGTCTTTCTCTTACCAAATGCAAGTTTATTTCAAGATGTTTAGTCCTCTCATGAAACACAGGGTTGGCTGCAATTTTTATTGCAGCCCTATTGTCACAAAAGATTGTTAATACAAATATCGTCATTAAACGTTATTTATATTTTATGATCTTTACCTAAGTTTTGTTAACGACAAAAGTAAATTTAATTTTTATAAAGCTTAAAGCTTGTCGAGTTTAATAGATATTAAAACAAGCTTTTCAAATAATATCTTCATCACTCAAGCATTTACATTTTGATTAATCATATTATTGATATGACTCTAAAGCATAATGTATGTGAACATTTTTAGATCAAGCATGTTTTAGTTTCTTAAAACATTACATATATATTTACATTTTAACATATTTCTAAAAATAGAAAACAACACATGACATCATGTGGTGCATCATTGAAATTCGTAGAAGATTTCACTAGATATTTTGTGTAGATTTAGACTCTACATATCTTACACAATCTTGGATTAATAAGGTTGACTTTGGTAAGATTTTGGTGATCTTGCTGTCAGACCCTGATAACGCTTAAAATGAACATGTTTTTAGTGGCGTTATTGTTGGTTTTGTGCATGATAATCGGCTATATTTACTCATAACTGTTGCAAAAGTGCAAAAGATGTGTATTGTGTATGTATATGTAGCCAGGTATCACAAATGATGAAGAAATGAAGTTTTTATGCACATTTGGAGAATTCCCAAGGAAGGAAGTCGAGCAAAGAAGCTTTTGGACTCAATGATTAGGAAGCGCAATGATTTCTAAGTATCTACAGCAAGGAAAGATCAAGTTTCGTCTTGGAAATTATCAACGAGAACAAAGAAAGAGGCACAAATCAAGAAAGTCAACAAAAGTCAAAGCTGAGGCGCCCAACCGTTCGGTTGGAGCACGCAACCTATTCGGTTGGGCGATGGTCAAAACGCAACCGATCCGGTTGCATCGTAACCGGTCCGGTTGCATGAACTGGAGTTACATAAAAATGCATTTAATGTTGCCTTAACTCCCCATAATCATTGGAGGTCGATCATTTCTTGTTATTAACTTGTTGGGAACGTTTTTGGCCAGTTAGTTAAGTCTCTTTGGCTATATAATGAACCTAGACTTAGTATACTAGGTGTGACACAACCCAAAGTGTAATAGTTTACACCAAAACTATTATCAACCATTTTATTCATCCCAAAAGTTTAGTATTCATTGTAAAACGTCCAGGAGGTTGGAGAGAGCAATTCTCATCCATTGTTTTGGTTATTCGGAGTGTACGGTTAAGCTAGGTGATTGGAGGCATGTGGTTGCTATAAGCCACGATTTCTCATTCTTGTAATCGCAAAAGTTTAGGTATTCTATGAACCTTGTTATGGATTTCTATTCTCTTCAGTTATTGGAATTACTTTGTTATTTCTTGTGTTTTGTTATTATTATCATGGAGTAGTTTTTGAATATATTTGTGTGTAAGGATGTAGGAAATCACACTAGTGTTCTCATATGTGATGCATGTATATATGATCTTGTTTAAATGAGTTTGTTGGAAAAATACTAGTCTTGTTTGATTTGTCGGTAAAACATGTTTTAAGAAAAAGGACCCGAAAGGATTTCTCTTGTGTTTTATTCCAAAAAGTGAAGTGACAAACTAGTATGGGGATATGGTGATTGACAACCACCATGTTTACTTATTAAAACAAGACTAGAAACATTTTCATCACGAAAGGTCGAAAGATTCGTAGAAACACGTTTAATAAGAACATTTTACAAACAAATGGATTTTATAAAGGATAATCATTAGGATAAGGACCGAAAGGATTACCTATATGTTTTTGTTCTTAGAATGATTTTTGCAAACATAAAACCATGGTTGGAAATCATTTGCTTATGATTTGTGCATCACATCAAGAGTTTACACCAAGCCTTCATGAATACTTACTATGATTGCCTATAAACTACACACAAGTATATATATTTCTTTATATTGTATTTCACTAAAACATCACTTTTGGAAGAAGCCTTGACAAAACTTTCTTGTTACTAATCTTTTAAAACAATTTCAAACACAAAATCTCTTGGGACGATCTCGACTTACCCACCTTTGCTATCGCGAACGAGTATACTTGCTCGTATGTGTTTATAGTATTAGACGGATAAATCGTGTTTATAAATTTTTAAAACTTGCACACGGTAAGCACATCAAGTTTTTGGCGCCGCTGACGGGGATTTTGGATTTCTAAGTAATTTGATTTTGTTAAGATTCTGTAAAATTGGTAGATTTTAAAATTGTATTTCGTCAAGAAAGAAAAAAAATATATTTTGGTTTAGAGGCTAACCGATCCGGTTGCACCTGCAACCGATCCGGTTAGTGCTCTCGGAAAATTTTTGTCTTTTGATTTTCATAGTTTTAGTTTATCCAGTGATTTGTGTTATAGTTTATAGATTATCTCTTGTCATTTCTAATTTTTATAGATTATCTCTTAGGTTGTTTATGCTTTTCTTAGATTTTTTTTAGCTTTTCTTTTATTTTAGTTATTTTTAGTTTTATTTACTTTTTAGTTAATTGTTTTAATTACAGTAATTAGAAGTAGTTAATTTTCAGTTTTTATGGTTTTAGTAGTCTTAATGAGTAATTTAATAGATTAGTTAATATAGTTTTTATTTAATAACTTAATTAATTTTATAATTAATAAGGATAATGAAGAGTCTCAATTAATTAAGAGTTTAAGTACACTTAATAGTTTTTAATTTTAATTAATTTACTGGTTTAATATATAAAAAAAAATAAAAGAAAAAAAAATTTAAGTCAATCCAACAGTTCGGTTGCAACCCCGCAACCGGATCGGTTGGACGTTTTGGTTAAGAAGTTTACCACCAACCGATCCGGTTGGAGCTCTCGGTAAAAAAATTTATACTTTTTAAATTTTGAGTTTTAGCTTGTGTTTTCAGTTTTGTTAAGTGTCTTTACTTGCTTAGTATATGTTTCTATAGTTTGGTTTTGCTTTTACTAACTCTAACGCTAATGATTTGGATTTTTTTTTTGGTTTTGTTTTGTCTTGTTAGATAGTTATTATGTATAGTTTAAGCGGAATTTCCGAGTACCTTTGTAACTTGGATGAGATGTTCAAAGACACCGGTAGTTCGCTGGAGAAGATTGGAAATATCTTAGAAGGGAGTAAGAAGGATTTGGGGATTGATATGGTTAGTATGGAAGAGACGGGTGAAAACAAAGTTCAACTTCCTAAGAAGGGAAGAGTTGTGGTATTAACACAAGCACCTTTAACGGAGTATGATTCGCCACTTATGAGGTTTGGTACACCTTGTAGTGTAGAAGGGGTGAGTGCGTGGGACGCGCAACTAAACATGGCCTATGGTGAAAATTCCATTTTGGAAAAAGTTCTTGATCAAATTGGTCATGTGCGTTTGGATTACGAAGCTTACGGAAGAAGAATTGTTAAGAATCTTAAGGTTAACATTCATGGTCACATTTTTGAAACGGATTTTGTTGTCTTGGAAGAGGGGAACGCCGATGAGCCCAATGTATGTTTTGGGCGGGATTTTCTTGTAACAACCAAATGCCAAGTGGATTTTGCCTTGGGGGAAATGAGGATCAATATCACCGATTTGGAAGAAGAAAAGGGGGTGAATGAGATGCTTGTGGAGTTATGTGCTAATATGGAAAACGAAGATGTGGAAGTCGTAAAGATGGGGAAGACAAATAGGAAGAAAACCTCATCCAACAAATTAACTCCTACCACATCCACCAACAAAACAAATGATTACACACCTTCACCACCTACTACACCAAACACTTTCAAACCATTAACCCAAGAACAAAAAGAAGCTATTTTGTAAAATCTTGAACAAAAGTTTCTTGAGCTAAATGAGAAAAAGCCGGTGACTGAGGTACTACAAGATTACGTTCTCTACCGCAAGAAACTAGATGCGGTGATGCTAGCAAGAGCAAGATTGGAGGATAAAGATCTATCGGAGGAGGATAGAGATAGGATTTTGTTTAGAGGTATGCCACATAAGGAGAAAGATCCAGGGAATTTTGTTTTGCCAATTAAAGTGAACGGGACCACACCAGTGTATGCCTTAGCCGATACAGGTTCAAGCGTTAATGTTATGCCCTATCCATTGTTTAAAACGTTGGGTCTTAGTAAGCCACAACCAGATCACTCAAAACTTACCATGGCGGATAATTCCCAAGCAAAAGCGATGGGGGAGGTGAAAAACGTAAGAGTTCAAATTGGTTATCAACCTTATTTGGCTGATTTTCTAGTCCTAGACATTCCGGTGGATAAGAGTTTACCACTTCTACTAGGAAGACCATTCCTACGCACATGTGGTGCAATCATAGACATGGGTAGAGGTACGATGACTATCGATGATGGAATCTCGAAACAAACCTATTATCCCAAACCAAGGGGACCAGTTGTGGAATTCATGGAAGATTTAGAATTGATGGAAGCGGACGAGGACTTGACTTGTTTTGAAGTAGGACGTGATGTCCAAGGAAACCCGATGTATGGACCACTAGCTCCACCATACTTTGATATTGAGGATGAGATAGAACGTGCACTAGCGGTGGAAGCATTTTACAGTCCATTAAAAAAACATCCTTGTTTACAAGAAGCTAACCGATTTCTTAGGTTCTTTACCGGTTCAACTCAAGAATTTGGAATGGGGACCCGAGGGGTCGGGTATTTACAAGAGACAAGATGGGGATGGAGAATGGCACGTCAAATTTGATATACTATGTCCGGATAGGAGAAGATTTATAAGGAAGTTCAAAACTTATGAAACACACCGTGAATTGACCGGGAAATTTCTAAGTGAGGACATCCTAAGGCATGAGTATTTCGAGGAATTATAAGGAGAAACAAGGCACCATAATAAACAAGCAATTGTTTGCTTGAATTTCATGAACTTTTTAATTTTATGCATTTAGGATTTCTTGTTTTTCATTTCAGTTTTATCTTTATTATTATGTTGAGGTTATTTGATTAATGCATTATGAGTTTGAGTTTTAGTTTTGGTTTTTAGTTATGAGTATGATGATTTGAGTTTTGAGATTAGATGATTGTTGAAATTTCCAAATGGTGGATGAATGTTGTGTGCATTTTTATTAGGATTTTTGAGTAAACGATTGTTGCTTGGAAGGTAAAATGCCTAAGTAACGAGGAAAATGCAAAACTTGGCAAAAATGCAAACCGAAACGGTTGTGTCCATGACTGAACCGGTTGCATACAAGTATATATACCAAAAATTCAATTTTTCCAGAAATACACACACACACACACTAATCCTCCAGCTGGGTTTTGGAAAATTCGACCAATAGAAGCTATTTGAAGATTGTATAAGTTGTAGAAGATCATCATGGCACCCAAACAAGTAAGCATCTGCATTCAATTAACTCAATTACGGTTGAATTAGAGCATTTGATTCGAATTGCAAATTAGGTCACTAATTTGGGGGTTTTGGATAGAATTCGAATTAAGTTGTAATCTTTTAGGATTAAGTGGGTAATTGATATAGGAATGCATTTCAAAAAGAATTGTAGTGATTGATTCAACATGGAATGAGTATTAGATGATTGAATTTTCAGATTTAATTAGGTTATGCCATTGAATCAGATTAAGTTGCAATTGGTGATTCCTAGTTGGTAGATGATGCGTTCTTAATGAATATTAGATGCCACATTTTTTGTTAGAACAAGTGATTAAGAATTGAGGTCTAATTGTTGAGTTCTGAGCAAATGAATATGTGATGATTGGAGGTTTGGAAAGTGAATTTAGAGCAATTTGAGGATGTAGAAACCATTGGTGATGTTAGAATGCAGTCTAGGGTTGGATTTAACTTAGAAGAATCGAGTGGGAAATGGATTAGAAGGCAAAAGCCTTATGCAGTTTGAGGAACCGATTCGGTTGTGAAGCGCAACCGAACAGTTGGAATAGGACAACAGAGGAACCGATCCGGTTGCCCTGCAACCGAATCCGGTTCCATGTTCTGTTTTGGAATTTTTCGAATTTTTTGAAGTGGACCTTAGAGGCTTCCATAGAACTTCCCGTTTGTTCTAACACTCTTATATTGACTTATATTTATGATTTCTACAGAGAATTGTTATAGGTAGTTCAAGCTCGACACATGTTCCAATTAACCCCGATTGTTACCAAGTTTTGCCAAAGGAACGAAAGGAAGAAAGTCACGTATAGTGTGAAGACGGAAGCAAATGCCAACCTGAAGTTTAAAGATCTCACCAATGAGGAGAAACATGCTTTCCCGGAACGATTGTCAAAATTGCAAAATAGGACATGTTTGGTTCCGAGGGTGATTGATTGGAATTTGTTTGCCGAATATGAGTGTGAAGAGGAGTTGCGGAGAATGATGCGGACATCTTATATGTATCCGGCTGATGGGGATTCATTTGATGATTTGTCATGAGAAAGAGCATTTAGCATAAATGAAGAGTTTTATCGTGAGTGGTGTATGGAGTTCTTTTCGACTATGTATTTTGAGAGGAAGATCAATGTTCGGAACTTGATGGAAGAAGTTTGTATTTGGTTTAGGCTTTGTGGGCGGGATCACGCTACACTTTGCCGGATTTTGCTGTTGCTCTTGGCTTCTATGAACCGAATGAGGTTAAGCATCGATTATTTGAAGCTCACTTTTCGAGGCTTAGGAGGTTTGAAAAAGAATACCCTAGTGTGCCCACTTATTGGAATCGAGTGGGAGATCCTTCTTGCACAAGGAGGAATGTTGCAACCATTAGGAATCCGTTGATGAGAATACTACACAAGTTGCTAGTAACTGGGCCGTTTCATAGATTTGGAAGCAGGGACAAATGTCAGAAGCCGGACTTGTGGTTATGATGTTATTGGAGGAATCTAAGGACGGAAATGCGGCTTGGCTAATAGCCGAGTACTTGTCTAGGAGAGCCCCGGGAATCAAAGGTAATAGCAACATTTGTGGAGGCCATTTTGTGACGAGGTTGGCAAAAAATCTTGGGTATTACAATAGTAGTGAGTTGGCTAAGTGTGGAGAGCCAAAGTTTAGTGAAATTTGGAGTGCAAGTGGTTTCGGAAATGCTTTGAATAAGAAATTGAAAACATTAGGAGCTTGGATTGAACCACAACAACAACAACCACCACAGCAACAAGGAAATGTGCCAATGGGCAATATACCGATGGGGAACGTGCAAACGGGTACGTCTAGTAGTTTTGACTCAAGTTGGGGAGAGTGGAACCAACATTTGAATGAAATTGAGTGTAGGGACGTTTGGAGAGACTCGATGATGTTGAGAAACAATTACATCAATGATTATTCAATGCCTATTTTTCAACACATGGCTCAAGAAGCCAATTACAAGTTGCCACCCTACAGTCCACCCAATGTTCAACCATATCCTTTCCCTTACACTTCTTATCCTGGACCATATCCGTACCCATATCCTGGCTATGAACCATTTTCTGACCCAGTACCCGCATATGGTAGATGTTGGAGGATCTTCATCAGGAGTTGGAGGGACGAAGAAGAAGAGGAGAGTTCGTTCGGAGTTTGTGGATGAGCACTATGTGTCCGAGAGTGATGATGATGAGGAAGGTGATGAGATGAGTGAGGATGACGAATGATCGTGGATCATTTTTGATTTATGGTTTCAAAAACAATGGTTATCATGTGTTAAACGATATTATCTCTATCTCTTAACTATTTCTCTAGGATGATTATCATACTTTGTTTGTTTATTTTTCATATTTTTAGTAGCATTTGGTTTGTTTTGTTTTGTGTATTGTGTTTTGCAGTTTTGTTTGCAGGATGGATTTGTCGGAAGCTTATTGATGGTCAAATATTTGGAGTTGGATAACTCACATGCTTGCTTATGACCCAATATGCGTATTGCATATTCTATCCCGTGGTATCTTTTGACTATTTCTTTTTCCCATTTTCTTTACTTTGAAGTTTATTTTTATTACATTGAGGACAATGCAAAACTTAAGTATGGGGGAGGGAAGAAGATAGGAAAAATGATACGATTTTTAATTTTTAGCTTTTAGTCTTATTTTTAGATAAACTTTTGGATGCAAGTAATTAGCAGGAAATCGCCCTTGATTGTCTAGTTGTTTTCACACATTTTTGGGATTTATTAAAGACAATTTTGGTATTTCATTGGTAAAATGATGTTTTTGAAAAAAATTTGATTTCAACCAAATTACGGAAGTAATTCATTTTGGATTCGATAGCATTTTCTAGCACGCATTATAGCCTTTTTCCACTTAATTGTGAGGTTTCTTTTTGTATAAAACGCATATTTTGTTTTATATTTTCTATGAGTGTGCCGGTGATTATGTCGATTCTAGAACTTGTACTAGTTATGCATTACGGTTAAAATCACTCTCGAGTGATAAAAATATGTTCAAGTGATAAGAGGCATCGTAGGATTTAACCCAAATGGCCTTCCATTTTACATCTAATGATATTTTAGCTAACCACATTGGTTAGTTAACCACCTTATATGGACCCATTTGTTAGTGCTCATCTTTAGCACTAGATACCCTTAGTTACATCCTTCGAGCCAATCTTTTCATTCTTGTTTAAATCCAGAAAATACAAAAAGATTTTACACCTTAAACCTTAGCCAACCCATGTCATGTCTATCGGTTTGTTACTAGTTGTTTGGAGTGTTGGATTGTTTTTGATGATTATGAAGAAGCTACACTTTGTCTATAGTGTGTACCATTCTCCAACAAAGATGAAGAAGACGTCTTTCTCATTTGTATTTTTTTTTGGTGTATGCTTACACTAAGTGTGGGGGAACTTGAAAAAAAAATAAAATAAAATAAAATGGTTATAGCTAATGAGCTATATGAAGAATATTGATTAGCCAATGAGCTAAATTGAGTTATACATATATTTGGAGATCGATACGTGAAGAGGAAGAGGATATAATCATTTTCGGGATTGTGGTTTGGCTAGCAACATGGAGGTTTAGACTTGACTTTATTTTTCCTTTAACACCAATTTCACAAACCATCCCATGCCTTATCCATGCCTTTTATAAACCCGAAGCCTTAACGATATAACCCGAATAAAAGCCCTCTTTGATGAATTTATTTTCTGTGTTTTGATACTTGTACAAGCTTATGGTAAAAAGCATTGATCATGACTAGGCATTGAGTGATTTACATATACCCACCAATATATGAGTGTTGAGTGAATTCTTAAAATCATTCGTGAGGTGTTCTAGTTATGTTATCTAAAGTATTTGGTTCATTTTCAAAGTTTTTCACACATTAAAAGCAAATTAGTAATTATCTCTTTTGGGATGATTATTAAATTTTCAGAACCACGGTATCATGACAATTGAATTCGATTTTTGCAAATGTTAGACCTACTCGAGGGCGAGTAGAATTTAAGTATGGGGAATTTGATAACGCTTAAAATGAACATGTTTTTAGTGGCGTTATTGTTGGTTTTGTGCATGATAATCGACTATATTTACTCATAACTGTTGCAAAAGTGCAAAAGATGTATATTGTGTATGTATATGTAGCCAGGTATCACAAATGATGAAGAAATGAAGTTTTTATGCACATTTGGAGAATTCCCAAGGAAGGAAGTCGAGCAAGGAAGCTTTTGGACTCAATGATTAGGAAGCGCAATGATTTCTAAGTATCTACAGCAAGAAAAGATCAAGTTTCGTCTTGGAAATCATCAACGAGAACAAAGAAAAAGCACAAATCAAGAAAGTCAATAAAAGTCAAAGATGAGGCGCCCAACCGTTCGGCTGGAGCCCGCAACCGATTCGGTTGGGCGATGGTCAAAACGCAACCGATCCGGTTGCATCGTAACCGGTCCGGTTGCATGGACTGGAGTTACATAAAAATGCATTTAATGTTGCCTTAACTCCCCATAATCATTGGAGGCCGATCATTTCTTGTTATTAACTTGTTGGGAACTTTTTTGGCCAGTTAGTTAAGTCTCTTTGGCTATATATTGAACCTAGACTTAGTATACTAGGTGTGACACAACCCAAAGTGTAATAGTTTACACCAAAACTATTATCAACCATTTTATTCATCCCAAAAGTTTAGTATTCACTGTAAAACGTCCAGGAGGTTGGAGAGAGCAATTCTCATCAATTGTTTTGGTTATTCAGAGTATACGGTTAAGCTAGGTGATTGGAGGCGTGTGGTTGCTATAAGCCACAATTTCTCGTTCTTGTAATCGCAAAAGTTTAGGTATTCTATGAACCTTGTTATGGATTTCTATTCTCTTGAGTTATTGGAATTACTTTGTTATTTCTTGTGTTTTGTTATTATTATCATGGAGTAGTTTTTGATTATACTTGTGTGTAAGGATGTAGGAAATCACACTAGTGTTCTCATATGTGATGCATGTATATATGATCTTGTTTAAATGAGTTTGTTGGAAAAATACTAGTCTTGTTTGATTTGTCGGTAAAACATGTTTTAAAAAAAAGGACCGAAAGGATTTCTCTTGTGTTTTACTCCAAAAAGTGAAGTGACAAACTAGTATGGGGATATGGTGATTGACAACCACCATGTTTACTTATTAAAACAAGACTAGAAACATTTTCATCACGAAAGGTCGAAAGATTCGTAGGAACACGTTTAATAAGAACATTTTACAAACAAATGGATTTTATAAAGGATAATTATTAGGATAAGGACCGAAAGGATTACCTATATGTTTTTGTTCTTAGAATGATTTTTGCAAACATAAACCATGGTTGGAAATCATTTGCTTATGATTTGTGCATCACATCAAGAGTTTACACCAAGCCTTCATGAATACTTACTATGATTGCCTATAGACTACACACAAGTATATATATTTCTTTATATTGTATTTCACTAAAACATCAATTTTGGAAGAAGCCTTGACAAAGCTTTCTTGTTACTAATCTTTTAAAATAATTTCAAACACAAAATCTCTTGGGACGATCTTGACTTACCCACCTTTTGCTATCGCGAACGAGTATACTTGCTCGTATGTGTTTATAGTATTAGACGGATAAATCGTGTTTATAAATTTTTAAAACTTGCACACGGTAAGCACATCAGACCCCGACGGCACCAAAATTTTACACGGGCGGAACCCTTTTGAAGGATCCGTGGTCCATGGTTCTTGCTGATCATTTTGGCTCTAAATAGCCAAGCCAAACCAAGTTGTTTTTCATCCCTTTCTAGCATATTCACATACATTCCTTTTCTCTAACATTTCTAACTCAGTTTCATATCATTATAGTGATCCTCTTTTGTAGCAAAGAAGATCAAGGCATATTCAAGCTTCAACGAATAGTTGGAAGTCTTGTTTGTTTGTTGTTGTATGATCTAGTGTTGATTCATACATCATTATTGTACCAAACCATCATAATCTTGTGAGTGTGAGTGGTTAGTATTTTAGTCCTTAAAATACATTGTGTGTGGGAGTGGTTGTACCCTTGTAAAGAACTCGACATCTAGCTTAGTGTCGAAAATAGTGTGTAAGCGAAGTGTAAAGCTTTCTCCGCCGGTGAAAGGAGCTTGTTGACTAGTTAAGTTAAACTCTCGAGGGTGAGACTCGGGGAGTGGAGTAGGGCAAGGAAAAAGAGTCCTTGTAAACCGAACCACTATAAAAAGCTTGTCGTGGTTTGATTGTTTCTTTCCTTATTTACTCTTTATATCTATTTCTTGCATATTGATTATTATTCACTAACATATCAAAGATCAATATCAATTGATCTTTCAATAAGTTTCAAAACAAAGTTTTTAATCGGTAAACTATTCAACCCCCCTTCTAGTTTTCCACATTTGGTACCAGAGCCTCGTTGCTCAAGAATTTCTAAAATATATTGTATTTTATAAACTTGAAACGATCCATGGATTCCGAAAACTTTAAAGAAGGGCAATCAATGCAAAGACCACCACTCTTTGAAACCAATGGATTTATCTATTGGAAAAACCGTTTGAAAACATATGTAAAATCAAAAGATATAGATCTTTGGTTTGTTATAATTAAAGGAGACTTTAGTTCTACAACAAAAGATATTTCTGTTGATGATCAAAAGAAATTAATAGCGAAAAATAATGAAGCTAAAATGATGCTTTATAATGCTTTGCCTAGAAAAGAATATGAAAGAATTTTTATGTGTGAAACCGCTAAAGACATTTGGAAATCTTTGATTATTACACATCAAGGAAATTCACAAGTCAAGGATAACAAAATTGATCTTCTTGTTCAACAATATGAACAATTTGTTATCCCTGAAGATGAAACCATTGATTGTGGTTTTGCTCGCTTTAATACTATTATTACATCTCTTAAAGCACTTGATGAATCTTTTCGTAGTAAGAACTTTGTCAGAAAATTTCTTAGAGCACTCCATCCGAAGTGGAGAGCTAAAGTGACGGATATTGAGGAATCAAAAGATCTCTCAAAAATGTCACTAGACGAGCTAACCGGAAACCTCAAAGTACACGAAATGGTGATGGAGAAAGATTCGGAAATCATCAAAGGAAAAAGAGAGAAAGTCAAATCCGTTGCTCTAAAGGCAAGAACAGAATTAAGTGATGATGACGAATCTTGCTCCGGTAGTGAAGATGAGGAGTATGCTATGGCCGTTAGAGATTTCAAAAAGTTCTTTAGAAGAAGAGGGAAGTTCGTAAGGCAACCCCGAGAAGAAAAGAAGCCATTCCGAAAAGACCGAGATGACAAAAAGGGAAAAGGTGAAAGAAAATGTTTTAGATGCGGGGATTCAAGTCATCTAATAGGAGATTTCCCCAAGCCACCTAAAAGCAAAACTCAACGAGCTTTTGTAAGCGGTGCTTGGAGTGATAGTGAGGATGATGAAGAATCAAGCAAGGATGAGATCGCTCTAATGGCACATGAATCAAACGAGGTACATTCCGACTCATCTTATTCTTCTATTGATAATGACACTTTGCAAAAACAATATAATCAATTGTGTGAGCTTTGTTTAAAAAACATAACTAAAAATAAGTTTTTAAAGACTAAAAAGGAATTTTTAGAAAATGAAGTCTATGAGTTAAAAGAAAAAGCAAAACGATTGGAAAAGGGGAAAGAAAATGACGATGATTGCAAATCATGTCAAGAGCTTAGTCTTGAAATAGAAAAACTAAATCTCACACAAGAAGTCCTAATTGAACATAACTCTAAATTTAAAAGGTTTAACAAAAATATTGCTTGTGCCGATGAAATAGTTAGAATTCAAAAAACACCAGGAAACATGAATGGACTAGGATTTAATGAAGTATTAATTCCAAAGAGTCAAACCAAAACGGTCGAAAAAGACAAACAAAATGTCAAAACTGCTGCAGTACAGCACGGACCAGACGGACCCAAAAATAGGGTTCCGTCCGTTGTAAAGTTTGGTGTCGTGGGGACTGCAGCATGACAGACTGTTTGCAATACGGACCGTAGTGAATTTGTCAAAGTAACAAAGAAAACCAAGGATAATATTAAATTAAAACTTGTTGTTACATCAGGAGTAGGACTTGCTAGAAATGAATTTAGATCTAAAACTATTCAAAAACGGTCTAAAACACCTATTGCCAAACGCCCCTTTCCTAAGAGCAACCACAACATACAATCCAACTATCAACATATAGGTTGGAATCAAAACTTCCCTAGACCATATCAAACTCCAGATTACATTTCATGGAACCCTTACCCATCATTTCCATATATGAACCAAGTAAATGGTATGTTTAACCCAAACGGACCCATGAGATATTGGGGACCAAACGCTTGAGTTATTTGTGTCTTAGGTATGCTTGAAAGTTGGATTAGAACCTGATGAATGGATAAAAGATAGTGGATGCTCACGACACATGACGGGCAACAAAAACCTCTTCTCAACATACCAAGAGTATGACGGAGGTAATGTCACTTTTGGTAGTAATCTCAAAAGCAAAATCATTGGCAAAGGTACGGTCGCTCATAACTCCTGAACTATTGAAAATGTTGCTCATGTCGATAGGTTAGGATTTAATCTACTTAGTATTAGTCAATTATGTGATAAAAAGTATAAAGTGCTATTTGAAGAAAATGGTAGTAAAATACTAAAAGATGGTATCACCATAGCTAAAGGAGTTAGGAAAAATAACATATACGTCATGAAAATAGATAAAACATCTAATGACAAACTTTGTCTAACAACCTTAGATGATAACTCAACTCTTTGGCATAGACGCTTAGGTTACGCTAATATGAGACTTATCCAAAACCTATCTTCAAAAGAGCTAGTTAGAAATTTGCCAAAACTTAAATATGACCAACATTTTTGCGACGCTTTCAAAATTGTTAAACAAACTCATAGTAGCCATAAGGCTAAAAATATGGTGTCCACATCTAAGTGTCTAGAACTTTTGCATATGGACTTGTTTGGTCCATACACTATAAGAAGCTATGGAGGCAACTTATACACTTTGTTCATAGTAGATGATTACTCAAGGTTTACTTGGACATTATTTTTGAAAACTTAAAATGAAGCTTTTGATAAATTTGAAATTCTTAGCAAGAAAATTCAAAATCAACTAGGTGTTAACATTGTGTCGATCCGAACGGATCATGGTCGTGAATTTGACAATGAAACACAATTTGGAAACTTTTGTGATACAAATGGTATAACACATAAATTCTCGGCTCCTCGAACACCTCAATCTAATGGAGTTGTAGAACGTAAAAATAGAACCATTCAAGAAATGAGTAGAACAATGCTTAATGAACAAAACATACCTCAAAAGTTTTGGTGTAACACCGTTGACACTTCTACATATATTTTAAATAGAGTCTTAATACGTCATTTCCTAAACAAAACACCATATGAATTATATAAAGGCAAAAAGCCAACTTTAGAATATTTTAGAGTGTTTGGATGTAAATGTTTCATTCTTAATACTAAAGACTATCTCACCAAGTTTGACCCAAAGTCTTATGAAGGTGTATTTCTTGGTTACTCACAAACTAGTAAAGCTTACATTGTCTTAAACAAAGAAATAATGAGAGTCGAGGAATCGTTGAACATAACATTCGATGAAAGTCCACCTCCATCTAAGACATCACCTTTGGTAGATGATGGCTTAGTTGAAAGTCAACTTGTAGAAAGTCAAGAAATAATTGAAAATGACAAGGAAGATGAACCATTAAATAATGAAATTATAAACATCAAAGAATCCAAAAGTCATCCTTTAGAAAAGGTCATAGGACAACTAAATCAAAGAACGTTAAGATCACAAGCCCAAAATCAAAGTAATCAATTTTGCTTTGTATCAACCATTGAACCGAAAAACATAAACGAAGCAATAAAAGATGAATCTTGGGTAATTGCTATGCAAGAAGAGTTAAACCAATTTGTTAGAAATGATGTTTGGAAGTTAGTTCCAAAACATAAAGATCAAACTATAATTGGAACGAAATGGGTTTTTCAAAATAAAATGGACGAAAATGGTGTAGTGTCTAGAAACAAAGCTAGGCTTGTCGCACAAGGTTATAATCAACAAGAGGGGATTGATTATGATGAAACTTATGCACCGGTAGCTAGACTCGAGTCTATTAGAATCTTACTTGCATATGCATGTGCTTATGACTTTAAATTATTTCAAATGGATGTTAAGAGTGCATTTCTTAATGGGTTTATTAACGAAGAAGTATATGTTACTCAACCTCCCTATTTTACTGATAACACTACACGCGTCGTTCGGGGTCAAGGAAACTTCCTTTTCTTCGAGCAAGTTTTATAACACCCCTAGGCAGTGAACCTAATCGTTGTAGTGTAGTAATTAGGGTAAGCCACGGGTATTGATATCGTTCTCTAGGGGAATAGGAATGCTAGTAAGAAGTTACTACGCTAAGGTTAAGGTTGAGGAAGATTATTTTTTGTATTTTTATATTTTATGAAATGGAAAGGTACGAATCTCGGGTATTGGATTTGGGGGGTTGGTATTTCTACCGATTACTCTACTATTATCTAATTATCTAAACTAAGGTTGTGGGAGTCTATGTCTAATTAATGTGTGCTCGTATGATAGTTTAAAGATGTGTTTACTTAGATTCTACTACTCCCTAGTTATCTCCTATTGAAGGTTGAATTGTCACGTCCTTATTCTTAATGTGTTATGTTTTCTAAGGTTGTAAGGTGTGCATTCCCTAACTCTTTGAAGTTACCTTTAAGTGTAGTAAACGAAATCCACTAAGTCATTCATAAACTAACTTTGAGGTTATCTTTGGGTTTAGTAAACGAAATCCACTAAGTCATTCATAAACAATCAAAGATTTATCAAGTATTAAACACAACGATAGCCTAGTCGCACTCCTAAGCCAATTACAATTAAGATAAGAGACAACCTAACAATAATTAACAACTAGGTTTCATATATCTAAGCAAACACACAAGTAATTTAGCCGGACATGGTAAACATGCAAGCATATACACAAATAATCAAAGACATAATTGAATTAATGAAGTAAAGACTTATCTTGATGTAATATAGGGTTTAAAACCCTAAAATACTGTACAAGACACCTTAGGTTCGGTTTTAGGTTTTCACTCCAAAAGACTCTCTCCAAAAGACTGAAAAATTCGGATTCTATATATAAGATTACATATGCGACGGCGTCACCTTATGTTTCGTGATGCCGTCGTGTCGCCGTCATTAGGGTTTCGTCTTGGCCACGTTAACCTTGCGACGGCGTCACCTTATGTCCGTGACGCCGTCCTCTTCAGCTTCTGACGTCGTCTGGATTGCATCTAGGCCGTCTGAGTAGCGACGGCCTACTTTTTTACAACTGGACGTCGTCGCTTGAAAATACGAGTTTTTGGTTCTGAACCGTCACAACAATTTTCGGACGGCGTCACAATTAGCACCTGACGCCGTCGCCTTTTAATTTCAGCAACTGTGAGTGTCTCGATTTTGACTTTGGCCATTTTCTTCATATATTCGCGCCTTTTCGTCCAAATAAGTGCCATTCCAGCATTTTGCCTTCAAGAGACCTAAAAAGTGAAAAGGAACGATATTAAGCAATAACGGATATAAAAATGATCAAATAAGGACTTAAACGACCCCTCAAAATGGTACCTTTTAAAACCTTATCAAATATCCCTACACTTGTTATTTGCTTGTCCTCAAGCAAATGTGCTTTTAGCCAATTAATTTATAAGTTAGGGGTCATGAGGCATTAATTCAAAACGGTCCACAACACATATAAGCCCCGCAAAAGTCATAACAAGCACGGAAATTACATACTAGCACCTCACATGGGGTGTTTGGATACTCACATCTCTCTCGGGTGTATATATGAAATATAACAAATAGGAAATGGAAGATAAACACTCATTAACCGGTCCTAGTACATAGATTATAATAGGCTTGAGAATAGATCAAACCTCCATCGCTTTGGCGTAAGCACCTAGGAAAGATTATCAAAGAGGTCTTTTAAAGGGTTGTAATGTTAGGCTTACGGTAGGGAAACAAGGGTTTGGTGGGATAGGCTTTTTAGTGGTGGCAAGTCAAAAATCTCTATGTTAAATGCATATGAAGAATGGCGTTGCTAAGCCAAGACTCGACACTCTAAACTCTAGATAACTGAAATAAACAAACATAAATTCAAAGATAGATGTAGGATGGTAGCCCGTATGATTTTTTTTTTTTTTTTTTTATACACTTTTACTCTACCATCCTCTAAGATAACATCAAAATACTAGGGATTTATAGACATATCCCTACACTTGAGTTTTTATTACTCTAACACTAATTTGACCCGAATTGAAAAGATCAAAACACTTGGGGTACATTATTACGCAAACAAAGGGAATTTGAATTTTAACGTTCCCTTCCCGTCATTTCATAAACTTTAACTTTTCCCATGAATCCCAATCGTCCCAAAACTGTATACAAAGGATATGACTCGACTTAGCAACTTATGCAAGAAACTAGATAATTGAACTAAGGGTTTAGGGTGATAACAAACATTTGCACTAAAAGTGAGTGCATAAGGGGTAGGCTAAGGCGATTTGGGTGTATATTTGGGGGTGGGGTGTAAACAATGCTCTTCATTGATATTCCGGAAAAACCGAAACATCACGAGAACCGCGAAAAGGATAGGCTCTGAGGGGTTAACTAGGGGTATCGTGTACTAAAGATGAGTACAACGCAAAGGGTGTGGGGGAATTACTCAACCGATATGGAAGAAGTAGTTATATTACAGGTATCAAACAAGGGTTATCCTAATGCCTCTTATCATTTAGTTATTCCTAACTACACAAGTGTAGCCTCACTTGCGATCTCGGAATGCATCACAAAACAAGTTCTAGAATCTAATATACTACCGGTTCACACTCTAAGCATTAAAGATGAATGCTTTAATTCCTACTAATCTAAGGGCGATCCTCACATTTTGGTGGAATTTGGGTGGTAAAGGGTTTTTGTGCTAGTCATGCAACTTCCTATCCATGAGACGCTTTTGTTAAGACTAATGGCCCACTCCTATATGTCATAAAAAATTTTAAATTTGGTGCCAAAATTACCCTATCCGACATTTTCTCATGGTTTATTACACAATCACAATTGGACAAAGCAAATAGTCAAGGATAAGCATAGTTTCAAAGTTCCCGTTTTATTTTCCCTCCCTACACTTAAACTGAACATTGTCCCCAATGTTCCCCGAAAGTATCAAATTTATGATAAAAGAAGGCAATTAAAAACGAAAGAAACTAGTACTCCCCTGATTAGCTCGGTAGGATCCGTGTAAAGTGGTGGTTAAATCCTTTTCAAGAAGAATTATTGTGTGAAAAGCTCCTTCCAATCTTATGTAACTTCTTCTTGACAAACTAAACCTGCACACTTGAAGAAAACAAACGAAACCTTCGCGTAAAATCGGCGGTAAATATATATATAAGACTCGATTTAAACTAGGATATAATGCTTGTGGAATGGATGTTTACAGAATTTCTAAGAAAATTAAGACCTGGAAAATTCCAAAAATTTATAAGTAGCTCAGAAAACGAGAAAAAAGTAATCTGATGTTTTTACTCCTTCCTGACGCCGTCAGGTTGCAATCCTGACGCCGTCAGGTTATCCTGACAAAAACTGGTCTGCGATTTTCTGGAAAAAAAAATTTGGAAAATTTACATCTTTAGAATCTGGAAAAATTTCCTGCAAAACATCCATTATGACTCGATACAAGCATTTGACTCGAACAAACACACATGTATATCTTTTAAATAATTGTAATTCTCATGTTCACGTTTCTTTTGAAAACGTGTGTAATCCTCCCTACACTTATCCCTTATGTAAAATACCTTTAATTAAAGAAAAAAATAAAGCATTTTTACAAATTCAAACATGAGAATAAACAATCAATAAAAGATACATGACACAAACAAGCAAACAATTAAGCATGGGTTGCCTCCCACGAAGCGCTTTTCTTTATTTATGAGTCTTGTAGCTAGACTCGAAGTCGTGCCCCTACGTGACTTCATTGCCATCCTTCCTTTCTTCCACTAAGCCCTTATCATAAGGTTGTAGACGTTGTATGCTCACCGTGAATTCTCTTCCAACATCGTCTATTATGATAACGGTTTTATTTTTTAGATTAGTTTCTTTCACCGTATAAGGTCCAAACCATCTTGGCTTATTCCTTCCCCATAATGCTTTTATTCTTGATTTATACAAAAGCACCTTTTCTCCATTCAAAAATTCCTTAGGGTTCTTTTGAGTTTGTGGTATTGTGGTATAGTTATTTCCTAACTTTTTATCACGTTTCCACAATGTCGCATTTAACCCTTGAACCATGAATTCTCTAAGCCCTTTTTCCCAATCGTTCATTTTCTTCCTAACCACATTGTTAGGGACTTTTGGATTCTCATCTGTAATCTTTTCCATGATCTTAAGAGGATATCTCGGAACAATAGGTATCCTAACTTGTCCTTTTCCACTTCTAAGTATCATAATCCCTTCACCGCATTTGATGGTTGCCTTAGCGGTGGTCAGGAAAGGTGTCCCTAGGATTAATGGCAGGTTTTTATCTTCCTCAATGTCTACAATTGCGAAGTCCACCGGATAGACAATATTGGCAACCTCAATTAAGACATCCTCCGCTATTCCTATGGGATAAACGTATGAATGATTTGCTAAGGAAAGTCTAAGATTGGTATTGGTCGGTTCCTCCTTAGTTAACTTATTATAGACTGACAGCGGCATTATGTTTACATCGGATCCCTGGTCGGCCAAGGCATTTAGGTTCTCTAAGTCACCTATGCTACATGGAATTACAAAGTTCCCTGAGATCTTTTGCTTCTTAGTTACTGGCTTTCTCAGAATCGACTCGTACATAGGTCCAATAGGCATGGTGTCATACTCTTCCTCTCCTATTTCACCTAAGAGGGCTTTCCTAAGAACATCATTGCACCTAAAGTTTTTGACTTGGTTAACGATTGTTTTCTTATTGATCTCATGCTTAAGGTAATGCTTGATGAATTTGGGTTCATCATTAGTCCGAGCCTCATTCTTATCCTTACCATCCTTGCTGCTCTCAGGCTCCTTCTTCTCAACTACTCCATCCTCATCAGAAGAAATGGAAATGGCGTTAATAGACAAAGTGGGGGTGGCGTGCTCATCGTTCCTCACTAGCACCTTCTCGGGAATCTTCGTCTTAGTGTACTCTTTCACTGAGTCCATCATCTCCGCCATTTTTTCCTGTATTACATCCCTATGTCCATTGAAGGCTTTTAAGAGGGTGTCGAGCTTGGTTGTCATCTTGCTTTGTCGTTGCTTGAAATCGGCTTCAAGTTGCGTCAATCGAGCTTCTTGAGATGACATGAATTTGGAAACCATTCCCTCAAGACTAGTGGAAGTTCCGGTGTTTGGAGGGTTGTTGTAGGATTTTCCTAAGTTATTTGGCTCAAGCTTAGGAGTCTCGTAGGAGTTCATTAGGAATTTGGCTTGATCTTCAAGTTCGAGCATCCTACGATTGGAAGGTTGTGAGTCAATGGGAGGCAAAGAGACTACCTTATTAGTTTTGGACAACTCACGGGGGTCATTCCAACATTCATTTTCATAGAAGGCAAGGTCCTCTATTGTACCCCATGATTCTTCCACGGTGAGTTTACTAAGTTTACCACCGGCCGCTTGGTCGATGGATTTCTTAGTTGAGAAGTAGACACGATCGTAAAAGATTTGGACTAGAAGCCAAAGATCGATGCCGTGATGAGGGACTTTGTGGAGCAATTCCTTAAATCGAGTCTACGCCTCGTACAGAGTTTCGCCTTGACGTTGTTGGAACATCAAGATGTCATTCCTAAGTTTGGTAGTTCTCTCTGGTGGGAAACATTGGGCGAGGAAACGAGTGGTGAGATCATCCCATCTTGAGATGGATCCGGCGGGAAGTCCGTCAAGCCAATTACTAGCTTGGTCCCGTAGAGAGAATTGGAAGAGACGCAGACGCGTGGTCTCCCGAGTAGTAGCATCAAGGTCGATGGAATTGGCAATTTTAAGGAAATCCTTAAGATGCTGATTAGGATCTTCGGAACAAAGTCCATGGAATGCACATCCGTTTTGCACCAACCGGATGGTGTCAGATCGCAGGGACATAGTTCGGGCTTGGTCAGGAAGCTCAATGGTGTTTCTATAGCTTAGGTGGCTTGGTCTTGAGTATTCACCAAGAGTACGGCCTCTTGGCGGGTCATTTGGTGGTGGGTTGATGAGTGGTGGTTGGTTATCATCTTCCATGATGAAAAGTGATGGGTGTTACGAACAAAAGTCACGAAGAAGGGGGATAGACTAAGAGGAAGCTAAAAATGAGAAAAAATTTACTTGATAGGAATCAAGCAAAGAACCTAAACGAGGTGGACTACTAACTAGCTATTCTATTCCCCGGCAGCGGCGCCAAAAACTTGATAACGCTACACGCGTCGTTCGGGGTCAAGGAAACTTCCTTTTCTTCGAGCAAGTTTTATAACACCCTAGGCAGTGAACCTAATCGCTGTAGTGTAGTAATTAGGGTAAGCCACGGGTATTGATATCGTTCTCTAGGGGAATAGGAATGCTAGTAAGAAGTTACTACGCTAAGGTTAAGGTTGAGGAAGATTATTTTTTGTATTTTTATATTTTATGAAATGGAAAGGTACGAATCTCGGGTATTGGATTTGGGGGGGTTGGTATTTCTACCGATTACTCTACTATTATCTAATTATCTAAACTAAGGTTGTGGGAGTCTATGTCTAATTAATGTGTGCTCGTATGATAGTTTAAAGATGTGTTTACTTAGATTCTACTACTCCCTAGTTATCTCCTATTGAAGGTTGAATTGTCACGTCCTTATTCTTAATGTGTTGTGTTTTCTAAGGTTGTAAGGTGTGCATTCCCTAACTCTTTGAAGTTACCTTTAAGTGTAGTAAACGAAATCCACTAAGTCATTCATAAACTAACTTTGAGGTTATCTTTGGGTTTAGTAAACGAAATCCACTAAGTCATTCATAAACAATCAAAGATTTATCAAGTATTAAACACAACGATAGCCTAGTCGCACTCCTAAGCCAATTACAATTAAGATAAGAGACAACCTAACAATAATTAACAACTAGGTTTCATATATCTAAGCAAACACACAAGTAATTTAGCCGGACATGGTAAACATGCAAGCATACACACAAATAATCAAAGACATAATTGAATTAATGAAGTAAAGACTTATCTTGATGTAAGATAGGGTTTAAAACCCTAAAATACTGTACAAGACACCTTAGGTTCGGTTTTAGGTTTTCACTCCAAAAGACTCTCTCCAAAAGACTGAAAAATTCGGATTCTATATATAAGATTACATATGCGACGGCATCACCTTATGTTTCGTGACGCCGTCGTGTCGCCGTCATTAGGGTTTCGTCTTGGCCACGTTAACCTTGCGACGGCGTCACCTTATGTCCGTGACGCCGTCCTCTTCAGCTTCTGACGTCGTCTGGATTGCATCTAGGCCGTCTGAGTAGCGACGGCCTACTCTTTTACAACTGGACGTCGTCGCTTGAAAATACGAGTTTTGGGTTCTGAACCGTCACAACAATTTTTGGACGGCGTCGCAATTAGCACCTGACGCCGTCGCCTTTTAATTTCAGCAACTGTGAGTGTCTCGATTTTGACTTTGGCCATTTTCTTCATATATTCGCGCCTTTTCGTCCAAATAAGTGCCATTCCAGCATTTTACCTTCAAGAGACCTAAAAAGTGAAAAGGAACGATATTAAGCAATAACGGATACAAAAGTGATCAAATAAGGACTTAAACGACCCCTCAAAATGGTACCTTTTAAAACCTTATCATTTACCGACTTTGAAAAACCACATCATGTCTTCAAACTCAAGAAGGCATTATACGGACTTAAGCAAGCACCAAAAGCTTGGTACGATCGACTTAAGACTTTTCTAGTTGAAAACAAATATACCATGGGATTGGTAGATAATACTCTTTTTACCAAGAAAAAGGAATCACACATTATCATAGTTCAAATATACGTTGATGACATCATATTTGGATCAACTTGTCAAGAGCTATGTGATGATTTTTCTAAAATCATGCACAATGAGTTTGAGATGAGTATGATGGGTGAATTAAACTTCTTTCTAGGACTTCAAATTAAACAACTAGAAGATGGCATATTCTTTAACCAATCTAAATACATAAAAGATGTCCTTAAGAAATTTGGTCTTGAAGACTCAAAACCAACTAAGGCACCCATGTCTTCGGACACTAAACTCACCAAGGATGAGGAAGGTGAATCGGTAGATAACACTAAATATAGAGGAATGATCGGTAGCCTACTCTATCTCACGGCTAGTAGACCCGATATTATGTTTAATGTTTGTCTATGCGCTCGCTTTCAAGAAAATCCCAAGGCATCACACTTAGAAGCCTTAAAAAGGATATTTAGATACATAAAGTGAACGACATGTTTAAGATTATGGTATCCCAAAGGAACGGGTGTAGAAACTATAGTGTATGCCGACTCGGACCATGCCGGTGACTATGTCGATAGAAAAAGTACAAGTGGTATTTTTACTTTTGTTGGACATTGTCTCACCTCATGGTTTGCAAAGAAGCAAACAGCTCTAGCTATCTCAACTACTGAAGCCGAATACGTCTCATCTGGAAAAGCATGTCAACAAGATCTTTGGGTGAAGCAAGCTCTCATGGATTACGAAATTCATCTCAACAATATCGCTATACTTTGCGACAACAAAGGAGCTATTGATCTCAGCAAAAATCCCATCCAACATGCTCGTACGAAGCATATTGAAATCCGCCATCACTTTCTTCGCGACAATGTTAAAAAAGAAACATCTCAATTGAGAAAGTATCCTCCGAAGATAACATTGCCGACATCCTAACTAAGCCTCTCAAACGAGAACCATTTAATCTTCTTAGACTTGGTTTAGGGCTAATGGAACCAAACATGTAGTTAAAACATAGTCTAAACCTTAGAACAAACAAAACAAAACAAATTAGTTTAAGTCTGCTACTGTTCCCACGACACCAAACGACAACAAGGACGGAACCAATTTTTTGGTGCCTTCTGGTCCGTGGTGACAATAGTAGCAAAAATACCACTTACAAAACATCTTCTTCCTCACAACCCACTTTACCAAAACGTTTCAACAACACACCTAACTCATTGTTGACACTTTCTCACCCATTAATCACTAAAGATAACATCATTGTAAGTATCCTAACTACATTACTTCTCTTAATTCTGAGTCTAGGATTCTAATTTGTGCATAAAATCATTACATGGGGATTATGTATAATCTTGTACAAAACTTGGATTCAATTGGCAAATTGCATAACTAATCATTGAAATTAGGTACTACATTGTCACATTGCATAAACCAATCATGTTTCCCACTAATTAAAGGATAATGACTATAAGACCTTATTCTAATTTACAAACACCCCATGTAAAAATTTTGAAAAGCTTCTCACTTGTAGGAGAACAATTTTTCATTGTTAATACAAATAGAAACGTAAATTTTCATCACTTGCATAATGCTCTTGAATACTAAAGGTAATGCATAACTAATATGCATTCCCGGGTATATTCAAATGAAGCCACATTGAATTAGGAGCGTTTGGGTTATCTCATGCCTTTTGCCAAACACCCCCACTAAAAACCATTTTATGCATAAAATGAGTCGAGATAACCGCAACTCCAAATCGTTTTCATATAGGCACACACTAGAACCAAAACGTCAAATTTGTTTTTATTTTTAACATGTAAATTCTTGCTCATAGGAACAACCATGGTAGCCGCAAAATTCTATGATCACAAGGATACTCTTAGCTACATCCCTAAACACCACAAAACCAACGGTCTCACCAAGGAACAAGTCGAAATCTTTAAGAGTCTAGAGCAAAGGTACTTCCATGAGGGTAGGACCACTCATTCCTTCTTTTTCGACGGAACTAATCTCCGTCAAGAGCTTGCCACTATCAACTTTGACTGTCTCCTCGACATCGATGAACCAATTTGTCCTAGGTTTGTTTTAGTATTCTATGCTAGTGTTGTCTCTTTCACTGATGAGGACGATCAAATGGATCTTAGGTTTAGGATCAATCAAACCGACTACTCCATCTCCCTAAACCAATTTGCTCAAGTGCTAGGAATTCCTAACCATGGTACATGTGTCTACTCGGATAAGTGGTCACTCACTATCCTTGATGCAATTAATGACCGCTCTCTTCCCTACCAAACTCCTTTGGCAGATAAGGACGTCATCTGTGAGCACCTTTTTAATGAAAGGGAAGCTCCAACCCGTGTCACCCGAAAGGGAAAGGAAGTGAACCGAGATCCATATGGTATGGAGCTCAATGAACTTAAGCCCGAATTCAAGAAGTGGGAGGAACTCCTTAGATCCAATGTCATTAGCACTATAGGAAATAGAGACCATATCAATGATTGCCTTTGTTACATGCTCTACAACTTGTCCACTCGTCAACCATTCAATTTAGCCTACTACATTGCTAGGAGAATGGTAGATAGTCCAACTCAAGGATCGGTCACTCTTCCTTACGGGATGCTATTCACTCGTCTTTATAGAGCATTTGCACCCATTCCACCAAGCCCAAAAGGGTTGAAGCTAGACTATGCTCTCATCCCTCACATATTTGTGCCCTTGAGTGACGAGCGAGTGGCTAAGACTAAAGGAAAAAGAGCAAAACCTCCAACTCCTTCATCATCATCATCAAATAGCTCCGAAGACGGTCTCCCAAATTCTCGTCTTCCACCTCAAGAGTACTATGCATCTCTCTCCGAGATTGAAAATGAGTCGGCGGAGTTCAAGCAAACCAAGGGGATGTTAAAGTTCCTTGGAAGGATGATGACAAAGATCTACAAGAAGTTGGATAAGTGAGGCCTCTTTAAAGGAGTGTTTGGAACAAGACAAAAACAATGGTGTATGATACTATTTGGTTGTTTTTTCTTTGTAGGATGATAAAATAACTTAAAACAATGTTGTATGCTAACCGGTTTATGCAGGGGGATAGCACAAGCGTGTTATCAAATTTTACCCATTTTCATTTTTATGTGAAAATCGTTAGCCCTTGGTCAAAGTCTATGCTCCACTATGTTTCTATGTGTGTTATCGACTTTTCCTAACTAGAAATAATTAATGTCATATGTTTTAAGCAAAATTTCAGGTTTCGAAAAAGTCCCCGATAGTTAAAATATGGGTCTGTGAAGATTTCTGGTCACCACGGACCAGACGGCACCATATATTTGGTTCCGCCTGTTATAGCTTTTGGTACCGCCATACCTGTACAGGCAGACCAGGCGGCACCAAATTAAGGGTTCCGCCTGTGTGAAGAATAATTGGTGTCGTGGTTCCTACAGGTAACTTTCTAAATTTCGCTTATTTCAACATTCCAAGTTACCATACATTGCTTCTAGGATAGTTTTTACTAGTTTTTACCCATATTAGAACTAGTTTAATACACTTAGGCATATAGGATATCCATTTCCCACCAAAATTCAAAAATTCACCCAAGGAACCCTTTTTCATAAAGGAAGGAACCAAAAATTTGGTTCCTTGCAATCCGTGGGTGATCTGATTCTAAAGATCCCATAATCATTAGAACACAGTTATTGCAAATCTTTGTCACTTCACTTCATCCTTCTTGTATGGATTGACTTGGGTGATATGACTAGCATTAAACCCACTTCTAAATCATTAGGAACCTCATCTCTTCTATGGTTTAACATCAAATCAAACACATTTCTCCATAATTTCACAATCCTATAAATTAAGAGCTTCTAAGATGATCATCCTCACACTTTCTCAAATCTTATCATCTACTAGCAAAACCTTAAGCTAAAATGACTAAGTCTTCTCCATCAACCAAGCCTTGCAAGAGAACGGCTAGAATGAGCGTAAGACCATGTTGCTTTGTCAACATAAGCTCCTCTTCCGAGTCCTCTCCTTTAACCATCTCATCTCCCATAA
Organism: Chrysanthemum seticuspe; assembly: GCA_019973895.1. Classification (NCBI taxonomy): domain Eukaryota; kingdom Viridiplantae; phylum Streptophyta; class Magnoliopsida; order Asterales; family Asteraceae; genus Chrysanthemum; species Chrysanthemum seticuspe. The sequence goes on from BPTQ01000001.1 coordinate 72,051,990, forward strand.
GAGATGAGAACTTTCTCACTTTGGCTACTCCTACACCACCTCCAAAATCACCTATCATTGTCACTACTCCACCACCAACAAAGACTCCTATCACTAGCTCAACTCCACCGGCTCCTATCCAAACATCAAAGTCACCATCACCTCCAAAATCTCCAACACTCATCCCATTAGAGCTATTCTCTACACCACCTACATTTCCAAATCCATTTTTGGAAGACTTGGAGGACTTGCCTCCTAGGCCCAATCATCCACCACCACTACCATCCTTTGGTACTATTGAGCGAATAGCTCAGGAGTCTCCACATCCATCATTTGATCTAAACGTCCCGTTAGGGCCAAGACCTCTTCTTTTCCATCCTATCCACAAGGAAATCCATGGTCCTTTATATGGGGATCACCCACTACCTACAACATCCATGCCTCCTCATATAGAGGACATTGAGGAATCCATGTGGGATGATCACCCCACTAAAGAAGAGATTGAAGCCGAGCTCAATCATCTCCACCAATTTTCAAATATGGTGAACTCTCATCTTAGTGAGACCATGCAAATGCAAAATGCTTTGCTAGCCTCTATAATCACCACTCCAACTACCAACACCAACAACTCCACCATTCCACCACCACAAAATCATGAACCATACTACCCTCCTAGACACGGTTGCTCAAATTGTGAGCGGACCGCCCACATTACCGAAAGGACCCGGGTATAGGAGGTTCCTAGTTTATTTCTTGTAAGCATTTTTTTATTTTTCTATGATTTTCTTTATATTTTTTTTATTTTCTATAATTACCTTTTTTATTTAGGATTTTATTTCATGTACTAACACTTCATTGTGTTCCCTTTTCATGATTTTCATATCATGAAAAATTTTAACAAATGAATGGTGTTTCTTATATTGTTGTTGACTAGCATGGTACCCCGCGCAAAGCAGCGGATACCAAATATGCAGTTTTTGTCGTATCTTGCTTCTTTAGCGGTATGCAATAATAGTCGGTATATGACGGTTTACCAGTTTGATAGTTTTAAAAGAATAAATGTATTTTTTAATTTCCGTAAAATATTTATACAAATATAGATTTTCATAATTATATTTATTTGAACTTGGTAAAATTGAATGTATATGATAAAATTTACAACTTTAAATTTGTATTATTGTAGGTTTGTAACATCTATTTTAATACTAAAATTTAATGTGTCATTAGTGTACATTATAATGTAGTTAATGTAGTGTAAAATTTTATTATATGAATTACTAAATATAGTAACATGTGTAATCTTAAAAATTTAAACCTTCTATTTATAAAAGTCCCAAATGCATTATAGATAGTTATAGATTATAGATTGTTACATGGTGTTTGGAAATGCTTGTGATGATGCTTATTACTAACATCTTTTTTGTAGCTTTTTCACAATCCATGTATCTTTCTCTTGGCACCCAATTTAATGGGAGCATTGGTCAAGGGGGAGATAATGGCTCGGGCTCATTACAGATTCTGCCTCGCATCTTCTTTTTGTTGAGACAAAAAGGGGGAGAAATATTATAGAACTTGGACTATTTTGACTTTTATAAAAAGTCAACCGCATACTTTGACTTTATGAAAAGTCAACATCACACTTTGACTAATGAAGACTTTGACTTTCAAATAAAGTCAACTGCATACTTTGACTTTCTAAAAAGTCAACATCATGTCTAAATTGGACATACTAGCATTATCATCTTTATCTAAATCTTTCAAGTTCTAAAATTAATTTCATATTTTTATAACTCTTGTACAAACTTTACTTCTTTTATAAAAATAAAATTTATATTTTGTCCTCAACAAAAAGGGGGAGATTGTTAATACAAATATCGTCATTAAACGTTATTTATATTTTATGATCTTTACCTAAGTTTTGTTAACGACAAAAGTAAATTTAATTTTTATAAAGCTTAAAGCTTGTCAAGTTTAATAGATATTAAAACAAGCTTTTCAAATAATATCTTCATCACTCAAGCATTTACATTTTGATTAATCATATTATTGATATGACTCTAAACCATAATGTATGTGAACATTTTTAGATCAAGCATGTTTTAGTTTCTTAAAACATTACATATGTATTTACATTTTAACATATTTCTAAAAATAGAAAACAACAGATGACATCATGTGGTGCATTATTGAAATCTCTAGAAGATTTCACTGGATATTTTGTGTAGATTTAGACTCTACATATCTTACACAATCTTGGATAGATATGGTTGACTTTGGTAAGATTTTGATGATCTTGTTGTCAGACCCCGGCGGCACCAAAAGTTTACACGGGTGGAACCCTTTTGAGGGATCCGTGGTCCGTGGTGCCTGCTGATCATTTTGGCTATAAATAGCAAAGCCAAACCAAGTTGTTTTTCATCCATTTCTAGCATTTTCACATACATTCCTTCTCTCTAACATTTCTAACTCAGTTTCATATCATTATAGTGATCCTCTTTTGTAGCAAAGAAGATCAAGGCATATTCAAGCTTCAACAAATAGTTGGAAGTCTTGTTTGTTTGTTGTTGTATGATCTAGTGTTGATTCATACATTATTATTGTACCAAACCATCATAATCTTGTGAGTGTGAGTGGTTAGTATTTTAGTCCTTAAAATACATTGTGTGTGGGAGTGGTTATACCCTTGAAAAGAACTCGACATCTAGCTTAGTGTCGGAAATAGTGTGTAAGCGAAGTATAAAGGTTTCTCTGCCGGTGAAAGGAGCTTGTTGACTAGTGAAGTTAAACTCTCGAGTGTGAGACTCAGGGAGTGGAGTAGGGCAATGAAAAAGAGTTCTTGTAGACTGAACCACTATAAACAACTTGTCGTGGTTTGATTGTTTCTTACCTTATTTACTCTTTATATATATTGCTTGCATATTGATTAATATTCACTAACATATCAAAGATCAATGACGGAGGTCAGGGTCCGAACCATGACAGAGGCCTTGACGAAAGCCAGGCTCCGAATCGTGACAAAGGCCCTGACAGTAGCCATTGTAAATGACTTTACGCCAACATTATGTATAGGACGAAGGCGTAGGCTTCGTCCTTTAGGAGGGTACATCATACCCTTTGTACAAATGGTAAGCTAAGTACCAGAGTGACGGTAATGTTCGTTAGCAGAGCGGAGGGTACGTCATCAAGCCCCCCAGTCTAATGTTATGCATGCGAAGAGTGCATGGCTTTAGACTTATCATTGCTTTGTTAAAAAAGACTTGGTAACAATTTCTACTACTTTTCATTTGTCAAATCCAATATAAAAGTAGCTATACTTGTTTTTAATAGTCCACATTTGACTCAATCATGGTGGATACCTCATTAAGCCCCCAGTCTAGACTTAAGTAGTCCAGAAACCCTTTGTTATACAAGGAGCGTGTATATTAGGGTTTTCCATATAACTTTCGCTTTTAGTTATAAGCGAGTTTTATTGGAACCTATTTGTACATACGCTGTGTGGAAAACTAGAAGAGGGGGTTGAATAGTTTTACCAATTAAAACTTCGTTTTAAAACATTTAGATTAACTTATGTCAATCTATTTGGTTGTTTATGCTGGAGGAACTACTACCCATCACAACACAACACCTAATCTCAAGGAGATCCACTCCTTGTTACAACACCATCAAGGATATCACCATCCTTGGAAATAAACAAATACTTATATGTATAACGATGCACCTCATCGATTATACGACCTAGGCATTCTTCCCTAATGCCACTTGATTTGATTCTTAGGCATCCTTCACTAATGCCTTTGACACAACGCTTAACACCTTTCACTAATGCCTTCGTCTTGACACCTTTAGCATTCTTCACTAATGCTTTTGACACGGACGTTTAGCATCTTTCACTAATGCTTTCGTCTTCACTCTTTCGGCATCCTTCACTAATGCCTTCAACACAACATCTACGGAGGAAGAAAGAACTATCAACAAGAGAACCTCAGTTGTCTTGATGATGATGAAGTATGGCAACTCATGAACTTGAGCTTGCTCGACTTCAAGAAGTAGCTAGTGATCTCGCCTTTAAGAGGAACCTAGAGAATCACACAAAAACAAAAGACAAACTACATAGAAAGATCCATTAGGATCAGTGGTTAGAGAAGTACAATACTTGGAGAAAGTATGTGTGAAAGTGGTGAGACAAAAGGAAAAAATGGCTCACTATTTATAGAGGAGAAAGTTCACTGTTCCCCGGATCCCACAGATCCTTCCCACAAGGGATCCGTCTAGCGTAAAGCCAGGGATCCATGGGACGCTCCTCTTTGCCCATGGGTATTTTTGGTTATGGGTCATGGGTCATGGGTTGAACCATGGGTTTCTTTCTAGATACAATGTATCTCTAGAATACAATGAACCTAGTTAAGTGGTTTGGACAAAACCATGGGTTATGGGTCAATACCATTTGTTAGTTTTTACCCATTTTAGTATATACTTGTTTTTACCCATTTTAGTATATACTTAGTTAAGTATATGTTAGCTCAATATGTAAACACTAGTTGTTGTACATATGTATCTCTAAATCATAAAATCACTCATACTTGTTTTAGTGTTTTATGTGAAAATGTAAGTGTGTTAGAAAACTATTGGCTCAAACAGTTTACGTATTTTATTTGTTTCATTAAAAGGATTTTACGTTTGTTATCGACAAAACATTAGAAGATCGTAAAATATAAATAAACGTTTTTACGGCTTATTTGTATTAACAATCTCCCCCTTTTTTGATTACAAAACATAAAATTATTTTAAGGAAAAACTAAAATTCGTAAAGATTCGAATTGGAGTTTTTACTCTCTTCTCACCCTTTTTGTCGAAACAAAAAGAGCGTCGAAAAGAAACTAACACAAGGTTTTAAGAAGAAACATGTAAAAAAAAAGTAAGGTGAGTAAGTGACGGGAATGGTTCTCGTCTTAACTCCCCCTTGACGAGTCCATCTCTTTGTGAGGGCGTCAAGTACATAAAACTAAGTAAGCTAATGTTTTGCAATTATTTTTGCAAATTGTTCGTCCTTGAGACGACAATGCTCCCCCTTGAAGATTGCAACGTTGCAATGAAGTATAATCCAAATAAGGATTATGTTGCAAATAAATTTGCAATGTATTGTTTGACACAAAGCTCCCCCTAGCTTTATGGTGTCAAAATCTTCATGTGTATTTTGAAAATCTACAAAATAAAAGTTAGAAAACAAGAGTATAGTGCACAATATCTTGCAAATAAGACTTAAGTTAGTAGAAAATTGTTCTTTTGTACCACGGATCCCACGGTTCCCTTTGTGGAGGGATCCGTCTAGGCATTTTGGAGGGATCCGGCAGTCTGGTGACAGGTTCTTCAGTAATGAAGATATGTCAAACAATGCTAATGAAAAGGTGAAATATGTATATGATTTAGCAAGCACAAAACACAAAACAATCATGGCATATAGGTATTCATTCATTAAAAAATAAGAGATAATCAAACAAATCTCTAAAACTAAGAGAATGATCTAGCCATACAAGTACTACTAATAAGTTACTAAAGCCTAGAGTGCAACAAAGTGCTCGAGTCTAGGGATGAGTAGACTTGTTTATTTGATCCAACTTTGCAAGAAGATGATTGAACATGAAATGTAACTCATTTCGTGCTTCTTGAACAAGTCCTTGAGTGATTAGACAATTTGGACAATTATTGTCTTGGTTTGGAATTGAAGGGAAATGGATATTTTGGGGAGGTTCTATGTGTGATTGTGGGTCTTCATTTTGAGAAGTGGTATGAGGTTCTAAAAATGAGGGTGGTAATGGAAATTCTTCCATATGATCAAGGTTGTTCCTTGTCTCCCATAATGGACTAGTTGGTGTTGTCGGTGGTTCCCTATTCAATGAAAAGGTTGGTGAGTGAGTGGCTCTTGGTGGTGAATGATCCAATGAGTAGATGTTTGGGTGAGGAAGAGGCTCATTTAAGGGGTGTAGTCCATGCTCAAGGAATGAGGGTTTTGATGGCTTGTTAGAACTATCCATGTTTGGTTTTGAACTAGATGATCCTTTTTATAGTCCGAAAGGTTTGATGCTAATCCTTGCGGTTCTCTTAGCACTTGTTGGATGAGTTTGATGAGGTGGGATTCTAGCATTATTATCTCTAATGGGAGATGTTTCGGTGGATGAGATTTCATGGATCATTTGACCCTTTCTTTTGGATGATCCTATGGTTGAAGAGTTGTTGCTAAGAGCCTTAGTCATAGTGATGATGATGCTAATATAAACTTCTAGTTGCTGATTTTTGAGAAGTAAGTGAGAGTGGTGCCTTAACCCTAAGTTTGTTTGGTTTATAAAGGATAATTTGAATTAGGTAATTAAATTCTTGGCCACTAAGAGGATTAAGCATGCACTTAGGATATTGATCAGCTCTAGGAGGATAATAAATGAAGGCTAAAAGTGGTTAGATACCCAAAAGGTGACTTAAAATTGAACATGGAAGCTGATTAAGGCTTTCTGCAGCCAAGGATCCTGCGGATCCCTCTCAGCAGGGATCCGTCTGGTTATAGACCAGGGATCCGGCTGTCAGGCAGGTTCTAGGTGAAATGATTATGCTTTTGTAAGGTTTATTATCTATGGATTTCGAGGTTTTGACTTAATTTTGAAGTCTTTAGCTGATGGATATCTTAAATGCTTAACCATAAGGAGTGAGGATGCTTAATGATGGTTTTGGGTAAGAAAATTATACTTTAGATAGTCCAACTAAGTGTTTGACAAAGATTCCATTTGATTTTAAATGGAAAAATGGTGATAACTAGTCTTAGAAGCTAGATGATGACTCAAGGGAAATTCACTAAAATCTTAAAAAATAGAGAAAATTGAAAAACTAGTCTTAAGCTTATTTATGAGTAAATGGTGACTACACTCAAATTGCTAAAATTTAAAAGTGTCTCAAACTAAGAGTTATGAGATGTGAGAAGCAATGTGTGAACGTTGGAGCAGAAAATATGGTGAGCTTTAAAGAGTTGATAAATCAACAACATTTTGAATATGATCCTAGATGAGCTATGAGTAAGTGTAAAGCTTTCAGGTGTTTGTGGAAGACTTAGTTGGTTCTAAGATCTTATGTTTGGCTAGTGTGATGTGATCTAGTGAGTAATTTTGGTGTAAGCAAGTCTGAGTTGTGCATCAGTGGTCACGGATCCTATGGTTCCCTGCTGGGAGGGATCCGGTCAGTTATAATGTAGGGATCCGCCTACTGCAGATCAGAAGGCATTTAGCAAATGTGCAACTTTGCACTTTGTAGCAAATGCCTTTCCTATTTGTTTCTATAGGGACTAAATTCAAGAGCACAACACATATAAGGTATAGCAAAGTAGGAAGAGCTAAAGTTCCTAGAATGAGTGACGACGACCACTCAAGGGTTCATAAAATCTCATTCTTCAAGTTCCTAAGTTAAAATTGTTTAGTGCCAAGATATGGCGATACCTACATACTACAAGCATAGTTTAAAGTGTTACAAACCATTGTTTGAAATTGTTCTTTACAGATTAAGGTCCTATGACCTTACCTCATTTTTCTTCTCCTTCACGTCCTCACCCGTCCTCCACTCTTTATCATACCATATTCACTTCTTCTTCCACAAGAAATTGGCGAAGCACTTGAAGATTCCCTTGGTTTGTTGCCATTTGGGTGATTCATTAGTAATGTTTGGCAATTGGTTAATGTAGTCCAAGGGGTCAAGATCGGTATTTCTGAGTGGGTTGCTACTACTTCCTTCACCTCCTCCTTGTCTCTCCCTTTCATCCGAGGAATCCGTGGGTGGGTGAGGCCTCTTTCCTTCCACCATAAACCTTGTTGTTCTACTCTCGGTTACTGGTACCATAACTTTGTTGCAAAATCTATGATCATAGGATTGTGGAGAAGGATCTAATGCAAAGATGAATTTAGCAAGACGGGTTAGGAGCATTGCGTACGGGAGTACCATTTTGTCCATGCTTCTTACACTTTCCATTCTTTTGATCATGTAGTAAGCAACGTTGAAACGAGTCTCGGTCACTAGGCAATAGATCATGAAGCTTAGACAAGCGTTGGGGTGATCCTTGTTTCCAACTAGACACACCACATTCTCCCTCACTACATTCTCCCATTTCCTATACAATACATACATTTCCGAAAGCTCCATTTGGAAAGGATCCCTATAGATCACCTTCGAGTTCCTAGTGACTCTTGATGGTGATGCTCTTGGCATGAACACGGTGTCCCTCACCGTGGTTGCTTCCGGGATCATGGAGTGGTAGATAGCATGATGATCAACCATTGAGTGTAGTTCTTCCAAAGACCATTCATTGTAGTAACCTAGAGGGTTTGATCACAATTTTGCTCTCATAATCTTTGTTGAATTCAAGAAATGTGTTTAATTTGTATTAACAATGTTAATTCTTTGATTTGGATTATCTTAGAAAACAATGTGGTGACAAATTATGATAAACCCATTTGAACCCAACTCTTAAAGATGAAGAAATTGTAATCCTAGAAATCAAGGAATTTAAATTAACAATGTAGTGAAGATTATACTTACACAAGTGATTGTTAAGCTTGAGAGAAATGATCAAATTGCTCCTTTGAACAGTAACTGAGTTCTTGTTCGTGAGTCTTTGAGGTGAATATAATTGTGGAACATCCACAATGATAAATCTTTAACTTATGCTGTCTTCTGTTGCACGGATCCCGCGGATCCCTCTCATTTGGGATCCGGCTAGTGTAAACGCAGGGATCCGGCATGACAGCAAAAATCAGCTCAAACATTCCTTGATAACTTTGGTTTGGGAGTTCTAAAACTCCTAGTGTTTTGATGTTAAGGCTCTAAAACTTGTGATTTAAGGTTTTGAAGATTTAATACTATTCCTATTAGACGTGGTTCCCTTTTTAAGAATTAGTCATAATTCTTGGGAAGTTTTTCAAACATTATAATAAAATCCCATTTTATCATAATATAAGAAGTTTCACATGGATATTTATTGACATAGATGAGGTGTCAATAAGCCCTTTGTGATGATTAATGATGGAGGCTATCGAATAACCAAGATATCATTATTACGAGTTGGTAGTGTAGTCTATACAAATTAGTCGAAGAATACTATTCTTGATGATGACTTTAATATAGATAACTACTTAAGTAATTACTAATAGATATAAATCATGCAACTAAGATTTTAACAATAATAAAATCAAAAGTAAACTATTAGCGATCATACCTTTGCTAAATATTCTTTTTAAGAAAAGAAGTATTTAGATGAAATGCTTTGTGATCTTCTTGGAATCTCCAGATTCATAATGTGAGAAGGACAATACTTTGCTAAATATTCTTTTTAAGAAAATAAGTATTTAGATGAAATGCTTTGTGATCTTCTTGGAATCTCCAGATTCATGTTGTGAGAAGGACAATACTAAACAAGGAAAATGTTATGATTTTTAAAATATGACTTGAAAAAAAAATCCTTCTTTGTAGTTTTCAAACATACACGGATCGTATCAAGTTTTTAAAGTACAACATACTCTAAGAAACTTGGTAACGAAGCTCTGATGCCAATTGTTGAAAACTAGAAGGGGGGTTGAATAGTTTTACCAAACTAAACTTTGTTTTAAAACATTTAGATAACTTATGTCAATCTATTTGGTTGTTTATGTTGGACGTTGATAGATAAATATATAAACGTGTAATGAAAGATAAAGAGTAAGAAGCACATAACCACGACACGAGTATTTATAGTAGTTCGGCTACAAGGACACCTTCCTTGCCCTACTCCACTCCCCGAGTCACCTACTCGAGAGTTTGTAAACACTACACGACACCAATCTCCTTATGGCAGAGAAGCCTTCACAACGTCACCTTTTCTTTTTCTGGTACTAGGCTAACCACCGGGTTCTTTCACTCCAAGGTGAACCACACCTATCACAACGTTGCCTACCATTTATTAGGTACTAGGCTAAGCACCTAGTTCCATTACTATGGAGGAACTACTACCCATCACAACACAACACCTAATCTCAAGGAGATCCACTCCTTGTTACAACACCATCAAGGATATCACCATCCTTGGAAATAAACAAATACTTATATGTATAATGATGCACCTCATCGATTATACGACCTAGGCATTCTTCCCTAATGCCACTTGATTTGATTCTTAGGCATCCTTCACTAATTCCTTTGACACAACGCTTAGCACCTTTCACTAATGCCTTCGTCTTGACACCTTTAGCATTCTTCACTAATGCTTTTGACACGGACGTTTAGCATCTTTCACTAATGCTTTCGTCTTGACTCTTTCGGCATCCTTCACTAATGCCTTCAACACAACATCTACGGAGGAAGAAAGAACTATCAACAAGAGAACCTCAGTTGTCTTGATGATGACGAAGTATGGCAACTCATGGACTTGAGCTTGCTTGACTTCAAGAAGTGGTGATCTCACCTTTAAGAGGAACCTAGAGAATCACACAAAAACAAAAGACAAACTACATAGAAAGATCCCTTAGGATCAGTGGTTAGAGAAGTACAATACTTGGAGAAAGTATGTGTGAAAGTGGTGAGCCAAAAGGAAGAAATGACTTACTATTTATAGAGGAGAAAGTTCACTGTTCCCCGGATCCCACGGATCCTTCCCACAAGGGATCCGACTAGCGTAAAGCCAAGGATCCGTGGGACGATCCTCTTTGCCCATGGGTATTTTTGGTTATGGGTCATGGGTCATGGGTTGAACCATGGGTTTCTTTCTAGATACAATGTATCTCTAGAATACAATGAACCTAGTTAAGTGGTTTGGACAAAACCATGGGTTATGGGTCAATACCATTTGTTAGTTTTTACCCATTTTAGTATATACTTAGTTAAGTATATGTTAGCTCAATATGTAAACACTAGTTGTTGTACATATGTATCTCTAAATCATAAAATCACTCATACTTGTTTTAGTGTTTTATGTGAAAATGTAAGTGTGTTAGAAAACTATTGGCTCAAACAGTTTACGTATTTTATTTGTTTCGTTAAAATGATTTTACGTTTGTTATCGACAAAACATTAGAAGATCGTAAAATATAAATAAACGTTTTTACGGCTTATTTGTATTAACACGCCGAGTTATCGAAAGGTACCAAGGTTTATGTATAAACTTGGCTTTGTTTTATAATGCATGACATAAAGGGGTGTCCTATGATTTTAGGTAACCGCTTTGTTAATGTCCCACGATTCCTATCTTGCCGGAAAAGACTTGATAGGGTTGTGAACGTGGGTTTGACTTGGTCTTATGAAACCTTTGCATTAATATCTTTGAAGAGAATACCTCGAAGGGCTTAGGCCTTCGATTGGTGATTCCCAATTGGTAACCATATCATAGATGAATGGTTTTACACCAAAGAACATTTTTGGAGGTTTGCCAAGTATGTCGGAATGTAGCTCCGAAGTGAGTATGAAGGAGAGACCTTCAAATTGAATGGAGGGTATATCATCAAGCCCCTCGGTCGAAAGTGATGCGTATACTTCGAATGTAATGCTTTCGACTTAAGAGAAATATTTCCTTGTGATAAATCGAACAAGGATTAATCGTTAAATAATATAGACCTCGAAGGTCGTATATTTTGTATGTATACGAAGCTTATAAGCTTCATTGAAATAAAGTGGTAGTCCTTGGACAATTTACTTTCTGTTATCTAGGTTGCGGCCTTCCTTCAGACAATGTTTCAGACTTATCTTCCAGGCTATGGCCTTATGCTAGGTGTGCTAGAAAATATTTAATATATATTTAATATCTACAGTTAGAGACTATGTCTTGATTTTGATTTGATGTTGATTCTTCTCGTACGTTTCATATGCACGTAACTTATTTTACAACCTAAGGCGTATGGTAGATACATAGCCTCATTGTGTGTAAAATTCTGCACCAAGAATATAGCAATCGTAAAATTTACTTGCTGACAGAGGGTCGCGACCCACTCCGTCTTCATCCTTTGGGTAGCATAAGGCTTGGAATACCTTAAGACCACTTAGGAAAGTTAATGTGAAGTTTAGATGTATGTTAAGCATATGAGCAAGACTTATTGTTTGTCTTTTTACGTCCCTTCGACATTGAAACTTATAAAACGACTTGGCTGACAAATCTTTGTTGTATTAGAATGAAACAAGAGATTTGAGGGAAAATATGTCATAAGCAGAGGCTTAATAAAAGATGGTTTATAGTGCTCTTAATAAACATCAAAAGTTTCATATGTAGATAATCTGATTTGTAGTGAAACAGAGGCAATATAACGTATTAGTTTCATAGAAAACATACCAAATAGACAAAGGGTATCCTCCGTCATTAATGTATGGTCTCTGTTCACCTTGTGGTAAACATTTTGCGAAGGAAGGTTCTGGCCCTACTTGAGTGTACCATTATGTGCCCCAATTTCTTAAATGAATCCGTGCGAAGGTTACAATGGAGGTTGCCATAGAGACTGGAACAGAGGGCTAGTGATTTCAATCCTTCTTCTTAGGAAAACCCATGACGAAGACTGCAACAGAGACTTCTTCTCAAAATGAACCCGAACAGAGGCTCCTACGAAGGTTATTGAACCTTCTCTCCAAAACAGAACATAACAGAGGTTGCTACGGAGACTGCAACGGAGGCTCTTATGAAGGCTATTGACTTTAAACCTTCTTCTCAAAATGAACCCGAACAGAGGCTCCTACGAAGGTTGTTGAGTTTGAACCTTCTTCATCAAACGAACCCAAACAGAGGCTGCTACGGAATTGAGCCTCTTGACCTTCAAAAGCCGGAAAATAAGCAAAAACCATCAATCAAGGAACCCCCTATCTTAGAATTGAAATATCTCCCAAGTCATCTAGAATATGCCTTCCTTCAAGGAGCGGATCAACTCCCTGTTATCATAAGCTCATCCCTAACCACTGAACAAAAAGGGAAGCTCTTAGAAGTTCTAAGAGAGTAAAAGGGACTAGGGGTGAGCGCGGTTCCGGAACCGCACGGAACCAACCCGGAACCGCAAGAACCGAGAACCAAAATCCTCATAATTTAGGAACCGAGAATCGGACCGCAGAACATGTTTCGGTTCCGGTTCGGTTCTCGGGTTCGGTTCGGATATTTCGGTTCTACCCGATTAGAACCGCAAATTTTTAAAACGTGTTATAAAGGACCCGTGTATATAAATATCTTGATCATGCATGTGCATGTTATCACACTCAGCTCTTACTAACTTTTACTATCTTGATCATGCATATAGTGAACTAGAAAGTATTTGTTTTGTTATCTTGCTAACTTTTACTCCGTATTTAATTTTCGTATCAGGTTCAAAATGAACCTCACGTTAGAATTAAGTGTTGTACCATTGAACCATTTTTTATGGACTTTGACTGGTTTGAGAAAGTGAAAAATAAGCAAAATTGGTTAATCTACTTGATCTATAATCTTGTTTAATTTAGTCATTTCATACAAACTTATGACGTTTTCTGATCACATTATCACTTTGAACGTGTTACCTTTGAGGCTATGAAATAGTCTTCATGTAAACTGAAATTCTTTAAATACGTAAAGTGGGTCTTAAATTTGGGTCATCAAAGTCTGAACAACTCTTTATGATCTTGTCATTTTACCTTTTCCATATGATTTTTGTTTTGTCTATACCATTAACGATACAAGTATACAACCAATGTATTGTTGCCTCTCTTAATATCTATGGGCTCAGGTGACCCATAAACCAAACATTGTGTGATCAAGTCCCATGGTGGATACTATGTGGATTAATTTAAAAGGTATACCATATGTTAGATTGGGGAGTACATATGTCTTTGTTGTTTAAAAACCACATCTCTTGGTAAGTTGTTGCGTAATAGTTAGAATAAATATAGCTTCATATTCTACAATAAAAACCAAATAAATGATTGACATTTTGAAATCGTGCGGTTCCTCGGTTCCGGAACCGATACTCGCGGTTCCGGACAGAACCGAACCGAGAACCGAAATTTGCAATATTTAAGAACCGAGAACCGGACCGCGGCTCCTAAATGCGGTTCGGGTTGGGTCGGTTCCGGTTCGGTTCTCGGTCCATTTGCTCACCCCTACAAGGGAGTGATCGCAAGGAGTGTTGCTGACATGTAAGGGAATTGACTCTAATTTTTGCACTCATAAAATTCTTATGGAGGAGGACTACAAACCAACCGTTCAACCTCAAAGAAAAGTAAACCCCAATATCAAAGAGGTGGTGAAGAAGGAGGTCATCAAGCTCCTCGATTCTGGCTTAATTTACCCCATTTCACATAGCCCCCTGGGTCAGCCCAGTCCAAGTGGTCCCAAAAAAGGGAGGAATGACTGTTGTGATGAATGAGAAAGGTGATTTAGTTCCTCAAAGAACGGTCACAGGCTTGCATGTATGTATCAACTATAGAAAATTAAACGATGCCACTCGAAAATATCACTTTACTTTACCATTCATCGATCAAATGCTCGAAAGGTTGGCTGGGCATGAATACTATTGCTTTCTTGACGGTTTCCAAATCCCCATTGCCCCTGACGATCAAGAGAAAACTACTTTCACATGCCCCTACGGGACTTTTGCATACAAACGAATGCCTTTCGGGCTATGCAATTCCCCCGCCACCTTTCAACGATGTATGATGGCTATATTCCATGAATTGATTGAAGCTAGCATGGAAGTCTTCATGGATGATTTTTCGGTGTTTGAAAATTCCTTCGACCTTTGCTTATCCAACCTTAGGAAGATGTTACAGAGGTGTGAGGAAACCAACCTAGTCTTGAACTGGGAAAAATGTCATTTCATGGTAAGAGAAGGGATTGTCTTGGGACATAAAGTCTCCGGGAATGGGATCGAGGTCGATAGGGCCAAGATAGAGGTGATATCCAAAGTACCATATCCTACCACCGTTAAGGCTATTCGAAGCTTTCTTGGTCATGCAGGCTTCTATAGGAGGTTTATTAAGGACTTTTCAAAAATTTCCCGACCAATGACACAACTTCGCGTCAAAGATGCCCCTTTTGACTTTTAAGAGGAATGTAAGGAAGCGTTCAATCGCCTAAGGAAGGATCTTACACAAGCTCCTATAATGGTTACTCCTGATTGGTCCCAACCATTCGAGATCATGTGCGATGCTAGTGATTATGCTGTAGGCGCCATTTTGGGCCAAAGAAAGGAGAAGCATTTTTAGCCAATCTATTGTGCTAGCAAGACCATGAATGTGGCACAAGAGAACTACACAACCACCGAAAAAGAGCTTTTGGCTGTGGTTTTTGCCTTCGATAAATTCAGGCAATATCTTGTTCTCTCCAAAACTGTCATCTTCACCGATCATTGCGCCCTACGATACTTGTTCTCCAAACAGGATGCAAAACCCCGACTTATTAGATGGATTCTCTTACTTCAATAATTCGACATTGAAATACGAGATAAAAAGGGGGCTGAAAATCTTGATGTTGACCATCTCTCGCGATTGGAAAACCAAGACTTAGAGAAATTAGACAATGACGAGATTCGTGACTCCTTTCCTGAGGAACAGTTAATGGCATTAAGGATGTTGAGCCATGGTATGTGGATTATGCTAACTATCTATCCAGTAGGATCATGCCAAATTACATGACTAGGCAAGAAAAGAAGAGATTCTTCACTGCGCTAAAATACTATTTTTGGGACGAACCCTTTCTATTCCACATGTGTCCTGATCAGATCATCTGACGTTGTGTTGCAGGAAGGGAGATTGATCGGATTATAAGAGAGTGTCACACGGGACCATCTGGGGGGCATCACGGTATAAATGTCACGGCACGAAAAGTTTTTGATGTCGGATTCTACTGGCCTACTGTATTCCGCGACGTTAAGAGGTTAGTTAAAATGTGTGATGCATGCCAACGATCAGGAAACATCTCAAGAAGGGATGAGGCACCTCAAACTACATCCAAGTCTGCGAAATATTCGATGTTTGGGGTATCAATTTCATAGGACCATTTCCATCATCCAGAGGAAATGAATACATTCTGGTTGCCATTGATTATGTGTCCAAATGGGTGGAGGCACAAGCCCTTAGGTAATGATGCAAGGGTAGTTATTAATTTTCTCAAGAAGCTCTTCGCACGATTTGGGATTCCCAAGGCATTGATTAGTGACAGAGGGACCTATTTTTGCAATGCTCAAATGGAGAAGATAATGAAGAAGTATGGTGTTCCGCACAGGTTCTCTATGGCATATCATCCCTAAACAAATGGGCAAGTAGAGAACACAAATAGGGCATTAAAGCGAATACTTGAAAAAACGGTCCACCAGAACATAAAAGATTGGTCATTCAAACTAGATGAGGCACTCTGCGCATTCAGAACAGCTTATAAAACGCCCATCGGAACAACCCTTTTTCACTTAGTGTATGGGAAAGCATGTCATCTCCCTATTGAGCTTGAGCAAAAGGCATAATTTTCACTTAAGGCTTGTAATATGGATTATTCAGAGGCAGGGTCAAATAGGTTCTTGCAGCTTCAAGAGCTAGACGAACTAAGACTCGAGGCCTATGAGTCCTCAATCACATACAAAGAAAGGGCGAAACGATGGCATGATCAACGAATAAAGAGTCCTAAAGATTTTGTGGAAGGAGATAAGGTGCTCTTATATAATTCAAGGTTGAGACTATTCCCGGGAAAACTCAAATCAAGATGGTATGGGCCCTTTTCAGTAAAGAGGAAAATGAACAATGGAGCCGTTGTATTGATAGATAATGATGGAAGAGAGTTTACCGTGAATTGACAACGTGTGAAACATTATCAAATGGACAATAACGAACTAATCAATGATGAAGATATTGTTTTGGAAGATGAGACGACGTAGGAGCACGACTTCGAGTCTAGCTACAAGACTCATAAATAAAGAAAAGCGCTTCGTGGGAGGCAACCCATGCTTAATTGTTTCCTTGTTTTGTTTTTCAATTTTTGTGTGTCTTATATCTTTTTCATTGTTGTTTATTCTCATGTTAGACTTTGTGAAAATGCTTTATTTTATCTTTAACCTCGTCTTAATTATATATAAAGGTATTTTACAAAAAGATAAGTGTAGGGAAGATCACATAAGTTTTGAAGAACATGAACATGAGAATTACAATTAGTGAAATTGATATATATGTGTGTTTGTTAGAGTCAAATGGTTGTATCAAGTTATAATGGATGTTTTGCAGGAATTTTTCCAGGTTTTAATGATGTAATTTTTCCAGAAAAATGCAGCATACCACTTTCTGTCAGGACAACCTGACAGCGTCAGGATTAAAGCCTGACGAAGTCACGCTATGTAGAAACAGATTACTCAGTTTTTCATTTTCTGTGCAACTTATAAATTTTTGGAAATTCCCAGGTCTTAATTTTTCAGAAAAACTGCAAACATCCATTTCACAAGCATTATATCTTACTTGATTTCTAGTGCAGTTGTGTGTCATATATAGTTTTACCGCTGATTTTACGTGAAGGTTTCGTTTATTTTCTTATAAGTATGCAGGTTATATTGGGCAAGAAGAAGAAACACAAATTGGATGAAGCTTATTACTCATGCGTTCTTCTTGGAAAAGAATTTAACCGCAACTTCATACATATCCTACCGAGCTAATCAGGGGAGTACTAGTTTCTTTTCCTTACTTACCTTCCTTTATCATAACTTTGATACTTTCAGGGAACATTGGGGACAATGTTCAGTTTAAGTGTAGGGAGGGAGAATAAAACGAAAACTTATAAACTATTCACTCACTTGATAATTTGTCTTGTCCTTGGTAATTTATGTAATAAACTATGAGAAATATTCGTTAGGGCAAGTTTAACACCAAATTAAAAAAAATTATGACATTTACGAGCTAAACTTTAGTCTTAATAAAGCGTCTCATGGATAGGAATTATATGACTAGCACAAAAACCATTTACCACTCAAATTCCACCCCAAAAATGTAAGGTTCACCCCTAGATCTTTAGGAATAAAAGCATTCACCTTTAATGCTTAGAGAGTGTACCGGTAGTATAATAGATTCTAGAACTTGTTTTGTGATGCATTCCGAGATAGCTAGTGAGACTACACTTGTGTAGTTAGGAGTAACTAAGTGATAAGAGGCATTAGGATAACCCTTGTTTGAAACCTGTATTATAATTAAATCTTCCACATCGGTTGAGTAATTACCCCACACCCTTGCGATGTACTCATCTTTAGTACACGATACCCCTAGTTAACCCCTCAGAGCCTATCCTTTTTGCGGTTCTTGTGATGTTTCGATTTTCCAGAATATCAATGAAGAGCATTGTTTACAATCCACCCCCAAATGTACACCCAAATTGCCTTAGCCTACCTTGTACGCACTCAACTTTAGTGCATTATTGTTATCATTACTAAACCCTTAGTTCAAATATCTAGTTACCTGCATGGTTTCTAAGTCGAGTCATATCTTTTGTACACTGTTTTGGGACGATTGGGACTCATGGGTAAAAAACGTAATATTTTATGGAGTAACGGGAAAGAACAAAAAATTCAAATTCCCTTTTGTCAATTAAATACTCCAAGTGTTTTGATCTTTTCAAATGGGTCAATTAGTGTTAGCGAGATAAAACCTCGAGTGGTTGGTGGAATTAGTGGAATTTGCCATCTCTCGAGGGGTTCGTTTAGGGGCTCTCTTTTGCCTCTCAATTAGATAATAGATCCTTCTTTCAAGAGCACTCATTTGCTCTTCAGTGATGGAAGGTTCTTTAGGAATCGATATGGCATTGATCACCTTGACGGGGGTTTCATGGGATTCACTCCAATTTTCGTAGCTTTGATTGGCAAGCTCTTCAATAATATCCCATGACTCTTCTTCGTTGGAATTGCTAAGTCTTCCATCGATGGCTCGATCAATGGATTGTCTTGTGATGAAGTCGGTATGGTCATAGAAGATTTGGATTTGAAGCCAAAGATCGATGCCATGATGAGGGACTCTATGGAGTAGGTCCTTGAATCGAGTCCATGCTTCGTAGAGAGATTCACTTTGACGTTGTTGGAACGTCAAGATGTCTCGTCTAAGCTTAGTAGTTCTCCCCGGCGGGAAAAATTGAGAAAGGAAACGAGAGGTGAGATCATCCCAACTTGAGATGGAGCCGGCGGGAAGTCGCTCAAGCCAATTACTAGCTTGGTCCCGTAGAGAAAATTGGAAGAGACGCAGACGCGTGGTCTCCCGAGTAGTAGCATCGAGGTCGATGGAATCGACAATTTTAAGGAAATCCTTAAGATGTTGATTAGGATCTTCGGAACGAAGTCCATAGAATGCACATCCGTTTTGCACCAACCGGATGGTGTCGGATCGCAGGGCCGTAGTTTGGGCTTGGTCGGGAAGCTCAATGGTGTTCCTATAGCATAAGTGGCTTGGTCTCGAGTATTCACCAAGAGTACGGCCTCTTGGTGGGTCATTTGGTGGTGGGTTGATGAGTGGTGGTTGATTATCACCTTCTATGACGAAAAGTGATGGGATTACTAACTAAGGTTACAAAGAAGGGGGTAGACTACGAGGAAGCTAAAAATGGGAAAAAAGCTTACTTGATAGGAATCAAGCAAGGAAACCTAAACGAAGTGTAAATCTAACTAGCTATTCTATTCCCCAGCAGCGGCGCAAAAAACTTGATACGCGTACAACGCGCGTTCGGGGTCAAAGGAACTTCCTTTTCGTCGAGCAAGTTTTTCAATACCCTAAGCAGTGAAACTAATCGTTGTAGTGTAGTATTAGGGTAAGCCTCGGGAATTGATATCGTTCTCTAGGGGAATAGGAATGCTAGTGAGAAATTACTACGCTAAGGTTGGGGTTGTGGAAGATTATTTTTTTTTATCTTTTTTATGTTTTTTAGAAAATTGAAAGGTACGAATCTCGGGGTATTGGATTTGGGGGTTGGTATTTCTACCGATTACTCTACTATTATCTAATTATCTAATTATCTAAACTAAGGTGTGTGTAGTCTATGTCTATTGTTGTGTGCTCTTATGATGATTAAAAATGTGTTTACTTAGATGTTATTACTCCCTAGTTATCTCCTATTGATGGTTGAATTGTCACGTCCTTATTCTTAACGCGTTGTGTTTTTAAGGTCGTAGGGTATGCGTTTATCCCTAACTCTTTGAAGCTACCTAAGGTTAATGACTACGAAATCTCTAGGATTCATAAACTTAACACTAAGGTTATCTTTGGATATTTAGTCTACAATTCCACTAGTAACGATAAGCTAAGGTTCAACAAAGACTACTCAAGCATTAATAACACAACGAATGACCTATCACAATACTAGGTCAATCACAATTAAGATAAGAGACAACCAATCAATATTCAATAACTAGGTTTCATATTATCTAAGCAATCACACAAGTAAATTAGCCAGACATGGAGAACATGCAAGAATACACACAAACAATTGAAGATATGATTGAATCAATGAAGTAAAACACTTATCTTGTTGTAAAATAGGGTATGGAACCCTAAGATACTGCCCAAGACAACCTTGGTTCGGTTTAGGTTTTTGCTCCACAAAACTACCTCTCTAAAACTGAAAAATTCGGATTCTATATATAGTGTTACAAAATGCGACGGCGTCACTCTTTAATTGTGACGCTGTCGGGTCGCCGCCATTAGGGTTTCGTCTTGGCCACGTCAACTCTGTGACGGCATCACCTTATGCTCGTGACGCCGTCAGCTTCAACCTCTGATGCCGTATGGATCCAAATCTAGGCCGTGTGAGTTGTGAGGCCCTACTCTTTTAAACATGATGCCGTCACTTGTAAATTAGCAATATGGCTACTGAGTCATCTCAAGATGTGTCGCGACGGCGTCGCAGTTAAGCAGTGACGCCGTCTGATAAGGTTTTAAAAGGTACCTTTTTGAGGGGTCATTTAAGCCCTTATTCGACCACTTTTGTATCCGTTATTGCTTAATATCGTTCCTTTTCACTTTTTAGGTCTCTTGAAGGCAAAATGCTGGAATGATGCTTATTTGGACGAAAAGGCGCGAATATACGAAGAAAATGGCCAAAGTCAGAATCGAGACACTCAAAGCTGCTGAAACATAAGGCGACGGCGTCACTGCATATCTGCGACGCCGTCGGGAAGGCATTTTGCGACGGCTCAGAGGCGAAATTGCATGTTTTCAAGGGACGACGTCAGGTTCTAAAGGAGTAGGCCGTCGTTACTCAGACGGCCTAGATGCAGCCAAGACGGCGTCAGAGCTGAAGGGGACGGCGTCACAGTCATAAGGTGACGCCGTCGAAAGGTTTACGTGGCCAAGACGAAACCCTAATGACGGCGACACGACGGCGTCACGAAACATAAGGTGACGCCGTCGCAGATGTAATCTTATATATAGAATCCGAATTTTTCAGTTTTGTGTGTAGTCTTTTGGAGTAAAAACCTAAAACCGAACCAAGGCTTTCTTGTGCAGTATTTTAGGGTTCTAAACCCTATTATACATCAAGATAAGTATTTACTTCATTAATTTAATTATGTCTTTGATTATTTGTGTGTATGCTTGCATGTTCTCCATGTCCGGCTAATTTATTTGTGTGTTTGCTTAGGGAATATGAAACTTAATTATTGAATATTGATTGGTTGATACTTATCTTAGTTGACTAATGATCTAGAGTGCGCTAGATTATTCGTTGTGTACTTAATGCTTGACTTTTCTTTGTGAACTTTAGAATATAATTATCTAGGTAATTGTAGGATAAAGTATTCAAGGACAACCGTAGAGTAGGCGTCTATAAATCACTAGAGGATTTGTAAACAAGACCCTTTGGTAAATTCAAAGAGTTAGGGAAACAAGCACGCCCTATAGCCTTAGAATCACAACGCAACTAGGAATAAGGACGTGACAAATCAACCATCAATAGGAGATAATTAAGGAGTAGTAAAACCTAAGTAAACACATCTTTAAACTATCATACGAGTACACATCAATTAGACATAGACTATCACAACCTTAGCTTAGATAATTAGATAATAGTAGAGTAATCGGTAGCAATACCAACCCCCCAAATCCAATACCCGAGATTCGTACCTTTTCATTTTCTAAAAAAACATAAAAAGATAAAAAATAATCTTCCTCAACCTCAACCTTAGCGTAGTAACTTCTCACTAGCAATCCTATTCCCCTAGAGAACGATATCAATACCCGTGGCTTACCCTAATTACTACACTACAACGATTAGGTTCACTGCCTAGGGTGTTATAAAACTTGCTCGAAGAAAAGGAAGTTTCCTTGACCCCGAACGACGCGTGTAGCGTTATCAAGTTTTTGGCGCCGTTGCCGGGGAATAGAATAGCTAGTTAGTAGTCCACCTCGTTTAGGTTTCTTTGCTTGATTCCTATCAAGTAAACTTTTTTCTCATTTTTAGCTTCCTCGTAGTCTATCCCCCTTCTTCGTGACCTTTGTTCGTAACCATTTTCATTAACTATTCCGTTAGCCGTTATGGAGAACGCGAATCTGCCAAAACTGTTACCCAATCAACGAAATCCACTACATAATCTACCCTTTCCACTCCAAAATGAGATCTTGAGGTTCCAGCAATATCATGATGAATCCTTTCCTGAGGCGTGGACTCGAATTAAATATTTATTACAAAAAGTCCTTTATCATGGTATTGATTTACTGTTTCCACTACAATTCTTTTACACTCGTATCGCCCACGAAACCCAAAGGAGACTTGACTATGTAACGGATGGGGATATTTGGGGACGTGGTGTTCGAAATGCATGGGAAACCTTTGAGATTCACGCCCAATTTAGAAGTGGAACATGGGACCCAAAAAACGAATATTTAGACCTATTTTCAATTTGGAAACTTCGGTCGGAAAGGTTGTTTAGGAAGAAGATGATTAGAGTTGAGGTACCAAGGTGCATGTCATGGTTAGGCGCTACCACAGTACAAAATGAATACATAGGTGATCTTGATAAGATGGAGGATAGAGTAGAAAATCCAATCCCATCGGATAACCCACAAGTCCTACCATCACTTGAGGAACACACATCGCCTATAACTTACCCGGAAGAAGTAGAAGAGACTATAGGAACCCCGATTGATAGAGAACCTTTGGACCAAACGCCACTAGAGAATGTAGGTTTAGATGCTTGTTGTCGTGACCTCTCTCTTAGTCCTAGGGAAGTTCCTAATTTTGATGAACCGGAGCCTCAACCAAAAACCTTACCCAATGTTCCGTCTTTAGATGTGAATCTTGGAATTGAATTAGGCCCCAATCCACCCATCAAAATAAATAGTCCGGGTAGTTGCTTGATAAAGGTGGTAGATTCTAGGCCATGTAGAGTGGAAGCTAATATAGGAGTAACCCATGACCTTACACACTTATATCACCCATTCATGGTTGATAACAAGAAACACTATGGGTTTAAACCGGGTTTATTAGGTCAAGATGGATCCTTAACTAAGAATCTTTTGAAGTTAATAGAAGATGATCCATTTTTAGGAGGGAGATTTGATTCACCCACTACACCAATAGACTTAGGTAAGGTTATAATGAATGGAGCACACTCCTTTGAGCATATAAATCACCCATCACCCTCTCCTCACGTAGCAAATTTCCACCCTAAGGGTGTGTATTGCTACTATCACCCGCACTTAAACTTAAGTGTAGGAAAAACTTCCCCTTTATCTGTTAAATAAGGGTAGAGTCAGGCTCGTGACTCGAACAAAAACAAGCGCTTCTTGGGAGGCAACCCATGTGTATTTGTTTTTCATTTTCATTTATGTGTCGTATGTCTTCTATTAATTGTTTATTCTCATGTTTGAATTTGTAAAAATGATTTATTTTGTCTTTAACCTCATCTAAATTACATATAAAGGTATTTTACATAAGGGATAAGTGTAGGGAGGATTACACACGTTTTCATAAGAAACGTGAACATGAGAATAACAATTAACTAAAAGATATATATGTTTGTTTGTTCGAGTCAAATGCTTGTATCGAGTCATAATGGATGTTTTTGCAGAAGTTTTTCCAGAATCTAAAGATGCAAATTTTCCAGAATTTTTTCCAGAAAATCGCAGACCAGTTTTTGTCAGGATAACCTGACGGCGTCAGGATTGCAACCTGACGGCGTCAGGAAGGAATAAAAACATCAGCTTACTTTTTCTCGTTTTCTGAGCTACTTGTAAAATTTTGGAATTTTCCAGATCTTAACTTTCAAAACAAATTCTGTAAACATCCATTCCACAAGCATTATATCCTAGTTTAAATCGAGTCTTATGTATATTATTACCGCCGATTTTACGCGAAGGTTTCGTTTGTTTTCTTCTAGTGTGCAGGTTTAGTTTGTCAAGAAGAAGTTACACAAGTTTGGAAGGAGCCTTTCACGCAAAAACTCTTCTTGGAAAAGATTTAACCACCACTTTTCACGGATCCTACCGAGCTAATCAGGGGAGTATTAGTTTCTTTCGTTTTTTTTACCTTCTATTATCATAACTTTGATACTTTCGGGGAACATTGGGGACAATGTTCAGTTTAAGTGTAGGGAGGGAAAATAAACGGGAACTTTGAAACTATGCTTATCCTTGACTGTTTGCTTTGTCCAAGTGTATTTGTGTAATAAACCATGAGAAAATGTAGGTTAGGGTAATTTTAGCCAAATTTAAAATTTTTTCATGACGTATAAGAGTGGGCCATTAGTCTTAACAAAAGCGTCTCATGGATAGGAAGTTGCATGACTAGCACAAAAACCCTTTACCACCTAAATTCCACCCAAAATGTGAGGATCACCCTTAGATTAGTAGGAATTAAAGCATTCATCTTTAATGCTTAGAGTGTGAACCGGTAGTATATTAGATTCTAGAACTTGTTTTGTGATGCATTCCGAGATCGCTAGTGAGACTACACTTGTGTAGTTAGGAATAACTAAATGATAAGAGGCATTAGGATAAACCCTTGTTTAATACCTGTAATATAATTACTTCTTCCATATCGGTTGAGTAATTCCCCCACACCCTTTGCGCTGTACTCATCTTTAGTACACGATACCCCTAGTTAACCCCTCAGAGCCTATCCTTTTCGCGGTTCTCGTGATGTTTCGGTTTTTCCGGAATATCAATGAAGAGCATTGTTTACACCCCACCCCCAAATATACACCCAAATCGCCTTAGCCTACCTTTATTGCACTCACTTTTAGTGCAAATTTATGTTATCACCCAAAACCCTTAGTTCAATTATCTGGTTGCTTGCATGAGTTGCTAAGTCGAGTCATATCCTTTGTATACAGTTTTGGGATGATTGGGATTTATGGGAAAAGTTAAAGTTTATGAAACATAGGGAAGAGAACGTTAAACTCAAATTCCCTTTGTTTGCATAATAATGTACTCCAAGTGTTTTGATCTTTTCAATTCGGGTCAAATTAGTGTTAGAGTAATAAAAACTCAAGTGTAGGGATGTGTCTATAAATCCCTATCATTTTGATGTACCGTAGAGGATGGTAGAGTAAAAGTGTATGCAAAAAAAAAAAAAAAAAAAAAAAAAAAAAAAAAAAAAAAATCAAAAAAAAATAGAAAAAGAAAAAAAAAGAGTAAAAAAAAAAAAAAAAAACAAAACAAAACCATACGGGCTACCATCCTACATCTATCTTTTAAATTATGTGTGTTTATTTTCGTTGCCTAGAGTTTTAGAGTGTCGAGTCTTGGCTTAGCAACGCCATTCTTCGTATACTTGCAACATAGAGATTTTTGACTATCCACCACTAAATAGCCTATCCCACCAAACCCTTCATTTCCCTACCGTAAGCCTAACATTACAACCCTTTAAAAGACCTCTTTGATAGTCTTTCCTAGGTGCTTACGCCAAAGCGACGGAGGTTTGATCTATTCTCAAGCCTATGGTAATCTATGTACTAGGACCGGTTAATGAGTGTTTATCTTCCATTTCCGATTTGTTATATTTCTTATATACACCCGAGAGAGATGTGAGTATCCAAACACCCCATGTGAGGTGCTAGTATGTAATTTCCGTGCTTGTTATGACTTTTGCGGGGCTTATATGTGTTGTGGACCGTTTTGAATGGATGCTTCATGACCCCTAACTTATAAATTAATTGGCTAAAAGCACATTTGCTTGAGGACAAGCAAATACCAAGTGTAGGGATATTTGATAAGGTTTTAAAAGGTACCTTTTTGAGGGGTCATTTAAGCCCTTATTCGACCACTTTTGTATCCGTTATTGCTTAATATCGTTCCTTTTCACTTTTTAGGTCTCTTGAAGGCAAAATGCTGGAATGATGCTTATTTGGACGAAAAGGCGCGAATATACGAAGAAAATGGCCAAAGTCAGAATCGAGACACTCAAAGCTGCTGAAACATAAGGCGACGGCATCACTGCATATCTGCGACGCCGTCGGGAAGGCATTTTGCGACGGCTCAGAGGCGAAATTGCATGTTTTCAAGGGACGACGTCAGGTTCTAAAGGAGTAGGCCGTCGTTACTCAGACGGCCTAGATGCAGCCAAGACGGCGTCAGAGCTGAAGGGGACGGCGTCACAGTCATAAGGTGACGCCGTCGAAAGGTTTACGTGGCCAAGACGAAACCCTAATGACGGCGACACGACGGCGTCACGAAACATAAGGTGACGCCGTCGCAGATGTAATCTTATATATAGAATCCGAATTTTTCAGTTTTGTGTGTAGTCTTTTGGAGTAAAAACCTAAAACCGAACCAAGGCTTTCTTGTGCAGTATTTTAGGGTTCTAAACCCTATTATACATCAAGATAAGTATTTACTTCATTAATTTAATTATGTCTTTGATTATTTGTGTGTATGCTTGCATGTTCTCCATGTCCGGCTAATTTATTTGTGTGTTTGCTTAGGGAATATGAAACTTAATTATTGAATATTGATTGGTTGATACTTATCTTAGTTGACTAATGATCTAGAGTGCGCTAGATTATTCGTTGTGTACTTAATGCTTGACTTTTCTTTGTGAACTTTAGAATATAATTATCTAGGTAATTGTAGGATAAAGTATTCAAGGACAACCGTAGAGTAGGCGTCTATAAATCACTAGAGGATTTGTAAACAAGACCCTTTGGTAAATTCAAAGAGTTAGGGAAACAAGCACGCCCTATAGCCTTAGAATCACAACGCAACTAGGAATAAGGACGTGACAAATCAACCATCAATAGGAGATAATTAAGGAGTAGTAAAACCTAAGTAAACACATCTTTAAACTATCATACGAGTACACATCAATTAGACATAGACTATCACAACCTTAGCTTAGATAATTAGATAATAGTAGAGTAATCGGTAGCAATACCAACCCCCCAAATCCAATACCCGAGATTCGTACCTTTTCATTTTCTAAAAAAACATAAAAAGATAAAAAATAATCTTCCTCAACCTCAACCTTAGCGTAGTAACTTCTCACTAGCATTCCTATTCCCCTAGAGAACGATATCAATACCCGTGGCTTACCCTAATTACTACACTACAACGATTAGGTTCACTGCCTAGGGTGTTATAAAACTTGCTCGAAGAAAAGGAAGTTTCCTTGACCCCGAACGACGCGTGTAGCGTTATCACCGTCCCCTTCACTTCCAGCAGCTTGAGTGTCTCGATTCTTGACTTTGGCCATTTTCTTCACATATTCACGCCTTTTCGTCCGAATAAGTGTCATTCCAGCAATTTGCCTTCAAGAGACCTAAAAAGTGAAAAGGAACGAAATTAAGTAGTAACGGATACAAAAGTGATCAATTAAGGGCTTAAATGACCCCTCAAAAGTGTACCTTTTAAATCCTTATCAAATATCCCTACACTTGGTATTTGCTTGTCATCAAGCAAATGTGCTTTTAGCCAATTAATTTATAAGTTAGGGGTCATGAAGCATTAGTTTAGAATAATTCACAACATATATAAGCCCCGCAAAAGTCATAACAAGCACGAAAATTACATACTAGCACCTCACAAGTGGTGTTTGGATACTCTCATCTCTCGGGTGTATATGAAATATATCAAGTTGGAAATGGAAGATAAACACTCATTAACTGGTCCTAGTACATAGATTACCATAGGCTTGAGACTAGATCAAATCTCCATCGCTTTGGCGTGAGCACCTAGGAAAGACTATCCAAGAGGTCTTTTAAAGGGTTTTAATGTTAGGCTTACGGTAGGGAAACAAAGGGTTTGGTGGGATAGGCGATTTAGTGGTGGCAAGTCAAAAATCTTTATGTTACAAGCATGCGAAGAATAGCGTTGCTAAGCCAAGACTCGACACTCTAAACTCTAGATAAATTGAAACAAACAAACATAAATTTAAAGATAGATGTAGGATGGTAGCCCGTTTTTTTTACACTTTTTTTTTTTTTTTTTTTTTTTTTTTTTTTTTTTTTTATACACTTTTACTCTACCATCCTCTACGATAGCATCAAAATAATAGGGATTTATAGGCACATCCCTACACTTGAGTTTTTATTACTCTAACACTAATTTGACCTGAATTGAAAAGATCAAAATACTTGGAGTACATTATTACGCAAATAAAGGGAATTTGAATTTAACGTTCCCTTCCCGTCATTTCATAAAATCTAACTTTTCCCATGAGTCTCAATCGTCCTAAAACTGTGTACAAATGATATGACTCGACTTAGCAACTTATGCAAGCAACTAGATAATTGAACTAAGGGTTTAGTATGATAACAATAATGCATTAAAAGTGAGTGCATACAAGGTAGGCTAAGGCGATTTGGGTGTACATTTGGGGGTGGATTGTAAACAATGCTCTTCATTGATATTCCGGAAAACCGAAACATCACGAGAACCACGAAAAGGATAGGCTCTGAGGGGTTAACTAGGGGTATCGTGTACTAAAAATGAGTACAACGCAAGGGTGTGGGGGAATTACTCAACCGATGTGGAAGAAGTAATTATATTACGGGTATCAAACAAGGGTTATCCTAATGCCTCTTATCATTTAGTTATTCCTAACTACACAAGTGTAGCCTCACTAGCGATCTCGGAATGCATCACAAAACAAGTTCTAGAATCTATTATACTACCGATTCACACTCGAAGCATTAAAGTGGAATGCTTTAATTCCTACAAATCTAAGGGCGATCCTCACATTTTGGGTGGAATTTAAGTGGTAAAGGGTTTTTTTGTGCTAGTCATATAACTTCCTATCCATGAGACGCTTTATTAAGACTAATGGCCCACTCCTACATGTCATGAAAAACTTTAAATTTGGTGCCAAAATTACCCTAACCGATATTTCTCATGGTTTATTACATAAATGAAATTGGACAAGGCAAATAATCAAGGATAAGCATAGTTTCAAAGTTCCCGTTTTATTTTCCCTCCCTACACTTAAACTGAACATTGTCCCCAATGTTCTCCGAAAGTATCAAAGTTATGATAATGGAAGGTAATTAAAAACGAAAGAAACTAGTACTCCCCTGATTAGCTCGGTAGGATCGGTGTGAAGTAGTGGTTAAATCTTTCTTCAAGAAGAGTGTTTGCGTTAAAAGCTCCTTCCAATCTTATGTATCTTCTTCTTAATAAATCAAACATGCACACTTGAAGAAAACAAACGAAACCTTAGCGTAAAATCGGCGGTAACAATATATATATGACTCTACTAAACTAGGATATAATGCTTGTGGAATGGATGTTTACAGATTTTCTAGAAAATTAAGACCTGGAAAATTTCAAAAATTTATAAGTAGCTCAGAAAACGAGAAAAAATTAGTAAGCAGTTTCTACTCCTCCTGACGCCGTCAGGTTATCCTGACAGAAACTGGTCTGCGATTTTCTGGAAAAAATTCTGGAAAATTTTTATCTTTAAAATCTGGAAAAATTTCCTGCAAAACATCCATTATGACTCGATACAAGCATTTGACTCGAACAAACACACACATATATATCTTTTAAATAATTGTAATTCTCATGTTCACGTTCTTTTTGAAAACGTGTGTAATCCTCCCTACACTTATCCCTTATGTAAAATACCTTTATATGTAATTAAGACGAGGTTAAAGACAAAATAAAGCATTTTTACAAATTTAAACATGAGAATAAACAATCAATAAAAGATATACGACACAAACAAGCAAATAATTAAGCATGGGTTGCCTCCCATGAAGCGCTTTTCTTTATTTATGAGTCTTGTAGCTAGACTCGAAGTCGTGCCCCTACGTTACTTCATTACCGTCACCTTCTTTCATTACAAATCCTTTATCAAAAGGGCGTAGACGTTGTATGCTTACCGTGGATTCCTTCCCAACGTCGTCTATTATGAGAACGGTTTTATTCAGTAGATTAGTTTCTTTCACCGTATAAGGCCCAAACCATCTTGGCTTATTTCTACCTCTTAATGCTCTTATTCGTGACTTGTACAAAAGTACTTTCTCTCCTTTTAAAAATTCCTTAGGGTTCCTTTGTGTTTGTGGTATTGAGGTAGGATTATTTCCTAACTTTTTATCGCGCCTCCACAATGTTGCATGTAGTCCTTGAACCATGAATTCTCTAAGCCCTTTTTCCCAATCGTTAATTTTCTTCCTAACCATATTGTTAGGGACTTGTGGATTCTCATCCGTAATCTTCTCCATAATCTTAAGAGGATACCTTGGAACAATAGGTATCCTAGCGTATCCCTTGCCACTTTTGAGTATCATGATGCCCTCACCGCATTTGATGGTTGCTTTGGCAGTGGCCAGGAAAGGTGTTCCAAGAATGAGTGGCATGTTTCTATCTTCCTCAATGTCTATAATCACGAAGTCCACCGGATAGACAATATTAGCCACCTCTATTAAAACATCCACTGCTATTCCTATGGGGTAGACATATGTGTGATTTTCTAAGGAAAGTCTAAGATTGGTCTTGGCTGGCTTCTCCCTAGTCAACTTGTTATAGAATGATAGTGGCATTATGTTTACATCAGATCCCTGATCGGCTAAGGCATTTATATTATCAATGTCACCTATGCTACATGGTATCACAAAGTTCCCCGTGGTTTCTCGTTTTTTAGTTACTGGTTTTTTTAGAACCAGCTCATACATAGGTCCCATAGGCATTGTGTCATACTCTTTTTCTGTTATTTTTCCTTCTAGGGCTTTCCTAAGAACCTCATTGTACCTAAAGTTGTTCACTTGGTTAACAATGGTTTTTTTATTAATCTCGTGCTTAAGGTAGTACTCAATGGTCTCGGGCTCATCATTAGTTTCAACCTCCTCCCTTTTGCTTTTCTCAGTCTCCTTCTCCTCATTTGTTCCATCTCCATCAGGCATAATGGAAATGGCGTTAACAAATGAAGTGGGAGGGTGATCATTGCTTCTTACAAGTACCTTTTCGGGAACTTTTGTCTTGGTATACTCTTTTACCAAGTTCATTATCTCCGTCATCTTTGCCTACATTTCCTCCCTTTGCCTATAAACCTCCTCTTCAAATTTTGCTAATCTCTCCGTATGGGCTGCCATGTACTCCCTCACTTGTTCCTTAAAGCTCGGTGAGAGTGGTATTGGAGAAGTAGAACGGAAGCGCCGTTCGGAATTGAGATTTTGTTCACGACTTGGGGATTCAGAGAGAGGTGTTGGGTGGTTGGTGGAATTAGCGGAATTAACCATCTCTCGAGGGGTTCGTTCAGGGGCTCTCTTTTGCCTCTCAATTAGATAATCGATCCTTCTCTCAAGAGCACTCATTTGCTCTTCAGTTATGGAAGGTTCTTTAAGAATCGATATGGCATTGATCACCTTGACGGGGGTTTCATGGGATTCACTCCAATTTTCGTAGCTTTGATTGGCAAGCTCTTCAATAATATCCCATGACTCTTCTTTATTGGAATTGCTAATTCTTCCACCGGCGGCTCGATCAATGGATTGTCTTGTAATGAAGTCGGTATGGTCATAGAAGATTTGGATTTAAAGCCAAAGATCGATGCCATGATGAGGGACTCTATGGAGTAGGTCCTTGAATCGAGACCATGCTTCGTAGAGAGATTCACTTTGACGTTGTTGGAACGTCAAGATGTCTCGTCTGAGCTTAGTAGTTCTCCCCGGTGGGAAAAATTGAGCAAGGAAACGAGAGGTGAGATCATCTTAACTTGAGATGGAGCCGGCGGGAAGTCACTCAAGCCAATTACTAGCTTGGTCCCGTAGAGAAAATTGGAAGAGACGCAGACGCGTGGTCTCCCGAGTAGTAGCATCGAGGTCAATGGAATCGACAATTTTAAGGAAATCCTTAAGATGCTTATTAGGATCTTCGGAACGAAGTCAATGGAATGCACATCCGTTTTGCACCAACCGGATGGTGTCGGATTGCAGGGCTGTAGTTTGGGCTTGGTCGGGAAGCTCAATGGTATTCCTATAGCCTAAATGGCTTGGTCTTGAGTATTCACCAAGAGTACGACCTCTTGGTGCGTCATTTGGTGGTGGGTTGATGAGTGGTGGTTGATTATCACCTTCCATGATGAAAAGTGATGAGATTACTAACAAAGGTCACAAAGAAGGGGGTAGACTACGAGGAAGCTAAAAATGGGAAAAAAGCTTACTAGATAGGAATCAAGCAAGGAAACCTAAACGAGGTGGAAATCTAACTAGCTATTCTATTCCCCGGCAGCGGCGCCAAAAACTTGATACGCGTATAACGCGCGTTCGGGGTCAAAGGAACTTCCTTTTCGTCGAGCAATTTTTTCAACACCCTAGGCAGTGAAACTAATCGTTGTAGTGTAGTATTAGGGTAAGCCTCGGGAATTGTTATCGTTCTCTAGGAGAATAGGAATGCTAATGAGAAATTACTACGCTAAGGTTGGGGTTGAGGAAGATTATTTTTTATCTTTTTTATGTTTTTTAGAAAATTGAAAGGTACGAATCTCGGGGTATTGGATTTGGGGGTTGGTATTTCTACCGATTACTCTACTATTATCTAATTATCTAATTATCTAAACTAAGGTGAGTGTAGTCTATGTCTATTGTTGTGTGCTCTTATGATGATTAAAAATGTGTTTACTTAGATGTTATTACTCCCTAGTTATCTCCTATTGATGGTTGAATTGTCACGTCCTTATTCTTAACGCGTTATGTTTCTAAGGTCGTAGGGTATGCGTTTATCCCTAACTCTTTGAAGCTAACTAAGGTTAATGACTACAAAATCTCTAGGATTCATAAACTTAACACTAAGGTTATCTTTGGATATTTAGTCTACAATTCCACTAGTAACTATAAGCTAAGGTTCAACAAAGACTAATCAAGCATTAATAACACAACGAATGACCTATCGCAATATTAGGTCAATCACAATTAAGATAAGAGACAACCAATCAATATTCAATAACTAGGTTTCATATTATCTAAGCAAACACACAAGTAAATTAGCCGGACATGGAGAACATGCAAGCATACACACAAACAATTAAAGACATGATTGAATCAATGAAGTAAAACACTTATCTTGTTGTAAAATAGGGTATGGAACCCTAAGATACTGCCCAAGACAGCCTTGGTTCGGTTTAGGTTTTTACTCCACAAAACTACCTCTCTAAAACTGAAAAATTCGGATTCTATATATAGTGTTACAAAATGCGACGGCGTCACTCTTTAATTGTGACGCCGTCGGGTCGCCACCATTAGGGTTTCGTCTTGGCCACGTCAACTCTGTGACGGTGTCACCTTATGCTCTTGAGTCGTGACGCCGTCTGGATCCAAATCTAGGCCGTGTGAGTTGTGACGCCCTACTCTTTTAAACCTGATGCCGTCACTTGTAAATTAGCAATTTGTCTACTGAGTCGTCTCAAGATGTGTCGCGACGACGTCGCAGTTAAGCAGTGACGCCGTCCCCTTCACTTCCAGCAGCTTGAGTGTCTCGATTCTTGACTTTGGCCATTTTCTTCATATATTCACGCCTTTTCGTCCGAATAAGTGTCATTCCAGCAATTTTCCTTCAAGAGACCTAAAAAGTGAAAAGGAACGAAATTAAGTAGTAACGGATACAAAAGTGATCAATTAAGAGCTTAAATGACCTCTCAAAAGTGTACATTTTAAATCCTTATCACTAGTATATAATTTCCGTGCTTGTTATGACTATTGTGGCGCTTTTACTTGTTATGAACTATTTTAAATCAATGCTTCATGCCCCCTAACTTATAAATTGATTGGTCAAAAGCACATTTGCTTGAGGACAAGCAAATACCAAGTGTAGGAATATTTGATAAGGATTTAAAATGTACGCTTTTAGGGGGTCATTTAAGCCCTATTTCGACACATTGTATATCCATTACAGCTTAATTTCGTTCCTTTTTACTTTTTAGGTCTTTTGGAAGCAAAATGCTAGAATGAAGCACATTTGGACGAAAAGGAGCAAAAACATGAAGGAATGGCAAAGTCAAGATCGAAGCCACTTAAGACTGATCAGCAGAACCTGATGACGTTCCATCCAAAGGGCGACGCCGTCCCTCTATGAAGACTTGATCAAAACATGCACGAGACGGCTCAGTGAAAATTCTGGTCATATAACCTGACGGCGTCTCGCTTTAAATATGGAGGGAGTCACTCACAGTTTTCACTCCAAACGGCCCAGATCGGAATCAATACGACATCTCAACTAAAAGCCGACGGCGTCACAACTCTAAAGTGACGCCGTCCTGTTAATACAAATAAGCCGTAAAAACGTTTATTTATATTTTACGATCTTCTAATGTTTTGTCGATAACAAAAGTAAGATCATTTTAATGAAACAAATAAAATACGTAAATGGTTTGAACTAATAGTTTTCTAACACACTTACGCTTTCACATAAAACACTAAAACAAGTATAAGTGATTTTATGCTTTAGATATACATATGTATAACAACTATTGTTTACATATTGGGATAACATATACTTAACTAAGTATACACTAAAATGGGTAAAAACAAGTATATACTAAAATGGGTAAAAACAAGTATATACTAAATAGGTAAAAACTAGCAAATGGTTTTGACCCATAACCCATGGTTTTATTTATACCACTTAACCAAGTTCATTGTATCCTTAAGATACATTGTATCTAGAAAGAAAACCATGGAACCCATGACCCATAACCAAAAATACCCATGGGCAAAGAGGAGCGTACCACGGATCCCTAGCTTTGTGCTAGCCGGATCCCTTGTGGTAGGGATCCGTGGGATCCGGGGAACAATAGAGGTTTTTCCTCTATAAATAGTGAGCCATTTCTTCATTGTTTCCTATCCCTTTCAATCCCTTTCTAACACACTTTCTCCCCTGAGTTAAATCTCACTAACCTTAGATCCAAGAGATCTATGTTTGTAGTTTTGTTTTTGTGTGATCTTCTAGGTTCCTCTTAAAGGCAAGATCACCACCTTTGAAGTCGAGCAAGCTCAAGTCCATGAGTTGCCATGCTTCCTCATCATCAAGGCTATTGAAGTCCTCTTGTTGATGATCTCTTTCTTTCTTCAAAGAAGTGTAGTGTTGAAGACATTAGTGAAAGATGTCTCAAGTGTCAAGACGAAGATATTAGTGAAAGGTATCTATCGTCTATAGGATAAGCACTTGTGGTAGGTGCTTAGAAGTCAAGACAAGAAGCATTAGTGAAAGGTGCTTAGAAGTCAAGACAAAGAAGCATTAGTGAAAGGTGCTTAGAAGTGAAGACACAAGGCATTAGTGAAAGGTGTCTTGTAGATCTAGTCAAAGGCATTAGTGAAAGGTGCCTTAGATGTACATTCGATATGGTGTGTTTCGATGTACAAGATAGACTAGTATTAGATCCAAGGATATTGATATCCTTGATGATGTTGTAAAGGAGTAGATCTCCTTAGGGATTAGTCGTTGGTGTAGTGTGGTAGTAGTTCCTCCATTGCAATGGAACTAGGTGCTTAGCCTAGTACCTAATAAAGGGTAGGCGACGTTGTGAAGGTGTAGTTCACCTTGGAGTGAAAGAACTAGGTACTTAGCCTAGTACCTTATAAAGGGTAGGCGACGTTGTGATAGGATTAGTTCTCCTTGGTGTGAAAGAACTCGGTGGTTAGCCTAGCACCGTATAAAGGGTAGGCGACGTTGTGTTAGGTGTGGTTCGCCTTGGTGTGAAAGAACTCGGTATTTAGCTTTGTACCGGAAAAAGGTTAAGCAACGTTGTGAAGGCTTCTCCGCCATAAGGAGATTGGTGTAGTGTTTACGAACTCT
Organism: Chrysanthemum seticuspe; assembly: GCA_019973895.1. NCBI lineage: Eukaryota > Viridiplantae > Streptophyta > Magnoliopsida > Asterales > Asteraceae > Chrysanthemum > Chrysanthemum seticuspe. Next base: position 72,088,134 of record BPTQ01000001.1, read on the forward strand.
CGAGTAGGTGACTCGGGGAGTGGAGTAGGGCAAGGAAGGTGTCCTTGTAGCCGAACCACTATAAATACTCGTGTTGTGGTTTTGTGCTTCTTACCCTTATCTTTTCATTACTTATCTTTATATGCTTGTTTATCAACATCCAACACACACACCCAAATAGATTGACATAAGTTAATCTAAATAGTTTAAAAGGAAGTTTTAATTGGTAAAACTATTCAACCCCCCCTTCTAGTTTTCCACACGTCCCATCGATGACTTGGCCCAGAAAAAACCCTAATGACGGAGACCTGACGGCGTCCCATGCAAAAGGTGACGCCGTCGCGATTGTAAATCTATATATAGAATTCGATTTTTCTATATTTTCAGATGTAGAATTTTAGTGAGAAAACCCTAACTCAGTTGTAGTCTGACTTGGACAGTATTCTAGGGTCTCATACTCTGTTTGACACATCAAGATAAGTTTGTTAATCCAATTTATCATTATGTCTACCCCATATTCGATTGATTGTGTGTATGCTTGCTTGTCTATCATGTCTAGCTAAATTACTTGTGTGTTTGCTTAGATCTATGAAACCTAGTTATTGATTGTTGTTAGATTGTTTCTTGTCTTAATTGAAATTGGCTTAGGAGTGCAACTAGGCTTTTTGGTGTATTTAATGCTTGAGTATGCTTAATGATGATATGGTTCATGGATGAAATAGCTTAGGCTTTCTGACTCCGTGAGTCATATACGAGAGATAACATCAAAGAACTAGGGATTACGCATGCCCTACGACCTTTAGGAATACAAAACGTTAAGTTAAAGGACGTGACAACTCAACCAACTAATAAAAGATAACTAGGGAGTAATACTATCTAAGTGAACACATCTTTAATCATCATACGAGCACACCTCAATTAGACATAGCTATCCGTAGTAATTAGATAATTAGATAATTAGTTAAAGTAGAGTAATCGGTAGAAGTACCACCCCCAAACCAATTGCCCTGAGATTTTACATCAGCTTTCTAAAAAATCATAAAAAAAGATTAAAAAAAAAGAATCATCCTCAACCCCACATTCTCGTCATATATTTCTTACTAGCATTCCTATTCCCCTAGAGAATGATATCAATCCCCGAGGCTTACCCCATACTACACTACAATGATTATGTTCACTGCCTAGGAGGTTGAAAAACTTGCTCGAAGAAAAGGAAGTTTTCTTGACCCCGAACGCGCCTTCCGCGCGCATCAACAACCAATAATTTTGAAGCATCTATCAATTGTGTATCCTGTGTAGCCACGGTTCTCACAAGTAACAGAAGGATTTTTGAGAACTCTAGGTCTGTTATCAACGGCAGACCTATTGTCCACAGATTTAGAGCAAAAGAGGATATCTGACCTTTTGAAGAAACATTTGTTAAGATTGAGTTTTTATGAGATTCTTCTCTAACAATGAGAGAAAAAGCAGTTTTAACATCATGTAGTGGCTCAGTAGTCAGAATATTACTTCTAAGAGTCATATACGCATCATCAAGACCCATTAAAAATGCACTAATCTGATTAATTGATTATGATTTTTTAAATCGTTTGCACCAGCACAAGTGCAATTAGGAAGTTTAACCATAGCATCATATTGTTTCCACAAAGAACTCAGTTTCTGATAATAATCAGAGACAAAGGATCCATTTTGTCTAAGAGAATTAATTTGATGATGCATATTTAATATGACACTATCATTCACTTTATCATAAGTTTCCTTGAGTTCATCCCACACATCCTTTTGATTTTTTGAAAAGATTTGCACCATATAAAGTTCTTGTAAAATAGACCCAAGGATCCGAGAAAGCACAACATAATTACACATATCCTATTGATTTGCCAAGGAATTATCAGTTGGTCTAATATACTTTCCATTAATAAAACCAAGTTTATTCTTATTTTGTAAAGCAATAGTCATGGAGATGCTCCAGACATTGTAATTTTCAGTACAACTTAGCTTTATAGGAATGATAGGAGTGCCACATTATTAGGGTGAAGAAAGAGTTCATCACCAAAGATAAGTTTACTAGCTTCACTAGCAGTATATCCTCCCCCATAAGGGAAGCAACATCATCATTACCCATAATAAAAGTTTAGGAAAGCAATAAGAAAGACCAACCAATAATTATCATACACACAAAGAGGTATTGATTCTACCAAGATCAGGTAGGAAAGAGAAACAATACAACGATATATAAGCAGCGGAAGACAATGGACAGAAAACCCCCAAAATTAGGGTTTGAGAAAAAAAAAACCCCTAATTTTTTATTAGAATCAGATCCGTTAATTCAGCACAATTCAACCACGAATCAGTCAGATCTGACCAATTTGATCAATGAATTGAAACCCTAAACATTTCAATTACACCGGATCGATTAAAAGAAACCGATGAAGCCCTAACTCAATTGAGAAATAACCACCGCAACAACCACCCAGAACAGTAGTAATCAGAACAACTCAGGCTCTGATACCATGTAGAAAGGTATAACCAGAACAACTCAAGAAAGGTTTATGTTTATTGATTAAAAGTAACAAACACCTAGATCACCAAAATGGTGAAACAAGAACAAAAGTACACAAATCACAAATATTGATCAAGTAACAGAAAAATTATAAGTGAGTGTTTTAAGGTTGAATAATTAGAACAGTGCACGCTCCTCTCTTTATATATGGATCAATTTAGAGACTTGAGCAGCTGCAGTCCTTGCATTTCTATCTTGGACAGTCTTGGCACAGTATAAGGAAGACTACAAAGAACATAATAGAAGAGTAACATAATCAGTCCCTATACAATATAAGGACAAAAGTGAAGAGAAGAAAGTCATAATCTAACATGTCCTTTGCAGGTAGTAGACTCCTATAAATTTCAGCGTTAGTGTTTAACTTATTTGGAGGTTATTACTCATTAGTAGGACCGTCTTGTGAACTTTTGAGACCCTGTGACATTTTAAATATATAAGCCTTTCGAACAACTCTGAATATTTAAACGTATGGAAAAATAACTATAGATAATAAGGTAAACATTCAAAAACATAAAAACATTGTTTATAACATGTTCATATAATCACAGATTAACAATTAAAAAACAAATCGGACTAGTGTTAACAACTTGTCTAAACTTGAGCTGAAAGTATAACTTCTGTGAATCCATTTGTACTTACTAGCAGGGTACCCGCGCGTTGCGTCGTTTGGTACCTCTTAACTTAAATTTTAAAAAACAATGTTTCCGAATTATACATTTTTCGTAACCATAACTTTTAAGGATAGTGATAATTTAAGTTTTATAACTTTACGTAGTAGTAGAAAACAGTTTCGTATAACTTTAAGAGGGAGCAAGGAGGATAGTGATAATTTAAGTTGTATAACTTTACGTAACAGTAGAAAACAATTTCGTATAACTTTAAGAGGAAGCAAGGATTTTTGGCTCACACTCCTCCAGTCCTCCCCACTAAAGGGAAAGTAAACAATCCTTAAGTCATAGACTAAGTCAATGACCTGTGAGGTATGCTTTGAAGAATAATGGTTTGATGTACAAATTCGTTCGAATATAGTTTATGTTTATTATTTATATCGAAGCTAGATATGTTAAATTTTAGTAGTGAGATATAGTTAATCTTGAATTAATGTCTTAGACTAAAATGTAACTCCTAATATTATTGTGTATTATAAATATGTACAATAAGCAATAAAATGTGTAAATGCTTAAAATTTTATTTAAGGAAATCTTAAAATTTTATTAGAGAGAGAGTCTATCATGCATTATAAGGGGACGTTCGGTACGATGGAATGGAAAGCTGAGAAACGGAATGGAGAAGCATTCTCGTGTTTGTTTGTGTTGAGAATGGAATTGGTGAATCAAAATTTGATTCTCTTTCCATTATCTTAAAATAGTGAAGAAAGGAGAGAATTGGTGAACAAAAAGGAACGCATTCTATGGTTGATTCTTTCGTATAATAAAAAAATTGATTTCAATCATCGTCTTCAAATGTTTTTTTATTATTATTATTATTTATTTTTTTTTGAAATACAAAAATTGATATGTTGATATCAAATCTTCATATCAACGTTTGTATTTTAACATTTTCTTATAAAACCAGTTATTCAAATACTAATATCAATTTTTTTTTTATTTTTTTTTATTATTATTTTTTTTAATGTTTGGGTTTCTTCAAAATTCGCCACAACTATCATAAATAATTATTATTAGAATTAATTTTCAATTGTGCACATTATTACGAATTGCACCCAACAAAAGATCCTCGAATATTGCTTTTGTGATAGAAGGTTAGCGTATACTTAGTGTATTTAAGGTAGCAATTTAAATAATCATATTATTTTAATGATGATTTAGGTAATCAAATGTTTAAAACGAAAATTTAAATGATAAAATTCATTTTTATACATGTATTATATACAATAACCAAACAAGAGATGTTCTATATCACACGCATTCTTTATTTGTAGCAAACAGTAGAATCATTATTCTTTCTCAAACATGATTCACTTTCTCTACAATTTCATTCTCTATTACGATTCCATTCTATGGCATTCTCTCGTGCCAAACATGCCCATAATATGATATCGGGAAAAAAACAAAAAGATTAGGATAAAAAGTGAAAAGTTCATAAAACTTGGGGTACAAAGTGTGAATATTGCCCTAGTTATCAACTTATCATCTTCCTCAACAAACATGTTTAGCCGTATGTTTTCATCAGTTTTACCTTAAACCACGAACTAAACCAACCTTGCATTATAAATAAATAGAACGAAACTGTAAACTGAAAGTAGTCAAAAAGGGATTAAAACCCCTGAGTCCAAGGTAAACTAAACCAACCTTGCTTTTCAATACTTGTGATTTTTTTTACTCATAATTTTATGCTAATTTCTTCAAGCTGTTGTTGTTTTAATGCATTCCCAATTTTATGCTTTCCCACAAAATTCATCTTCTGTAGATTAAGTTGATTGTATAAATACTTACTTTTTGTGTGTTTTTAATATCTTTGTTGTTAAAGGTGTGATTTTTATTTTGTTTAGACTACTTTAGTGATAGCGCGATTGCAGCTTGGCTTCTTTTCGGTATGAGGGTCTGTGTGTTTAAGGGGTGTTTAAATTAGCTTATTTTTGGGGCGTACGAGCTTATTCAAAAATGAAAAAGCTCATAAGCTCATTTTTTGGCTTATCAGCTTATCGCCTTAAGTCTTTAACCTTATGGACTTATCTAAGTCCATAAGCTCAACTTCATAATCTCATAAGCCGGAAAAAACGAGCTTATGAGCTTTTTCATTTTCGAATAAGCTCGTAAGCCCAAAAAATAAGCTGATCCAAACACACCCTTAGGTTATTTGTCCGGCTTATTAAACTTTTGAAAAGCTAATAAGCTATACTTTTTGGGCTTATGACTTATGAGCTTAGCAAATTGAGCTTTTTAAGCTCATCAATTCAAATGTTCAGAAGCTCATAAACCAGACAAATACGCTTAAACAAACACCCCTAAATATTTGTGGATGTGGTGTTAGGATTTGTACACTTTGTTGATTGGTTGGTTAAACCACATATGTTGGTTAAACCACATATCTTGTGAATATTTTCGGTGATAGTATTGATTGGTTGGTTAAACCACATATGTTGTTAATTCGCTGTGTTATGTGAGGGTGTTTGTGGTTGCTTGTTGTTTCTGCATATAAATAACTAGTTTAGAGAATAAAAGTAATTACTTATTTTTTTAGAAATTTTTAGTCCTACCTGTTTATAATGGGGTTTGATGTTAAGAGGAGTATATATGTTTCATCTCAATTAAGCAGCGTGTCTCAACCTGCTTATTGTAAACTGTTAAATTTGCACCAAAATAAGCTAATAAGCGGAAGCAGTTTGGATGTTGCAAACGTTTCTAACTGGCTAGTCTAGCGTAAAGATCAGCTGTTGAGCAGAAAAACACAAGCAATACCAAACACCCTCTGTGATTGTGTTTTCTTCGTTGCCGGCCTTGTCTGTTTTACGTATGTTGCTTTTTAAGGTAAATTCGAAATAGTATTAGGGGTAAGAAAAAGAGCTGCTTTGTTTTCATATATAGATATTACCAAAGGTTTTCGGAAACTGATAAACAACAACAGCTGTTTAAGAATCATCTTCCTTATAATGTTTAGAGATATAATGCAGACAACAAACTAAACACCGCATAGGTTTATATCAGTCTGATTTTTATTGGTTAATAGTTTGATGAGATATAGATACTTTGCGATCTTATTTATAGATTGGTTGTTATTTGTGGGTTAGAAACTTAGAATGTTTGCCTATATGTTCTTACTCCATAAGAAACTAAAGAATGATGCAAATGCTTTGTAAATAAGACAAATTGATGCCATGCCAATCATGTACTTATATTTGCGTGCGTGCGTCGTGCGCTTTTCTTTGTGCTCAAGCTCATGCTCCTCAAATGATGCTGTCTTATTTCTATTTTTCTTTGTATAACGTGTTTTACTTTTTAGGCATCATATATAAACTTGTAGCCCATGGTTTCACACTGTATTATGGATAATCAACAATATCTATCGTACTTAGTATCTTGATTTTATATTGTTTTTAACTGTTCTATAAATTTTTCTGCTTGTTAGGATCTACCGTTATTTGAGACGCACACCCTGTACTTGTTTGGTCACATTTCTAATAAAAAACAATATAAGGCACGGGGAAGAAAGGATCGAGCAAGAAGGCGCCTGCTGCAACTTCTGGGCCTTAAATGTCGGTTACAATGAGAACAGCGTCAACAGGAAAGAAGCAAATAAATGTGAAATCTTCTTTAAAGTTGCAACATATAAAAGACCTTGCAGTTTGGGCTAGTCATGATGCCGCTATACCTTCATTGGGTGCCTTCTTTGGTCATCATTTCGCTGCTTCTTCTGAGGCATTGGGGTCCCCTGTTGACCCGTCTTTGTTTGCTTGTCAAAGGTACTCTCTCTATATTAAGTAAGTTAGATACTATTATCAAACAGATAAAGCGTGACCACTTGAACAAGCCGAATTGCAGCATATGTATACACTTAGAAGAATAGGTAGATTTGCATTGTATTCAACTCAAAAGGGTCAAACAAAAGTTTAGCTAAAAAAGGGACAGGTCAAACGGGTTGAAAGCCTCTTAAGTCTAATTATACATACAATGAGTTGTTTATATAAACATTGGCAACAAGTGGGCGTGAGTCAACCCAACCCAACCCGGTCCGTTTCCACCATACTATGTTGTGAGTTCAAGTCTTAAATTGAGACATATGTGGCGCGTTAAGGTGTATATGCCCTTAAAAAAAGAACAAGAAATGACCACTTTTTTTGACCCGTTGCACTACCTGTCTATGTTACCGCATTTGGTATATAGACTGTTCAACTATTGTAATTACAGTAGCTGTTGTCTTTGAAACTACTTCTAGTATAGATTGTCCGACTGTTGTAATTGATGTAGCTGTCACTTTTAAAAAACTGATTGCAAAATCTCCCCTAAAAGCACTAATTTCTAGTCATTACACCAACCTGCTTGATGAAATTTATCGTTGTCGTATCGCGTGTTGCTACTTGCCACATAAGAAAATCGGGTTAAATGTGTCGAAGCAAATTTAAACAATAAGATTCAAAGCTTTGATGAGTATTGTGATCTGTATGTCAGTATGTATAAAGAAGTCTGCTTTTTTTTTTTCGCTCTTAAGTATAAATTTAAAAGCACTTCTTAGTATTGTTATGAGAAAGTAATGCACAGGACTTGATGACTGTTCGTTTCTTGTGCAGATGTGAATCTATACTTCATCCTGGTTTTAACTGTACCATCCGAATTGAGAAAAACAAGACAAATTCTCGACACAAAGGCAAGAAAACTACAAATCCCCCTAGAAACAACATTGTTTACACTTGCAACTTTTGTTCCCACCGAAATATGAAGAGAGGCACCCCACAAAGTACAAGTCAACAAAAAGACAAAACAAATCAAAAGTCGACCAATAATAAATCCAACAATACACCTTCTTCTTTTAAAATCAAAGCACCGAAGTATAAAGATAATGTTGTTGCAAACGTTATAGCAGCTCCACCCGGGTCCACGCCAGACGAACCCAGCAGCGGCAGAATGGGTAATTTGGAAACATTGAAAGTCATAGGCAAGTCTGCTGATATGAATCATAAAGCAGCTTCACTCGGGTCAAGAGCAGACAACCCTGGCCGGGGCAACATGGGTATTTTGGAGGTATGTGAAACATTGAAGGTGAAAGGCGACTTTGTTGCAGCTCCACTCAGGTCTAGAGTAGACAGTCCCAATGCAGATGACTTGGAGGGGGGCAAAATGGGTGTTTTGGAAATAAGCGAAACATTGAAGGTCAAAGACAGCTCTGCCCATATAAATACTATAACATCTCCACCTGGGTCCACATCAGATGACCCCATGGGTGATATTGGTAATGTTGAGATTAGTGAAACATTGGAGGTCATAAACGAGTCTGCTACATCTGCTCCAAATGAAGATGACCCTAATAGAGTCAAAATGGATACATTGGAGATAAGCGAAACATTGAAGGTCACAGAGGACTTTATGAATATAAATACCACAGCAGACGATCTCAGAGGCAATATCGGGGTAGTTGAGATAAGTGAAACATTGGATGTCAAAAACGACAACGTTGCATCTGGTCCAGCGACCCCATTGACAAAGCCAACATTGACTTTGTTAGACTCAAAGAAGAAGAATAGGAATCGATCAGCAGCTAAGAAAACACCGGCCCCTAATAGTACTTCTGAAGCTCCAAATGCAAGCACTTCTAATAGACGTCGGAGAAAATCTTGGACTTCTTTGAAGGAGATTGCCAAGAACAATGAAAAGAACAGAAGGCTGTTTTAATGTGTACTAGATTATAGGAATTTTGTGTTATGGACATGTATTTGGAGACGTTACCTTATGCTGTGGTAAAATTTTGAGTTACCAGAAATTATCAGATAAGAGTCAAGGATAGTTTTTATTGTTTTGTTTCTGGGTCATATTAAGGAATCAGTTAAAATCAGTTCTGTTAACATGTCACAAAGCTAATTATTTTGGAATTTAATCATAACAATTGGTATAAAGATACATTCAGAAAAAGTTGATAACTGAGGTGATGTTATCAGAATCGAAAGCAAATCTCAAATAGACCTGGAACTGAATTGGGGTCAAGTTTTTACAGGAAATCATCTTTTTCTATAGTTGGTTGAATTAAGGGCCAATTGCTAAACTAGCCTTTATAAGGTGTGTTACCGGTTACCCAAATCTTTAATGAGGTTATTAGCGGCTTTAAACAATCATAGTTGACTAGCTGAATTGTTAGCGAAACTACAGTTACTGTCTGACCATAACATACCTAGAAATATACTTATGTCGCTTTTAAGGTTAATTACAATGTGTAGTTAGGTACCACGGTGCCCTTGTATAGTCGTATGTATATGCATGATGGACAGACATGTGGTAAAAGCTATATGTTGTCAAGAAACAAGCCTTAACTCATCAAGACCACGCTAGCACAATTTCGCACCAATTATCTTCACAACCGCACAATATCTTTTCATTACAATGCCGATAAAGAACACCCTATTGTAGTCAATTTATGCACATAGTCACGGTAACCTAGAAAATGATCCGTTTGTTACCATTTACGCACATATTCATTGTTTATATCCAAAGCGGTAAAAATAGTCGAAAAGATCTTCCATATTTGTATCAAAAAGTTGAAATTAGTAGCAACACAAGGTTTGTTGTTGTGAAAATCTTCTAAATGTTTTTGTCTAACGAAAATACGGGACAATGTTGATATACTCACCACATGTCGTTTCTTTCGCTATATATGGATATAACTGTCATATGAAAAAACATCAAGAGATTTATCATAAAAGGAAACTATAAGATACATCATCCCTAGTTCCGACTTTTTGATTCAGGAATGAAAAACCTTTCCAGCAACTTTTACCACCAGTGAGTCCAGACTTCGGATGTACATATAGTATCAAATGTAAGACCAAATCATTACATTTCATCCCTTATAAGATGAATCACCGGTTGATTTTAGCGTTTCTCAGTTGATAAAACTTATAGGGAAATAAGCACTACATATGCACTAATCATGTTCAATGTTAGCGATGAAACATATTTGGTACGTAAATTGATACTCATTTTGTTCACAGCCTTACCTGTGCGTTTTTCACGTCGCTTCAACTTCTTATATTCAAACATCTTCCATACGAGACTTCCTTAACATTCTAAAACTGTTTAAACACATATCAGACAACGAAGTTATTTTAGTTTTTTCTTAAAACGACAATTCAACTTTTTTTTTTTTTTTTTTTTTTTTTTTTTTTTTTTTTTTTTTTTTTCATCTTTATAAAGTAAAACAAACATCAATCTCTCAAATATGTATTTACCCACATTTAACAACGCAAATTTACAATCACATAACTTAAGAAGGTGTTTGTTTAAAGTTATTTGTTTAGCTAATATACCAGTTAAACTTTTGAAAATTTAATAAACTGTAAATTCACAAGGTTTAATAGTTTATCAAGTTAAATTTATAAACTTGATTAAGTCATAAACTCGAGTTGATAATCTCATAAGCTCATAAGCTTAAGTTTATTATATTTTGTAAACATTCTAATAATCCGTAATACAAAACATATATGGTATGTTTGACGAAATGGGTTGAAGTTGGGTATGGAGCTGGAGATTATATAATAAGCTGGAAGCTGAAGTTTTTATTTTTGTAAAGATGTTTGACGAATTAGTTAATGTGAAGCTTTATTAATCTAAATTCACATAAAAATACATAAAATTAAATTAAGATATATTTTTCTCTTTTGCGTAATAATCTATTATAAAAAGGTATTTAAGTAATTTGTTAACTATAAAGCCATCATAAGCCCATTTCGATTGGCTTGAACTTATGAAAACTAATGACTTATAAAAGCTTTCATAAGCTTGCGTGACAAACAAAATTTATTTTATAAACTAACTTAGGCCTTGTTTGTTTTTTCAAAGAAGCTCTTATTTGCGTCTTTTGTCTGCAGGCGCGCAGACAATTTCGTTGAAGACCGTTTGTTTTTTTTCAGACATAAGAGGCTAAAATCACTTCTTTCCTCTTCTACTAAGCAGACATAAATTTCCTCTTTTTTCCACTTCTTTGAATTTCCTTTTTTTTTCCACCTCTTTTTTAAAAAAGAAAAACAAAAGAAGAAAAAGGAAAGAAGTACTTCAATAGCACAAAAAACAAACGGTGTTCTTCTTGTAGATGAAGAGCTTAAATGTACCTCTTCTTCTACAGACATGGTTTGCAGATGAAGAGGTAAAAGCTCTGAAAAAACAAATGACACCTTATTTTAAAAACTCAAGGCTTCATAAGAGCCTAAGGTATAAAAAAATCCCGCCACCGAGCGCCACATCAATTTTTACATTTCAGCATCAACAAAAAAAAACACCCTTATCATAACACCACATAACGAAAACAAAAATGAAAACGCAACCATTGAGGTATGGTAACGTCGTGTCAACACCACCTTTTCTTTCCTTTTTTTCTTTATTCACGTTTAAACTCAAGTTACCGTAGTAACTTGAGTTACTTGAGTTATAACGCCGGACAAAACGTCACCACCAGAATATTGGTAACGCCGTCGCCGGCCACGTCAGATTAACACCGAATCAAATGTTATCGTACCCAAGACTCTAAGCCGCTATAAGCCTAGCATCAAACACAAACATGGGTTTTATGTGTTCAACTTACCAAGAAAGTCAACAAACAAGCTTGAAAAAAACACCCTAGAACCTTAAACAAAACACTACCAAAAAACAAAACAAAAAGACATCCTCACACACAAACACATACAAACACATTCAACACCACCGTGCCGTGTTCGTGTCGGAGATGGCCAACCAGCAACCACCATCCGGCGACAAGCCATCACCATCACAAGCCAAGAAACGAAAACTAAACAACAACGAAGAAGAGAACATGGTTTTATCGCCGTCAAACATCTCCTCCGATGACGATGAAGATGAAGAAATGAAGATGGAAGTGAAGCTGATCGGAAATGTGGTTCGGGTTTCGGGTGAAGGTGAGTTTCAAAAGAAGCATTTCTTGGGGTTTCAAGCTGACGGTCGTTCTTATCAAATTGTAAGTTCTTATTTTATTTCTTTGTTTTGTTTGTTTGTTTGTTGGTTTGAGGGCCGTCTTTGAGGGTGTGCAAGGTGAGCGACGGGCCTCAACATTTTTAAGGCCCCAAAATTTGTCCCATTAATAATTATATGCATGTATAGACATATTTTTCACGAAGAAAAAAGTATTTATATGAGAAAATATCTTAAATGAGTAATATGTTAGAACGTTTATATAACTAATTGCATTATATCTTATAAACGGTGACACTTTATATATAATATTGTTTAACGAAAGGCCTCATTATATAATTTCGTACAGGGCCCTCAAAAATTTCACCGATTCATGAGACGGCCCTGGTCATTGTGTGAGTATAATTTTGTAAACTTTCTAGTGGATTTGGCATTACTCAGTCTATTATGGGTGTAACACGCAGTTTTTGACACATGTCACCTTAGTTTTTTAGAATTTCCTGATTGGTAAAAATTTGGAAGTGAACATTTATTTTGAGAGAAACTAAAATAGTAAGGTGAACACTTATTATCGGACAGAACTCAGAAATAGCAAGGTGAACACTTATTATCGGACAGAACTATCAGAAGAGGGAGCGAGGGAGTACTTGTTACATGAATTGTGAAAAAAATCATTTTTTTGGGGTTTGAAGTTAATTGTGTTTCTTATCACATTGTAAGCTTTTTAGATATTTGTTTGATTGTTTGATTGGTTATGTGAAATGTATGGTTGTTTTTCATGTTTGTCTTAGCATTTTTTTTATATACTTCCATAGTGGTCTGTCTGTTGTGCGTGTGACGCACAGATTTAGATAGAAATCAGTCAATAACATGTCACATTTACTTTTTAAAGTTTTCTGATTGGTTGTAATTTAGAATTGAATGTTTAATTTTGGACAAATTAAAATAGTGAGGTGAACACTTGTTATGGGATTCAGCGGAGTACTTGTTACATGAATCGAAAAAGAAATCATTTTTTGGGGTTTAAAGCTGATGGTGTTTTTTTTTATTAATTTGTTTGGTTGATTGGTTGTTTGATTTGGTTTATTTGGGATGTATGGTGTTGTTGGATTGTTTTTCGTGTTTGATTTTAGCATTTTTATATGCTGGTAATTGTTGTGTTGTTAGGCCGCATACATTATAAGCCATAGGCTCTGAGTGTAGCCTTAACATGGATCCCTCTCCGTTTTATTTTTATACACTTGTTATTTATTTATTTTTTTCTATATAAAGTTAACATTGTTATAGGTGAATATAACAGTTTTATATGGTGAACATTTTTTTTGGAAAGTTGGTTTATACTGTAGTTGCAAAATGACATGAAGAAAAGTGAGGGTCTTTGGGATTGCTTATTTAAGTGCTTATAAACAGTTTTGAGTGTTTAAATGAAACTGTGTATTTAGCTCATACTGAAATAAGCACTCTAAGATAATCAATCTAAAATAAGCAATCCCAAACGCCCCTATGGCAACAAATGAAAGAGTACGTTTATCAGTTTATGCGTGTTTATATTATGACAAATAAAACTGTTGTCCTTTTTTTAATTGAAGTATGATAATTTTAAGATGTCAAAGTTAGATCATTGACGAATTGGCAATGACCACTAAATCTGACGGTATATTTGTTAATATAATTGATGTTTGGGTACATGTAATTTCGTTAGGTGTCTCCCTGGTATTTTACATGTAGATCCGTCCATATTCACGTACATGCTTTCTTTTTATGGTATATCTTGTTTAAGTTTAGCCTTTTTGGAAGATTCCATTGAAATGGAATTGTATCCTATATTTAATTTGAGATTTGCAAATTAACTACTTAGGCGGTCAAACAGTCGTGTTGGATAAAAACAGGACACTATATTCCAAACTGCATAATGAAAAAACAATGAGCCGATAAAATAGTTTTTCCTGAACACCCCTGAGCTACAAAAATAAAAGGTGATAGTTCCATCTATGATCCATTTACTTATTACAGTATGCAGATAGTAAAGAAGAACAATCTACTTTTGAATGGTCTTTGAAAAAACAAAACTGCTTCTATTTCTATAGATTTGACACGTATCAGAAAGGCCTTAGAAACTATTAAAAAAAAAAAAAAAAAATCCTAACATACTGAAACTTGTATGTTCTGTTTTCAGCATTGCATTTTGTAGAATATTAGATTATCATTTTACTGTTTGTAACTCATCTTTAATGAGTTTTAAAGCAATTTTGGACTTCTGGTAAATTGTCATTCCATGTATTATGGATTGTAATGTAATCAAAATCGTGATCCTGCTCTTACGGTCCTACTAGCCGAAATCTTGGCGAGTTTACCTAGGATCAATGAACTGGTTAGCTTGAAGCAGGATCGTTGTTAGGATCATAAGTGTGCTTGCCGATCTGATCATGTAAAGGTACTTAAATTTATAGATTCAAATCTTGCCAACGGGCTAATATTTAATGTCTTAACTTCTAGAATGACTTTTCGACATTAGAATTTGGATCATTGCAGCTCGCAGTTAACATCAAACATACTATATTTGATTAGTCATTTAGTTGATTTATCTCATAAAGAACTTGACGACTTTCATCTTCATCTACTAGTTTGGTATTTTCATAAAAGAGGACCAACTTGTTGGATCTCAGAATAAACTAATATTGACAAAAGAGATAAGAACATCAATGATTTTGAGATATAACTAGTTAAAGATGTGCACTATAACATCCATAAAATAGATTCAAACATTGTAGTAGGATCTTACCAATTCTAATTTAATCTTAGGATCTCGTTCTTGCATAGATGAAAATGATCCTAGGTGGGATCTAGCAATATTCGATCTTGACAACCTTATTGTTCTATAAGTCAAGAAAGAAAGTTACTGTACTTTAAATATTTGCGCAAGATTTCACTTTTTTTTAAAGGAAAGGGATAGCTAACTAGATCATGGAATACAGTGATTACAGTCTATATATTTGGACTTATCCAGACCTCAAGACGTCAATTTAAAATCATAATATCCTTTCCAATTAAACATTCATAGGACACGTTCTTATCTTGTTTTTGTCAAAAAAAGGCCAATTTTGTATAGATTTAGTAGCATAGTACATAATGTTGTTTTCATCGCGTTTCTTTCTTGAATGTGCAGGAGGATAGTGTACTTGTAACCCCTCCGAATGAAGATCATCTGGAAATGAAGCCTTCTGTGGCTATAATCAAGGTATTTCACTTTGCTCTACACTTTTTTAGATAATGCTAAGTCACATTTATGACAGGAGACTGACCTTCAGCGTGTTGACTTTTCATATTACATTAGATAAAAAAAAATCAAATTTTGAGAGTTTTCTTTGGGGTAAACAAATTTGGTTACTCGGATTTTCTTGCTTGTTTTCTTTGATTTTGTTGGACTGTTGGTTTTGACTTGGACCTTGTTTTCCTGCTCATTTACGTACACAGGATATATATGAAACACTAGATGGGAGCATTAACGTGACCGGACAGAAGTTTTATCGACCTGAGTTAACGTTCAACGAAAACGGGGAAAACTTGGAACCGTTTGAATCAAGAAGATTACTTTACTATAGTTTTGACAAGTGTGAATTCCCAGCTGATTCAGTTATGCACAAGTGTCGTGTGCACTATCTTGAACCAGACAAAAACATCCCCAGTCCTAAACAGCATCCTGGTTTCATTGTTAGGAAGGTCTACGATTCCATCACTAATAAACTCAATGAGCTACTTGACTCCGGTTTTGAAGAGTGGAAACGACGTGAAATCAGTTTGCTTGTTCAAAGAACAAATCAGATCATCAACTGAGAAGATAAACGTACTGATGTTTAGGAAGCATAGCTAATATGTATGCAGGCACTGTAAAACTCAGTTGGCATGATATTCCTAAAATGTATATACCATATGGTCAAGAGATTGGGAATTATTTTTAGCCTGTTTTTTGACTTATATTTAAAGCTAATAATGTTTGGTTTTATTGTTATCTGTTATGGACTTATGGTTCAAACTTGAAAGTTAACAGGTCCAGTGTTTCAAACTTGGAACAAAACTATTTCAAATTGGTTTACCTGTGTATGCAGCATTTTATTCATTTCTAAACCGGTGTAGACTAGTTCTGCTTTAGAGTAATCTTTTGAATCCTAGTCTGGTCCCTTATCAAGCATTATAATTGAACGACGCCTGGAAAACGTGGCGATTTGGTCATGATTAAAAACCAAATAACAGAGCTAAAAACAAGTCAAAGGGTATGTATAAATCCCATCTCTGCACATATGCATTAGTTGAATCTACATATGCTAAAAACAAGTCAAATTTGATTGTATGTTAGTCCGACAGATTAATTTATAAGCTTTTATAAAGCTTAAATGCAAGAACTAAACAATGTTCAATTTCCCAAAATCCCAACTTCACTAAGTTTCTTATAGCAGAAAGCAGTCACCAAAACTGATTATAAACCAGGAAAATACAAAACCTTTTACCAACACAAATATGTATACGCCTATCGTTTATTTAAGAAAGTTAGACAGATCATATGTGCTTTCAACTAAGTCACTTCTCTTTTGGATCTTAAACGTCGGCAGCAAGAAAATCTTCAGATAATGTCACCTGCAAAAGAGCATCAAAAGTACAGATTGGCTTACCACAGTGCTTGCTATTGAAAAAAGAAAATGAAAAGGCAAGATTCGTTGTATGGTCCCATGGGTGAGCCTTGGATAGCTTTACAAAGTGAATTGTTTTTTAGCCAATGTTCGTGGAACAAACACAGTTTTCTTTTTTCTTCAAAAAAGGATCCCTGATGCCATTGTTGGAATCTTATAAATGAGAATATTGTGTAGTCTTCTCGAAATTTAAATTAGGAGATGGGAATTTCGGTACTTACCTTCTGTCCCAATTTGAAAGGAGGAACACCCTTGTAAGGACATGTATTGCACCGGAATGCATCACCTAACCCACACTACGATTCCACATGTAAGTAGTAGTTATCACTTATCAGATATAGAAGAATGGTAAGTGCTCCATATAAAGAAGAAAAGTTGAACAAGGATAGAAAATGATAATTGCTAAACATAAAAATTAAAAAAAAAAAAAAAAAAAAAAAAAAAAAAAAAAAAAAAAAAAAAGTCACACAAGGCTTCGTCTTGGACTAGTAGTTACTTCATAGATGCAGGATCCATATGTTACGGTCTATGATTTGAGCGATTTATGACCAAAACGGTCTAACATTTTTGTCTAACTCATCTGGAACAAGACCACAAAAGACAACATACCCATTGTAAGTAATGTTCAAACTAATCCTTACAATGTTTTGAACGAGTGAAAGTTCAAAACAGTGTAAAATTGGCATGACTAGAGTTACCTAATGGATATATCCCCATGTGGATCTCATTCCAAAATGGTTAGAGAGAACTGAGTAGAGTCCCTCTTGGTAAAAAACAATCAAAATCCTAGACCAGTAGGCTTTTATGGATGATGCATTTGTGAATTATATGTTGGTTTGAAACATAGTAGGCTTACGGAGGATGCCTTTGTGAAACAATATTGGTTAGAAACGTACGCTGCCACATGCTGACTGTGGGTTTTCAAGCTGTTCCATGGTGACTCCTAACTTTTGTACTTTTTCCTCTTTTTCTGCCCGTCCACAAACACAATTCTTGCATGCTTTCCTTGTACTTCCAACTTCACAATCTCCAACTGCAAAAACACGATAAATAGAGTGCAACAAGAAACAAAACAATACGTAAAGGTCAAATGTGTCAGAGATGGGGGAGTTTAAATATACTGTAAACCTGTCTATAACTCAAATCTTATGAACTTACCAAGTGGCGGATTGGGCTTTTTCAGATCCTCTTCGGATAAGAGACTATCCTCATCAATAAGATCTGTATCATTACTTATCTCAACCTTCGGCAAGCCTTTTGCTGGTTTCTTAAGAGAAAAAGATGAACCGATCTTCCAAGAAGGCTTCTTCCCCTTAACCTTTTGATAAATAACAAAATTCATTTATATGCTAACCATTTCACAATTTTAAAACCTTTGTTGCGGGTACCATTGTGCTTTGCTTACCCCAAAAGACTGTAGACCTTCGGGCAATACCTCTGCCATCCGGACCATCTCAATATCAGCAAATCCCGTGACTAATAATTTGCGCTCAAGAGAGGAAGTTGTCTGCAAAACCATTAAAAAGGATTAGTAATCAAACAAATGCGTAGTTTAACTTTGAAAAGTAAAATGTATTACGTTCTCTTTAGCATCGAGAGTTAGATGAAAAAATATTTCTCCACCGGGCTTCAACACACGTGAAAACTCCTCAAACAACCTGTCACCCGGGAAATCTTGTGATCTACCCATTGTTATGATAAAATCCACAAGTGATGATTCCATTTGCAGCGAAGCTGTTGCACAACAAAATAAATTGTACAAAAGTTCAAATAGGTTAACTAATACAAGTTTAATCAAAAGTGAAGAGAGAAAGGTACTTAGGGACGAAGCTTGAGTGATGATTAATGGATTGATCTTTTCAACTGCTTCTTTTTTCACCATTCTAACCGCATTCAGTACTTCATGAAGAGGGATCATTCCATTCTCTAAGAGTGCTAATATATTACCTTCCATACCTTGTGTGCCCTACAAATTTGCTATAACTAGTCAAGATACCGTATGATTGTTTACATAGTTATTAAAAGTTGTGTTGTTGTACACAATAACACAAATTGATTTAGTAACAGAACAAATATAGTAATGAGCCTATTCATATAAAGTAGTAAAGTGCACCATCTTCATTCTTCAAATAGAGCAAAGTCAAGTGTTTAGCGGCCCGATTTCAAATTTCTCTCGATTATCAAAATTTTAGCATTTGTTTTTTGCTATAAGTATAAATCACGTCTATCTTAGGTCGGAAAATTCGGTATTTTAGGCATGTTTTTGGTTCTAATATTTTCTCACAACTACCACAAATAGTAGCATAACTTTTGCTAGAGTATCTCAACAACAATAATAGGAAGGTAGGATGTAGACAGCCACACCCATACCCCAGGTAAACGGACTACTTACTTCCAGTAAAACCTCCGGCAATAATATGGAGATGAAAATTTGAAAAATTAAAAGCGTGTAGAGACATAATAGGCGTAGAGCCAACACACAAGCATGAAAACATATAAAGATTATATGACGAGCATACAAGCTATAATAAAGAAAATAAGGGTAGAGGCATATACGGCTAGAAGTATAAAAGTGGGTATAGCGCATAAAGACATAAACGCATACCATCATGCAAGCATATAAAGGCATATAAGATTAAAATCATAAAAGCGGGTATAAACATAAACGTGTAGACACAATAAGAAACATACGACTATACAAACATTTATGTATTATATTCAGGGGTGGACCTAGGGGGTTCCGGGGGGTTCAGGAGAACCCCATGGATTTTATTCACATAGTGTAAATTTTGTCAAAATTATGATTCCAGAACTTTGTAATTCTTTTATATTTTTTTGATTTGCACCCGGTAACTATAAGTTATGGTCCGCCCCTGATTATATTATATGCTAGCATATCTTATGAGTCAAAACTAACAATTACAACAATATATATAGGGTTGTTTGGCTTAACTTTATTTGATGGACTTTTGGAAACACTAGCTTTCATCAACTTCAGCAAATGGATTTAAGTAACTCCACTAACTCAAACTATAAGCTAGTGAGCCCTCAAAAACGAGCTTATTGGTTTTTCCCATTTTTCGATAAACCCATCAAATAAAGCTAAGCCAACCACCCCTAACACGAACTTTAAGTTAGCAACCATAAAAGATTCTAAAACCATGAAACACATAATTATATGAATGCAAATGATATAGACATATAAAATAAGGGATTGGTTATTGTACCCTGGATTCTGGCACCTTTATTTTTTATTTTTTATTTTATTATAAAACTACGAAACTGAAAGTACGAAATATGAAATACGAGATAATTCAAAACTCAAAAGTAGGGGTGTGCACGGTTCGGTTTGGGGCGGTTTTTGGCAAAAACCGAAACCGAAACCGAATGTTCGGTTTTTTGAAAAACCATAACCGAAACCGTTCGGTTTTTTCTCGGTTCGGTTTTTCCGGTTTTTGTCGGTTTTTCGGTCGGTTTCTCGGTTTCTGCGGTTAACCGTTTGTGCTTGGGCTTGGGCCCAACTTGGGTCAATTTGGCCCAGCAACTGTTTTTTTTACCTGTTAAGCTCAAGCAAATATGTAATTTTAAGCCACCACAATATAATAATTTCAATTTTAATCCAACAATAAAAATTATAACAATAAAAATCCAACAACATAATAAAAGGATATAACCAATATTCCAATAATAACCCAACAATATCTTAGACCACGACACAAATGTTGAAACAAAAAACTACAATGTCTTAACACTGCATATTAACACCAACAGCAAACTCCATCACATGCCATGAAAACTTATTGACTTCAAACACCTACAACAATGTTTAATGAGTAAATATGTATACTTTATGACTTTATGTACTAGAAAGACATATAATATATTGGAAAGTGGAAACTAAAACATGAAGAACTATATATATACTGGAAACATTAGGACTGAACTCAATGTTCAGATTCACACGACTCATTGCATTGTTTTTTCCTAGTGGAAATCTACAAATAAAATATATATAGTGGATTAGCAAAAGGTATAGTGGAAAAATTAACATAATTAAATATTGATACCTGAATCTGGATAGAAAAGTTGTATTTCTTACCAAATTTTCCATTCGTCTTCTCTTTTGTCCATCGTGTAATGACTTGAGCGTATAATACAAAAAACTTTATGACAGTATTAATCAACAAACCGAATCTAAACACGGAAACAGCGGAAAAGGGTGAGGAGGTGTGTATGGGCGCGTGTGGTAGTAGATCGGAAAGAGGAGATGACGAGGAGTGTTTTGGTGTAGGCGGTGTGGTGTGGAGACCGGCGGTGAGGTGGTGGCGAGGGGTTTTTCCGGTGGGGATAGGGTGGATGAGGGAGAGTCAGTCTTGAAACTTCTTAAAACTAAGCCCATTAGTATTTATTTAGTAATACACTAATATTGATATATAAATTAAAAAATGCATATTTATTATTAAGGATATCGGTTCGGTTCGGTTTATGTGGTTCGGTTTTTATATCAAAACCGAAACCGAACCGAAAGTTCGGTTTTATGAAAAATAAAAAACCAAACCGTCGGTTTTTAGTTTCGGGCGGTTATCTCGGTTCGGTTTTTTCGGTTTTTCGGTCGGTTTCGGTTTTTTTGTTTTTTTTTGCTCACCCCTACTCAAAAGTATCAAAAACTGTCGTAGACTGTTGAGATAAGGGTGCTAGTATCCACTAGGGTACCAATAAAACCGCCCATGAAATAAAGACTTAAAATAAACAAGAAGTTGTAACTCACCATTTTAAGAAAAATAGAGTGACGGTGATCGGAGGGAAATGAGAAGCGTTTGTAAATGTATGGTACCGAGGCGTGTATAATGGTAAGTTAACACGTAGCATAACACCTTTGACTACTCACACAAGTCTTGTGTGTTGCCTTGCTAAAGAAATATTTTTTTTTTTTTTTTTTCTAATTATCCATATATATCCATCAATGACCATATACATATATTTCTAGGGCTGAGAAAATCCCAGAAAGCGACCCGACCCGAACCCAACTGACTTTATTCGGTTTTGGAATATTTTTTTTGTTTTTGTCAGTTTCGGTTCGATTCAGTTTTTCCAGTTCGAAACTCGAAAACCAACCCGAACCGAGTTATCCGATTCGGTTTCGGTTTTGATACGTATTTAAGTTTTTTTCTTTTTTAGTTTACGGGTCAGGTTTGACCCGATGCTCACCCCTACATGTTTATATCAGTTGATGCAGAGTCGTATTTTAGTTATTATATAAGCCCTTTTGTGCATGGCCTCCACTAAGCCAGCATAAAATACAATGTTTAACTCACATACCATATATAAAAACTGTTGTATTGACGGAGTGAGTGAGTTCCCTAGCATCGACGATATCTAATTATCTATTGATGACACGTCTAAAAAAAGACTTTCACAGTTATAATAAAATAAATACACTATTATGTATAAATATATTGGAAACGAAGATAAAGACAAAAAGGGGTTCATAGCTCAGTGGTAGAGCAATTGACTGCAGATCAATAGGTCACCGGTTCGAACCCGGTTGGGCCCTTAATATTTTCTCCTTTTTTCTAGTTTTTTATTTAGGGAGGGAGGAGTGGTACCCATTACCCTAATACCCTGGGGGTGCCACATCACCTTTATCCAATAAAATCCTTCCAACTCAAAACTACCCTAACACTACCCTACGTGGACGGAGTGGTACCCTAGTACCCGAATTCTATATATATATATATATATTTTTTAAATACATACCCACCATCTTCCTCCCACCTTCTTCCTCCCACCAAAACCATTTTCCTTACCTGCAAAACCATGTTTGGTACCTGCAAAACCATTTTCCTTACCAAAAAACCATGTTTGGTTCAAATATGACTATTAACAAGTTGAGACATCGATGTTTGGTACCTGCAAAAGTCATATGACGAAACTCGATGTCTCAACTTGTTAATAGTCATATTTGAACCGAATGTGTCATATGACTACATTACCAGAAACCTTAATTAAGCTTTGTGATCAGAGTGTTAGGTATCGAGCCATGTTATAGTCGTATTATAGTATCATCACGTCAACTTTAGCACTATAACATGACCATAACACAAAACAAAGAAACCTATAACAGGCCGCTAATGCCTTAGCGTAAGGCTTATAACGTTGAGTGTTGCATTAGTGATGACGTATTGGCCATAGGTGCGTTATAAGTGCATTATAGGCCTATAAAGCTTATCTTTGATGAAGATGTCTCACTTCATGTGTACTTAATAAAAAAAAATATGAATAATCAAGTTTTGTTTTCGTATCTATATCTGGACAGACCTAAGGTGGTTTTCGAGGGTCTACGGTAACTACATGGATTTTTTCCAGATAGTGTAATTTTTTGTCAAAAACTTAATTTTTTGAAATGAACATGGTCCTCAAATTTTGTGTCATATGATTTGCTTAAGCTAACCGGAGTAGGCGTGACTTCCAACCGGTGGGGCCTCACGTCACGCGTGACTTGTGGTATAAAAGTTGTGTTATGGTGAGCCAGTCACCATAGTATGGTGATCTTCAAAAAATGTGGGCCCCATTTTATACACGAGCGTTTGGTTTGTAAAATAAATTAAAAAAAAGTAAAATAAATAAGAAATAAATAAATATTTCAAATATAAATATCTAAAAAATCTGCCATTTTATACACATCTTCTCATACACACTACTCTCGAATCATGTTTATTTTCGTTTAATGTGTTTTAATTTTTGTATCGTAATTTCTATTTTTATTTCACTTGTCTCGTAATATTTAATTTTAGTTTACGTTTTTTATTTATCTATGTATTGTTTTTAATTCCGTACGTTCAAATTTACGTTTTTAGTTTATAAATATAAGTATTTAAATAAATAAAAAATTGGTATAAGTTGAACAAAACATATGAGAGGGAGTGAAGAGAAGTGAGAGGAGAAAGAAAGCTGAGGTGATGTTAAAGTGGATAGTGACCTAAGAGTGTATGGGAGGATTTGCAGAATTTGTTGAATAGTAAACTCCCTCATAACTGGATCAATATTCTATCTGAGTGCACTAGCAGAGCAGTAAACAACAATATCTGGAGTATCATTAGAAGACTGATAGTTGGTGCAGGAGTGTACCACATATGGCAAGAGAGGAATAATAGATTGTTTAAAAAACAGACAAGAGATACAAATAGTTTGAAGCAACTGGTTATTGATACTGTCAAGCTAAGGATGATGAGCTTGAAAGTGAAAGAGTCTAGAGCAGTTATAGATGTTGAAAAGAAGTGGAACTTACAGTTGCAGAGAAGCTTTGCAGCTAAAAAGTAATGGTAGGATTAGTATGTAAATGTATGAATAAGGGCAAGAATAATAGAGTATTAGTTACTCTAAGAATACTTTGTTTAGCAAGTTTTATTATAAGCTGTTGTGTTGGTAAGCATGGGTGTGTCTAGGGGTGTCATTCGGGCTGACCCGACCCGGACCCGACCCGACCCGAACCCGACCCGAGTCAATTCGGGTCGGGTCAATCGGGTTAAAAAATGTATTCGGGTCAATCGGGTCAACCCGAATTGACCCGAGTTCTAAACAAGGTCGGGTTCGGGTATATATTTTTAGCCTTGACCCGACCCGAACCCGACTAACCCGGTTCAACAACACTTTTACAATGTAAAATACTCGGGTTGAACCCGAACCCGAATTGACCCGACCCGATTGACCCGACCCGAGTTGACCCGAACCCGAATTGACCCGACCCGAGTTGACCCGAGTTTTAAACAAGGTCGGGTTCGGGTATGTTTTTTTATAGCTTGACCCGAGTTGACCCGACCCGAGTTGACCCGAACCCGACCGGGTCAACCCGAATAACACCCCTAGATGTGTCCATGGCTACCAGTAAAACACTATACATTTCATTGTGATATATATATATATTTCTCCCTTCACAAAAAAAAAAAAAAAAAAAAAAGTGGATAGTGACCACTCCCTTTGGTCTTAGGGAGCCCATTGTATCCTCGTAAATAAAATTTGTGAACCTGATCACTTGCAGTTCTATGTCCGCCCCTCATCTACATCTTAGAGTGAAATCTTTTACTTTTAGAAATATCAATTCATTAGTATGCTTGCGGTAGTGACATAGAGTGAAAACATTTTTACTCTTTATTTTGCCACATGTCTTGATGTTTTTATCAGCTACACAATTTAACCATGAGAATCATTTTTTTATGTTATGTGAATCTAAGCCAATTCAAACTAAACTTGAGATAAAATAACATTCTACAAATTGATAAGTTTTACAAATATTGCAAGAGATTCGCCTACAAAATGATGTCTTAAATTATTGAATTAACGGGAAATCAATGAAAGTCCATTCATTGTTTGTATAAACATATTTGTTAGTTAGACTGAAAACAAAGATATGGAAACAATAAAAATCAAGATGATGTAAATATTGCATTGGAACTAGGGGCGGCGATTTTCGATACGACACGATAAACGACACGAACACGACACAAAGTTAAACGGGTTTGGGTTGAGAAGGTTTGGGTAAAAGACAGGTCAACCCGTCTAACCCGTTTAATACACGGGTTGTGTTTGGGTTGAGTAAATATTAAACAGGTTAACACGGGAACCCGTTTAAGTATACAAGACTCAAAAAATAAAAAATATAACCTAGTTTTTTTTTATGTTGGATGTGGATTAAATGTATTTTTTTATGTACTTAATATTAGTGAATTACGATTATACCTCAAATATCATTAAAATTAACACTTATAACTCTGAAAATTACCGTATAGTTATTTGGATGTTATTTTTATTATATTTTAGATCCTTATATCATTTTCGCATTTAAACTAGTTAAAATAACAAACCAACAACCTTATTCACTGCTTGACTTATTTAGATAAACAGGTTAAACGGGTCACAAATGGGTTACACGTGTTATGCAGGTCTGGGTTAGGGTTGAGTTTCTTGACACGATTAATAAATGGGTCGTGTTTGGGTAGAGGTTATACCAACCGGCCAACAAGCGAACCCGAATAGGTCAACACGAACACGATTCGATTGCCACCGATATCATAAATCGAGTCAAAAAAAAATTTAGGACCACTAATACGGTACACGTACCAAAGCGGGACAGTACCCAAAAATTTCCCGAAATTTGAGTTTCTATACCAAAAAACTACTGTGACAACTACTGATCCTTTATAAACCCTCTAAAAAATTAAAACCCAATCTATTATTAAGAAGATGGGATTGCCAAGCAAACGCTAAAAAAAATGGGATTGCAATCACACAAGATTAATTGTTTTTTTTTTAATTGAAAATGGTTTAATTTGTTTACTTTGAACGAGTTCATATGATTTTTTCGGAATTTCATAAGTTTTGGAACGTTTATAAGCTACGACTATCTTAGTGATATGTATGTTTAGTTGTTGGTTGCGTGTTATGATACGTTGTGGTTCGTAATCACTCGAAAATGCACATTTTGTTATGTTTTTTTGTTGTTTTCACATAAAGTTACTAGCATGAAATATGAAAACTTTTTTGGTTTAACAAAAATCGGGAAGAACCAAATTGGTACCGATTTTTCGGTACGGAGTACCGGTAACCCTTTCATGCTCGGAAAAAAATAGTACCAATTCATTACGGGTTCGATACAAATCTAGTACCGTGCTCATCCCTAATTAAAAGTGTTTCAATGATCTCTGAGTGATTTAGTAACTTAGTGGTTATCATTAAGTCTTGTAAAATATTTGTGAGATTATGAGAGATAATAGGAGCTATGATTAACAAAATAGTTTTTACAGATTAAAGGGACTAGCAGGTTACTCGTGCGATGCGGCGACGGGTACCCTGAAATTAAATTTTAAGCGAGTAATATTTTTAGAGTAGTGATAATCATTTTACAGATGACGATTATTTTATGTTGTAATAAATATAAGCAATAGCAAACTATTTATATAGAAATAGTACGTTACACGTACGATACTAAGATAATATATTAATGGTAGCTAATAAGATTATAAAGGTAATATATAAACGGTAGTTGCTACCACATGAATGAGGGCCAATTACGTAATTTTGCATTACCGTTTTAAGTCTGGTCCAAAATAAATGTTCATTTTTAAATTCTATAAAGTTTAAAAAAATCTCACTAACTATATTTTTCATCAATCACATATCATCCATACTCACTAACTTCTCCTTTGATTGGTTAAAATACAAAGTGAATGTTTATTTTGAGGCAAACCAAATAGAATAGTGGACAATTATTTTTCAAAATTAGTATTATTGTTTTCACATAGAGCAATTTTACATTATATCGTTGAATCAATCATGTGTCTAAAACTTCTTAGAAGCATTTGAGATGACCAAATGCTATATATCAAGCAATGCGACTTAAAAAGTTTACTTGCAAAGAAGATTTCTTATTACAGTGAAGTACGTACTAAATAATTTAGCAAGATGCAATGTATGTACACTTTTATTTTAAGTTTGTAATATTTTCGTTTGGGCTTTGCTCTTTGGGCCTTGTTATTATTAACAAGTACACTAAATAAAACCCTAGTTATTTATTCCCTTATATTGATTTTGACGCAAAACATTTTTTTTCCAACTTTCTCTCACGCCTTTGATAAAACCTAACAAGCAATCAACTTATTGCATGTCTTTTGTGTGATAAACCAATGAAGGACAAGATTAACTTGTCGCAGATATATGATGAAAACGTGTTAATCTTTAAAATAGTGGTTTTATAACGTTAACACGAATCTGAGATCATTGAGTTTTTGTTGTTTTTTATTCTTGTTCAACTTTGGTTGAAAGTTGATGAGATGGGTTTAGGATAGTTGTTTTTTGATATTGTTTGTCTTGGTTAATAGTATATTGCCCTTTATCTTCTCGAACTTCTTTCTTTTTCTTTTCTTGGACCGATGAAGACACATATCTGGTGTCTAAATATGAACTGGGGTTATGCTAACCATGTGGTTATTCGTAGTCTTGGTTTGGTCAAATGAGATAAAATGAGATATTGTTTTATTTATTTTTTTCTTTTTTTGTTTCGGACATGGTGATGGGTTCAGGATAGATTGTGGTCTCGGGTAGGCTGTTTAGATCACAAAATGGCCACGGTGATTGGTTCGGACATGGTGATTTTTTATTTTATTTATTTATTTATTTTTTGTTCTTGTTCGAACCAGATAGGTGAGGGCGGTTGATTTGGAGTTGGATTGAATATTTTGTGTGTTTGTTTCTCAGATTTAATTTTTAGTGTTTGCTTGGCTTGGTAGCTTGATTAGATTGTACATAGTGATTAAATGGTTGTATATTTTGGTGAAAATGGGTGAATTAAATAATGTATTAATTGTATGTGTTGAATATTGGGTTTTTAGTTGTATTTGTGCTTCAAATAGTTGTGAATTATGCTTTGTTACTTGTATTTGCTTAAATCTATATTAAGATATCTTACCCATTTAAGGGGAATTGAATATATATCCCTCCAAAAGTCTTAAATTACATATATATCCAACTTAAAATCATAATTACATATATATCCTTCCTAAACTTAAAAATTATCATGTATATCCAAATAATTAAATTATATATAAATAATATCATAAAATAAATAATAAACATCACTTAAATCTAGTTTGACCATTATACACTTCATTTTGTTCCCTACCCATGAAATGCAGAACCCACATATCTCATAAAAAACCAGACCAGCAATCTCATACCCACAGTTGAAAATTTTGTAAATTAACTCAAAAAGTATCACAAGGATTTGTTCTTCCAAAATATTGTTGTATGCCAGCCGTCGGAGAAAAGATAACATTGAAGGGGCAAGGCTTTGTTGTCTATTTGTCGTTAATGTCAAAGAGAAAACGACATCACAGGTGACATAAAAGAAAACAATGCACGAAACAAATTATTACTATTAAAATAGAAGATCTAAAGAAGAAGAAGAAGGAAATAGAAAAATAGGTTTCGAAAGTTGTGGCTAGCAATTGGGAATTTGTGACTGGATTCACGTCAATGTGAAAGTAATATTATATATATATATTACTATAATATACTAAAAGGCAGGAGCCTTTTTGCAAAACATTTGCATTAATTGCAAACTTTGCCAACTTGGCGAAAACAGCCCCTGAGGTTCAAGTGTCGTTGCAAAGTAAGTCCTTTAACATTAATAATCTTTCGCAACTTGGCAAAAACAACCCCTGAGGTTTAAATGTCGTTGCAAAGTAAGTCCTTTAAGCAATCCCGCTGCATCGCGCGGGTTTTCCAACACTCGTATATACTAATTGGCGGGGAGGAAAACAGTGCAAAGCACGCATTAATTGCAAAGTTTCACAACTTGGCAGAAATAGTCCCTGAGGTTCAAGTGGCGCTGCAAAGTAAGTCCAAACATTAAATGCAAAGTTTCACAACTTGGCAAAAACAGTCCCTAAGGTTTAAGGGGCGTTGCAAGGTAAGTCCTGTAGAATTAATTGCTAACTATAGCAACTTGGCAAAATTAGTCCCTAAGGTTTAAGTGTCGCTACAAAGTAAGTCCTTTGAAGCCAATCCCGCTGCATCGCGCGGGTTTCCACACTCGTTTGTTTCTATTGCAAAAGTTCATTATAATGATAATTTATTGATTCCCACCACCAATAGAACTACAATTGCTTAAAAGTATCTAGAGCAAACAAGTAGAGTGGATACGTGCTCTGTTCTCAAGTTTTTTTTTAAAGTAATGGAAGAGGAGGGGAAAGGAAATCAAAAAAAGGGGCGTTCTTGAGTTTTTTTATGATGGAAAGGTAGGGGACGGGAAGGTGAGAGGGAGGGAAGGGATGGACTTTTGAGTGTTATTTTGTTCCGTCCAATTTTGGGCGGATTGGGAAGGGAACAGGTTTTCAAGATTACAGGCCTTTGCTAAATTACCATATTATCCTCAATAATGTATCATGCACGCTCTTGTTTAATCAAATTGGTAAGATGGATTAAATGCAAATGAAATCTTGTTTAATCAACTATTCCGTTATCTACTGAACCCCTTCGAGAATTTGTTGGATGTGAAGCCTTTGTCAGATTGTAAACTACTTATAACAGGTGGAAACGCCCTTTTTGCTGTATCAGATTTCTGCTTATAGATGTTTGATAACATCAAATTAGCCTAATCTTTTATATATCAAATTCCCGTGTTTATGGCCTCATTTTATTAATATGGTACTTAATTCGTTCATATTCGTTCATAATTGCATTTCAGGATAAATGAGGCGTTGGAGCGGAAAAAATGTGATATTAGGCCAAATATGTGTTCTGAAGATTGATTTACGTGGCCTATGAATTATTTGTGAAGGTTACGCCGTAACTGCTTAATAATGTTATGGCGTAAATATGATGCTTTGATGGATACGGCGTAACCATCTCTTATGGTTACGTCGTAATTATTTTATGAAAGTTACGGCGTAACATGGAATTAGTTACGCCGTAGAGATTATTTCGGATATATGTGTGAGATTACGAAGGCTTACGGCGTAACCCGATGTTTAGTTACGCCGTAATTTATTACTTGGGCGCAAAGTTTCGAAGGCTACGACGTAATTATTAATTAGTTACGCCGTAACTAATTAAATGCGGATATCTTACAAGAAGTTTTGACGTCCAGGGGCTGAAGTCGTCAATATTAAAAGATTATTATTACACATCCATGTGTAAATAAAGGAAAAAAGATGACAAGTCTCCAAATGAAATGATGGCGCAAGTTGGAGGACCAAATGTGCAAAATGACTTATTCTTAACTAGTATAAATATGACATGATCATGTCATTCATTCTCATCAATTAGGGTGCGTTTATTATTTGCTGTACGAAGGAGGCAAGAAAAAGAAGCAGCAGCGCAGGTTCTTTTAGGGGAAAATCCTTCGGGGTTTGCCCCGGTACTCAATTAGGGGATCGATAGCTTTATCTTTGGCACGATATGTAATTATTTTCCGACTCTTAATATTATTTTGGTTTCATTATTCTGTTATAATTTTGATTCTGATTTAATTGTTGGAGCATTTTTATTTATTGTGTTCTATTTAATTGATTATTAATTTATTATTAGTCAATTAATTATTTGATGTTATGTCTTTGTTTATTTATTGCTTTACATGGTAATTATATTTGTCATCCCACTAGAGTATTTTAGAGATGTGGAAATTAGGTGTTGGCCTAGTTTAGATTCTTTTATTATTAATGCTTTTGCGTTAATTAATTGTTTCTAGTGTATGCATGCATAGTTTATTGGTAGCTACCACTGTTTCGGTAGTTTTGAATGACGGTAGAGGACAATTGCCTAGGAGATATGACCAACTGACCCTAGGTGAGCAGACTGAGACGGGAAGGGTAAGATATGACCAACTGACGACGCATTCTACTTGTGCGATTTGACCAACTGATCACCTATCGTTTGGATGAACTTAAGAATTATGGGGTGAATGTCTAAGTTCCTAACGGCCGGGCACTCACTATTATAAATCTAGCATGTAGCGGAACTTAATGACTTGGCTTAGGGGACCAGGAACAACAGGACTTATGACGGTGCGCCTGATTTATCTTGTGGTGGCATCTTTGCTGATAGGTTAGGCCGAATTGACCAAATGATGTCCTCTCGACTTTAACCCCATTTGAAACAAGAATCTAGTGACTTTTAGAACCCATGTATTGCGATAGTAAAAGACCGGCTCTTAATGACTGCTATTAGATTGCCGAATGATCCCGGGTGACCTGTTCATCTTGGTGAGGATTCTAAGAACCATAGGGTAGGCGAATTGACCAAAGGAGTCTATCGACTGTTACCACTTGTGGAAGAACTAGGTTTAAGAATTGCATCACTATCGTTCTCATTAGCTTGTTTACCAGATAACCAGCCCAATTGAACATGTGACACCTTAAATATTATCAATCCTTACATTAAAACTTATTTATTTGACTAATTTAATTAATTAGACAGTTAGGAATCAACCGTTCTTGGGACGACCTCGGTCTTACCATTCCCTCACTACATGCGACCGGGTACACTGCCCGTTAGTGCATTAGGTAGGCCATAGGTAGACGAGTTACTATAAATGTAAAACCTGGTCAGTAAAACCTGCATCAAGTTTTTGGCGCCGCTGCCGGGGAACGGTCTTCGTATTTTTGGCTGTTTGATTGATATTATTCTACAATTATGTCTTCTGTCTTGAGATTATGGCGTAACCTTGGCTATGGTTACGGCGTAATCTATTCTTATTATATATCATGTTTCTTTCAGACTGAAGTTACGGCGTAGTTAGTAATTGGACTTACGCCGTAACCAAGTCTGTGTTATTTTAAAAATTATGAATTATGTGTTATATCTCGCTTGTTGCTCATGTTTATTATTTTTACACATTTAATGCACGAGGTTGATAGTGTGCAGGTTTGAGCAGAAAGAACAAGTGGAGATGAATGTTGGCAAGCCGAGATTAGTTGAGCAATGGACATGATTGGAGACGTCCGATTGATGGCTGTTGCTGGAGTCTAACTTAAAGACTCAAGGGAGAATAAAGAAAAGTGCTCGTCGGGAGACTACCCGTCCCTATCCTAGATTTAGTTTTTGATTTTTATTTCATGGACCTTTTTGGTTATTTTTGATGTTTTTAGGTTTTGTAGTTGGTTTGGCATGTTTTGTTTGTCTTGTTTACAGGTTTAAAGACCAAGGATAGATGACAGGAGTTCCGTTAACTCCTCTTGATCACGTAGGAAGAAGTTGACATTTTGGGCACTACAACATCAGTGATTAATTACGGCGTAATGGGCCGATCCATTTACGCCGTAACTGGCTATCAGTAAGGCCATCTGCCCACTTCATTCTAACTACGCCGTAACTAGGCCGATCTAGTTACGCCGTAACTCCCTTGTTCCAGGTATCTACTTTTCTTGGGCTTTCTTATTACGCCGTAACTGGGCCGATCCAGTTACGCCGTAACCCCTTTCCTGGTACACGTTTTATTAAGTCAACTGAACCTATGCCGTAACTGGGCCGATCCAGTTACGCCGTAACTATCCTCTGTGACTAAAGTTTTTTCTAAAACAAGTTTCAAAATATTGTCATAACCTTGTATTAATATTTAAATGAACTTTGTGGGTGTGTTCCCTGTAAACCCTCACGAGACTTCACTCGTCCACTCGGGACACCGAGGGGTTTAAAAGGCTTGTTGCATGCGCTAAATGCAACCGTGATTCTTACGAAAGTGAGTTAGGTTTTATTTTGTTTTTATTTTTTATATGTCGTGCTATTTTTGCTTTTTATCCGGAATTATGCTTTTTGGTATTAGTTTTTCTTGCAGCAATACTGATTGATGAATTATGAAGCTATGATTGGCTGCAAGAGAACACTTTTTATCCGTCCTAGTTGAGTGCAAGGAGAGTTGATGATAAGTTGGATGTTGCTCGTGGAGGCACAATTGGAGCATGTCTTTGAACATGCATTATTATTCATACCGAGCAAATCCAGGGGAGTTTTTCGTTCCATCTCTAACCCTTCCTATTTTTCATTTATATGCTTAAGTATGACCCAAGTGGGGGGAATGGATTAAACATAGACACCTGCTTGATTTTACTTGCCCTTATTTTTCTAGTTTTTGATGAAAAATGTTTCACTAGTAAAATTTTGACATGTTTTTCATTACTTAACTGGATTAATCTAGACTGAGCACACCTACCCTATATTTCCATTGTGTGAGGATAAGCCTTTCCGTTTTCCCCTTATACATAAATTCCATAAAAATGAGTGTGCCGGTGGTTGTAGTAGACTTTAGAACTTGGTCTTGCATATCTTTTCGAGACCATTATCATGAGCATTACACTGAGGTAACTTGGTGTGATCAGTGCAGCTAGGATATAAGGCAATTTTAGGATTAAACCCAAATAGCCCATATATGTATTGTGTATATTGACTTTTCACATCGATCAGTCAATCCCCCTGTTAAACCCTTTTTGTTTGCACTCATCCTTAGTGCAAGATACCCCTAGATACACCCTTCAGAGCCTTTCCTTTCATTTTGTTCACCCAATACATGTTGTTTTGTTACACCTATCGCCTAGCCTACCCTGTAGTTTCCTTATGTCCATGGTCCGAGCTCTGTTGGTTAATTTTGGTTCCACTAGTGAAAGTCGTGGGTTTTGAATAAAGGGTTTTGAAAGAAAATTGGGTTTAGATGATAGTTGATCTCAAGTGGGGGGATGCTTTTTATGTTCGTATTGTTTTTATTTTAATTCATGTATACCTTGTCTTGCATAAAAAAAAAAAAATGATGAAAAAAAAAAGAAAAAAAAGAAAAAAGGAATGCAAGCAAGTGTTTATTAGTTTGTTTATAGCTGATATAATAATAATCAGCTTATGTGTCGTATTGTGTTAAGTATTCTCGCCTTGTTTCAGCTAGACGCAATTTTTAAATATCCGTTGTATTCTTACGGATAAAATTAGAAACCCGTACATTTCTATCTCGCCTTTAAAATTTTAATCAGTATTCATACAATGGGGGCATTGTACATTTCAAGTGGGGGGATGGGAGATAGAAATGGTTGATTTTGGTAAAATTATGTGCTAAAAGTACCCAAATTTTAATTTGTTTTATAGCACATACGTTTTTTTCATTGATAATGAAGGCCGAGTTAATGCATCTTATTTGCCTATGTTTATGGAGATTATGAGGCACTACGTTATATTTTATATGCATTGACTCGTGTATTGAAGACCCCTTGACGCTTGACCCTCGATTTTTGCTATGGGATTGAATGCGACTAGTGGTGGGGCGACTGTGGACTTAGGAATCTATTTGTTTCGTGTCTTTTTGTTTACACCCATTAAATGTGTTCCCATGTCTTATCCTACCCTTGGTCATGAATCGGGTTTAGGTGAGGAAGCGAGCAATCATTGGTTTCTTGGCCATGGATTTGGTCATGTATCATTGGTTTTGTCCCCTTCGACGTAGCTCGTTAGTAATGACAAAATAACCCCATAAGCATATGTTGTGTCAACCCATTGCCTTTTAGAATAGCTGCATCTATAGACTCTAGTGGTGGAGATTAGTATCTTTGACAAGCCTATGATAGAATACTCGGCATGACTGAGCAGTTGAGTGATCACCCCAAAAATAAACACGTGAGTTATGAGAGAGTGTGTGATTTCAATTCCCTTTTCATGAGGTGCTCGGTTTGGAATTTTCTAGCTTAGGTGATTTTTAAACTCATAACTTCCAATTAATCCTGGGAGATATCTTTTTAAGAATTATTTAAAGGGTCTACTTGAGGACAAGTAGGATTCAAGTGGGGGGATATTTGATAGCATCAAATTAGCCTGATCTTTTATATATCAAATTCCCGTGTTTATGGCCTCATTTTATTAATATGGTACTTAATTCGTTCATATTCGTTCATAATTGCATTTCAGGATAAATGAGGCGTTGGAGCGGAAAATATGTGATATTAGGACAAATATGTATTCTGAAGATTGATTTACGTGGCCTATGAATTATTTGTGAAGGTTACGCCGTAACTGCTTAATAATGTTACGGCGTAAATATGATACTTTGATGGATACGGCGTAACCATCTCTTATGGTTACGTCGTAATTATTTTATGAAGGTTACGGCGTAACATGGAATTAGTTACGCCGTAGAGATTATTTCGGATATATGTGTGAGATTACGAAGGCTTACGGCGTAACCCGATGTTTAGTTACGCCGTAATTTATTACTTGGGCGCAAAGTTTCGAAGGCTACGGCGTAATTATTAATTAGTTACGCCGTAACTAATTAAATGCGGATATCTTACAAGAAGTTTTGAAGTCCAGGGGCTGAAGTCGTCAATATTAAAAGATTATTATTACACATCCATGTGTAAATAAAGGAAAAAAGATGACAAGTCTCCAAATGAAATGATGGCGCAAGTTGGAGGACCAAATGTGCAAAATGACTTATTCTTAACAGTGGCGGCCCTGAGGATTTGAGTACCCAGTGCGAGCCAAGAAAAAAATGCCCCTAACTCATAGAAAATTTTCTTTTTTTTATAAATGATAACTAATGTTATAACAATTAATTATATCCATAACAAATCATAGTATTAAAAATACATACCATCGTAGTTAACCAATGATCGGTGAAGCTCTCCTAGCATTCTTCATAGCAAATTGGTTGATTAGCTCTTCACAGTTTATATCCTCTAAGATTCCGTTCTCGATAGCTATCATGGCCAATCCACTAAGTCTTTCTTGGGACTTTGTTGATCGTAAATAAGATTTCAATAACTTCAACTTAGAAAAACTCCTTTCTGCAGATGCAACTGTGACTGGAATAGTCAACAATATTCTATATGCAATGGTTGCATTTGGAAAATAACCAAACTCTTTCAAACGCTTCAAAACATCTATAGGGCTGTTAAGTTCATCGGTTTGTAATGTGTCAAATAACTTCAACTCCATATAAAGTTCATCAGCATCAATATCCGATCTTTCTTCAAACCTGAGTGCATTTTCAAGAAGGTGACATGACAACTTAAGTTCTTTATCTTCAATTCCCCTAAAGTTATGTGGAAACAAAAAGCCAAATAATTTCTCGTACTCTTTGAATTGCTCAAATCTTGTCTCAAGTGAAGAACGAGCTTGATCAACAATATATAAGAAATAATTGACTCTAAAGTTCTCTTCAGGTGTAAATGAAGTTTCTTGGCTACTTGAACTCTCACCAAACTGTTTTTTTCTTTGAATCAAACGCTTTTGTGGAAATATCGGATCAATACCCAATTCACTAGCAATTTCCTTTGCTTCTTCAATCGCTTTTGAATACCCTGTTTCTCTATAATCCTTGAAGTATTGAATCAATCTGTTTATTTCTTTAATAGCAATATCGAGATGCATATCCTTCAGTTGTAACTTTTTACTCACTATGCACATCATATGGACCATATACAATAGTAGTATCTCTTTTAGGACCTTTCTCCACTAAAAGTTTAATTTCATCAGAATTATGTCCCCCCCCCCCCACCTTCTTGGATCAAATATATCAATAGGATTATGCTTAACATGCTCCTCATTTATATTAGCCTCAACATTCCCTACAGGCTCTTCTGATTCTTCATGTTCTGCTTGTAAGTCATCTTGCTCTTCAACATGTTGTTGCTCTTCCATCTCTTCGGGTTCTACTTGTACATGCTCTTGCTCGTCAACATGTTGTGGCTCTTCCATCTCTTCTGGTTCTTCAACCGGCGCTTTTTTCATAAACTTATACATAGCACCTGCTTGTGACTTTCTCATATCTTCATCTCTTTTCTTCTTTTTACGTTTTTCACAGCCGGATGGTTGTTTAGGAGGCATAATTCCTGGAAATGACTCGCTGAAGTAAGAATGGTGTCCCTAATTCACTCACTAGTCAAAATTAACCAAACGGTCATTTAAGATAAATTAATACATACCATATTAACCTAATTCACTCACTAGTCAAAATTAACCAATATTTCAACCGTCATTTAAACATCGTCATCACTTAATGGGATTCATCCTAATACCTAAATAAACACACTAAACAAACTACTCATAAATCATGATCACTAAATCAAATAAAACACAAAATCTCATGCCTAGACACATTGTCATCAAATGTTTTACAAAATAAAGTGATAAGATAAAAAGAGTAATAAGTTTACAACCCAAATAGATGCAAAAAACAATGGATGATGGTGGATGATAGATCTTCTTTTCCAAAACTCCACAAAGCTCCAAAGCCCCAAATCAACCCAAAAGTGATGGTTCTTCAACAAATGAGATAAAATGGTTTGTGGGTTTTGTATAGATGGTGATGAAGATGATGATGATACAAGGGATTTAATGATGGTGGAATGATGGTAATGAATTTAATGATTTAGTGGATGAAGAAAAAATAGGGTTTTTCCCCCTTTTAGGGTCGGTGTGTATGTGTTTTTTATGAAGTTGTCTAAAAAATCAAAATGAAAAATGTGTCTCTCCTTGGCTGTGTGCGACACCAAGAAAAGAAACGAAAAATAAAAAAGGTGTGTCTTTGCTTCCTGGGCTTGGTCCACACCACAGGTCAAGGAAATAATTTCTCACAAATTGAAAATGTGAGGTGTGGTTGTGTTGGTATGCGTCCCCACCCAGTCAAGAAAATCAAGAAATCCCACCTCACCTTGCAAGAAAGATATAAATAGAAGTAAACAATTTGGTGGGTTCTGTTATGTATTTTGTATTGTGAAGTACAATTGTTTCAACCAGATGCACTATGTAAAAAATTATATATAATAATAATAATATATATTAAAAAATTTCTAAAAAATTGTGCCCCGTTCAAAAACGTGCCCTGTGCGGGAATCGGGTTTGCACACCCTCTGGGCCTACCCTGATTCTTAACTAGTATAAATATGACATGATCATGTCATTCATTCTCATCAATTAGGGTGCGTTTATTATTTGCTGTACGAAGGAGGCAAGAAAAAGAAGCAGCAGCACAGGTTCTTTTAGGGGCAAATCCTTCGGGGTTTGCCCCGGTACTCAACTAGGGGATCGATAACTTTATCCTTGGCACGATATGTAATTATTTTCCGACTCTTAATATTATTTTGGTTTCATTATACTGTTATAATTTTGATTCTGATTTAATTGTTGGAGCATTTTTATTTATTGTATTCTATTTAATTGATTATTAATTTATTATTAGTCAATTAATTATTTGATGTTATGTCTTTGTTTATTTATTGCTTTACATGGTAATTATATTTGTCATCCCACTAGAGTATTTTAGATATGTGGAAATT
Source organism: Chrysanthemum seticuspe (assembly GCA_019973895.1). Lineage (NCBI taxonomy): Eukaryota > Viridiplantae > Streptophyta > Magnoliopsida > Asterales > Asteraceae > Chrysanthemum > Chrysanthemum seticuspe. The sequence goes on from BPTQ01000001.1 coordinate 72,126,751, forward strand.
AGGTTTTGGCCTAGTTTAGATTCTTTTATTATTAATGCTTTTGCGTTAATTAATTGTTTCTAGTGTATGCATGCATAGTTTATTGGTAGCTACCTCTGTTTCGGTAGTTTTGAATGGCGGTAGAGGACAATTGCCTAGGAGATATGACCAACTGACCCTAGGTGAGCGGACTGAGACGGGAAGGGTAAGATATGACCAACTGACGACCCTTTCTACTTGTGCGATTTGACCAACTGATCACCTACCGTTTGGATGAACTTAAGAATTAGGGGGTGAGTGTCTAAGTTCCTAACGGCCGGGCACTCACTATTATAAATCTAGCATGTAGCGGAACTTAATGACTTGGCTTAGGGGACCAGGAACAACATGACTTATGACGGTGCGCCTGATTTCTCCTGTGATGGCATCTTTGCTGATAGGTTAGGGCGAATTGACCAAATGATGTCCTCTCGACTTTAACCCCACTTGAAACAAGAATCTAGTGACTTTTAGAACCCATGTATTGCGATAGTAAACGACCGGCTCTTAATGACTGCTATTAGATTGTTGAATGATCCCGGGTGACCTGTTCATCTTGGTGAGGATTTTAAGAACCATAGGGTAGGCGAATTGACCAAAGGAGTCTATCGACTGTTACCACTTGTGGAAGAACTAGGTTTAAGAATTGCATCACTATCGTTCCCATTAGCTTGTTTACCAGATAACCAGCCCAATTGATCATGTGACACCTTAAATATTATCAATCCTTACATTAAAACTTATTTATTTGACTAATTTAATTAATTAGACAGTTAGGAATCAACCGTTCTTGGGACGACCTCGGTCTTACCATTCCCTCACTACATGCGACTGGGTATACTGCCCGTTAGTGCATTAGGTAGACCATAGGTAGACGAGTTACTATAAATGTAAAACCTGATCAGTAAAACCTGCATCAATGTTCTTAACCTTGTTTACTGTGTGTACTACTAAATTTATAACTGATACTAGCAAAAAAATTGTTGGCTTAGGCAGTCTACTGAACCATTTGAAAACTGTATGTTGATTTTTCGAATCCTTCAACTAAAATTGTTTGCTTGTAATTATCAAATACAATATAATAAGTGGTTTTTTACAGTTCACGAACATAAGTACAATTGAAATAAATTTAGGATTACAAAATGCATGAAAAATGGAACGTTTTACAGAGACATTGATTTATTGCCTCAAACAACTCTTACTTATGTGAATGCATAGAACTGTACAAAAAGAGCACACATATACATGATATTAGAACTAAACTACAAAAAAAAGCACACATATATAAATGAGGGTATATTGGTAATTTGTGTAGCTTCTTTTCCTTTCCTTGCTACTTTAAAAAAAAACTCAATAACACAAAAATAAATAACCACTTTCTTCCCATCCCATCCACTACTTTGCCCTTCCCATCCCATCCCCTTCCATTCTTTACATTTTAGACTTGAGAACGGAAGTATCTCACTGTGTCATGTGAGGAAGGAAGGGTATAATTGACACTTTATAAAGAAATGACAATTATAATACATTTTAAAATTTTATTTATATGTAATTTAATTATTTGGATATATATATAGGCTTATATAATTGGGATTTACATCAAGGTGGTAGTAAGCGGGCAATAAGCTGCGCCACCACCCCTTTCTGAATAGCAAACCCTATTCTACTGAAAACATAATCGTGACCCCTCGGGGCCGATATATTGCTGCGAACAATCTTACGAACCCGATCCAAGAAGCGCACAGCTTCAGGGGCTAAGGAACCAAAAGTGTCAAAGGCAAAAGGAACAAACACGTGTTGATTCTCGGAGCAGGCTTTATCATGTTTGTCCACTTTCTTTATCTCAGCCTTCATAACAGCTTGCCCGGCTGTAAACCCATTACGAAAATCCACGAGGGGGGACACACCAGTGAGGTCCACACAAGCATGTTTCCCGCCTGCCCATCCAAAAACCAAAACATCAGCGGGCCGCAGGGAGGACCTCCCCTCAGTAGGGTCTGTAAGGAAACTTACAAGAGCTTCCTTTTTCGCCGAAATCTCCGCCCTCCGAAGGACATCAAACAACACATCCCGCACCAAGTCGTGACGGTACTTGAAACCCGGGAGCTCTTTGCAGTGCACAGCATGTTCCCCAAACTTGTCCAAAGCGACCTTATGATACACAGGGCAAGGCTCGTCCACTGGGAACAACGGGATCATTAGACGATATTTAAGGATCGCCCTATATTCGATTGGAGACATGTGCTGCCCTAGCCCCTCAATGGGGATGACGGTAAGGAAATCTTGTGTGTGCGGTTGCTGCAGACATTCCATAACAGCCTTCTGTCGCGGGGACAAACCAAAGTCCATTCCCAAATTCTGGGAGATTTTACAGTAGAGGGCACTCGCCAAAGTTTCCTGAGGTTTTGGGGGGGGGGGGGGGCGGTGTCCTTACTAGTGAAACCGCCGAAATCAAAATCTGGGAGGGACGCATGCAAACGCCCCAATGCCTCCCCATAATCAGGATCAAGGCTAGAAACTCCGCTGTTACGCAGGATATGATCCTGCAACTCCCATGATTGAACCCTGGAGGCAACAAAAGCATACGAGGAGACATCTTTCGCTGAAAGAAGCCCCAACCCACCATAGCGAAAAGGAAGGGAGGCAACCCGCCATTGAAAATGGCCTCCACAAGTAACGATATCTTCAACAACACTCCTTAACCCATTGTCAAACACATCCACTGCCTCATCAGAAAAAGAAGGTTGGCAAGTGCGTAACCCAAACAACAGCTTAGCAACTCCTATACAAGAGCGTTGTAGGAGAAGCTCACTTTGAGGGTCCTCCAGAAGGGGAAGGTGCTTCATAAGTTCCACTGCACGCCAGGCCCTTTTAACCGCCAGGGCGCTAATAAATTCCTCATCCCTGCTGACAGCCCCACCAAGAAGTTTCACCCCTTTATCTGGCCTCCCGATCTCCACGGGAAATAGACCTTGTTGCATCTTTAAACCATTACAGGAAGGCCAGAAAACCTCGGTTTTCTGGATGTTAAGCTTAAGCCCCAAGACAGGGCCCTCCGTCTGAATAATATTTAAAGCTTTAGCAACCTCAGCTGCGTTACCAATTAAGGTGCCATCATCAAGGTACCAAGCCTGAAAAGAGAGGGAACAACATTCCTGGACCCGCTGAACAAGGGGGTGTAAGGCACCTTATCGAAGGGCACCGCAAACTAACCTCCCGTAAAAGGGCCGTTCGATCCACAAGGTTGAATGCATTATAAAAATCCACCGTAAGCATAGCCATAGCCCCGTCTGAGTGGAAAGAATTAAGGTACATGTTTGCACTGTGGAGCACAGCCTCTGCCCCATTCGGGATCCCCACCCCGAACTGGAAATCCTCGAGGTAGGCAGCCATCTTTGTCTAGACTTTATGCATAGCTACTTTGGAAACCAGCCTCCTCCAAATAGCACCTACAGCGATTGGCCTAATCCCGTTATCAGGCTTGAGCAGGGGAGTCAGGGGAGCCGAGGCAACGAACTCGGCGAGGACTTTGGGACAGTTTCCCCCCAACCAAAGGTTTACAACATCCGAAATGGCTGAGGCAAGCCCTGAAGCAGTTGCAGAACCTTCCCCACACATGGCTTCAAGAAGGTGCTGGGCCCAAAGGCCATCTCTCCCGCAAGAAGTCCCTTTCGGGAAAGATTGGATGTGCCGCAGCACACAGTCTTTATCAACCACTAAAGCATGCTCGGAGTGCAAGACTGACGGTAAAACCGGGGGAGGCAAGTCCGGGTGTTTATCCTTTAAAGCATTTAAAGTGGAGTCATTCATAGGCGCAACACCGAACGAACACAACACTTTAACTGCCGCGATGAAATGCCCGTCTGCAACCTTCCGCAAACACTGCCTAACATTGGAGCTTAAAGATGAATCCCTATCCCTAGCCTCTTTCCCAGAACTCGACTCCACCCTAGGTGAATCCAGAAGGGAAGAAACCAACTCACAGAAACCAGAACCATCTTTCCATCTAGCAAGGGCTTGACTGATGCTGTTGGATTGGAGAGACTTGCGATTCCCCGACCTACGTTCCTGGTGACAAGAAGGGCTAACAACTCGAAGCGTGCAACGAGGTAAAAGGAGAAGCTTGACCCACGCATCTACAGAACCTGGAGCCGCAACAACCTTACGCAATGTCGAGGAAAACACCTGCGCGAAAGCCAAACGACAATTGGGTGGGATACTCTTGACCGTTTTAATAGGAAAAGATAAGACACGCTCTAGCAAGAAAACATCCACCGGCATGGCACCCGAAAGATTGGTCGCCCTGTCTACCGAGGGCCTGCATGGCTTAGGGATACCCACTACCCGATCAACCCCTACGTCGGAACCCGGAGCAAAAGTAGAGATGCCATCGGAATGGTGACACCCCCTACTGAGAGCATGCAACACCATACACCTCCCACAGAGCCATTGGTCAAACATCATCAACATTTCCCCCACATCACTTAAAAGAGCCCAGTCCAGGGATAAGGCATCCCGTAGACAATCTTTGCTATCATCCGACCTGAAATGATCTCGCTTGATGTGGGCGAGTAGCCTAGTATAGCCAGCGGAACCGGGCCTACCATCTTTGCAACAGTGAAAATTCCTAAACGGGCACGGCCATACCCTAACCCCAGAAGAGGAACACCCCTCACCCGAGGATGCGCGATTAACCATTATTTAATCAAGATTTTCAAAAAGGATCAAATTAAGGTCAAATTTCGAAATTGAAAATGAATTTAGCATTAATGAAGGTTGAATGGAAAAGGGTTTTGCTAGATTTAAGTATATTTTGGTTGTAATGTGATTTTGAAAATTAGGGTTAGGGTTAGATTCGTGAGTGTTGTAATGTGAGGAATTAATTGGGAAGGATAATTTTTAAGTTTGGGAAGGATATATATGTAATTATGATTTTAAGTTGGATATATATGTAATTTAAGACTTTTGGAGGGATATATATGCAATTCCCCCAAAAATGGAATAGCAAGGAAGTGCTTAAATGCATTATAAGTAGTATAGATAATGTATGTGAAGGCTATCAAAACATTCAACTTTTTATATATAGGTCATCCATTGATTAGAATAAACTTATAAGCCATCCAACTAGTGTTCGTTTTTGTATACACTAATTTAAACCAAATCTATGCCCGAAAACTATAAAGCTTATATATGGACCCAACTTTTAACATGTCAAGACAATACCAATGATAAGTTTAGCGTGAATTACCAATTATACCTTTATTTTAAATGCAACTAAATATCATCAAAAGTAATTTTAAGAATAAAAGTGAAATTTCACGTTTAGTTTTTCAGTTTTATAAATTTAATATGTTAGTGTTAGTTTATTTTTGGCCATTTTAATACGTATCTAAATTAGATTCGATTTTGATGTAAACGAAAACAAACATATTATTAAATGGCTTATAAGTGTGACCTACGTATGAAAAACTTAAAACTCGGATGTTCTTCTCATATAGATGAAACAATAGTAGATAAATACAGTATAATTCTTTTATAACATTTTAAAAAAGATACAAAACTAAATAAAGACAAAAAATGGGTCCATAGCTCAGTGGTAGAGCAATTGACTGCAGATCAATAGGTCACCGGTTCGAACCCGGTTGGGCCCTTTAATATTTCTTTTTCCTCTACATGATTATGAACTACTAATTTTATATTTTTTATAATAGATAATCCAAATATAAATCCTGACACTGCTATGAAAAGTTAGCATAAATGTCTCATATTTTTAAGATGTCAGGTTAGAAGAGTTGTCCAATGAATTAAATCTAATAATTTTATGCATCTCCTCCAAAAATATATTTCCTTTACATAAAAACTTTTCACAGCATGTCACTTCTTAACATAAAAACTTGTTGCATACTTAATTGTGACTTGCTTGTGTGAAAGGTTGATAAAAACGCGACTCTCTATCAAGAGATTCAGTCGCGTTTTTGTCAAGCTTTTATGTCGTTACATAAAAACATTACAAAACAAAGTTACACAAAAAATATGCAAGATTTGATTTTACTGAAAAAATATTTCAGAAGCTGAAACAAAATAACAAAAAGAAGACAACAAAATTTTCACCAACAAAATAAATAATCCATTCCAAGCCACCAAAGATTTTGTATTAACATGAAACAAAAAAAAGGTCACTACTTTCCCTTTGAAACAAGGATAAACATGTCATTACACCACCCTCTAAGTAAAAACCAAGACACAAATTAACCAACCAATTTTACCAAAAAGTATAGCAAAGAATGGTTTCATAAAACAAACAAATCAAACCCTTTTCTGCTATTAAACTTCAGTTTTCTTCAAATAAAGTTTCGGTTCATTGCCGAGCTTCATTTACTTCTTTTTTGTTATGCTGTCAAAGGGTGAATACACAACTCATGCAATCAAGCGGCGTTATATTTCTCTTCAAGAACCGATCCTTCTCTAAGTGCAATTTGTGCTTCATTTTCCCTCCCCAATGCAAACAAAGCAGCAGCTTGTAGATAGGACGCAATGTGCCATATAGGGGATATTACTTGTGCTTGTACAGCATCGTTGAGTGCTTCTTGTGGCATTTCGCTCATTAGATGTGCCAAACTCCGGCGTGCAAAGACTGTTGGTGAGACCATGGTCCCGACTTCAATGAACTGCACCCCAAGAAGACATCAAACAAAGTAAATAACAAGTTTTTTTTTTTTAAATATAAAGGAAAAGAATAAAGATCCGCAACTTTGTGATTCTAGAAGAGCATACAAGTGTATAACTACAAGTGGCCCCGACATGGTACCTAACAGAGTCTATAAATTTAGTTTCAGAGTCAATGTTGTTCACGGCTAAATTAGGTGGAAAAAGCGTCATGCTATATAACAGGTCAACATGGATAAAGAAGATTTAAAAATGAGTAATGACTTGTGTAACTAAACTGTATACCAAGAGATTATGTGATAATTTATTAGCAACGAAGTGATTAAAGATGAGTTATTCTGACACTAGTGGCACGGAAAGAAAGGCAAGTATAAAAAATGGCCGATATGCTCATTATTAGCATTATACTAAAGGTGTTAGCTTTGATCCGTCACCCATTTTGTAAGGGCATAACACCTTTATTCCCTCGAGACTAATTCATAAACGCTTAATCATAAAGCATAGATTCAAAGAATATGGATTACTAAAAAATAATAATAATAATAAAGGATATGAACGAATTACAGAAATGCTATTAAACGAGCGGACAAACCTGTGTATAAAAGTCAATGGCAGCTTTAAACTCTTTATGGCGAAACGCAGAGTCACCTTTCTTCTTAGAGTTCAATGTATCATGTATCTGATTAGTCCACATCCCGAATGAGAGCTGCAAGCCATAAAAACAATCAACAATCAAGGTCAAACATACCATTTATGTATTTGTATTAAGCCAATCTAATCACGAAGTAAAAAAGATGAGGAATTGTAAATTGTGTTTATAAATTATATGTACAATATAGAAGGAAACGTCTACTCATTCTACCAAGGTACAAAGATAATATAACCAACTTAAACTACCGACCAACAAATTATTTAAATCATCTAACAAACTCTAACTCTATACTCTTAACGCCATTATTCATAAAGTAAACACGGCAAGATATGATAAACAAACCTCAGTTGCTGCACCCTCATCATCTTTATAGCCCAACTTTTCCAAGACCCCGTGTATATAAGTTAAATCCATTCTTAAGCAGGCTTCACCAAGTGGTGTTAGAGGCATAGCGGAACCACCTTGTGGTATGCCCATCAATACATGAGATGGCACCTGCATATAAAAACGTACAAAAATATGAACATAGATAAACGGGGATGAATTTTGAAACTAATTGTGTGGTACTGGAAGACTGAATAATCAATATGAGATAAATAGTTGTATTGACACGGGTAGCGAGAGATAGTGTGGAGATAGTGTCCGGATGTGTTTGTGCGGCCTGAAGTTCTAATACCGAGATAATAAGTTGGTTGATACGTTATAACCTTTTTAAGTAATTACTACTAGATAAAATGATAAAAAAAAATGGCATTTATGTAGTGTTTTATATTCAAAATTACTTTTATCAATTCCATTTATATGATTTATAAATTTTCTTTGAAGAATTGTCATCCATATTTCCAACAATTATTTTGCTCCTTATAGTTCTATTGGTAGCAATGTGGATTTTGGGTATAAAATAGGTAAAAAAAAGGTGTAGCTGAGTGCCATATAACTAAGTTTGGTTTCTCCTTGAATAATTAGGTATCTACGCTGTCATTTGACTCATAGTTAATTAGATATTCAGAAGAGTTATGGTTCCAGAACACAAAACCAAACACCTATGTAGTGTTTAAGAAATAAAAACTTGTTATTGTAATGCATCCCCTTAATTCTTTTATTAGTACAATAGTAGTGCATACCCTAGACAAAATCTTAGATCTGCCATTTCTGAAAACATTAAAAGTTGAAGGTGTTTTTTGTGATCTTATGATGAGAAAACATATAATACCTCGGTTTCCTTTTGTACAGGAATCAAAGCAGAAACCAATGACCTTGGGTTGGGGCGCTCACGAGGCTCATATTGCAAACACCTTGAAGCTAAGCGTACTAATTCGGTTCCATCATCATTAGAGAATTGACCTTCCAAACAAGAGTCAGTGAGCATTTGAAGGTTCCTGTCTCTTATAAGATCAAGAGCCTGATAAAAATTAAATATAATTCACATATCAGATAGTCATTCTTATGTAAGTTGAACATTTGACCAGTCAAATGCCTAAAATGCCCTCAGACGAATAAGTAATTTAGCTTGAAATTATTTCTAAGTTGTTAAAAACAAGTCAGTGGAGTTGAGGATTGGTGCATACATGGCTAGGTGGAATATGTTTCCCGCTTAGAAGATCAAGCAAAAGGGTACCGAAACTATACATCACACTTTCTGGTGTCACCCTCCCTGCACATTCAAGAAAAAGACCGTTACTGAAACGGTGCTTTTCACAAACACACACACACAAAAAAAGAGCTCATTTTTCACACTTCAGAAAAATGGGAACAATACCGGTCCTCAGATATTCGGGTGGGGTAAAGGCCAAATTTGTACTGTAACTCTTTCCGTCCCTGCTGTTCTTCATTAACCCAAAGCAAGAAAGTCTTGGATTTGCATCCTAAAATTTGTTCCAGCAAAAGGAAGCATTTACAATTATGATCTTAAAAAAATTAACCAATGGTCTATCATGAACGACATAAAAAGATAGAAACATACATCATCGAAGACAATTCTATAGGCGTTAAGATCATGGTAAAGAGCACGTCCCTTGCTTGTACAGTATTCTAGAGCTTCTGCAAGATATAAGGCCACCCTTAATCGCATTGCCCATTTCATAGGTTGTGTTTCCCCTGTTTATGAGAAGCAAGAAAATCAAAATTTTGCTTGAAAAATATCATGCATAATTCAATAAAAAATACATGGAATGTTGGCAACAACTTACAATGAAATAGGTGCTTTGCAAGTGTCTCGTGTGGCATAAATTCAGCAACAAGTAAGCGTTCATCACCTTCACAACAGCAACCAAGCAGATTGGCTAATCTTGGGTTTCGTAGCTGACCAACCGCTCTTGCTTCTTCCTGTCACAAATAAGAAAAAAAGTATTATTTCAAAAAATGAAATTTGAGCTCAACCATAAAAACAGAAAAAGAGCTGTGAAGCACTAGTAAGCCCGTCTATTTGGTTTTTTGATGCACACCAGACTATGTGCTTGTGGGAAAGTATCATAGAAGCACGTAAAGTAAGAATTATAAATATCTATTTACCAAGAACTGCCTCGAATCAGGCCAGGCAGATCTATTAAAGCGTTTGACAGCAATTCGCCTCTGGTTTGCCAACTTCCCTTTATACACCACATTCGGGGCTTTCTCCCCATGTTCAGAGACAATGTTTTCAACTGCAAATCCAGAAGTAGCCGTCCTAAGTTGATCAACAGAGAATTCACGAAATGCAGGCAAATCACTTGCCTCGCCCACATCATTGTCTGTAAAAAAACAAAGAATCATTACCACGTTACATGAGGTGGCAAATTGGGTGGATCACAAAAACAAATACAACATATTTTTCATTTTTTTTTTTTTTTTTTAAATCCGAAGATTTCAGTTCAATTAGTGAAAGGAATTAGATATCCGCTCACAGGTTGGTCAATAAGGTTCAGACAAGGGCAGGCAATCACTCATTCTTGAAATGAGCACCAATGAGTAGGTGATACTGAAGTGTAAAACATCATCAGGAAAACTAAATAACTACAACAAAATCTAACTTATTTCAAGTTCTATACGTTTTAGATAAACTTTAAGCAGCTTTTACCATATTTTCATTTTAGCCTAGTGTTCTAATTTTGTCCGTTTGACACGTTATGGATATTTAACCTGGATCAACTCCTTTATGCATAAATGGGTCAAACTTGCATCATCAACATTATATTTGGAAAAGAAAAAAATAGAAAAAAGGAACATACCAACATGACCAGGTTCAGCTACAGCTTTATCTTGTACGGTATCGCAGCATGAGCACATTTTAGAAAGTTCGCAACCCATGATTGCAAAATAGTTGTGGGTAGTCGACTTCTACTTGAAACTCCTTATAAATATTATTAAACAAAACTTTCACAATTAATCAACAGCTTCTCAAGCAGTCCAAATTCTGCTTTGCGGCACCATAAAACATCAAAACACCTGGTAAATGCCAGAGCAATTCAAATTAGACCCAAGTGTGCTTATAAAAATAAAAAATAACATAATAGGATTTCAGCAGTTACATTATCAAATACATAAAAAATTAAAGTGTTTTCCTACTTAAAATCTCCAAAGCAAAATCAGTGGCATTCACATTCGCAAATCTTAACTTCTAAATCTATTAACTTTTTTAACCGTGATAGATGTAGCATGATCAATGAACACAAACTATTTGTAGTTAGTAAATTGCAATTACAGGAACTTTATTGAGGTTCCAAAGTTTAGTGAACGCAGTTCTTAAGATACTCTTACATTTGAAAACATAAAGCACACATACAAATTGAACACCTTACATTCACAAAGCTCTTTCGTACTACATGCTCCGAATCTACATTACATTCACTATCTGCAAAATCGTAACCTATTTCTTATAAACTTCCCCGTCAAACTCGAATGTATATTCAAGAACACATACAAAATAAACAATAACGGTATTAAAAATCATACCTATCCTAATTAAATCCTCAACTCAAAACCAGATCACATTCAAATAACACTATATCTCAACTATTTGATATAAATATTTCATTTTATTACTAGATACAAATGCATCTTGTATAATAAGCATCAAGCAACAAACTTTAAATTCAAAACTAACTGGGACTTCGATAATTAAAGAACCCGTTTAAATGCTCCTAAACTTGAAAAAAAATTAGAAACTTGTGTATACTACACGATAAATTATCTAAAAGATATAGAAATTAAAGCTTTGTCCTACTTAAATCCTCAAATCAACACCAATTCAGATTCACCGGCTGTGAAATCTCAACCAATTCATAAATTCGTCATTAGTGGCAGGCGCGGTATGCCCATCACCACAATCTTATCATTAGGAGTAATCAACTAACCACAAGTTAAATACTCTTATTAAATCTTCTAGTTTGAAGATCCCAATCCCTAAAATGCACCTAAACAACATATACAAATTAAACTATGGCGCTATCAAAACGATTCAAAAATCAAAACTTCATACTACTTAAATCCTCAAATCAACACAACTAAGTGAATTCACATCTCAATTGATCCATAATATCCATCATTAACAACAAATCCAGTATACATATTACACAAATTTTGTATCAACCACCAATCTACAAACCACCGAGTTGTAAAGAAACTAATAAGGCCTTCATAACATGTCCCAATTCTCAAACTGCTACTAAAATTATAGAAAATAAAGATTCAAGAACACAAATAGACTAAACTAAATAACTATCAAATGACATAATAATCAAATCTTTATCCTACTTTAATCATCCAATCATAGCAAGTCAAAAAATCTAATTAGGCCTACAAAGTTAACACAACCCAATTCTCAAAATGCTCCTAAATCCACACAAAAATCATTAAAAACACATACAAATTAGACCCAAAAAAAACTACCAAAATGACATAAAAATCCAATCTTTATCCTACTTAAACCCTCACATCAACACCTTTTAACATTAACTAACCACTAAATCTCAGCTGATTGATCTATAAACATCATTATTAGCTATAAATGCATCATACTCATAAATCTTGAAGTTAGCACAAATTAGCTATCAAAATGCTCCAAAATTTACAAGAAATAAAGATTCAACTTTAAGCTCAAATCAGCACCATCTATGCTAAAAACATCAACTGATTGATCTATAAACATCATCATTACTAGCTATAAATGCATCATACTCATGACCCATCACCAAAATCTTAAAACTAACACTAATCAACTATCAAAATGGTCCAAATTTCATAAAAACTAAAGATTCAAGAACACAAACCAAACTAAATAACCTTAATAATCAAATCTTTATCCTACTTAAAGCTCAAATCAGCACCATCCACCATTCACAAACAAGCAACCTATGCTAAAAAGATCAACTGATTGATCTATAAACACCATCATTATTAGCTATAAATGCATCATGCTCATGACCCATCACCAAAATCTTAAAACTAAAACTAACCAACTATTAAAATGGTTCAAATTTCTATAAAAACTAAAGATTCAAGAACACAAATAGACTAAACTAAATAACTTAATAATCAAATCTTTATCCTACTTTAAGCTCAAATCAGCACCATCTATGCTAAAAACATCAACTGATTGATCTATAAACATCATCATTACTAGCTATAAATGCATCATACTCATGACCCATCACCAAAATCTTGAAACTAACACTAATCAACTATCAAAATGGTCCAAATTCTATCAAAACTAAAGATTCAAGAACACAAACCAAACTAAATAACCTTAATAATCAAATCTTTATCCTACTTAAAGCTCAAATCAGCACCATCCACCATTCCCAAACAAGCAACCTATGCTAAAAAGATCAACTGATTGATCTATAAACATCATCATTATTAGCTATAAATGCATAATACTTATGACCCATCACCAAAATCTTGAAAGTAACACTACTCAACTATCAAAATGCTCCAAATTCCATAAAAAACTAAAGATTCAAGAACACAAATAGACTAAATAAATAACTTAATAATCAAATCTTAATCCTACTTAAAGCTCAAATCAGCACCATCTAACCTTAACAAACAAACAACCTATGCTAAACTTAAACAACTTTAAAAAAAAAAACAAAAAATCATAAAAATCTTTTAGCATAAAAAAGACTTACAGATTGAATGACCCAAGCAAGCAGTTGGGTCAAAAGGGTCTTTAAAGATTCAATCTTTTTCTTGATTCAGAAATGAACAAGATTGCAAAATATGTTTAATCTTGAAAAAGCATATATACTACTATATTTTTATTTTATTATATATTATTACTGTCTTTGATTGATTGATATAATAAAATAATAAAATAAATAGCCATTAATAAATGAAAAAACTATATATTTATTTTTAAATTTTTGGTATTCCAAGTGTGCACACGATTAATCTTCAACTTTCCACCGACAATAAAAAATTAAAAATATTTTATTTTTTTGTTAATTGTCTTGTTTGACCACTCCATTAGTAGGTTAATTACTTTGTTCAAAAAAGATTGGGACAAAAAGTAAGTAGTAATTAAATATGTTATTACACATGGGTTATTGTAATAAGGAGTATGGACCACGAAGGTTGTAGCGTTGGGATTAAAATATTACTGACTCGTGCTTTGTGATCATTTTATAAATGATAAAAGATATTTTTTGTTAATCTATGTTTGTATGCTCTGTCATTTGCATATAAGACAACTTATTAAACGTGAGGGTGATAAGTTATTATATTTGAGAAAAAGCTAAAAAGTTGAAACTGAAAGTAAAAGATAAATGAAATTACTTTAACTTATGCAGTTAATTCTGACACAAATAGATGAAAGTATAACTAAAATTAATGAAAATGACAAAAATCATCATTTTGACACTTATTTCAACAAATAAACATCTTTTAGTATAAATCAAAATTATTGATTTTTCTGGCACAAGACGCAAGTAATTGATTTCTCGTTCATAATGAGTCGTGTGAGATTTCCTTGTTCGTATTATAGGATAGATATAGCTCAAGACGTATCACCTACAGGGGGTTGGGCCATACCTATCCTCTAATAGTTCGAGATTTTGGCAAACTTTGGTTTTGTTATAGTTTGCGCATAAAACCAAAGTTTGCCAAAATCGATAGTTTCCGGAAGAAAAAAAATTGATATGAAAAGATGGCGATTTAGAATGTTTTGACACACTTTTAGTTTTCATGATGTAAAGCCTTGAAAAGTACTAGGAAACGAAATTTTCCATCTACAATATTGACTAATCTACCACCAAAAAATATAATCCAATACGACTTATGAATAAATGGACTAAATCAAATGAATGTTATTATGTTTAAAATCAACAAGGAGTCATAGATATTTGACCAACTAAACTTATCTAAATGTCGTGCACATCATTTTCTTTTGTCATGTTTCAAACCAAACACTTACTTTATTAATTTAGTTGAATTTTATTCATTTTTGAAAAAAGTCAAATAGTGTTGGCATGACATTGGATTAGCATGGTAGCGAAGAAATAAACAAATTTTTAATTCCAAATAATCCAACCAAGAAGTTTGGTCAAAAGCAACTAATAAGAGCATAGATAAAGGGGTGATCTAATATTGCACCCCCATTTTGTCTTTTTTTGCACTTCATAGTAGGCCAATCATTGGCCCAATGATTGGTTTGTCTTTTTATTTTTATTTTTTTTTAGTTTTTTGTTTTTTTTTGTTTTGTGTTTGTGTATAATTTATATTTGTGTAATGTATATATATAGTGTTTTTATTTGTAGAGTATATATAGTGTGTATTTATTTGTGTAGTGTTTTTATATGTATAGTGTATTTAATTGTGTAGTGTTTTTATATGATATTTATTTTACATCAATTTCAAGACTATACTTTGGCATAACACTATAGAAATGGGAACAGCCCAGCCCCACAATGTGCTCACCTTATGAGATACTCGAATATCTACTGTAATTATTAGAAGTACACCTCATCTAAAGCAACATTATAACTTTTGTAACAACAAAATGAACAAATTACAAAATAACAATAACAAATTAATTTACCTTTGTTTGTGTGTTAATTTTTCGTATTGCATTTTATTTATAGTATATTTTTGTGATGTGTTAATTTATGTGATATGTATATTTTTGTGATGTGTTTATTTATGTGTGATATATATGAGATGTTTATTTTTGTGATATATATATGTAATGTGTTTATATTTAATATGTGTTTGTGTTTTGTTTTTTTTTGTTTTTTGATTTTTTTTTATTTTTATTTTT